>LR738558.1:5970000-6595000 GCA_902685375.1 Neostethus bicornis | reverse complement strand
GCTACTCCGGGCTCCTCCTGAATGGCAGAGCTTCTCCTCATTCTATCTCTGAGTGAGAGCCCAGCCCCCTGCAGTGGAAGCTCACTTCGGCCGCTTGTATCCTTTTAATTATGTAATTACTTAAATCAACTAACTCTAAGTTAATTATTTTTAGTAAGCAGAGAGGCACTAATAGGAGTTTTGAAGTATTGCATGACCAGTCATTTATTTCAAGTAGAAACCTGTAAAAATGTATCGTTCATTATATCAAGTCAAATCAGAGCCAAAATACAGTCAAATTTAACAAAGCGTAATCAACTCCAAACTACGTCTGATTTACTAAAAAAAAAGACTGGAAAAAAGAAAACCTTCCATAAAATCAAAGCCAGCACTATGAAGCTATAAAATTGAACCTGATTACAAAGGCAAGCTTCTACCTTGGTAACATTTTCTTTTTTCTCTCTCTCTCTCTTCGCCTGGTGCTTCAAGCAACAAAATACTGTGCCAACTGAAATGAACTGTTCAGAGACTGATTTGCTCTCAATCAAAATGGCTGAAGCCCCTGAACACCAAAGGCTAATCACTGTTTTTGTATATAAAGTGTGTATCTTTACAGCTAATTTACATTTCTGCAGTCTCCATGAGGTTGGGGGTGAGTTAATTACGCCTAATTTTTACATCCCGTCTTTTTGAGAGGAACCCAATTTGGTGTCTGGCCCTTAGCTTCCTTTAACCTGCCATTTACCACTCATCATTACAAAGTAAACAGGCTGAACAATAGATAATCAGAAAGGGGGATGATGAGGAGAGAGTGGCAGCTGTGGCTCCGCATTGCAGATATCTGCTGCCTGTGCTCCAAATCAATCGGCAATTAGCGCCATTTCACAGCAGCTGTTATGGAGCGATTCATTGCACTGGAGTGATCCTTTTCCTTCGCACCCTACACATAATTGCAGAACCCTCCAAGGCCTTGGAGAAAGAAAGACTGTAACGATGCGGGGTGAAAGAGATAAGCAAAGGGAAAAAGTGGAAGAGGATGATATTCAAAACGAAAAGTAGGAAACGAAGGAATGGTCTGAGTTAAACTGCACAGAAGATTGCAGCTCGGAATCAGTGTTAATAATGGAGTTTGGAGGATGAGTTCATTTGAAAATGGAAATAACTTTAAAAAAACATTTTCATTACTATTTTCTTTATATTTTATCAGTCACACCAAGTTTATAGTGCTTGACAAAGGATGGTGGACAAAACAAATTCAATTAAAAAAGAAGTATTTGGTCCCAAGGGGCGTTGGTCTAGTGGTAGACTTACCGTCTTTAGTCCGGTAGAACCTGGTTCGAACCCCACTGGATCCAAGCCATCCGTGAGACCACAGAATGACAAAAGACAACAAAAAAAGACGAAAAAAAAAAGCATTTGAATGAATATCGGCTTATGTTCCATAATTCTCTTGAGATTTATTCTCATCAAGTGTTTAGAGGTTGGCACAGTGGCCTCGCAGCGGAAAAGTTGGGGTTCGAGTCCACGGTGGGACAAGGCTTGAAATACTGTTCTTTCTGTGTGGGGTTTGCATACATGTGGGTTTTCTTTGGTTACTCTGGTTTCCTCCCACCATCCAAAAACACGCATGTTAGGGGAGATTGGCCACTATGAAATTGCCCCTAGGAATGAGACATGACGATGGTCATGTGTGATATTGGCAACCTGTTCCGGGTGTGCCCTGCCTCTTGCCTTAAATCAGCCGGGACAGGCTCCAGCACTCCCTGCAATCGCGATGGGAATAAGCGCTTCGGAAGTTGAAACGAAATTTGTTGACTTGTTATTCCCTGATTTCTATAAGACATGTGTAAGTACAATTACAGTGGTGGTCAAAAGTTTACATACACTTGTAAAGAACATAATGTCATGGCTGTCTTGAGTTTCCAGTTATTTCAACAACTCTGATTTTTCTCTGATATAGTGATTGGAACAGATCCTTCTTTGTCACAAAAAACATTCATGAAGTTTGATTCTTTTATGACTTTATTATGGGTAAACTGAAAATGTGACAAAATCAGCTGGGTCAAAAATATACATACAGCAATGCTAATATTTGGTTACGTGTCCTTTGGCCATTTTTACTTCAATTAGGCGCTTTTGGTAGCCATCCACAAGCTTCTGGCAAGTTTCTGGTTGAATGTTTGACCACTCCTCTTGACAGAATTGGTGCAGTTCAGTTAAATTTGTTGGCTTTCTGACATGGACTTGTTTCTTCAGCATTATCCACATGTTCTCAGTGGGATTTAAGTCAGGACTTTGGGAAGGCCATTCTAAAACCTTAATTCTAGCCTGATTTAGCCATTCCATTACCACTTTTGATGTGTGTTTGGGGTCATTGTCCTGTTGGAACACCCAACTGCGCCCAAGACCCAACCTTCGGGCTGATGACTTCAGGTTTTCTTGAAGAATTTGAAGGTAATCCTCCTTCTTCATTGTCCCATTGACTCTCTGTAAAGCACCAGTTCCATTGGCAGCAAAACAGGCCCACCGTGCTTGATGGTAGGCATGGTGTTGTTGGGGTTAAAGGCCTCACCTTTTCTCCTCCAAACATATTGCTGGGCATTGTGGCCAAACAGCTCAATTTTTGTTTCATCTGACCACAGAACTTTCCTCCAGAAGGTCTTATCTTTGTCCATGTGATCAGCAGCAAACTTTAGTCGAGCCTTAAGGTGCCGCTTTTGGAGCAAGGGCTTCCTTCCTGCACGGCAACCTCTCAGTCCATGGCGATGCAAAACACGCTTGACTGTGGACACTGACACCTGTGTTCCAGCAGCTTCTAATTCTTGGCAGATCTGCTTTTTGGTGCTCCTGGGTTGACTCTTCACCCTCCTGACCAGTTTTCTCTCAGCAGCAGGTGACAGCTTGCGTTTTCTTCCTGATCGTGGCAGTGACAAAACAGTGCCATGAACTTTATACTTACAAACAATTGTTTGCACTGTTGCTCTTGGAACCTGCAGCTGCTTTGAAATGGCTCCAAGTGACTTTCCTGACTTGTTCAAGTCAATGATTCTCTGTTTCAAATCTGTGCTGAGCTCCTTTGACTTTCCCATTGTAGCGTTTGTGGGTGTTTTTATCCAATGAGCCCTTATTAAATGGCCTCAGAGAATTCACCAGCTGTAGTCACTCATAATCACTCACAAGAAGTTAAGAGGTCATGCTATGAAGCTCATGTCATTGACACAACTTTCTAAGTCTCCAAAATTGCTCATTCATGTTGCTGTATGTATATTTTTGACCCAGCTGATTTTGTCACATTTTCAGTTTACCCATAATAAAGTCATAAAAGAATCAAACTTCATGAATGTTTTTTGTGACAAAGAAGGATATGTTCCAATCACTATATCAGAGAAAAATCACAGTTGTTGAAATAACTGGAAACTCAAGACAGCCATGACATTATGTTCTTTACAAGTGTATGTAAACTTTTGACCACCACTGTATATGAGAAAATGATATAAAATATCAGACCAGGTCGTAACCAGAGTTCACAATTACAGCCAGCCAAATGTCATATCACCCAAATGTATTCATGAAAAGAATCTGGTTTCTATGGAAATGCTTCACAGTGTGGTCCAAATGAATACATTTCTTTCAAAACAGCGTACATAGTTGGTCTTATAAACCCCTCGACTGACATAAGACAGCTGGAACATCCTTCACAAGCCGCATAAAACTTTTTCACAAGCGGAAAAGTCCATAGATATTTTTGAAGGGCGTGTAAAACTGAGCTTAGGATTGTAATAATAATTCAACACGGCATAACAGTACACATTTGTCTTGAATCCTGTTTGTAATCCAAATACTTCCTTAGTTTTAAATATTTTCAAATGACCACTGAACAAGACATGACAAGTTTTCAATGGGAAATATTTCAAATGAATCATGCATTACATAACACACATGAATGGAAGCACGTCAGGAGCAAAGACCTCCGATATGTCGGCTCTCAATGGAATTTTTGGAATGCTGTCAGTTTGTAGAATTATTAATCAAAACTCATCGGACAAAACAAACCAGCTCAAAAAATCTCTCATTTAAAATTTAATTAGCAACACAAAAGGTAGCTGATTTGAAACATGTCAAATATACTGTGAGGCGGTGGCTTAATGGTAGAGCGTTCGCCCTTGGACCGGAAGTTACTGAAAGTTTGTAGGTTTGCATCATGTCTCGGGTCGTTGAAGAAGACACCTAACCCCCGTTTCTCCCACCATTGGTGCCGTTGTGGCCACCTGCTTTGGTGTAATGCAGCACACAAATTTCCCCGGTGAGGGACGAATAAAGTATACATTATTATTAATAATTTATCTTTGGACATTTTTAAAAAAAAATTGCCCCTGTTAATGAGTGTGTGTCAGTAGATGGTTGTATGTGTGACACCACGACAGACTGGCGACCTGATCGGGATGTATCCTGCCTTTCGCCTTAAATCCCCCGGGCTAGGCTCCGGCACCCTGCCAGAAAATTATACCCTAGGTAGTGCGCATGAGCAGAACAATTACGGCAGATTACATTACCTTTTGCAGAACATGAGTATCTGTAAAATCTGGCAGCCAGTACTGCCAGAATTTCATACACAAATGCGTAACATTTCATGACGTTTTGCGATGTATCGTGACATTTTTGGGGCATGTCCATAGGGTATGATTTTCTTGCAAAATACTAGAGCACTCCATATCCCCATTGAGGATAAGCGGTTCAGAAGACGAAACCTAAACTAAACCAAATCTTTGGCCAAAACAAGCAAAGCAAGGGTACAAAAATCATAAATAAATACCAAGAATACACCATTTCAAACAAAAATACTAGTTTCTATGTATCAAAAAATTATAGGGAAACTGATTTTGTTTGGCCAAAAAAAATAACTAGGTCCTTTTACAAGAACTCCTACAAAATTATAAACATGTCTTTAAAGCCGTAGCCTGGTAAAGCCTTAGAGAATGTATTTTATAATGATAGATAACCACTGCCATAAAGATGTATATAGTGATAAACAACAACAATCTTATTTGTTGGAGTTTCACAGCTCAAATAAACTCTGCCAAAAGGGCTGGAAAGAGAACTTTAGTATATACTTCTTTCTTTTGTCCACTTATTATGAAAAAAAAAAGCAGCTGTCTGCAAAGATGTATTGCCTCAAATTATGTTCGCACTTGCTATTGCTGATGGCACTTTGGGAGTAAAGTGATAGCAAGTTGTGAAAAAGCAAAGTGGCTGAGCTTTATGACCTATTGCCTTGTCTGCCATCTGCGGGGATCAATTAGTCTTTTGTGTGTAATAGCTGTGAGCGGAAAAATCAAAATATATAAACTTTCTCTGGCTTAATAGCTAGCTTTTAGTGTCCAGGCAACGATGTAAGGATGCTTCGTGCATGTGTAAAATGTAGCTAACACAGGATTCAACATTATTGCTTGCACATGTAGGAACAACAATGCATCACAGCATATTTGTGATCCAAGAACGTCTACCTGTCCGTTCAATACAAATGTTTGTGTAAAGCTACAACCGTTTTACTATCATGACTGACCTCAAAATCAAGTGGAGGATTTAGTAGGTACTAGAAAAGCTTCATAATAAGATATGCATCACCTCAAGAGGTAACAATGTATGTTCACCATAAAAAGTAAAGTACATAGTTTTTTAATGCTATGTACGCTCTCAAAACATCGGAAAATCCATCTTGGAAACTAAATAATCAATAGTTTTCCTTCTGGAAGCCTCAAGGTAATCTGGCAAAGGACAAGAAGAGTAAAACGGAACATGTTTGCAGTGAAAAAAGAAGGAAAAAGAAACACTCAAAAGAGACTAGAAATTCTGAACCTTTAGGGCAAATACAGACAGAACCATTTTCTCGTTTTACCAACATTTCCTCCCTTGGGTGACAACTTGTCGCTGCCATCAGCAGGACAAATGTTAATTGAGAGTGACACCCAGCGATGTTCTTTTGAAAAGGGTCATTGCACTGGGAAATAAGTTCACTTTATCAATCTTCAGAATGTTTTTCAATCTGCGGCTCGTATTTTGGCATTTCAAAGAAAGCACTATCTAAAATTACCCAGCTGCTTGTTTCGCTCTGCTCTCACCCACCCCGCTCGATCTGAGCCGCAATTCCAAATAAACAACGAGCCTCAGCTAGAACACTGTGACTGGGAATTTTTTTGCTACAACTGTATATTTGGCTCAGTTCATAAAATATTACCAAACTTAAGTACACAAACAATTAATTATATGACGATTAGAAAAGGTTAAAGTTAGATTTTGATAATTACCATAGAATTCCATCAGTGAGCTTCAAATTCCCGCAGAATTCTACAGAGAATTATAAAGAAGCCAAAAGTGTTTGGTTAGGCTTCAATAAAGTACGTTCAATTCAATTAAAAAAAAGAAATATGATTTTGAAGGTATCATTAATGGCTGTAATGGCACATGTTGAATGCTTTTCAAGCATGTATTGTTTTAAAAAAGTCCCGTAAAAACATTAGAAATTGAGGCCAAAATGAGTGTGGCTGAACCAAGCCACACTACGTAGTGTGGCTACGTTCTCAGAAATTGAGTGAGGAGTTAAGCCATACAGGAGGACTTAGGAATAGAGTCATTGCTCTTCCAGGTCGAGAGAAGCCAGATGGGGTGGTTCGGGCATCTGGTTAGGATGCCTCAAGAACGCCTCGATAGTGTAGTGTTTCAGGACCATCCAATGCCGAAAGAGACCAAGAGGCAGACCCCGGACTTGCTGGAGAGACTATGTCTCACAATTGGCCGGGGAACAGAAGAATGTAATTGGGATGAGAGAAGCCGGGGTTTCCCATTTGAAACTGTTGGTCGACCCGACCCTATATAAGTATAAGGGGATGGAATAATGTTCTTTGAGATACAACAAAGTAACGGTGCATAAAAACAACAGCAGAGAAATGCCAACTGAAATCCATGAAATTGTAAAATATTGTAAAACCGCTGATAGCACAGTAAAATATTCTGTTTCAGATTTTAAGATAGACGATTGTATACGTTCATTGTAATCGGTTTAACAGGGGCAAAGAATTTGTCATTAATATCGCTCGACAGAAATTAATGATATAATGTATAAAATATAAAGAAATGTGAATAAACAAAAACTTTTGGTTTGAATCAAATTCAAGAATGTGCTTATATTTAGTAATGAATTCAGAAATCGCACGGTAAAACCGACCAATTACAAAAAAAACATCCCAGCTTCTCAAAAATGAACAAACACTGTATTAACTACATGCAGCATAATTAGAAAAATGAGATTTACATTTAGTTGCAGATGAATCTGCATCTGCATTTTTTTAATATAAATTTAATACAGATAACACGTGCAAAAACCTGCACCACATTAAAACGACTAGCTGTCATTTATTATCAGACTATTCTTCACACCTGAACACACACTTTATTCAGGAATGCATGCAGGATGATTATGGCTATAAAAACAAATGCAACCTCTGCTGGTTTTAAGAGTAACTGCATTTAGAAGCCATTAAAGAATGCCCGTGTCAGTGTGGTGGCAGGGAAATGTTGTGCTTACCATCGGTGGTTTAAGAATTTTTATTTTTAACCATATGAAATTTATTGTACAAATGATTGAAAAAAAATCCTACAGTTTATTACTAAAGTAAATGATTTCCGTCTCATTTTAAAAAAAAAAAAAGAAAAAAGAAAAAAAAAAACGAGAGTTTAAAAAAATGTATAAAATAGTATTGTATCCTTGGGGTATTTTTTGTACATATTTGTGTCCAAACCTGTAGTTAATTTAGAGGATTTTGCGTTGAATTGAACAAAATTGTTGCTGAACTTTAAAGACATATGATATTGATTTTGTTTTTGGTATTCTTTAGGTTTGCTGTTGATTTTAAGTCCTTGGCCTTGCATCACCAAAAAAGAAAAGGATATTCATTTATCTATGTATCTATACTCCTGGGTTTCACAGTATTGCATTGAAGCTGTATTGGCTGGGGTCGCTGGCGGTTACTTTTCAGGCCAATTGGAAGAGGAACTGGCTGTGTGGTGGTCTTTAGGTCTTGTGGGTGGGGCACTGCTCTTTTGCTTTAACTTGGATTGGGCATGGGTGACATTTTCCAAAAAATCCAATACTAATGAAACATTTAATCCCAATTATTCAATTCCTTATGCACCTAAGGTTGTTATATGCATCATATGGTTTTAGTGCACCCCACAAGATAGGCGTACGTCCACTAAACGTAGCTTTCTATTCTTTTGATGAACACAGACTATTTCTATTGATGGTTATGTCTTTGGTTTACATGAGCTAATGGGATTCTTCATAAAAATATGAAATATAAATATCAACAGATGAAAACCAAAAAGGAATAAGTGTTGTGTAGGAGAGGGAATGAGGAGGATCCAAAACAAACAAGCAGGCCTAAAAGGCCTCACACCACAATAAGATAATTCTATGAATAGATGTACCGGTACTTTGTTTACATATATATTATGTGATAGATAGATAGATAGATAAAAACTTTATTAATCTCCCGCAGGAGAAATTCTGGTGTCCAGCAGCAACAGAAATCACACGAGCTGTACATATAAATAAATAAAAACAACATACATACATAATAAAATAGGACTCAGTTCCTTCCAGAAAGATCTGATCGATTAAATTGACTGAGGGCTGAAGGGACCTCCTAAAGCGCTCAGTCCTGCAGCGCAGTGAGAGGAACCTGTTACTTCGGGGCGTTTTCTGGGTCGTTATAACCCAGTGGTGATGAGGGTTATACAGGATACCCTGCATTAAAGCTCTCATCCGCCTCTTCAAAACAGCACCCACAGACTCTACATTTCTCCCCACCACAAATACACATATACATATACATAGACACACGATTTGTATCTTTGTTAACTTACCAGCTTTTTTATTTCAATTGTAGTGTCCGTTTAAAGCATGTTTTTTGTATGTTGTAAATAAAGAAAGAGAAATGGACAAAGCTGTGTTGCTAGGTTTTGGATCAGTATGTGTCTATGTAAAACAACTGTAAAGCCAGGTTCATTTAAAATAAAAAACTGTCTGGTCAAAGAATGCATTCTAACTCAATCATTTTTGTAATTGTAATGCTGGACATGCATGTACTGGCACTGAGCAGATTATAAAGCATGACATTAGCTGTGAATATCTAGCGTTACTGCCACGTGAGCTCCGCTGCCAAAGAGGATTCAGTTTAACTGGTTCCTCCTCCCTGTAAAAAGAGGTCTCTTGTTAAATGTTGTGCCGGAGAACACAAAGCTTCACAGCTGAATGGCTTCTATCATCATCCCGGCAAGCTAATGAGTGATTGTTTGTGGGCTGATAAAATTAAATTGTAAGCTTCACTGATTTTGGCAACAGGTGTTTTTTTTCTGTGTCTCGTAATAACATAAGAGACACATTTTTTCTTTCTCCACCTCCTCTGGATTGTAATGCATTCTGGTTTACTGACTCTCTTGGTTTGCATTCTTGTCCTACATGCGGCAACGGATTTGACTAATTATGTTTCATGGGGATTGATCATAAATAATTAAGAGAAAGAAATGGGGATACATCAAATTATGGACAGTCAATGAAAAAATATTACTACTCTATTAATTACTTAAATTATTCAAAGAGAAAATTTTGTGGTTAACATAATTTTACACTAAAATTTATTTTCTTCTTTCTTCTCTTCTAACTCTATTCTACATCATATTAATGACAATATTTTTTGTAAATTATTTTTGTCACTGCCCACTTTTAGATCTACACTATAATAGAGTATTCAATACGTTTATTGGCCGATTTCTTAGATATACAGTTTTCTATTATATGCAGGCATTATCATGTATATGAAGTCTTGCAACGTTAATGTAGCAGATCTCGAGTCAGTGACAAGCAGGCCAAGGAGAACAGAGAGATCCAGCGTGAGACCACAAAGACCCAGAAACAGCAAAAAAGTCAGTCCGTTACTGCTCCCCCAATGACTCATACCGCCTATCACATTTGCAGCAAGCATGGTAGGAGCTGCAGCTTTCGCATTGGCTTATTCAGCACAAATATACAAATGTCTAGGTGCGGAATCTATTGATTCTAGAGACAGAAGGACGGATGCCCACATTTTTTATGTAAAGATATTTAAAAATTTGTCGATTCAAAAAATGTTCAAAGTGATTCGAAATTACCAGAAAAATATCTTAATTAGATAGAATTCAGCAGTCTGACATCATCTGCAAATTTTACTTTTTTCGTAAGTAAACCCGTTTTAAAGTTGATTTATTCAGTTCTCTTAATGTGATGCTAGAATATACAACTGAGACATTTATTTTAAGAATGAATAATAGGTTCTGGTACAATCTGGATTAGCAGAAGCTTTCAATCCTGGTTCAACTTAATCCAGGTGCTGTTTTTTTCTTTTTTTTTTTTTTTTTTTTTTTTTTTTTAGTTTGGAATGACAACTCTGGTGAGCCTTTCATGGCCCAGAATGGATTTCCTCCTTTCTCAGAGCTAGATGGTGCCCACTCAGGTGGTTCCAAATCCAGCATGCTTCTGCCCATGTACTTGCGCTTTCTCCTTTGCACATGTCCAAACCATCTCAGTCTGGACTCTCTGACTTTATCTCCAAAACTTCTAACATGTGCTGTTCCCCTGATCCTGTCCATCCTAGTCACTCCCAGAGAGATCCTCAGCATCTTCATCTCTGCTTCCTGTCTTTTTCTCAGTGCCACTGTCTCTAGACCAAACAGCATGGCTGGTCTCACCACGGTTTTGTACACTTTTCATTTTAGCTGAAACTCTTCTGTCACACATCACACCTGATACTTTTCCCCACCCATTCAAGCCTGCTTGAAGACGCTTCTTCGCCTCTTTTCCACACTCCCCATTACTCTGAACTGTTGATCCTAAGTACTTAAAATCTTCCACCTTCTTTATCTCTTCTCCCTGTAACCTCACTTTTCCATTTGGATCCCTCTCATTCACACACATGTACTCCGGCTTACTCTGACAAATCTTCATTCCTCTTCTTTCTAGTGCAAACCTCCACCTCTCCAGCTTTTCCTCCACCTCTTCCCTCCTCTCACTACAGATCACAATGTCATCTGCAAACATCATTGTCCATGGCACTTCCTGTCTAACCTGTTTGCTGCTGCTCATCACTGTAAAAGTACCCGATAGATTTTTTTTTTTTCTAATGCACACGTATATGCATATACATATATTTGTGTGTGTGCTGGTATTCAATATCCTCCGAGAAATAGTGGGTTCAAACATCTAGCTTATTCAACAGAATTTAGTTTGTCCTTTGATCCAAGACATTGCTTCATTAAATCACATCTGCAAGTACTTAATATGATAATCTCAATTATGATCAATTGTTAGGGTGTGAATATGGCACGGCTTCTGTAAACAAAAGTAGTTCTGCTCAGTGGCAGGATGCACTTCCAAGCCTTCAGAGAAATAAACTATTTTAATAGCATCTTTTCTCTTTAATGATATTCAGTTTATTTTTAACACACCATTGCACAGATATTGAAACCATTCATTTATATAAAAGGGAAACTAGGTCCACAGAAAACTCAATCTGTGTTGTGTTCTTGACAGTCTCTCATAATAACAGATTTAACATTCTGCACCATTGTAATCAGTGGGTTCATCCAGTTGATGGCTTTTACTGAGTTTATTGAAGATTACAGAATGAAAACCCTCTGAAACATTGACTTAATGTATCAGTGTTTGGAACGTCAAAAGATAAAATCATATGCACTGCATTTGTTTACCAGTCATCTTCAACATCAAATGAAGATGCTGAGGATCTCTCTGGGAGTGACCAGGATGAACAGGATTAGAAATAAATATATATCAGAGGAACAGCACATGTTAAAGTGAGGCCAGACTGATGGTTTGAACATGTGCAGAGGAGAGAGAGAGTACATAGGAAGAAGGATGCTGGGTTTGGAGCCACCAGGAAAGAGGACTAGAGGAAGACCAAAGAGGAGGTTCATGGATACAGTGAAGGAAGACATGAAGATAGTTGGTGTGACCAAAGAGGATGCAGCAGATAGGGTTAGATGGAAGAAACTGACTTGCTGTGGCGACCCCTGAAGAAAAATGCTGAAAGAAGAACAACAACAAGCTAGGAACTAATGTGCATGAGTCACAGTATTTAGAAACTAAATGATAGAGCTAATTTCAAAAAGGAGCTGAAATGTGTTTATCGAACGTTTCCCAAAAGAAGGTCAGGAATCGAGTACCAGGTGGTATTTGAAACACTGGCCTTTCTGTGTTGAGTTTGCATGTTCGCTCTGCATATAAATAAAAAATAAATAAATAAAATTAATTACTCTATTTATCCCTCACCAGGAAATTTGTGTGCTGCAATCCTTACACCGCAGCAGGCTGCCCTTCGACGGCACCAATGGTGGGAGAAGCAGGGGTTAGGTGTCTTCTCCAAGGACCCTAGATGTGCCTCACTGTGGGACGCAAACCCTCAAACTTCCGGTCCGCGTGCGAACGCTCTAACCACTGAGCTGCCGTCTCCTCCCACATATGTATTCTGGTTTCCTCCCACCCTCCAAAAACATGCATGTTAGAGTAATTAGCCACTACAAAATTACCCCTGAGAATGAGTGTGTATGGACAGACTCCGCACCAGGGTTTGCCCTGCCTATAGCCTGAAATCAGCCGGGATAGGCTCCGGCACCCCTCACAACCTTGTTAAGGAATAAGCAGTTCAAAAGACGAAATTAAAGAAGACTACATCGGAAGAACTGCTTCAGCCAATCCAAATCAAGCAGCTCACCTGCATTTCATAAAGCTCATAAATAATCCATGACGTATGAATTTTGCAAGTAAATCAATCACGTGTTGAATCTGAAAAGTCAGTTAAAGCAAAAGTGACCTCCAGGGTTTTATTGAACATCCCATTTGCCAAGTTAAGTAAAGGCTTTTATTTAGATCAATGAACGAAACATTAACCTTTAGCTCTTCAGCATAAGAGGATCGATACGCTTACATAGTTAACTCACTCCACCAGACTGTTGCTGCTTCGCTGTGAACAACTCAAAGGTCTAACTATTTCATCAAACTAGGTCTAAACAAATGATGGATCTGAAAGTGTCACTTTGGACTGGTGTTTAGATTCATCCCATTGATTATGCAATGACGTGCATCACGGAATGACTGGAGACCTAATGACACCAATATACACAGCTCAGCTTGCACATGCCTTTTTCATTTTATTCAGTACAGATACACGAGAAATGTTTACACGAGTGAATGTAACTCAGAACAAAACAGCTTAAAAGGACAGAAGAAAAAATATTAAAGAGGATTATGGTGCTTAAAAATCATTAAAAAACTGGGGATAAACGTAACTGGTATTACAATAAGAGTATTTCACAATAAATTGACTTTTGTATTGTGCAATTGATAAGCAAACCTCTCCATCTAGTCTTCAATCACCGGGGTGTATTTTTCTAGATGAATCTGCCAATAGACATCATTTGAACACACTTATCTTTGAATACAAATTGCTTTAAACCACGAGGGGACAACAGATTGCACTCATCTGCGTTTATGTGGGAATTTGAGAGGCAGGTGCACACTGCAAGCAGATTTTGTCATAAACAATAGTCAAAATGTTCGCTTTTGTCGTGTTTAATGCAGCTCTCCAGAGTATTTATTTTCTTTGTGGCTTTGCAAAATGCTTTGCTGGTGTTGCAGTTTAGAGTAAAAAAAAAAAGTGTTATATAGTCAGCCAAAAAGGACCAAACAGCCATTGTAGGGTAAAACAATAAATGTGATTATAAACTAACCTTCTTAATGTCTTTGTAGCAAAATAAAATGGGACTTATTTGCAGTTTGATTTTCAACCATTAGTTTTTTCTACTTAAAAAACTCGAGCCGCTCCTCCTCCAGGTCGAGAGGAGCCAGATGGGGTGGTTCAGGCATCTGGTCAGGATGCCCCCCGAGCGCCTCGCAGGCGAGGTGTTTCGGGCACGTCCCACCGGGAGGAGACCAAGGGGCAGACCCCAGACCCGCTGGAGACACTATGTCTCACGGCTGGCCGGGGAACGACTTGGGATCCTTCCGGGTGAGCTGGAGGATGCAGCCGGGGAGAGAGAGGCCTGGGCTACCCGTTTGAGGCTGTTGCCCCCGCGACCCGACCCCGGAACAAGCAGAAGATGACGGAACGGAAAAAAACCCCCAAAACATTACTAGCATGCATTGCATCTCGTCTATGCATAAAACCACTGGCTTTTACTTGCTTTCCTCTCAAATTTAATCTAAAGTGAAGTATTTCTATTCTTCAGAGATTGATGTGAATCATTCTCTTTGCTCTTCATCTTTAAAAGGAACAATCTTGACATGCTGCATCATGAGTTAATTTCACACTTCACTTGATACTTTGTGATGTGATGGACGAGCATACGGCTGCAGTCCTGCACAGTCAGACCAAACATTATCAGTATGAATGTAAAACAGATCAGGACAATGAGGATTTTCCTCAAAATTAAAAACTAAACTGTATCATACGTTGAGAAAAAAGTAAATTCAGACTGTAACATTTTCTATGTGTGATTAGGCAGAAGCTGGTATGCTTCTGAGGGGTCAGATATCTCCGTCTGTGTGTGTTAAATGGACCTTGAGTCTGAAATACATAAAGGTGATGATGACGGATCCAAATGCTCGTAATATAATGTAAGTGTCCGTATTTTTCTACTTTCAGACTCGGCAGGTGAGGTTTTTTTCTACAAATAGGCAACCATTCTAAATCTATTTTTTTTCCAAAGCAAATAAAAGTAGCTGACTTTAAAATTGAATTAAAATCCCTTCAGATGCATCAATGATGAACAAGTATAGTAATATTTCCCCAAGAATATTGAGAAAGTCATATTCAACCAGCTAGAAAGCTTCCTAAAGTAAATTGAAAGCTTTTTCTTGAAGCTTCCAATGTCATCAATAAATACAGGTCACAATTTGTTACATACAAAGTATTCTGCATTTCTGTTTTCTCTTCTGAACTGCTTCTCAATAATGGGGCAGCGGGATGTGCCGGATTTTATTCTGGCTGATATCAGGCGAGAGGCGGGATACACCCAAAACAGGTTGCCAGTCTGATGCAGAGCCACACACAGACAGACAACTATCCACATATGCACTTATGCTCGGGACAATTTCATAGCGGCCAATAAACATAGCATGCATGTTATCAGAGAGTGGGAGCAACCGGATGACCTGGAGAAAATTCACACATGCATAGGGAGAACATGCAAACTCCACACAGAAAGGTCAGTGTTTCAAGCCTTGCCCTCCCTCCGAGACTCGAATCCTAACGTTTTTGCTGTGAGGCCACCTTGCTAACCACTGCACCACCCCATCATGTAGCCCTACTTCTGTTTCATTTGATATCATTGCAAATTATTATAAACATTTAACATCCATTTCTTTTTTAAACTTATTTTTGTACAGAATGTTTTTTTTCTGTTGTGGTTTTAATGCCATTATCATCACTTTGTATTGCCTTGCACATAAAATGTGCTTGCTAAATAAACCTGCCTTGCACACAATATATAGTACTTCAGCATTAAATGAGAAACATTCTCTTACAGAAACAAACTGTCAAGAGAGGTGCTTTATGTTGTCAAAACAACAGTTAGCAACGGCAGCGTCAGAGCTAAACTTCAGTTGAATTTATATTTAAGAGAAAAAAAAGAGAACTAAAAACAGATTTTGAACCTAAATGAAGCCTGTGAAGAATAAACTGATTTGTTTTATGTGTACAATTAGAGCAAGTGTTTGGTGGCTGCTTGCTGCAGTGCTCCCTGTTATTTTAGCGTTTAATCGCCAACTTTCACAGAGTCTCTGTCCCTTCTTCTGCTATGTTTTGACTCTTTCTGAAGATTTCATTTTAAGCACACTTCAGACGTCATTTTGGACTTTGTGTTGGACATCTGATTTTTCAGAAATTGCCCGGCTAGCTCCCAAAAGTTAGCTGGTTATGGAGTCATTCTGCTGTTGACATGCATGTTGACATGCGCAACCAGCTGCTGGCTCTTGGAGGGACATCCGTGTGTCGCTGGAAGAGTTGGTTCAGTTGCGGGGGAAGCTGAGGAGAAGGAGACGATCTGGAGGAGGTGCGGAGAAGGAGATGGTCTAGAAGAGGTGTTTTGGGCCCGGTGCTTTTGCAGTTTCCATGGAAACATTCGTTTGCTCGCTTGAGAAACTGGAGGGTTACATTCGCACCCAGTAAAATACAGAGAGGCCAGTTTGGTCTTCTTCACTGTGGCCTGGCTTCGTGGACCCATTCCGGACTCCAGATTTTGGGTTGCCCGGTTGGGTACAGTGCGACCGGACTGGGACGCCGTTGGATGGAGGCGAGGGTGCATTGAGGTGTTTGCACAGCAGCATTCAAATTTCCCTCCGGGGATTAATAAAGTATATTCTATTAAATTCAAAAGTCTGGAATAAACTTTCATAACTTTAATACATGGTTTCTAAGGAGTTTCAATCCCAGGTAGTACATGTGTGGTCCAACTTGGGAGATGGTGGCTCAGTGGGTAGAGCGTTCACCCGCAAACCGGGAGTTCGCAGGTTCGAATCCCACTGAGTGCACATCTAGGGTCCTTGGAGAAGACCCTAACCCCTTTTCTGGTTTCTCCCACCATTGGCGCCGTCATAGGTGGCAGCCTGCTGCGGTGAAAATGCAGCACAATAATTTCCCGTGAGGGATTAATAAAGTATTAAAAAAAAAAAAAAAAAACATCAAGTTTCAATTTTATTTTGTCTTTTTCAGTGAGTTATTTTCCAATGTTTGAACAAAAATCTCATAATATTTAAGTGTCCTATTTTGGATAGTGTATATAATACCTAAAAAAAAATAACAATTTACCGGGAAGCAGTGATGCTGTGCAACAAATATACAGTTCCACAAAAGTTTTGCCATTGTCTGGAAAAGAAAAAAAATAATGTTCAGTTTGCTTGTTGAATTAAACTTTTCACAAATTTGACTGCATGCAAAATGAGCCAATGTGAGAGAAAACATTAGAAATGGTTTCCACAGTTATAAACCATAAACATGAGAGCAAACTCAGATCAATGAGATTCCATTACCATCCTATCTCATTTCCCAGAGCTGAATTGGAAATGGGTTAGAGATGGATCGTGTCATTACCAATTCCAGCGGATCCACAGGAGCCATACATGAGAGTGAGTGTGTGTGTGTCTCTGTCCTATCTGCACTCACTGCCAATGAATAGGTTTTTAGCGACAAGCAAGAAGGTGAGCAGAAGTTCATCCGCTGCCATCATAGTTTTTAATATGCTTGCCTTGAGATACGAAGCCATTGCAGACTTTCAAACCAAACAATTTCTAGTAAGTTTGTTTGGCATGCTTAAAATTGGTTTTTGATGATTATTGTACTTCAATTTGGATGATAAATTTTACAATTCAAATCTCTGCTGGTAAATCTGAGGATGTTTGGCATAAAAGCTCTTTTAGGGATCATCAATCACAGGACAAATACAGAGTGCTGCCAATCCACGAGTAGAGGAGGCAGGAAAAATATTCAAACACATTCAGACTCTGCATTTTGTTCTTATTCCTTCTCATTTTATTCACTGTCAATTTGTTGTTTGCAGCAATTAATGAGTATTAAAAGCTGAATGACAAAAGAGTTGTGTTTTTTGTGGACAAATATTAATTTAGCATCTATCCTGTGGTCAGCAAACCGATAGGGAGTTAAACACTGAACAAAAACAGCTGCTTTGGATGAAAATGTAATCTATTTCTCAGCCCCACACAGAGTCTTATCAATGTAGTAATTAATCACTTCTCAGACACAAAAGGATTTAAACTTTTAATGTTTCCACACTCCCTAAGACGGAACGATTTTCTGCACCAACAACAGCTAGCAACGTCCTCTCCAAATTCAGACATTTAGAATAACCCTGGCACACCCATGCAAACATACAAACATTTTAATTCGCATCCTTGCACTCTGTACCATTGTCTTCCGCTTATCCGGGCCTGGGCAACAGCCTCAAATGGGAAACCCAGGCTACTCTCACCCCAGCTGCCTCCTCCAGTGCACCCAGGAGGATCCTGAGGTGTTTCCTATCCAGCTGTGCAACAGTCTCTCCAGCGGGTCCGGAGCCTGCCTCTGGGTCTCCCCCCAGAGGGATATGCCCAAAACACCTCACTAGCAAGGTGCTCAGTAGGCATTCTAACCAAATTCCTGAACCATCTCATATGGCTTCTCTCAACCCAGAGGAACAACGGCTCTACTCTGAGCTCCTCCCGGATGGTAGAGCTCCTCTCTCTATCTTTAGAGTGAGAGCCCAGCCATGTTCGTGTCCTGTCCCACAAATTAAAAGTATAGTGTGAACCAATGTGTGATGTTTGTAAAGACAAGTGTTCACTGGATTTTCAATAGATGTTTTATTTGATAGGATGACAAACTCGATGTTCATCTGAAAACTATTTCAAGTCTGGACAGTGAGCTAGAGAAGCTTGCCGTCCATGGGCTTTGTTGACAAGTGGGCAATTGAAGCAAGAGATGAACAGGCGTTTTGGTGCAGCATCCACAATATCATACATAAATATTGTTGCATTTATTGCTGCATAAAATTTTTGCAATGATAACTTCAAACTCATTAAGCCAGAAGAAAAAGTATAATTTGCCTATTTCAATTCTTCTTCTTCTTCTTTCGGCATTTCCCTTCAGGGGTCGCCACAGCAAGTCAGTTTCTTCCATCTAATCCTATCTGCTGTATCCTCTTTGGTCACACCAACTATCTTCATGTCTTCCTTCACCGCGTCCATAAACCTCCTCTTTGGTCTTCTTCTAGACCTCTTTCCTGGTGGTTCCAAATCCAGCATCCTTCTTCTGATGTACTCTCTCCTTCTCCTCTGCACATGTCCAAACCATCTCAGTCTGGCCTTTCTGACTTTATCCCCAAAACCTCTAACATGTGCTGTTCCCCTGATGTACTCATTTCTAATCCTGTCCATCCTGGTCACTCCCAGAGAGATCCTCAGCATCTTCATCTCTGCTACCGCCATCTCTGTTTCCTGTCTTTTCCTCAGTGCTACTGTTTCTAGACCAAACGGCATGGCTGGTCTCATCACAGTTTTGTACACTTTCCCTTTCATTTTAGCTGAAACTCTTCTGTCACACATCACACCTGATACTTTCCTCCACCCGTTCCAGCCTGCCTGCACATGCTTCTTCACCTCTTTTCCACACTCTCCATTGCTCTGGACTGTGGATCCTAAATTCTTAAAATCTTCCACCTTCTTTTTCTCTTCTCCCTGTAACCTCACTTTTCCATTTGGATCCCTCTCATTTACACACATTTCAATAAAAATCTAATTTCTAATTCCCTAACCTACTGTTATTAAACAGCTCCTCGGAAAGCATTTATATATTCAAAATTATCCTTAACTCACTCGTATTGCACTTGTCATTTTTTAAGAGCTTTCTTTAGACGCAAAAGGGGGTAATTAATTTGCTGTCAGTATTAACAACATTGGAAAAAGAAAGTGGTTAGCAGTAGGAAAGAAGTAGAACTATGCTGGGAAAATATGAAATGTAGGGAAAGTTTGGAAAGACCTGATCAGACCAACTACAGACAGCGGCGGTACTTTTATGAGCAGAGCTGCCTGTATTTATGATTAAAAATCATGTGCTTTTCTCTGCCAATAAGCCCTTATCTGTACTGCACGCATATAAGTCTGATAGAGCCTCAAGCCAGAGTAAAAGATAACAAAAATAATTAACTAACATTCAGCTTTGAGGAGACAGAATTTTTTCCTCCAAAAAGAAAGAACATATTGGATAAAGAAGATAGCAAGAGAAACGCTAGTTTTACTCTTTTTTTTTTTAATCACAATGAAACATGTCTTGAATGTTTGTCAAAAGTGCATCTAGCTGTTTTAAGGTGTGGCTAACTTCAGTCAAAAACACAAAAAAGAATGTTCCGAATCATACCCCAAATCCTTTCATTGGGTTGTTTGCGGTACACTCCTACCGCTCAAACAGGACAAAATTGTTGTTTTTTTAAAAAAAGTGTGTATTTTTTCCTCAAAAACTGGACTTTCCTTGTCATCCCTGTTATCCAGTGGCCATTACAAAAAATTCCCCCACAAGTGACCTTTTGTCTCAGTTAAATGACGCCCGAGAAGTTTGGTCTGGTTTAAATCCAAACCATAATAAGGCATTTGTTATAAACACTTCCAGCCCAATCTAAGCTTGTCTCCTCTGTTAACCCCCGAAAGAACAACTTAGACCTCATTTTATTTCAAAAAGATAAAGAACTAACCAATAATAAAACTAAAAAAAATGTTTTCCCAGACCTTGATGAGTCAATTAAAATTTTTGGGGTTCTTTTGGGAGAAAAGAAAAAGGCCATTTTCCACCACTTTGACTCAAAACTTTTTCGGTGGTAAAACACGCACCAAAGTTCTGATTTGTCAGAATCACTTGCCGTCCAAAGGATTTTAAAAAAGTGTAGAATGCCAACTTGAGCTGCATGGTGTTGTGGTGCTAAGCAACGCATCCTCACAACAAGAAGCTAGCGGATCCAAGCCTCAGTGAGGGGCGACATTTAGGATACAGGCCTTTCTGTGTGGAGTTGGCATTGTTTTTCTGGGCACGAACGAATTATCACCACTCTCCAGCTTCCTTCCACAAACAAAAATATGCATGTTAGGTTAATTCGTCACTCTCATTTCTCCCTAGTAGTGAGTATTAGTTTGAGTTTCTGTTTTGGTGTTGTGATGGAATGGTCACCTCTCTGAGTGTAACACTCCTTTTTGAAACATTGCCAAGAAAAAAACGCCATGGGAAAAATGAACAAAGAATGTTTTAATAACGTTTTGAGGGATTGAATTGAGTTTTGTGTATTGACAACAGAGTTGGTGTGGCAACCGAATCCGGTTCCGCAATCGTGCCCTTGGTTGGTGGAAGACAATGGCACCATATTGAGGGAATATGGTGCCATATCGAGGGAATATGGTGCCATATCTTCTACATTTTTTGAAACCTTAAATAGTTATTCTGATAAATTAATACAATCCAAAAAACAAAAATTATTTATACCCACTGGAGTGTGAGATGGAATAATGTTTCTAGTCCTAGCAGTTGATTAAACGGAACTCTCATAAGGGTGAAATAACAATGGCGTGATTTCAGCCAAGATTCCTTGAGCAGCGTGTGACCATAATTGGATTAGAGGGCTGCTTGCTAAAGAGAGAATGGAAAAATAAGAGTAAAGAGCATTTGCTATTTATTATCTTTTGTGTGACAAGAAGTAGTGATGACTAATCAATACTGGCAATGTAAATAAAACCTTTTTTGGAAATGATTGCTGATTTATGTTCATTCTTTCCTCGTTGTGAAACGTGCAGTAATTTGCCAGCTTCGTTAGATATAGCCACTAATCTGGAAAAGGTCTTTACTAGATACGAACAAAAAGATGAAGTCAAAAAAATTTTCAAATCTTTATGTGTCTCATTGGTTATTCGTTTTAATTTATATTCTTCTTTCGGCATTTCCCTTCAGGGGTCGCTACACCAAATCAGTTTCTTCCATCTAACCCTATCTGCTGCATCCTCTTCGGTCACACCAACTATCTTCATGTCTTCCTTCACTGTATCCATGAACCTCCTCTTTGGTCTTCCTCTAGGCCTCTTTCGTGGTGGTTCCAAACCCAGCATCTTTCTGCCGATGTACTCTCTGTCTCTCTCTGCTCTGCACTTGTCGAAACCATCCCAGTCTGGCCTCTCTGCCTTTAATCCAATTTCGTTTTAATCTATCGGTTATTTAAAACATTTTATATTGTAAACCATTTGTGTTTAAAAAAAATTTTCTTTTTCTATTAATGAAAAACAGTCCCAAACTCAAAGATTTATTCCCCAGTCATCAAATAGATACATTTTCTTTTAGAAAAAAAAAAAAAAAAAGAGAAAAAGAAAAAAAACACGGGTTTTCTCGACGTCAATCATGATCAACCAGTGGATTCCAAGAATTTTTAAGGTTCATCTTGTGGTGTTTGGTGGTAAATATTATCTGCTTCATTTATTTATTGTATTGGGTACAAAGGCATGTAATTATAAATGATTTAATTTTTTATTATGATGATAGATGTGCGCAACTTTTTTAATCAAATGAATATATATGCCTTTGATGCGCTATGTGTTATGTCTTTGACGGAATGCCTTGTCAATAAAGTTGAGAGTTCAAAACTATTCTTCCGCAAAATAACTGTGCAACATTTTTAACTATCAAAAAATGCATTTACCAAAAATCTAAATACACATTGTATCAAACATGCTTCCAAAAAATTGCTAAATCAATGTTGATTTCTCAATCAAATGATCAAAGTTATGATTTAATCAAAGTAAGGACGGACAATAATCGTGAAAACATCATTTTTATGGACCTACTTGATTTATTTCCAAGTACATGATTTTTAACCACCCTCTATGTTAAAATTAATTTTTCCTCCTCAAAGCCAGTGTACTTAATAACCCGGTTTGAGATATTGTCTAAGAAGGCTTGCTATTTTTTCTCTGTGTAATATAAAAATGGCAACTATTTCATCAGCACTCATCTAGCCCTACTTGTGTAAATGAGGTTGGGTGAGAGTTAAGCTTGAATCCCTGAGTTGAGAATAAGTGATGACTCAAATAGGATGAGTGCAGTCTTCAAAAATGTTTTAAGTGTACAGTGTTTTCCAACAATTCCCACCTGATATTTCAATTGCTTCTTATGTTGGCAGCTGTTCCGAAAAAAAATATGTATCAAGGTGTTCAAAAGATTTTACATGCACCACAACACAAGCAAAAAAAAACACTATCACCCCTCCACCGCAAAAAAGTGATTTTTTTGTCTTGTCCACTGTTGTCGGACTTTCTGGTAGTTCGCTAAAGTCCCAGGTGTTCATTTCATTTTTCTGTCTGGTGTGGGGTCGGATGTCATTACTCAAATCCAATTCACCTGCAAGCCTTTGTGTCGCTTTCTATGCTCATGTATCTCTCTGTTGACATAAAATATAATCCCTGGCATGGGACCAGCATGTCTCTTCTTATTCTGCTAACATCAGTAGGTGAGAGGGACGATGAGTGGACAAGATGCCACTTTAACCGAGGGCAAAAAAAAAAAATGAAGCCATTCATCTCCTGCTGGGTCATGAAGAGAAATGGGAAATTTGAAGGGGAACACTGGTCGGGTTTTCGTTTTATTTCCGTAATGGAGAGTCTATGTGGATTGTTTTCTGAGCAGTCTGCCTCCTAACCAGTCCCTATCCCTGTGGCACAGATCACCGTCTGTCTGGCTGTTTCAATGTGTCCAGCTGTGAACAAATGGGTCGAACAGAGTGAGCCAATATGTCAGAGCTGATGGCAAGTATCAAAAAAGCAATGGTGAAAGGACTTTGGCCTATAATTTTCTGTGTTTCTGATTATAAATGAAGAATTATCTCTTGAATGATGCTGAATAAAATCTCTTAATTATGCTGATCACTGAAGTTCTAAGAATAAAATATGAACATCTGATCATTTTGTTTACTACATCTTCTGAACCGTTCATCCCTAAAAGGTAACAGGGGTGCCAGAGCCTATCCTAGCTGATTTCAAGCGAGAGGCACAATGCACCCCAAACAGGTCGCCAGTCTGTTGTGTAGCCACACACATACAATCATTCACTTGCACACTCATTCCTAGGGGCATTTTTCTAGTTTCCAATCAACCTAACATGAATGTTTTTGGAGGGTGGGAGGAAACTGGAGTACCCAATCTCCAACTTTCTTACTCGAACCCCAACGTTCTTACATTTTAAAATAATTTGAATTACTGTGTGATGGAATTTTTAATCCGTCAAGTTTATAAGTAGCCAGCTGACACATTTTATTGCATAAAAAAGTTCTTGTTCATCTGAAAGGACAAAAACTATTAAGACTTTGGACTGACAAAAATTTTTCTTTAGAGCATGGCAAAAATTTCTCTTTTTTTTTAGATCACTTAGACACAATTGACATTTTTCTTTGTCAATTAAAGTAACATTGTAAGAATTTTGTGCAAAATTACTGTGGTTTTTTTGTGGGGAGGAGGTTCGGGGGGGTGTCAGTAAAAACAAAAATATGTGAATGAGATCGCGGAAACAAGCGGCCGACATGAGCTTCCTTTGCTAGGCGGCTGGGCTCTCGCTCAGAGATCGGGTGAGGAGCTCGGCCATCCGGGAGGAGCTCGGTGTCGAGCTGCTCCTCCTCCGGGTCGAGAAGAGCCACATGGGGTGGTTCGAGCATCTGGTCAGGATGCCCCCGAGCGCCTCGCTGGTGAGGTGTTTCGGGCACGTCCCACCAGGAGGAGACCAAGAGGCAGACCCCGGACCAACTGAAGAGACTATGTCTCAGAGCTGGCTAGGGAACAACTCAGAATCCTTCCGGGTGAGCTGGAGGATGCAGCTGGGGTGAGAGAAGCCTGGGCTTCCCGTCTGAGGCTGTTGACCCCGGATAAGCGGAAGACGGCGGAACGGAATGAACAGAACAAAAATACACCATACATTAGTCATTATACCAGTTTTCAAATATTAAGTTTGTAAGGTACATAGTAAATTAATTTTCACAAACCTAGGTTGGAAAAATAAAGAAAAAATACAAGGGTTAACAAAAAAGTGTGAACACATTTAATCACAGTTTATAAGGTTACTTCTTGAGGCTTTAAAGTGCACTAGACTTTATGTCTTTGCAGAGTTTTTACATGTACTGTAAATAATGAATCATAATCACATTAATGTTTTCATTTCAGAACACTGTGTACTGTAATGCCATTTTTCCCCACGGTCAGGTGTTGAAGCAGCTTGTCCTTTATACCCTCAAAAAAACACATAATTTGAACTCTACTGATAAATGATTAGCTTGATGAAGAATCACGATCTAGATCAAGAGTGGGCTAATGTCAGCAATCTGTGTTGTCCATCTGTTTCATTATTCAACCAGCCACCAAAATCACACAACACCTTGAGAACAGGAAAGTTGGGCTACTGCAGCTGTTAGTGAATATTTGCTGGGTTTTGTATGTTCCACTTCATCAAGCCAGACCTTATAATGCATAATGTAAAGTCTGTGTGGTTTTCTGTCTGGAGGGCTGGAATTACTGAGCCCAAAGCTGATATCCTGTTTGTGGCTAACCATATGAATGGAACAGCAGACTGAGTCAGTGGTTGGAAGCAAAGAATATTTTGGTATATGTATCAGTTTAATCCTGAAGTTAATAAAGACCAGCTAAAGTCACGGGTCATGCACAGAACAAACCGACAGACTAAGAGCACTTATTGTGACCGCGTTAGAGGCAGCTTGCTGCTACAGCATCAATGACCATTTTGTTGTTCAGTGTGTGAAATGTAAATAAGTTTTGGGTTTTTTAAACGATGATGCAATATTTTATTTATCATATATACGGTAGTTTATTTTATATGCATCTAGATTTTGGATGGTATTTTCATTTAAAGAAAGGAGGACGTTATATGATATACCAACAGTAGATGTCGCCAGTTGAAAAAACAAACAAACACGGAAATTAGGAGAACTGTAAGAAGCTTAAGAGAATAAAAGCTTAAGTGTTGATAATAACAATGCTTCATTATTTAAATCAACAGCGCAACCATCATAACACGGTAAAATTAATTCTCAAAAGAGCTATGTGTAAAGAAGCGTCTTTTTTTTTTAAATCACACCCTAGTGTGTTAGTTTAAAAATAGTTTCAAAACATAGTCTTGAGGGAGCTGAGAAAACTCAGCCATCGTTGTGGTACGCACGTGGTATTGATTTTCAATGTTCTCTGTGGGCCAACTCATGGCGATGAGGAATCCTGCCGACAACGCCACTTTCTTACTAAAGGTTCTTAAATGACCACGACAATTTATAGATTGAATAGGACAAAACCTTTATTCTTGGGAGAATATGTAAACAGGAGGTCTGACTCTTGTCACCTTTGTTAGCTAACAGTCATTAACTGTTGTTTTCAAACAGTTTCTGCTTCAGTTTAAACGACAACTCACCCCAACTGAAATTCAGCTCATTTAAAAGTAATCAAGCTGAAGTGAGTTTAACCGAAAATGTGAGATGTGTTCTTTTAAAAATATTTTGATAAACCAAAAAAAAAATAAAAAAGGCTGAGTAATTATGTCAAAAAGTTGTGTAACATATATAAAAATAAGTTCTAGTCATTGCCAATAAACATGTCGGAAAATGATTTTTACAACTGTTTCTATATTATTCCTTCAAGGGATTAAATTTGTCTTGGGTAGATCCCATTGTACTTGCTTGTATGGACAGGTGCAATTTTAAGAAGCCTTCACGTAAATGCAAACCATGAGTTCACTAATCAAAGTTCCAAAACTTCACAACATCACATTGCCAAAAAAAGAGGTAGAAATTAGAGTACGAGCTGAAATATGTTTTTGGAAATTGACGGGGGGAAAAATAAGACATATTGTGAAAAAAATTGTATTATTTAATCAACAAAAACAACTTGCAGCTAGTTTTGGAATTATAAAGTATTTATTACATCTTTGCCATTGATGTCAAAATGTTGTCACGCAAATCTTACAAGTAATTTGCCCTGCGGTGGTCCATGCATCTGAAATAACTGAGCACATCTGTTGCAAAATTAAATATGTATGCCAAAGTATCCCTTGTCTATTATGTGAAAAGACATGGGGAGCAGGAGATCACGAGCTTTTTAAAAATTATGCATAACAAGACGGTGGTGAGGTTTGTTCATTTCAGCTTTTTATCACTACACAGAAAATGTCAGGTCTTTTGTAGTTAAATTTGAGAACAGGAGCTTTTAAGTATGAAATATAGTAGCAGTTTAAACCTGATCTACAAAAACAGGAGAAAAGCCAAACTGAGCTTTTTCACACACACGGTAAGCCTAGTTTAAATTAATTTAAGGGAGGGAGGAAAGTTTTGTCTACTTTTGTTCTGGAATGAACCATGTTGACATTAAACAAACCGTTTTGGGGGATATTTACAAAAACTGAATACAATAAATTCTATTTGCTTCAATTAACTTCAAATGCAAGATTGGTTAAGTAAACTCATTTAAGGAGGTTCTCTAAAGACAGTTAAATACACAAATTTATTTTCAAGTGACTTGACCTCGATTACCATTAATTATATTTTATACAAGTTGTTCTATTTTCACTAGAGGAGCACAACTGACTGATCTCTATATATATTTGGAATTTAGACTGGATAAAGCTATGGTGTAAAGTCTTTTTGTTCATGCAGGGACAACGATTTGCCTTAAAACCGAGTGAAAATAACATCAAATTTTACACAGCTACTACCCCCTTTAAATAGCCATCTATGGTCCATCTTCTTTTTTAGAAAAATAGCCCCATTTTTTCTGCATGCGACATTTTTATCTCTTGATTATGATTGTTTCTGTACCTCACACCCAACAACACCCGTTCACTGATTTGCTTCCAGCTGAATCAACAATCACTGAAGCTGTTACAGTGTGAGGAAACAAACTACAGCATTCGTTGATATGGTGGCAGCATGTTAATGTGACAGCTCAGCAGTTCAACAGTCTTTCTTGGTTTACTAAAGGGTCTAATAGTTTGTATCGCTACATCGGGCAACAGCTTCAGACGGGAAGCCCAGGGTTCTCTCACCACAGCTGCATCCTCCAGCTCACCCGGAAGGATCCCGAGTCGTTCCCCAGCCAGCGGTGAGACATAGTCTCTCCAGTGGGTCCAGGGTCTGCCTCTTCGCCTCCTCCCGGTAGGACGTGCCCGAAACACCCCACCAACGAAGTGCTCGGTAGGGCATCCTGACCAGATGCCCAAACCACCCCATAGTTTGTATCGACTTGACAATAAATTCAAGAATGAATTGTGTTCAAATCATTACAAGTGTACTGTGTCTGGGTACTTTGATTTTTTTTATGTTGGTTACAGTCCTTGAAAAGTAAAAAATAATATACAGTATTAGTTAATATTAGATGCTTACAGTGCACTTTTTGCAGAATATTTTTTTTTCCAACATGGGTTATTGGTTTTCGTTTTCATAGTTTTTTATTACTTGCTTTGATTTTAGCAGCTCTTCATGTCCAGTGAGTCTTTTTCTTGATTTTTGTCCCTTTTCATTTAAAACATCTCAATCACCTCACATTACAGCTGAGGTTCATTTGTCTCTCCATACCAGAGCCAAACTGTAACAAAGATACTTCGACGAAAATGTTAAAGTTCTCGGCAATCTTTTTAAATATTTAAATAACAATTTATCAAAAAAAAAAAAAAAGCATTGCTGACATTTGATTTATAACAGACTATTGAGAAAAAGTTTGTAACATAATGGAAGAAAATATCATTTCCGAAACTTTAAATAAACTGCTTTAAGAATACTTACAATTGAGTTATTGAGAAATATTTCTTTTAGGAGTCCACCACGGTGGTGGGACAGTTTAAAAGCTCAAGTAAAAACCCTGACGAGCCAATCGAGTCACATAAATGAAGACTTATTACTTTTGGCCGAGAATTCTGAAACTAAAACCACGAGGCTATACGTTATCCTGAGAAGTCATGTCGACCTTTGCCAGCTGCCCCATTGTAAAGCTCCTCCAGCTAATGACACGATACTGATAAGCAGTCATACCGTGTCACCTATGATGTAAAACAAAAATAGATACTATTAATCTTATATATGCCATTTAGGCCAAAATAGGTTGATTGGGAAATCTCCTGGCAGGTTTCACAGACTAATGAAGACTAATTAGTCAGTGGATCATTACAATATAAGCTTGAAGATGTAGGATTGTTCTAGGATTAAAGATGAGGAGGACCAGGAACATTCAAGAGTGTGAACCAATTGACCTAAAAAATTACTAAAACACGAAGTTGCACTTTTTTTGTACGGAAAATTGAAACTTTAAGAAAAATGTCCTTTTAGAAATATCTAATCGGTAACCAACCTGTCAAAGAAAAAAAAAATATTTAAACATATATTCTAATGAAAATATTACCATATGACACATTAGGTGGGATTACATGTTAGGTGTAAATTGAGCAAACACAAATGTATTTTTTGTTAAAAGGTTGTGTTTGGGGGCAGTGCTGTGGGGGAGTGCTTAGCACAGTGGCCTCACAGCAAGAAGGTCAAGGGTTCAAGTCACAGATGGGGATGAGGCTTGGAACACTGGCATTTCTGTGTGGAGTTTCCATGTTCTCCCCGTGTGTGGGTTTCCTCCCACCCTCCAAAGACATGCATGTTAGGTTGATTGGCCGGTACCAAATTTCCCTTAAGAATGAGTGCGTGTATGTGTGTATGGTTGTACGTGTGTGGCCCCGCAACAGATTGGCTACCTGTTTGGGGTGTATCCTGCATCGCCTCAATACTACCGGGATGGGCTTTGGCACCCCTCGCAAATCCATAAGGAATAGACGGTGAAGAAGATGACTGACTGACGTTGTGATTGCACGTATTCATCATTTAAGCCAAACAATATAGTGGCGTTTTGTCTTGAAACCAGAATTGGGCTAAAACTTTTTTTCAATAAAAAAATGCATCATTTGACCAAGTGTACAACTGTGCACAACTGTAGTGAAAAAACATAAGTTGCTGCCTTGTATGTATTCGAAGATCCAGCCTAATTAAACAGCAGCTTGTATTGAAATACACACAAGGTTCTCGTAATTTGTTTTGCATATTTAGGTTTACTTTTATCGACAAAGCAAATTTGAGACAGCATGTGTCTTTATGAACTTTTGCATATTAGTACCATTGGTCACCAGATAACATTACACAGCAGATAATGTTCACTTTCGGGTCTTAGCGTTGGTTTGTTCCCATTGCCATTTTTCTCGACTTTAACCTTGTTAACTCTACTTTTGTTCTCTTGACTGATCCTTCTTTTATTCCTCTGCAGCAGTTCATATGTTGCTCCTCGACCTCATTTAATTCTCTTTTTTTTGTTCTGACTTACCCTTCCCTCGTGTCCCTTGTTCTTTGTACTCTCACTATCTCATTTCCACAGAGGGCACATAAGCACTGTGTTCTGGGTGCTTGCAAAGTAACTGACTTCTATACATCAGTGGACAGTATATTCAGCCCTACAAAGTCAGTACACAATGTACACAGTTGGACTTGCCAAGCACTAAATTACTGGCCAACGCAAGTCTAAGCTTTCCAAGAGTCCAACGAGACTTCATCTATTTTGATTCTAATTATTCTGTTAACAATAAATGTCACGCTATTACTAGTTTGGGAGTAAGAACTTAACCTTTGTACCTTTGGTGAAGACATTCCAAGGAAGATTATAAAATAAGTGAATGGTTTGTACATCTTGTACCGAACTGTTTTGGTTAAAAAAAGTCGGTTAACTTTTCGATTTGATTGCAAGGAATGACGGTTCAATTTAGCACTGCAAGAATTAAAAACAGATGTCTGGGATTTTAGATTCCGTGTGGTCTAATTTGGAAAAGTCTCCAAAGCCATTTTCCCTTTCACTCTTTAATACTTTGGAGACTATTACCAGGAAACATTGCATTGGATTGTACTTAACTTGTGTTCACATAATCCCTACTCCTCTGGGAAGAAAGCAGATAGTTAGAAATGTAAGAATGAGTAGACAAGTTGGAGTAAATAAAAGACTGCAAGCCTACATGATGGAAATTATTTACAGTGTGACAATTTAATAATAATTCAGAAAATCCTCTACAACTATGGATCTGTACGGTATATAAAGTGACCAACAGTGTGTTTGAGTTTGTCAACAAGTCACTTTCATAAAAGGTTCGAGCTTTCTGGTCCTACGATCTGAAAATGAAAGTGAAGATGAGAGTAAAATTCAGAAGTGATTTATCGGAATGAATATTGTGTAAAATTTTAAGAACTGTGCCACTCATTAAAGAATTAATGACTGCGTGTTCGGTTTGGAGGGGCATTGCAATTATAGAAACTACGAGTAGAGGATGAATATATGGAGGCTCTATGAATAACAGACACTAATTTTAGAAACTTTTGTGCCGTTGTCTTCTGTTTTTCTGAGGCCGGATTGCGGAGGCAACAGCCTGAGACGGGAAACTCTGCTTTCCTCATCTAGCTGCCTCCTCCAGCTCACCTTGGAGGATCCCGAGGCGTTCCTTGGCCAGCTGAGAGACACAGTCTCCCCTGTAGGCCCGAATGCTGCCTCTGCGTCTCCTCCAGCAAGGCCCTCGGGAGGCATTCTAACAAGATGCCGAACCACCCCATCTGGCTTCTATCGACCCGGAGGAGCAATGGCTCTATTCTGAGCTCTTCCAGGATGGCAGAGCTCCTCACTATATCTCTGCGTGAGAACCCAGCCACTCTGAAGAGGAAGCTCATTTTGGCCCCTTGTGCAATCTCGTTCAGAAAAGGGTGGAATGCCCCTGCGGGTCAGGGACAGGGTCCTGCCCCAAGTGGAGAAGTTTAAGTATCTCAGGGTCTTGTTCACGAGTGGGGGAAGGATGGAGCGGGAGATCAACAGGCGAATCGGTGCGGCATCAGCAATAACTAGGACACTGCATCGGTCCGTCGTGGTAAAGTGAGAGCTGAGCCGAAAAGCAAAGCTCTCGATTTACAAGTCGATCTACATTCCAACCCTCACCTATGGTCACCAGCTGTGGGTGGTGACCGAAAGAATGAGATCGCGGGTACAAGCAGCCGAAATGAGCTTCCTCCGCAGGGTGGCTGGGCTCTCACTCAGAGATCGGGTGAGGAGCTCGGTGTCGAGCCGCTCCTCCTCCAGGTCGAGAGGAGCCAGATGGGGTGGTTCGGGCATCTGGTCAAAATGCCCCCTGAGCGCCTCGCTGGCGAGGTGTTTTGGGCACGTCCCACCAGGAGGAGACTAATGGGCAGACCCCGGACCCGCTGGAGAGACTATGTCTCACAGCTGGCCGGGGAATGACTTGGGATCCTGCCGGGTGAGCTGGATAATGCAGAGAGGCCTGGGCTACCCGTTTGAGGCTGTTACCCCCGTGGCCCGACCCCGGAACAAGCGGAAGATGACGGAACAGAACATGCAGATTTTAAAAGTGAGAAGTTAATATCTTGATTAACTATTATCTTAGATAAAGACCAAATTGAAATGTCTTAGAACATTTTAGAACTATGATTAACTCAGTCAAAGCCACAAAATTACAGATGTAAGCTCATCGTGGTTAATGCGAAAAAGCTTCCATGATGAGGTGAACATTTTTGATCAAAGCCGACAGAAATCTGACCCAAAAACCTGACATCATTTTTTATATACCATGGTGAAATGTGACCTCCAATTATGAAGTTTGTCAAAAGTGTTATAACATTTTTTGATCTGTAAAAGGTTCTTTTAAGAAAAAAAAAATCATTTGATTTTAACAAGGTGTCATTGAAGTGTCCGAAAGTATACCTTGATTCTGGAGGCATTAAAACTGTTCACTGACCATTTAAATTGCTCCGTGCTGAGAGACATATGAAAGGCACCTTTCCTCTCTACTATTCATTCTCTTGTTCATTTCACAGGCTGTTAATCATTACTGTGATTATTTAATTAAATAACTTTGCCTTTTCCACAGCTTCAAGTCAAGACTGCAGTTGCTATGAGCAACGGTGTGTGTGTGTGTGTGTGTGTGTAAAGCAGATTTTGTGGGACATAATGACAAGAGGAGCGTGTGTAGGAGTGGCATCAGGGGCAGGTTGACTGTCCTTTAAGATCACAGTTGGATTCACTCGACAGCGATTCGCTGATGTCGACAAAGTTTTTTAGCCCCTCTTCACTCGTTAAGCCGGGCATGAAAACGACATACTGTAATTCCAAATGAATAGGTCAGACAGTTCCCCAAATTAATTCAATGTTAACAGATTGTTTTCTTTGGTTTCATTTTTTGGTCTTATGTATTTAGGCAATTGATCCAGGCAAAATGCAAAAGAATGGATGTGAAATTTGTGGTTGGGGATTTCCACTCCTTTGCCCACCTTGTATGAGGAGGGATGATACATGTATTTTTAATGAGTACCAGTCTGTTTGCACACTCAAAATTTTGGCATAGAGATGCCGGGATTTGGTAGATGGTTAGAAAGGAAAGCTTAATAGGAAGAATGGAAGGGTACATTTAAAGTGTGTATTAGTGTACGCGTGTGCAAGAGGGTTAGTTATGGTGTGTTGCAGGTGGTTGGTAGGGGAACAGAAGAAATGAGATTCGTTGGTTTTGTTCTAGTCTCTGGTAATGTCCAGAGACCCGAATACAACCATTTCTCTAATAAAATATTCAGATGGCCTTTCTTTTCTCTGTAAGTTTGTTGTATTCTGGGCTCTTTAGAAGTATGCCCAACACTCCAGCTGGCCTTGAGGAGGTAGAGTAATGCCAGGTGGAATGTCCTTTCTTATTTCAGATGAATAGATAGTCATCTCTGTAGTGGACCGATGAGGATTCCTGCTCTGGTGTGACAAATAGCGCCTGAGGTCCATGAGGGACTCCTTGTCTACATCTGATCCGAACAGGTTGTGGATCTGTTTTGCATAATAACCAAATTGTCCCTTCATTTTCTAAAAATAATCTGACTGTGTGGTCATTTCCTTTTTATTTACAACGCCTACAGTTACTTCCATTTGTTGTATTTGCTGTTGAGATTCAGGGTTTTTTTTCTTGTTAGTTCTTTCAAAAAGCTCTGATAACTGTCTGTTTTGGGATTTTTTTTTTGAAGATGTTGTACATTTTCCGTTTTTTAAGAAGTGTAGCAGCTGTCTGGATTTTCATCCATAGAATGGGAAGCTGGGAAGGTTGCTGTGTCTGATGCATTTTTTGTGTTCTTTGTTGTGGAATTTTCAGAATTCCAATCTCTGCGGTGAGAGGTTTTCATAGTTCCATCCATTGCAATGAGAGACGCACCATACACATAGTCACTGTACAAATCGTATTTCAATATGAAAAACTGTGAAAACCTCTAAGTAAGGAGATTGGTACTTTGAAAATTCTGCAACAACTTTTTTGCACTCTAGAAGAGAAAAGATATACTTTATTCATCCATCGACAAAAAAATTTTGTGCTGCATTACACCGCAGTAGGCTGCCACGACGGCACCAATGGTGGGAGAAACAGGGGGTTAGCTGTCTTCTCCAAGGACACCTAGATATGAGCTCAGTGGAAATTGATCATGCAAACTTCCAGAGAACTTCTGGTCCAAGGGCAAACATTCTACCACTGAGCTATTGTCTCCACTCTATTGTCCGTCCATATCATTGAGATCCAACAATACGGCATCATCTGAATTTTGCAAAAGGCATCAACTAAAAAATATTCAATAGGAAATATTACAGTGAAAGGTAAGCTATTTTTAAGGGTCACTTCTTAATTGAAAAAATCTACTTAGACATCATCCTTATTAAATTTGTTGCATAATTTGTTTAATTCTTTTCAAACACTTTGCAATGGTGATTAGCAAAGAAAAATAAATAATTTTTTGTCAGTATAGGCGGGCAGTTGAATTTAAATCTCAGTTTAAACTGGACAACACAAATGCATGAACAAGGCATTTTAACCGGTGATTGATTAATGCATTAATCTTCTAAGTTTGTATTTGATCCGTGTTAATGGAAAGTTCAGGCCCGTTTCGATGTGAAAACAGTCACCCAAAGTGGAAAGTAAATGAACATCAACAAACTACAAACTCCTAAAACTTTGCACAAGAAGCCAACCTCGAATCATTTAGTTGATGTCCTTCCCCACGTCTCACCTAGCCGCTATTGGCAGTTTTTCAGAGAAGTTAGTACCTTCAGGTGCGCACACTCCAAAAGGGTTTCATTCCTCTTCATTAACTCATCATCAATATAGATTTATCTTTTGTTGATGATGGCACACCTGCACCTTTCTTGGCTTGTTGCACTGACTCGAACAGCCCTGCTGAATAAAAATGAAGGCAGTTTCTTTCATCGTGACTGTCATTGTGCCATTTGTTGAGTAAAACACACAGGTCCATTATTGAAGTGTCATGATGCTATGTGTTTGGAAAGCGACAAATCACTGCAGGCTGTCACCCCAGCAGTTTTGTGACATTACTCTTAGCAGAGAGCAGCACTGTTAATGCTGACAAACACTGCAGAATGAGGGTCATTTACCACACATCCATTAACAAGATGCCAATACTTCACCAGCAGCAGAGACACCCCTCACTTTCTACAGGGTCATGTTTGCATCTTGCTGCACGGCATATCCTCCAATTATCTGAGTTGTTGACTTTACACTTCCATAAATACACACATATAGAACAGAAAATTATATTAAAAAAAAGTAACAAAGTATCTGTCTTGTAAAAAGACAGCAAAGGAAAACATATGTAAGCTGTTTAAGTTCATCTTCATGTATCAGATTAGGTACAACAAAGCGTATACACACACACAGAGATGGGTAGAGTAGCCAAAAAATTTACAGTTAAAAGTACAGTTACTCTGAAATATTTTTACTCAAGAAAAGTAATAAGTAGACCTAAAAAAATTTACTCAACTAAGAGTAAAAAGTATGCGTTGAAAAAAACTACTCAAGTACTGAGTAACTTTAAAAGTAACATCTGACTTATTTATTATAAATAAGAATATAAACAATAAAACATAATGCGCAAAATTTGTATTTTCAAAATAAAGCTAAAAAGATTGGTAAAAAACATTAGTGATGCTTGCATCGTTTTACTGTTAATTTGGTTATTAGCCCAACAGCCCTGGACACAGCTCAGATGAAAAAGATGTTTTCACCTGCTTTAGCAGTAACTTGTTTTCCAAAATAACTTTTTCATGCTAAGTTTTGTTTCATTGCAAGATGGTGCAAGGGTACATCTGATAGGTCAGATGGAACCATGTGATTGTGTTCAGTACATTTGATTGGAGGAACGTTGTCTACAGTCCTCCCAGCAGGAAGTACTCTTTTGAGAATACGTATATTGTACTGAAAACAGTGTTAAAAGTAAGTGTAGGGTCTACTTCTACCCAATAATGAAGTAAGAGTAGCGTTAATTACCTTTAAATTTACTCAAGTAAAAGTACAAACTATTAAAAATACTCATAGAAGTATATTTTATCTAAAAAGTTACTCAAGTGAAAGTAATGGAGTAAATGTAATACGTTACTACCCTTCTCTGCACACGTATGATAACACCATAATGGTTCCTTACCTACATATAAAAATCAAAATGATTTAACCTGTTTTCTAAAGCAAATCGTATGATCTCAGGAAACAACAATTACTTTAGACTTCAAAAAGTCTTTCAAAGCTTTTGCTCTAGGCTCTCGTAAAAGTTCATTAAAAAGTCTAATCAAAGCACAGAAATAGCACTGGGTGGTAATTTACCATCTTTCTTTTTCTTTTCTTTTTTTTTGCTTGATGAGCAACGCAGCATGGAAATATCAGCCCTTGTGGCCTCAAAGAAATATTAGCAATACAAGGGTGGGTGACTTCCTCCTTTTTTTAAATTAAGAAAAAAATTATTTACGACTATTTCTTTCCAATAGTTATTTCCTGAGTGGAAGTACTGTAGTTTTCTTCCTTGAGGACAATTCGTCAATAAATCCCCATTTACAAGAAATTAAGTGTGGATGATTCCATTCTTTAGCAAATATCTTCCAGGAGTTTAACTTCCAAAACTCTTTGTGCAGACAGAATCTTCTTCATGACACTTTGTTGAATTTTGCATGATGGATAAAGAGACATTTCAAATCTGACATGAAATATGAATCTCCAGAACTGACATTTGCTAACCTGTTCCCATGTGAAAAGCATAAAAGGTCTCTTCTTCAATGGACAGTTCCAGACTCATAAATATGACAAAAGCACTTAAGACCAATTTGAAGGTGACATGGGGCAGTGAAACAAAACTAATTCTGTTAAATTTCTACCTTTTGTGCCACGTTAACCTTTCTCTTGATAGTACTGAAGGGTAAGAAAACTCAAAATTTAACATACGTGCACATAAAATTGCATGTCTATCAATGATCAATTTCTTTAGTAAAGGAAACCTGAAAATAAAGTTTCAACCAAAACTAAATCATGAGAGGTTAATGGTCTAAGATCAGATTGATTACAGATCTTTAAACAAACTTTCAGTAATGAACAACAAGGATAAGCTCTATGGCAAGTCATTTAATCTTTAACACTTGTGAGAAACTAGAGTCATGCCCGTTTTTGCCGATAATTCATTAGCCATTACCTGGTGGTAGTGCTATGAAAGAAATGTACCAAACTCAACCGCAAAGTGAGATTCTTCTTATTATTCTTCTTTTGTCATTTCTCTTCAGCGGTCTCCACAGCAAGTCAGTTTCTTCCATCTAACCCTATCTGCTGCATCCTCTTCAGTCAACCCAACTATCTTCATGTTTTCCTTCACTGTGTCCGTGAACCTCCTCTTTGGTCTTCCTCTAAGCCTCTTTCCTGGTGGTTCCAAACCCAGCAACCTTCTGTCGATGTACTCTCTCTCCTCTGCACATGTCCAAACCATCTCAGTCTGGCCTCTCGGACTTTATTTCCAAAACCTCTAACATGTGCTGTTCCTCTGATATATTCATTTCTAATCCTATTCATCCTGGTCACTCCCAGACAAATCCTCAGCATCTTCATCTCTGCTACCTCCATCCTCAGAGGGTGACAGAGCGTTTTACAGCAGATTCAGGCGAAAGGTAGTGTACACCCCAAACAGGTCGCCAATCTGTTGCAGGCCCACACACACAGACAACCATCAACACTTTCACACGTTCCTACGGGCAATTTTGTAGTGGCCAAATAAGCAAACACACGTGTTTTAGGAGAATGGATGGAAAACGGAGTACCTGAAAAAAATCTATACATACACCATGAAAACATGCAAACTCCACACAGAAAGGCCAGTGTTACTCGAAACCCTGGCCTTCTTGCTGTAAGGCTACTGTGCTAACCACTGCGCCACCATTCAGCCATGAGTAAAAGTGCATTTGCTATTATCACCTTCTGAAATTTTTAGCTTCTCAAATATTCGTAATTTGGTACTTTCCTGTTGTCTATCGAACAACCTCATTTCTAGAAACAGAACTCTTGGTTGGTGTGACTTCAAGTACTTACTTTACACTCAGTCAGTGTGAAGTATGCACTTCACACCAGTTATTGATTTACTTTTACACTCATATTATACTTTGTACATCCATCAGATATGTTGACTCTTTAAGAGGAGGATGTGTTAAAAGAAGACTTATTTCAAACGTAATAAACCTCACACCGATCAATGAAAAAGAGAATAGCTCACGACCTTAGAGAAATATTTCACCCTTCATAAAAATTAGCAGGCTATTATTGTCTCCCTTCCTCTTTTCCGTCAATCAACCTTTTCACTCCCACATACTCAAACATTTGAACCAATAATTTACTCAAATGGTGGCAGACATGTTTATTTGCTCATATCGCTAACTTTTTATAGGAAAGTGGAGGAGTGGTATTGGGTGGGCTGTTGAAAACATCACAATTAAAAGCAGCAGGGAAAAATTTGCATAGGAATAAGCTTATCATTAACTCTCAGGGAAGTAAAAACAATGTATTGTTTGGAGTGGTATCTAAAGATAGAATTCACGTCCACCCAATGTAGGAGGTTGCACATGCAAGCTCCTCAAGTAAATAATCCCTGCAATACTTATCCCATTTTAAAAAGGTTTTGATGTCCACAATTTCTCTGTAGCAGCTAAGTTGAAGATATTTATATTCTAAAACGTAGTTTAATGTCATTAAAATGAAGATTCCAACAGTAGTGCAGATGCAAATGATCAATATGAGCTGGTTGAGCTTTTTTTTTAACCTTTACTAGACAGGAATAAAATGACTATTTTTCTTCAACAAAACCAGCGAATGTCTCAAGTAGTAACCACTGCAAACATCTTCTTTTAGGTTTTCATAAGTTGTATCATTCTTCTTCTTTTGGTATTTCCCTTCAGGAGGCGCCGAAGCAAATTAGTTTCTTCCATCTAACCCTATCTCCTGCATCCTCTTCGATCACACAAACTATGTGGAAGTCTTTTTTCACTGTATCCATGAATTCATAAGTTGAATAATCTGTATACATTTTTTTATCAACTTTGTCATTTTAAATTTCTTTGGCTAGCATTTTCATTTAGCAAAAAATGACAGCTTACAGATGTCTTTTATTTGCAAATGCTCTTCCTCCATCAAAACACAACTTTACCAAACAGTCACAGCATGACATTTGACAAAAATGCCCAGCAAATTTTTTTTTGACTGTTTTTACAAAACTTGAGAGTTTCACCTTTCAATTTTTATTTTACTTACTTCCAAAAGTAACAAGTTGCAGATTCAGTTTAAGCACACAACAAAAAAAGTCAAACCAGTTTGAATTGAGTTTAAAGCAGCTCAAGCAGCTGCAAAAACCAAATGTAACAACGACCGTGGTTCAGGCTGCACGGTGGCGTCATGGTTAGCACTGTAGTCTACAGATAGTTGGTCAAGTGGGCGTGGATGTAGCTCTGAATTTTGTTTGTAGAGTTACATGTTCTCCCTGTGTATGAACAGTCTTCAAGTATTCTGACCGCCTTCCACCCACCACCAACATGCACGCTAATTAACCACAATAAAATTGAGAGTTATTTCTTTAAGTGTGACCTTGTGGCAGAAGCCGTGAACCCACCTCCAGTTGCTTACTTGCTGGGATAAATTACAACTTTGCTGTGCCTCCAAACTTGATTTTAAATAGCAAGGCTCTAATATCTAATTAAATTTTTCTTTTAAACTGCTTGGGTTTTTTTTTTTTTTTAAATCCAAGTGAAAAGAATCAAACTGAAAGTTGACTTGGATTTGAATTCAAGTTTCATGAGAAAAATAAATAAAACAACGAGGCATCTACTTACTACACCTTAGTAATTAAAAGTCAAATGAAAACCTCGGCCAATTATTTATCTTTTGTGAAACAATGTGTCTTGTACTGAAAGGAAGTACAATATGTTCAAAAGTAGGTAGATAACCAGATAAACTGCTTCGAGTCGCCTCATATTGAGTAGAATTTCAGGATCAAACTGTCTTGCTAAAATCCCTCCTACCCCATCCATGAATCTGTGGACGATCTGAAGATCAGCTTAAGTAACAGACTCCTGCAACCCCGCTGCTCAGAGGAACGGTACAAAAAATCATTTCTGCCATCCTCCATCAAAATATTCAACCTTTGACTTTCAAACCTTTAAACTTTCACTCACACCAGCTAAAAAAATTTTATGTTGTATGACATTGTATAATTGTCGTACTACAGCACTTTGGTAATAAATAAAGTATCTTCGAATCAATAACAGCAAGCTACGGTAGGTCAAATTCTAAAATCTTTGTGCTTCTAGTTGTGTGCACATTTTCAGTGAACTGAGCAAAATCCAGTTCAATGAGAAAAAAACAAAATGAATTTATGTGACCCACTGCTTAGAGTTTTAAAAATGTATTTAATAATGGTGGGAATGGAGTAATATTTTGTTTAATTGTGTTTTTCTCCTCTGGGTGCATGACCAGACTGTCACTTGCTTTTACCCTGACTGAACCGTGTAGAGGTTCAGCTATGGTGACTCATGCATGCATAGTGGTTTTGATATATGGTTGACTTCACCGAGTGGTTTTGCTTTTCATCGTAATTCTCGTCTGCTAACCTAAAAAGAAAATACTTATTTTCCAATCATAAAACTCAAACTAGAACACTGCTTAGATTGTTTAGAGAAAAAACATGATTCGATGTGGTCATCTACGCTGCTTAAACAGAAATAACAAATTACGCCACACACATTCTTGAAGCTTGAGGGAGTGAATACACGTTGTATCATTTCATGACATAGGTCACATCTTTAACCTTTAAAAATGTTTTGCATGCAGCACGGTGGCGCAATGTCGAACACAAGCATATGCAATCGAAACTAACCAGCGTGATCACTTTTTATTGCCATTTAGATAATGCTCAAATCTGACGCCAATAGTTTAAAAAAAAAATCGGTTTATTTGCAAAGATATCTTTCTATTCCAACAAAATCTGGAACGACACAATTTTTCGTCTGCCTTAACTTTGACAGGGCAACACGGTGGCATAGTGGTTAGTACAGTGGGGAGGAGGCTTAAAACACTAATCAGTCTGTGTTGAGTTTGCATGTTCTCCCTGTGTATGCGTGAGTTTTCTCCAGGAACTCCAGTTTCCTCTCATCCTCAAAGCATGCATGCTAGGTTGATTAGCCGATACATGATTGCGCCTAGGAATGAATGTGTCTGTAAATGGTGGTATGCGTGTGGCCCCGCGATCGACTGGTAACCTGTGCAGGGTGTACCCTGCCCCATCGCCTCAAATCAGCCGGGATGGGCTTCCGCATTCTCGTAAGATATGGACAGTTAAGAAGATGAATCAATTAATGAAATTTTGACAGAACTGACATTATACACAGAACAAAGATGCACCTTTTTATTGCTCTTAGACTCTCCTTCAAGGTAAGGAAAAACTCCAAAAAAAAAAAAAAAAAAAATCAGTGGGGAAAAAATAAGAAACCTCATGAGGATCCACGCGAAAGCGAGATCCCTCCCTTCAGTGCAAGTGTGCAGTGCTACAGCTTCTTAAACTAAATTTATTTGCAAGTTTTGCAAGATTTTTTTTAATCTTTTTTTTTTTTTTTACCAAAAACAATCATGTATAAAACATGAGGATGTAAAAACTTTGTTTTTTTATTTGTCTAAAAAAAAAAAAAAAGATTGTCTAAATGTTGGGTTGTCCTAAACATACTTTCAAACTCTTACAGATTATCATAATTATTTAAATGAGAAAAAAAAAGTAGTTTTCTTACAACCTCTTTTTGTTAATCCTCAACAAAAATCTAGAATAAAATGTTAAATATCTATCCAATGTACACAAACCCTCATATCGCCCCATATCACCACCAGAGAGCAGTTTGCTCTTAGATTGCTGGTTTTAAGAGTTTTTATGAGAAGTGTGGGGGACAAAGAGGATCCAACTGAGAGTGTCCCTTTCTTGTTGCACCAACTTCCAATTTTGGTTCTAAAGCTAGTCTATCTGTACCTTTTAAGATTAGGATTAAAAATGTCCTTTAGTGATAAATTTTCCGTGAGGGGGTGAAGTGGGAGTAAAGTTACCCATCATCTTTATACCGCTGGCTCAGACAGCCGAGGGATATCTCACATCGTAGTGAGAACTCTTTATTTTCTTTAATTCAATCTTTATATTTTGATAAAGACTGATGACTGCCCCGGTTCTTATCACCTCAGTTAGGTGTACTAGAGTATTAAACTCTAATAAAGAAATGAACGTAGTCAAACATCTTAAATAAGCAGTTCAACAGCAGGAGTTACAATAGCATAAATAGCTGTTTATATTTTTTTGGGGAAAAAAAGGAATCCAGCAAGCCAAGAGGAAGAAAACAGCCTAGACGACACTGTCTGACAAAGATAAATTTTGCTTATTTAGTGTAACCATAGGGTGCAAAGTAAAAATAATTGGGCCATTTGCTGGATGGAAGCTTGCCAGATTTTATTGTTAAAAGCAGATAGAGAAAAAAAGACCGTGTGTTTGGGGATTGTAACATGCACATGCCAATAAAGTGAGTGCTTTGTTTTTATTATTTTGACCAACAAAAAAAAAAGCAGTTGAGGTTCAACTGTGTGTTTAATAGGTGGTGCTGTAGTGAAGGAATCTATATATTCTTCTGTGTGCAACTACTGTACTATTAAAGATTGATTTCCCTTGTGATGGTATCGATTCATTCGCACTCCTACCATGTACACACACTTTTACCTAACTTGAAAAGAATCAAATCATGCGTAGATCACAGACGAGTCAAGCTGGATTTTTATGTGGCAGGACTTTTACAGTCAACGCTTGAAAAGAGAATCAATAAGATAAAAACAACCTGGAAGAACTTTTTGAGAGAGTCATTTTTAAAATTTTTGTTTAACGTGGCCTATTCATCCCTCAAATAGCACATGTTAGAAGTTTTGGAGATAAAGTCAGAGAGGCCAGACTGAGATCATTTGGAGAAAGAAAGTACATCGGAAGAAGGGTGCTTGGTTTAGAACCACCAGGAAAGAGGCCTAGAGGAAGACCAAAGAAGAGGTTCATGGATACAGTGAAGGAAGACATGAAGATAGTTGGTGTAACCAAAGAAGATGCAGCAGATAAGGTTAGATGGAAGAAACTGACTTGCTGTGGCGACCACTGAAGGGAAATGCCAAAAGAAGATGAAGATTCATCCCTCAAATGGGGAAATTTCTGTGCTACATTGCACCACAGCAGGCATCCACGACGGCGCCATTGTTGGAGAAACAGGGGTTTAGGTGTCTTCCTAAAGGACACTTAGGCATGGGCCTGGTGGGAATTGAACTGGCTTCTCCGAGTCCAAAGCCGGATATTCTACCACTGAACTAACCTACCAAACTGTTCAAATAGCTATTTTCTAAATTTTTTAACAACCCTTGTTTTGTCAGACGGTAGAATTAAGATGATATCTTTGCAATTAGAAAATTCCAAGAAATTCATATGGTTGGGTTTATTTCTGGGAAAGAACCAAAACATTAACATGAATTTGAACAACTTTTAATTGCATTGCTAGTGCCTAAAAATACGCACTAACAACTTTTGATAGAATTTAATTTAAAAATGCAATTAATACTCCTCTCTCACTTTGAAACAACTGGTGCTGATTTCAGCTCACACCTCGTGTTTGTTCAGTTGTGCTCCTCTCCAACTTAAATAAACTAGAAAACATCACTTGTTTCCCGTCTCTCTCTTTTTACATTGTCATCTGGATACTTTTTTTTCTTTTCCACGTTTGTCCAGCTTCCTGCTCATATGCAGTTGCATCAATTTATTTGTAAGATGGTTAATTATTCAAAAGTAAAGTCTGGCCATTTTAAGTTACAGAAGATTAAATAAGGAGCACAGTGGCCTCACAGCAAGAAGGACAGGGTTTGAGTCCCGGAGTGGGGGCGTGGCTTGAAACCCTGGCCTTTCTGTGTGGAGTTTGCATGTTGCATGAGTTTCCATCTGCCAGAAAACATGCGTGTTAGATTGATTGGCCACTGTGAAACTGCACCTCAGAATGTGTGTGTTGGGGCGCCGCTGCAGACTGGTGACCTGTTCGGGATGTAACCTGCCTCTCACCAGAAATCCAGCGGGATAGGCTCCGACACTCCTGCGAACCCATTAGGGATAACCGGTTTAGAAAATTAAACAAAAGATTAGGTAATGAATACTAAAATTAATTTGAATATAAATTTATTCAAATAAAAATGTATTGAAAATTTTAAAAGGAAATTTTCAATGGCCAAGTCTCATCATTACAAGTGTGACACGGGAAGAAATAATTAATATTAAAAAAATCAGCCATCCAAAATGTCTGCCCTAACTTCTTCCTATAACTACAAGGATACATTTGATGCTGCTGCAGTCTGACACAATTTAAGTTGAGAAGGATAAAGTCAAAATGTTTCTAGAAGGTGAATTTTTTACTATCTTCAGCTCTTCCAGTAGCTGAAACATATTTTCTAGATAAACTGAGAGCACCTTGACAGTCCATGAATTGAAAGAAACTGTAGTTGTACGACCTATTGCTTTTGCAATCCCGTTGACCACTCAAAGTGCTTTTGGAGAAAGGGGCCTTTTTCATCTATTTGCACTAAGAGTACTTCTTGGAAATTAATCTATGGTTAAAGTCATCTTTTCCTCACCGTTCACAGCCACTCCATGAATTTTGTGCAAGTAATATCCACCATAACAACCAAGCTAAAAAAACCCTGGCAGAAACTTGGAACGAATGTTTTAAACTACGTACGTACATTTACTTTTGACTCTTGGTTGAGTTATAAATGCACTGCCAATAAGAACACGCAATATATCTCATATCTAAAATTATTTTAAAATGGTAAAGACCATTTTTTTACATTGCATCCCTTTTGTCATTTGAACGACTCAAGTTTGCATCTATTTAGTGGTAGATAACACAATGAGAGTATGAGTTGAGTCATCAAATTGATGAAAGGCTTCAGGATTTTAATACAATTACCTCAAAGAGAAATGTTTTAATCATGAAGGCTGGAAAAAAAACGTTGATGAAAAAATTCGAAGTCTATTGTTTTAATTCAATTAAATTATATTTGTTCAGCTCAAAATCACAAACCAATCGTCTCAACGGAAGTACAAAAACAAAGAGCAAAAAAAAGGGAAATGTATATATACAACTACACACTTAAAAGTTTAGTAACAAAAGCTAGCTAAACGATTATCCTGATGGTGAGGAAAAACTAAAAAAAAAAAGAAACTTCATGGGGATCCACCTGAAGAAGAGATCCCTTCCCCGGATTGAGCAGCCGATCTCTCAAATACTGTTAATTAGATATTAGCAAATTCTACTCTACAGAAATATTTGAAGAAATCAGTAGTTAGGCTTCATCCTAATGGAAACAGGATAGTAGATCAAAGCACAGGGGACTCCTCAGTTCATCGATGCCCAGGACAGGAGGAACACAGAGGATCCATCAGGAATCTACTCTGTTTCCATAAGAAGCCAAATCAACTTTTCAGGTGTTTCACTGTATGTTTTGAGGAGCACAATAATATTAATCTTTAATAAAAATGAGTTTTCAGGCAATTAAAACAATAAAGTTAATACATTGATTCCTTCAAAGTTGAACCAATCCCAAATTGTATAATCTTGTAATTTGTGCAACTTAATCCTCTAAACACGCCTCGGTTGTTTTAATGTTACGAAAGAGGATTTTTATTTATGCTATGCAGATTTTTTTTGAAGGAATACAAAATATGTCATGTCTTGCAATGTCGTACATGCAATATGGTCACACAGCCGTGGATTTCAGACTTATTGTTTGGTACATCCAAATTTAGCTGTCCAGTTGGCTGCCAAATGCTAGCCTGCAGCATAATTCTTTCACTGTGAAGCCAAAATGGAAGGGAATGTTCTCCACAGATTATGTCAGAGGTCTGCTAATTTTTCAACTATAAATTCTGGTTATCACAGATAAAGGAACAATTACATATTCTCTTTTTTGCTTCTCCACAGTTTCTCTAAGCTTTATGTTACATAAACTCTTCCGGGTTCAAAAGATAAGGTCCTAAATTCTAAAACAAAACTTTACCCAAAACACACAACATGTAAAAGCATTGATTTTCACAGCTTTGATAATCATCCAAATCCTTATTGTTAAATGTGTCCAAAAGCTTTCTGGAGCATCATTACGAATTATTAACAATTTCTAATATCTGGAAACTAACGGAAAGATTTTCAGACTGCAAAAGAAAAAACAACCCCAAACAGTATGAAGCACAAAGAAGTCTCCAAATAAATTAACGAAGCACAGACTGCAGAAGATAGGAAGAGGAGCGAACTCTCCAAGCCTCATTAGTTTCTTCTACGGAATGCCAAATGCTGACCAAGCAGCATTTTTGCCCACTACACTCCTTTTGACCTCCAACCTCCCCTTCAAGCAGGTGAGGGAGTAAGATGCCATCAGACTCATCAAACATCAACAAATTTGTTGTGTGATACCCATAAAGCAAAGCAGAATGAAAGGAGGACCGTAAAGCACCCGATGGGTACTATAATAGATATAGAAACACTGTTTAGTTTAATTCATGATCTGTTCAATCCTTACAGGGAGGATTCGACCTCTCTAAGGTTAAATAATGGTCTCAGCATAGAGGGGCTGGTCAAGGGGCAAGAGGAAGATAAATGCACTGTGACACTGTTCTGACTTCAGTAACCCCTCGAGTGTGATTTGAGAACAGTCTATTAGGCACATGCTTTGCTTAAACATGGGAAGAGTTATTAGATGGGACGCTAGTGACCGAAGCTGTGCATGAGGCAGCATTTTATCAAGGAAACTACTCCGACAAAATTTGAAACATAGCAAAATAAGGAAAGGAACCATTTAGATTATGAAAGAACTGAGAGACACGCGCAAACCCGTAGTGGACTAGAAAAGACTAGTTTTACACCAATAACTCAATACTTTAACTTGTAGAAGTTAGACTATGAGCCACCAGTATTTTATCTGGGTGTGTCTAGCTTTCGGTTTGACAATAGTCAGGTCGAAAGGACTGGAAGATTATTCATCTCAGCACAATGTATTCCCTTGGAGGTTACAGCTTTAAAATTAGCATTTCTAAAATAAAAATGGAAGACGTAAGCATGTCTAGCATGTTGGAACACAAAGATTTAAAGCATGCATTCAGAGTGTGTCTTCAAACCAATACACACCAAAACACGTAAAAACAATCAATGCCTTAGAAAAAGTTTCAAACTGGAAACCGGAAGAGCTATGAAAAGATTGAGTTAGATCTTACCGAGTGCTCACTAATGTACACCAATCACTGAGTGACTTGTTTTGAGGTTTTTAGTGCCATTTTATAGCCTTTAAATTTATCCATTTCGTTGTCTTCTACTTTATCCAGGGATAGGTTGTGAGGCAACAGCCAGCGCCAAGAAGTCTAGGCTTCCCTCACCCCAGCCACATCCTCCAGCTCACCCAGGAGGATCCCAAGGTCTTCCTCTGTCCAGCTGTGAGACTTTGTCTGTCCAAGGGGTGCAGGATCTGCCTCTGGTTGGGACGGTTGGACGTGCAACGTCCTAATCAGATGCTCTAACCGCTCTATCTTCTTCTTCTTCTTTTGGCATTTCCCTTTAGGGGTCGCCACAGCAAGTCAGCCTCTTCCATCTAATCATATCTGCTGTATCCTCTTTGGTCACACCAACTATCTTCATTTCTTCCTTCACTGTATCCATGAACCTCCTCTTCGGCCTTCCTCTAGTCCTCTTTCCTGGTGGTTGCAAATCCAGCATCCTTCTTCCTATGTACTCTCTCTCTCTGCTCTGTACGTGCCTAAACCATCTCAGTTTTGCCTCTCGAACTTTATCCCCAAAACCTCTAACATGCGCTGTTCCCCTGATGTACTCATTTCTAAACCTATCCATCCTGGTCACTCCCAGAGAGATCCTCAGCATTTTCATCTCTGCTACCTCCATCTCTCCTTCCTGTCTTTTTCTTCAGTGCTACTGTTTCTAGACCAAACAGCATGGCCGGTCTCACCACGGTTTTGTACACTTTCCCTTTCATTCTAGCTGAAACTCTTCTGTCGCACATCACACCTGATACTTTCCTCCACCCGTTCCAGCCTGCTTTAACACGCTTCTTCACCTCTTTTCCACACCCTCCATTGCTCTGGACTGTTGATCCTAGATACTTAAAATCTTCCACCTTCTTTATCTCTTCTTCTGTAACCTCACTTTTCCATTTGGATCCTTCTCATTCACACACACGTACTCTGTTTTACTCTGACAAATCTTCATTCCTCTTCTTTCTAGTGCAAACCTCCACCTCTCCAGCTTTTTCCTCCACCTGTCCCCTCCTCTCACTACAGATCACATCTGACCTCTATCTGACCTTTAAATTCAATTTTTTAAGTAATTTATTCTTTGAAGTTTGAAAATAATTACTTTCCAGTGCATTTGATAATTCCCAAATATCAAAAAACTCTTCATACTGTCTTCTGAGGTAATTTGCCCAATGCTGCTTTTTTTAAATTATTTTTTCAAAAAACACCTTTAACTAACATCACTAACCAGTAACTTAAAGTGCTGTTCCCCATTTTCATTGAAAAATCTGGGGCTTTTTTTCAGTTTTATTTACTTAACATTTCATGTCATCTCAAAGGAAAACAATTGTATCGAACTTGTTAAGCTAATGATCGAGGGTTAAGAGTCTGACCCACAAGTGCCAAACGATGTGTTATTCATTCTTCATCTCATCCTTCTCCATAATGTGAACTTCACCTTAAAGGTGTCAAGAGGGGTTTGTTACTTTAAATGCAAGTTAGCATGGAGTTGTGTCAAAGGGTCGAGCCAAGTCTGGCCATGCTGTCTCTCTCCATCTTTTTCACAAGGAACATCCTCGCACACAAGCGCATCTGCATATTCCCAAAGTGACAAAACCCGTTAGCCGAGTAATAAATCAAAGCTCGACTTCCCAATTTGGTTTCCTAATGCAATTAATAGGTGCTAAAAGCATTTAACCAACCATAATTTGTAGATGCCACTTTGACGTGACTGTTCGAGATAAAACTTGGTGTGTGCATGAAAGAAAAATATTAGGCTGGCAGTGACATCAAGGCTTCAAGGTGTATCAAATAACGTATACTACAAGCTTAACTGACTGTTCAAATGAAAACAAAATAGTAAACAAAAATCTTTCTAAAGATTTGTTCGATGCTAATTAATTAATACAGAAATCTTCTTCTTTCGGCATTTCCCTTCAGTAGTCGCCACAGCAAGTCGGTTTCTTCCATCTAACCCTATCTGCTGAATCCTCTTCGGTTGTGCCAACTATCTTCGTGTCTTCCTTCACTGTATCCATGAACCTCTTCTTTGGTCTTCCTTTAGGCTTCTTTCCTGGTGGTTCCAAACCCAGCATCCTTCTTCAGATGTACTCCTCCTCTCTCCTCTGCACATGTCCAAACCATCTCAATCTGGCCTCTCTGACTTTTTCTCCCAAACCTTTAACATGTGCTGTTACTCTGATATACTCATTTCGAATCCTATCCATCCTGGTCACTCCCAGAGAGATCCTCAGCATCTTGATCTCTGCTACCTCCATCTCTGTTTCCTGTCTTTCCCTCAGTGTCACTGTCTCTAGACCAGGGGTGGGCAAATCCGGTCCTCGAGGGCTGGTGTCCTGATGGTTTTCCACACGTTACTGGTTGAATCCAGCTGATGCACAGAAAGTGAAATCAACAGCCAATAAAATTTGGCACAGTGACTCAATTAACAGGATCAGGTGTGTAGATGTAAGAACATATGGAAAACCTTCAGGACACCGGCCCTCGAGGACCGGATTTGCCCACCCCTGCTCTAGACCAAACAGCATGGCCGTCTAACCACGGTTTTGTACACTTTCCCTTTCATTTTAGCTGAAACTCTTCTGTCATACATCACACCTGATACTTTTCTCCACCTGTTCCAGCATGCCTGCACATGCTTTTTCACCTCTTTTCCACATTCTTCATTGCTCTGGATCCTAAGTACTAGAAACTAATCTGAAAATATATAAACACACTTGTAATAGAAAAATTGTAGTGAACATTCTATCATTCTACTTATATTTTATGTTTGAAGGCTGTGGAAGTCTGACTTTACTCCTCAACCTGGTAATCTAGGTTAAATATCCAAAGTTAAATTCTAGATTTAGTCATTTCAGATTGTCTTGAATTTTTCCAATATTGGCACAGCCAGACCTTACTCCGGCTTATCAGAACGACAGACTCTTATGTGGATCTATCAATTAAATCTCTATTATGTTGGACTCAACCCTTGCAGTCTTTTCCAAAGTTGCATAATCCCCTTCCTCATGTTTCCTCTGCAGTAAACCGCTGAGAAGATTCTGCAGACAGAACGGAGGAGAGAAAGTAGAGTGGGGTGATTGCCAAAGAGCAGAGCTTGTCATGAGTGGATTTATGGCTAGGGAGACAGCGGCGGGAGGCGGGCGAATTGATGGGTGACACATAATCAGCCTCCTTATCGCAGCGCCACAAAACTGGATTGCATCCAGAGGCTTGTGATCCGTCCGGATTTGGCTAATGTCTCCCACTCCTCTCCTGAACTCGACAGCTCTCCGTTATCGTGGCCTCCACTTCCTTTCCTTTCCTCAGACTGCTATCCCTGCCCCTCTCCACCAGGTCTTTATCTTGGCGCCGTGTCAGGTGAAGAGGCAACTCAAGGTTTGTTGACCAGGTACGTCTGAAATCCTCTTTTTCTGCCTCATCCTGCCTCATTCACTTTCAAGAGCTGTTTTAGCTGCTTCCTCTTCCTTTTTCTCAGAGCACCATTTTTTTTTCTTGAAATGAACCTGCAAGAGTCTGCCTTAAAATCAGTTCAAGATTTTTTGGCAAAAATGGAACAAAAAACCCCACTACAACAACACTGTTGATCCATAGCTGTCTGACCCGATTAGGTAAAACAAATACCAGACCAATAATCCTGTCCAAATGTTCACTTTGTTAATTAGCCTCCAGAATTTAGACAAAATAATGAAGAGGGGTAAAATTATTTTAAACAGGTTTGAACAATTAGCTTTAAAACTTTAGTTCTGACAGATCGTGCCGTTGGCATCATTTTATTGTCACAACTTTATAGTATATTCCTTGTATAATTGCATGTGCTTCAAAATTATTATAGGATTTGTGATTTATTTCAGGTTTAAGTTGTTCGAATCACCAAAGCGCCATTTTTACAGCTTTCATTTTTACATGGGTCACAAAAAAATCCTGGGTTCTTTTGGTGTTTTTACTTTTCTTTTTCTGCGGCTTGAGTTGCAAAAGCCAAAGCTAAAGAAGGAGTGAATCAGACTTTCCAGAGCGATGTGCCTCAAAGTGGTTTATGGGGAAATGGAGCCGCTACGACATAAAGTTCTGGTTTCTCACACAATTTCCACAGCTCTCAGAAAAATACCCTACAAAACTCACCAGAATGGTGAGAAAAGTTCAACTTTAAAAGTACAAGTCCAACTTGTCACAGACAATTTTACTTTAGAATGTAACCAGCACATGATATACTCGTAATATTTCAGCCATGTGATTAAAATTTATTAAAGTAAGCAAAATTTTAATTGTTGCAGACGGCAAAAAAAGTCAGCCAAGAGTTTTTGTGCCGCAAATGTGGGGGTTTTTGTGCAAGATTAGCTAAATTTAAGAATAAAATTAACTTCTTTGAAATCGAAAGTCCCTGCTGTACTTTCTTAACACCAAGACCTGAGCCTGGACATAAGCTTCTGACGTGACACAATTACCAGCAAATATGTTGAGCGGGGAACTCGCACAATCATTCTGCTCACACTGCCAATTCTATTGAAACTTCGGAACGGACTGTGAAAATGACTTTACAAATGACACAGTTCTGGGGTATTTACTGCAACTCTAGGCTGGCAAACGCAATGCAGACAGTAATGAGCTTTATTGCTTTGCTTCACAGCTAACATGAAGTTTCCCGTTGTGGAATTAAAACACTGTGCTTCAGTGAACTACTTTTCTCACACTGAACAAACAAGATGAGTCTGGTAAACAGAACAAATGCTAATTTAAATGGTAGAGAAAAACAGTCATGTGCTGGACAGACAATCCTAACAGCTATTTCCGTTCATGATTAAGGTTTAATCTGACTATTTTACTCGGATCATCCTCATCGGAAATTAATTCACCCATAATGGCTAACCTAAATTAGGTGGTAACATGAAACACCGGGGCGTAATGTCCTTACTATAATAGCACACAGTCACTGCTTTACACATTAACTTGGCAACAAGATTTCAGCGTGCACCGTTTAGGCACGTTAAAATGACTTCATAAGGTGGACAAAAAAACTAAATAATCCAAAAGTTATTTTATACATTCATGTGCTTTAAAGTAAATGCTGTATTAGGTGTTTGTTTATCTTTCAAGACTTTTTTGCATGCTTGGCAAAGGTTTTTTCTTCCAATGAAGTTGCTTGCTTTGCAAAATGAAACTAACAAAGAAAGCATGTCTTTTCTGTCACTACGTACAAGTACAACTGAAATCTCAAGTCTATTACTAAACTGGTGCATCTAATGTTAATCTTAATAGGTCTTTCAGAAAATTATGCAAGGTAAAATTTGCGATAAGGTGTGCAATTGATCAAAAAACGTACAGTTTGAATCATTCCGAGGATCAGAGCCACCAGATATCAGATAGTTTTGTACATGACCTTAGTGTCTCACTAAAGGAAGGATAGTTCAAAACTTTGTTTCTTTTTCTGCTCATAAAGATCCAGCTGCACGACAGGATGTCATAATGTAGCTTCAGTACTTTTTCCATAGGTTTAAAGTAAAATGATCCACCAATAAACACACCAAGTTAGTGCCGCTGGTAGTTGAAATGCTGCTCTCCCAAGAGGTTGTAGAGCAGGCTTTGTTTTCATCCATGACAGTGAAACACCTGGGTAATCGGGCTGTAAGCAGCCGCCGACTCCATTCCCCCCGTAGAAGAAGTAGTGCACGGTGCATGCTGGGATATATGAAAGGGCGTCTCATTTCCATTTGTGTGTTTGTGTAAAGACCCGGAAATGGCTCCTACCAAGAGACACTGTTGTACCGCAGAGTTTAAACTCAAGGTGATCGGTCACGCAGTAGAACACAGAAATAGAGCCGCAGCGAGAGATTTTAACATCAATGAATCAATGGTGAAGTGGAGGAAGTGGAGGAAGCAAGAGGATGCGCTACGCCAAGTAAACAAGACTAAACAGAGTTTCCACCGGAACAGAGCGAGATGGCCACAGTTAGAGGACAAAGTTGAACAGCCTTTACTGTAGCGCCTTATAATGCAGCGCGCCTTATATATGGAAAAAGGTTTTAAAAATGTCATTTATTGAAGGTGCGCCTTATAGTGCAGTGTGCCGTATAGGGCGGAAAATACGGTACATTTCCATATACATGAGTTAAATCACAACTCTCTCTAAAGATGAGACTGAATCATCTTAAGCAACAGCAAAAAGTTGTTTTTGTTTTTTTTTAAATAAAAGAAACATTGTTGGCATGAAATGTTTACATTAAATTACATAAAATTGCCCCTAGGAATGAGTGTGTGTGGATGTGGCTCCACAACAAACTAGCGACCTGTTTGAAGGGTACCCCACCTCTCATCTGAAATCAGTCTTCTGGGTTCTGGCACTCCTCGTAACGCTGTTATGAATAATGGGTTCAAAAGACCAAAACTTTTTCCAAAACTTGTAATTGATTGCAATCTTTCAAAATGAAGGTTTTGAAAAAAAATCACAAAGAAATCTTGGATGAACAAAGGTTTATACATTTGTGGTTGCAATAGTAAGCCGTTCCTGATGCTCAATAAATTCAGCCAATCAAACAATTCAGCCATAGTTGATCACTTTTGAGAATTAAATTTTGTCTTCCGGCTTTTGGAACGCTGTAATAAATTGAACCTCAAAAGCATCTACAGAATGTACCAAATAAAAAGTGACAATCAGATGAATGTTTTCAAGAAAAGTCTCCAATTTCTATTTTTCATTTCTGGACTATTTGGATCTCCTCTGATGACTTCAAGCAGAGTTTAAAAAGAGACTGTGTTTTTGCTTGCCACCTCTCAGTCATCTTTGTCTCTCTGGAAGGCTTCATTTTTTCCCAAGCAGTAACAGCAGGATGACAAACGGTTGCATAAAAAAGCAGTTTAAGAGGATTACTGTCTGATGTGTGCGTGCGTGATTTAATACGCGGAAAGATGTAACAGGAAAAAAAAACAAGGCAAAAAACATCAGCCCACCACCACTGATTTATTGTTTGTTCAACTACACAAGGAAAACATTTAGTTTGGTGAGGAACTCAAGGAAAAAGAGTGTGAGTTTACTTCATCACATGAAACAATGAAGCCCACTATGAGTCTACAATAATCTTTTATGTTTTGTTTTGTCTTCTGAACCGCTTATCCCAAATGGGGTAGCGGATGGTGTCGAAGCCTATTCCAGTTGATTTCAGGTGAGCGGAAAGGTACATCCTTAACAGGTCACCAGTCTGTTGCGGGGCAATCTTTTATGTCATGTAATTATTGCAGTAAAGTTTAAAAAAAACTTTTAGAGTGATTATTGAAATTACTATCTTTTTAAAAGTGAGGACACAAAAACATACAAAAAAAAAGTATGCACGATTAAAAAAACATGTACGCTTTGTAGGGACCATTAAGGATGCACTCCGATTGCATTAGGGTAGGATATTGCCACAAAACTGCCCTCACAATATATCACAATATTGCAGAGAGGCTCATTATATTTCACAATTGCGCATATATTTTCAATATAAGACTTACAATGCATTATGCTCTGGCCATTAACTGTTAAGTCTTTTAATGTCCCATTTTATATTCATAATGATGATTAAAAATTGGTCACACTTTGGCAGCTTTAAGGCATCTGCAACATTAATGGACTGGTAATATATCTTTTCAAAGTACAATCAATCTAAACAACTGTAAAGTACAAAACAGCCGTCACAGTGATTCCCTGAAAGTACAAAGTTCAAGTAAATCAAGGCTAAACTTAGAGCTCTAGTAGAGAAGGGGAGTGCCTGGGGCCCTTGGGGTGAGTGCTCCCCTCTTGGTCTGGGCTTTGGCTTCCAACACCCTCTGGACTCGCCTACTGCCGCTGGGTACGATTAGCACATCTGCCCTGTAGCCTGGGGGTCCTGCCATCAGCGACACCATGCCCCTTGGTGCTGGGAGATCAAAGTAAAAGGGTCACTTCCACACCTGGCTGGGTGGGCAGCCCCCTTGGCTCAGCCTAAGGGTCCTGGGTTCCAGATGAGTGAAGGCCCAGGTTGCGTGTCTCTGCCTCCCTGGTTCCAGTCTTTTGGGGCTAGTGAGTATCTGTTAGCCCTAATTAGCTAATGTTTCACATCGGCAGCATGCATGTACTTTCACTCACACTCTGTGCCACACTGTTTACTGTCTGCTATGTTCCCTGCTCCCAACCAATATTATTATTGTTCTAATAGTATGGGTTTGTGTTCTATATCATTTGTTATAGATGGTTTTGTTGTCTGTGTCAGCTTTTCTTTTTTTGTTCCTTAGATAATCCAGCAGGTTGGTCGTGATGCTGAATATTATCACTTCAGATTATCTCTTCACTTTTTCTTCTCTTCTTCTTTTCAACCCCATTTCTCTTCTGTGTCACTTCTTTCTCCTGCCCCCTCCATCTCTCCTTAGTATTCCCTATTAGATCCAGCAAAAAGAAACACGGACATCTTGGTTGTAAAGCATTTAAAATAAACAAATAAAGCTTGTTTTTAATAATAGAAGTAATACTTTTAAAAACCTACTTCGTCTCTAAAAGAAAACTTCTTAATTTATCATTTTTAGGTGCTATTTAAAATTGGCCAAATTTAACATACATTTAAAAGGTGAAAGGATATTGAAGTATCTGGAAATTACCCACACATATACGAGGAGAACATGCAAACTCTACACAGAAAGAACAGTGATCCGAGCCATGCCCCACCTCAGGTTAAAGCCCTTGACCTTCTTTGCTGTAATGCCACGTTAGTAACCGCTGCACCATTGTGCCGCCAGAAACTACTTCAAATTAAAAAAGAAAAAAACTTTCCGCAGCGATTTCCCAAAGTCGTCTATAATCACTAATCCTGTAGTTTTTGTTACTGCTTGCGTAACTAAACCCAGAAGGAGAACACAATCATTACCTAATTGGAAAAAGTAGAAGGAAGTGATGCATTACAGAAGAATAAAGAGTTGCAAAGTGGTGGTTAAACACTGATTTGACTTTTTGGGATAAATGGAAAGTAGGATTAGTGTTCTCACAAAATAAATTGTTGCCAGCTGCTTTAAGGAATCAGGTTTGAAGAAATTGTCACATTTTCAATCACTGATTAGAAAAATGACGATTCCCTGTCATTGAGTAAGTTCTTATCAAATGTAATATACAAATACATATCCATGTATATCTTCTTCTGTCGGCATTTCCCTTCAGGGGCACCACAGCGAGTCAGTTTCTTCCATCTAACCCTATCTGCTACATCCTCTTCGGTCACACCAACTATCTTCATGTCTTCCTCACTGTATCCATTAACCTCCTCTTTGGTCTTCCTCTAGGCCTCTTTCCTGGTGGTTCCAAACCCAGCATCCTTCTTCCGATGTAGTCTCTCTCTCCCCTCTGCACATGTCCAAACCATCTCAGTCTGGCCTCTCTGACTTCATCTCCAAAACTTCTAACATATGCCGTTCATCTGATCCTGTCCATCCTGGTCACTCCCAGAGAGATCCTCAGCATCTTCATCTCTGCTACCTCCATCTCTGTTTCTTGTCTTCTCATCAGTGCCACTGTCTCTAGACCAAATAGCATGGCTGGTCTCACCACGGTTTTGAACACTTTCCCTTTCATTTTAGCTGAAACCCTTCTGTCACGCCTGATACTTTCCTCCACCCATTCCAGATGTCCTGCACATGCTTCTTCACCTCTCTTCCACACTCTCCATTGCTCTGGACTGTTGAAACCAATTACTTAAAATCTTCCACCTTCTTTATCTCTTCTCTCCCTCTCATTCCCTTTCTTCTCTCTCATTCACACGCATGTACTCTGTCTTACTCTGACTAATCTTCATTCCTCTTCTTTTTAGTGCAAACCTTCACCTCTCCAGCTTTTCCTCCACCTGTCCCCTCCTCTCACTACAGATCACAATGTCATCTGTAACATCATTGCCCGTGTATTTAAATGATAATATTTCATTTTTGTGAACAATTTTATAACTTATACAGCCATAAGATTTGAACTAATTTTTAAGTACAGATGATAGAATATTTCTTGGAATATCTTTAAAACCTATATTGCCATATTTGAGGACACTCGCTGATGCAAAAAATCTGTCCTATCATAATAAATTGAGGTGGAAAGAGGAGGGAGCAAGGAAAACGTTCTTTGTGACACAGTCGCTCACTCTGGTGGACACGCGTTCATGGGTTTCCTCCCTCCCTGATCTATGAAGTGTCAAGATGGATATTTGCTGAAATACTTTATCCCATTCCTGTCATGGCAATATGAACTGCCTCCGACTCTTGCTAGAGGAAATGGGGAGTTACAGAACCCACATTACAGCTCATTTTTACTCCGTACAAATTAAATCTTTGGCAAGTAAGTTTGACAGAAATAAATAAGTCTGTTAAGGAATTCAGTCATTGTCAAAGCACAATGCAGATGGTTTCTTGATAGGGGCATGGAAATTTCTGTTTACAGTATCCTTTGTTGGGCGGCTCGGAAAACAGTTACTGTACCAGAGTGCTTGATATTTAACTCATCTCACCGAGCATTCAAGTAAATACACAACTACTTTATATATTTGTCTCATGAAGCATCAAAACAGAAACCACTGTTTAATCTAATATAGAAATTTTTTTAGGATGATAGTGTGATATGTAGGGATGGGTATCGATAAGGCGCATCGATTGCCAACAATAATATTGTGCAATTTTTCTTTTTAAAAATCTAAATCCAGTGCAAAACAAAATGGTGCAAACACAGCAGTGGCAGAACCAAGATTTAAACGTTCAAACGGTCCTGTTTGATACCTGTTGCATTGGACTCGGAGCTGCTTCAATACGCTCGTTAAACATAGTGCATCTTTCAGTCTGAATGCCATGGATTTTGGGAACATGTTTGGACAAATTGCATGTGGGTCCACCTTTACATAAAAATACTTTATTGCACTTCAGACAAAGTGCGTTGTTGGCATCAATTTTGGTCAAAAAAAGCCAAACTCGAGATCGCTTTGCACGTTCTGTCGTCACTCCTCCCTCGGTTTCAAAATGGAGCTTTGTGTGTGTAGCACGGCAACGAGTCCCAGCCCCCCTTAGCGAGTGAGGGGGCGGTGTTAGCAAGGTGCTTCTGCTTGTAGCGATAAGTCTTGCGGCACAGTGTGACCAGAAGCGATGGGACTAGCGCTTCCGAAAAACTACCAGTTCCGAAAAAAATCTGATTCCCAATACGCATCCCTAATGATATGTCTCGATATATATGATATCATGTCTTGATTTCCCTTTAAGTTTATATTTAAAGTAGTTACCTAAACATCTAGACTTCTTTTTCTTTGGCTATACCCAATAGGGTGAGCCACGCTTAGTCAGTTTTCTAACACACATCCAGTCAAAATTGACAAACTGACTTGCAACCACCTGCGTGCAACGAGCTCATAAAAAAGCAAGATATTTAAGTGAGCAAAAACTAACTTGGAGCTACATTCTTTTCTGAGAAAACTTGGATACAACAGTGGAAAAGTGTTAAAACAGAGTGGCCATTCTTTATCTGCTCCACTGGAGCCACTCGGGTCCAAAGTTGTGAGTAACTGGCTGTGAAATGGTATTTCTGAGAGAACTATCTATACTAACACAGTGGTAAACACAAACATGGCCATGCTATAAAAGCATGACTATATGAAGTTTTACAATAGTTTATTAGATAACACATTTGATTCGACGTCCTTAAACGGAATCTGCATTATCTAAGCAGATCATTATTCTCCTGAGATTCTTGTAGAAGGTGTATCGGAGTAAACTGAGATCATTGTGAGACGACGACAGCTCCAAAAACATTAACATTTTCATTCTCCTCTCATCACTAACAGCCCCAGGGAGACTCAACCATGCGTATTCCATTAACAAAAGGCACGCCCAATGCTCCCAAGTCTCAGTCTCAATTCATACACATCCACAAATCCCTTGGCAAAAGCTGTTTGTGTTCACTAGAGCCTTCAAGAGGGACACATAATAAAAAAGAAAAACTGAAGAGACAAGCCAAAGAGACGAAAAAGACATGTTAAAAAAAAGAACAGACAGCCTGAAGCGTAATCATTTATATGTACGTATATATGCCAACTTCACAGTTTGATTCACATCTTAGACCTTTTTGCTGGATTATATTCCTTTTATGTGCTCCTTACTGATTCTACACACAAAACTCAAAAATAAAAGAATTATAGATCCTCAAACTTTGTAAGAAAACCTCAAAATTGATGGTTTTGTAAAATGAATTGGGTGTCATTAAAACAGTTTCATACTCGAGGGGGAAAAAGTGATCTATGAAGAGGATAAGTTTTTCCTGGGCAAAACCACTGGCCTCGCAGGTACAGTATGTCTGATAATAAGTAAAACCTGTCCCTGGAAACTAGTGATAGTACATCTCCACTAGTTTCCCCAAAATCTACCTTGTTTCAAACGATTGGTGGGAAATTGGGACTTAACTTAGCCTGTCTACGTTCTGGCTCCATTTGTTGCTTCTCAGTTTTCAACCCAACGGTGAGACCAATTTCCAGAAAACCTAGGTTTACATTTCTTCCTTTTCTTCTCTGTTAAATCAATCAGTTCCCTGAGTTTGCTCAACAGTTGGTGTAAATTTCTTCTTTTAATCATTTCAAAAATGTAAGTACCCACGAAAAGTGAGACATACTACTTTTTTTTAGCATTTACAAAAGTATTGAATACATTTAAAGAATGTTCAATATCCGATGACACGATCCAATCTTCAAACAGTTGCATCTCAGTTTCCCCGCCAGTATAATAAAGAATGGCCCACTAAAACACATTTAAAAGGAAACTTAAAATGCAATGCAGCTTCATGAGAATGATGGAAAAATTCATGTGCTGCATCACACCGCAGCAGGCTTCCACCTATGATGGCGCCAATGATGGGAAAAACAGTGGGTTAGGTGTCTTCTCCAAGAACCCTAGACATGAACTCAGTGGGATGCAAACCCGCGAAATTCCGGTTAACTTCTGGTCCGCGGGCAAACGCTCAAACCACTGAGCCACCGTCTCTCCTCATTTTATGTATTGACAAAACTGAAGTTGAGGTGATTGACTATCATTAAAAAGTTATTGATGGGTTTTTTAAATGTACCAAAGAGACCACTATTTTTTTTTTCAGTATATTTATCTATAAGCATTGCTCCAACCAATGACGACAAATTTAAGGACCCGAAGTAATACTGCAGAAATTGAATGTATTCAAATTTTCCACATCACCTGTGACTCAGCCAACTGGGAGGAGCTCGTAGAAGAACCATTGCTCATCCTGGTCAAGAGAAGTCAGATGGGGAGGTTTGGGCATCTGGTTAAAGATGCCTCTGGGGCACCTCGTTGGTGAGATGTTTTGGTCACGTCCCACCGGAAGCAGTCTCGGGAGGAGACCACTAATACATTTTGGTACCTGGTTTGACATTTTAAATGTTAATATTTTAACATTATTTTAAAGAAAATGTATAAGCTTTTTTCTTCACTTGTTAAAAAACACTTGCAAACGTAAATATGCTGAGAAAAAAATTAATTTATTGATTTTAAATTTGCAAGATGAACCTATTTATTGTTCAATAAATATGCATATTAGTTTCAGTGGCTTTTTCATAGCTTTTAAACGCTCTAAAAACACAAAGGAAAAGAATCATCTTCCCTTGATGATAGGACCTGAGCGCATAGTTAATTTCACAGTAGGTCCATGTAGAATTGCTGACGGTGGAAGTTGTTCACCCAGCAGGTAACCAACACATCACTGACATTTACTTCTATTCATTTACACAGAGTCTTGAGCCTGCTGTGAACAAGACCAGGCAGAATAATAAAATAGTCTTCACAGGGCAAAGTTGAAAAACCAATCATACTTAGGACTCAGTGCCTCTGAAGAAGTGGGAAAATATGCTTGCTTGTAGAAAAAAATATATATTTCTCACTGCTTGGTTATGTCACAACAAAATATGTGGTTGAGCAACTGCTTTAAATAAACCTTTTTAATCATTAAGTTTTGTTTATGTGGTTTTTAGTAAAATAGCATTCCCAATGTCCGCATACTCCCATCCCGCATAAGGTAGAAAATACTATTTTCAAACTATTTTTCAACTACTTTTCTTTTAATTTTTTTCATACTAATTCCATATTTTTTTTTTATATACCAAACACAGTCGGTGGTATAAAGATGTCACTTTTTTTAAGACTTTGTGTATTTTAACTGGATATTATTTTGGCACGCAGTAGTGTAGAAATAGCACCTTGCAAGTTGCGAAAGAGATGAAACCTTTATATACCGTACATGGTAAGTCATTAATACAATACACAGGATAAAGCTACCAATGCCGCCAACAAACTTAGACTTTTTTGCTTCATTTGTCATCTGTAAAACTGGCCAAAAACTTTTGTAATTTACACTTACCAAGGTAAAACTCAGGTGATGCAGTGGTTAGCACGGTGGTCTCACAGCAAGAAGGTCAAGGTTTGAGTTTCAGGCAGAACAAAGCTTGAAACACTGTTTTTTCTGTGTGGAGTTTGCATGTTCTCCCTGTGTGTGTGTGATTTATTTCCAGGTACTCCATTTTCCTCCACACTCCAAAAACATGCATGTTAGGTTGCTTGGCCGCTATGAAAATTGTCTCTAAGAATGAGTGTGTGTATGTGGATGGTTGTGCATGTTTGTCCCTGCCAGGTGTACCCTGCCTCTCACCTGAAATCAGACAGCTCCGGCACCTCCCATGACTATATTAGGAATAAGCGGTTCAGAAGAAGGGCAGCATGGTGGCACAGTGGGTAGCATAGTGGCCTCACAGCAAGAAGGTTGTGGGTTCAAGTCTTGGGTGGGGACAAGGCTTGGAACACTGGCTTTTCTGTGTGGAGTTTGCATGTTCACTTTGGGTATGTGTGGGTTTTCTCCAAAAAATTGCCACTAGGAATGAGTGTGTGTGGCCCCGCAACAGACTGGTGACCTGTTTGGGGCGTACCCCTGACCCTCGCCTTGAATCAGCTGGGATGGGCTTCTGCAACTTCGAAAGGGCTAGTCTGTTTAGAAGGTGACTGACTGACGGTTCAGAAGACAAAACGAAAGTTAAAACTCATAACTACCTGGTTGGTGCATGCTCAATTTGATCATATATTTGCGTCCCATCCATAAATCCTCCTCCTAAACTTAGAGTACCTTAAAAAATTGCTGTGAAAAGTTTTTTTAAACCAAAATCTATTCTGTTAAACCAATGTCCAGTCCTCCATCTCTGGATCAGAAGTCCACATTGGAGTTTGAGAATCAGTCCAACAAGTTTACTGTTACTATTTTAGAGTGAAACTTTTCTTGGATGCTGCACTGCTCTGTGCCGGAGTTCTGATAGTGCAAGGTGTTTATCATGTAATGGTATCCACAGTGGAGCCACTGCAGGGTGCAGATAGCAAGCTGCTGTTTCCAGATCAGTTCTGTTCCAGCAGTCAGAAGAGTTGTTGCTATGATTAAAGATGGAAAGACAGTTCTTGGACCTTCATCTTCCTCTCTGTGGAGCAGGTTGCGAGTGAAAGCAATTTGTGGCTCAAATGACAAACACACAAATACATACCTCCAACACACACTTGCATTCACACAATGGTCATAAAAATTTCAGAAACTCACAAATAAATCTCACTGCTACTGCAACTTTCATTTATCTTCTGAAACTAAAAATCATTTCTTTTCCAAACAAACAAGGCATAGAATTTAAAAAAAGTCAAGAAAGATAAAGCAGTTAAAATTTTAAGTTTGGTTTTGTCTTCTGAACTTTAAAATGATCTGGATACAGATCAGCAAAGAGTTGCAGATAAAATATGCAATAGGGTCCGGGGTGCATGGGGATGTTGCACTGCAATAGAGAGGGGCAACAGAATGATGAAATTCTGACACCCCAATAGCTGCTGAGACAAGAAAATACAACACTGCCCCTAGATATAAAAAATGAATGAACAAGCAACAAAACTGAGGTCAAATAGATTCCATCGGCAAGGTGGGGTCCAGAAACTTCCAAAAAGCTACCCGTACTTCTTCTGTTTAATTAATAACCGCTTGCAGTGCTGATTAAGATTACTGTGGTTCTTACCACGCTTTGCCAAGTGAATAACAGCTAATTAATTACAGAAGGACAAAAAAAAAGTTTTACAGCTGCAATGTGGTTCCAGTTTAACTGCCTTGTGATAAATATGATTGAAAGTATTTGTTGATTGATTTTTTTATGGGAAGAAAGAAGAAGGATTAATGTGTTAAAGCGACTTGGTAGAGTTAAACATTTTACAGTTTAAATCCCCCACAGAAAGCTTGTGTTTATCAACTGGATTTCTCTTAGTGGACAAATAACACGAATTAGGCTTTCTGCAGGATGGGCAGAAGTGGATGAGGGCACAAACTGGCAGCTGGGTGGGGCATAGCGAGACAGCAGTGATTGACTGTATTAATTAGCCCTCTGAAGTTGTGCCGTTGGAACAATTCCTAGAGGAGGAAACGGGGTGTTTAAAAGTCATCTAGAAAACCTGTGTGCGTACCGACTTCAATCATACAATATGGTGTTAAAAATATAAGTATTGAAAATACCTTAAAGACCTCCAAATTTCTTCCAGGGTTTAAAAAAAGAAAATACTAAAGGCTAATCAATTGGCCATCCGCTGTGTGGAATGATCAACAGAGTATGGTCGCAAATTTAAGAGACTGAGACAAGTTTCCTTCACAGGCAGATTGGCCTCTTACTCAGCAGGAGCATAGAATAATCACAGCTTCTGCAAATAGAGAGCATCCAGATGGGGTGGTTCTGACATCTGATCAGGATATCTCCTGGATTCCTTGCTTGTGAGATGTTTCAGGCATGTTACCCCAAGAGGATATGCAGCAGGAGGGACTTTTTCTCCCAGAAACACCTCGTGATTCACTGTGATGTAGCTGTGGTGCGGGCTTCGCTGCTTAGTTTGTTGCACCCACGAATAAGGTAAAAGACTGCAGGATGCTATATACTAGTTTTCACTTTATTGCACTGGTCTACTCACCGGTAGAAACTAAACAAAAAGGCCTTGAAACTGATGCTGTTTATTTAAGATGCTGCTGCTTGAGTCCTAACGAGACCAGCAAATATGATCGGATTAGCACTGTGCGCAGGACTCTGCACTGGCTTCCTGTGGCTCAGAGAAATGACTTTAAAGCTGGTCAGATTGTGTTTAAGTGTGGAATAAGAGTGTCTTATTAAGAACTGAAGTACGTAGATTTTGGCCGCAGGGTCCCCATCAAAGTTGAAAAAAGACTTCTTGCAAGGAATTTGGTGATATGAAAAAAGGTTTATTACAGAAAAAACATGGTAACAAATTGGATAGAGGCCAGACGAAAATGCCACACCGACAGATTGTGAGGTGGTCTTTTAAAGGGCTCTGATGGAAAATTGCCCATCCTTCTTTATCATATTTTACCAATTTTAGGCAAAGAGAGATCCCTTTTCTACCATCTGTTTTCAATTGGTCATCCTGGTGGTCATCCTGGTGGTCATTCTAAAGGTCACCAGTTGAACTTTTGAGATGTCTCTCAAACAAATGCAGAGATTTATTTTAACTTTTGGTCCCACCAAGTCTGGTAACCTTAATTTGAACTCTAAAGCTGATGTCTCAATGAATGAAATGTTCATCTGAAATAATCTATATTTTCAGACACTACAGAACCATCTAGAACTCTGAGAACCACTGGGACCAGCCTCCTTCCTGCTGGTGTCTAGAATGAGGACTAAACATGGAGAACAAACTTCCTGAGGCTGTGAGACAGGCCGACACGGTCACGAAGTTTAAATCTAAACTGAAAATAGTTCTGTGGGAGCGTGCATTTAACTGGAGATGAATCACTTTATTCATTATTTATTCTATTTTTTTTATTATTATTATTTTAATGCATTATTTTTCTGTATTGTAGCACTTTGTTTATGAATTGTGCAACAAGTAAACTCGCCTTGGCTATTCTATTCACTGGCAACTACCACACTCCAAATGGCTAAGACTCAACAAACAAGCATACGGCATGCCTTAAAGTTAGTATAAATCAAAGCTTTCACATCTTAGTCGTAGCATTAAAAAAAAAATTTCCAGAGGAAAATAAACGGCACTCAAAATTAACCCTGTCAACGTCTTAAAGCGTCCAAAGTTCAGATCACATAAATGGAAGTTTTGCACGCTGTCTTGTTTCTCTTGGCTTCTTTTATGCGGAATATCATGTCACTGTCAGCCTGGCCATTAAGGCAGAACGAGGTAAAGAGGGCTGAAACTCACTGCCAAATGGTCCATAGAAATGAGGATTCCATCAGGCTGACAGACCCCACGCTGGCTTTCTGAAAAGGTGTCATTTGCTTTAATTTGATTGGTTTTTTTTCTTGTTGTCAATAATATGGCTTTTATTTAGCCCACCTGCATATCTTCTTGTCTACCCTCTGGCAAATTAGCTTCAGATCCTTTTAGACAATTAAAAAGATATTTATTTATATTAAAGAAAATATTTGACATGCTTTCGTTTAAACACAATCCTACAATGTCGAGCGTGGCTTTTTTTTTTTTGGTTTATGTTAATTTTCTGACATGTTCAAGCTTTAAAAAAAAAAAAAAATCCCTTAAATGTCATAGTAGTCACAGATAAGCAATCTTTTTTTACACCAACCGGATCTTTCCTCCATCAGTCTTTTCAGACATAAAAACAGGAATAATTGTCTCAGGGACAAACGTAACTAAATGTATATATATTTTTTAAAATGACCTTTAAAAAAGATGACTGCTGAATTATCCATTAGATACGTTCCTTAATTTACTACTCTGTGTACAAACTCATGTTACCCGAGGGTTTGAGTCAGTGTACATTGAATATAAAGTCACAAACATCCCATAATTCCCTGCTCTGTGGCTGATAAAGCTCCACGGATTAGATGAAACCAGCATCATGCTTCTTGGGTTGATTAGGCATTGCCCGTTGGAATGAGTGTTTTGTTTCATCAACAAAAGTAACGACTAGTGTTTCAAGCTTCTTCTCATCCGAAACTCGAACCCCTGACCTTTTTGCTGTGAAGCCACTGTACTAACCACTTCACCACCGTGCAGCCCAAAATGAGTGTGTGGGTGAATTTTAATAATCATACTTTATTCATCTCTCATGCATTGCGCCGCAGCAGGCAGCCATGACAGCGTCAATGGTGGGAGTGACTGGGGGTGAGGTGTCTTCTGAAAGAACGCTTACGTCTGAGCTCATTGGGAATCAAACCGGCTATGCATCCACAGTTGTCAACACCCAGTTGCCTTTCTGGGTGCTGCAACAGACTGGCGACCTAGTTGGGGTGCACCCGGCCTTTCGCCTGTAACCAGTCAGGATTGGCTCTGGCATACCCCATCTTCCAAACAGTGATAAGCAGCTCAGACAGTGAATAATAATAATGTATACTATTATTCATCCCTCACCGGGTAATTTGTGTGCTGCATTACACCGCAGCAGGCTGCCACAATGGTGCCAATGGTGGAAGAAAATGGGGCTGGGGTGTCTTCTCCAAGGACCCTAGACATGAACTCAGTGGGAATCGAACTCACGAACTTCCGGTCCGAGGATGAACGCTTTACCACTGAGCCCTCGCCACCCCCAGAATGAATGATTATCAAATTAAATTAGTAAAATTAGACAAAAACTAATCACAATTACATTGTTTTAAATATTATGTAGCCTCAACCAACACCTTGTCAAGTCAACAAGTCTATAATGCAAATTGCTATCACGACTAAAATCATTTCAATTTTTGTAGGAATGCAATTTTATTATTACCGTGTGTGTTTGCGGTCAGATTTAAAGTGTTTAAATCTTACATTTTTATAGCTAGCATACACTGCTCATTTATTAAAAACCACATTGATAGACTTACTGGAAAATCTAACTAAATATTTTACAGGTAACGTGCATCTGTTGTGTACAGTATGACAGCAAAGCACCAGCTGAAGTGGAGCCTTTTTTTTTACAGTGTGACTGACACGTGTTCTCTCCCAGGAGACCTTGTTGGTACACTCAGGACATTAGGAAATGAAAACAGATTAGAAAAATGCCACAGGACTGTTTCCAGCCACAGCAGATAAAATGGCCTTGCAGTTTGCCACTACAGTCACATGTCAGCCATATCGACTTCACACACCTTTCTAAAGCTGCACAGCAATCTCAAAAACACAAAATGTGCTTTCCTGCCGTTCCATCTCTGATGGTTTTAGTTTGGTCCACCTAGCCTCGGGCTTAAAATGACGTGTTATTTGTCTTCTTTTAAAACGTTCCGAAATACAAGTCATTTGCTGTCGGGAAGGTAGGAGGCATGTCATAAAGATTTGTGGGAGCCATGGTAGCTACATGTTTTAGAAATACAGTAGATACCTTTTGGGGTTTTAACACTGATGGTTCATGAGAAACTGGGTGCAATCCACTTTGTAAAATATGCTTCAACCTGCTCCCAAACTAAGGAGTCCCAAACAGCTGGATCGTATTTTATCAATGTTCTGTATGCACGTTGACATGTCGATAAAGAGGTGTTATATAAGTATTAATAATAATAATGCATTGTACTTATATAGCACTTTTCAGGACTCTCAAAAACACTTCACATATGCATTATTCATTCACTTCATACCAGGTAATGGTGAGCTACTGTTGTAGCCACAGCTGCCCTGGAGCAGACTGACAGAAGCGAGGCTGCCCATTTGCGCCATCGGCCCTTCTGACTATCAATTCAATTCAATTTCATTTCAATTCAATTTTATTTGTATAGCCCAAAATCACAAAAATTCCGTCTCAATGGGCTTCACAAGAAAAAGAGGAATTTATTAACACAAATATTCAGCACAAAAAATAACTAACAATTGCTAACTAAACAAGACTAGCACATATATGGCCTTAGACCAGGGGTGGGCAATTAATTTTTATCAAGGGCCTCATGAGAAGCCTGAATTGTGTCAGAGGGCCACCAACTTTCTTTCATTGTAACTTGTTAACTTGTTAACCTGTTAATCTCCACAAACAATAACTTGTAATGCTTTCCACCTTATGTTACCTCTTCAGTGAGAATAATCCAGTCTTGAACAAGGGCATTGAAATCTGGCGGAATGTCTGAAGTGGCTATGTGAAGGACAGCTGAGAGGTGGTCATCAGTCAAAGAGGATCTGTGTTTGGATTTGTTAAACTTCATAACTGAGAATGTCTGTTCACATTGATAGGTAGATCCAAAGAGGACTAGGATCCTCTGAGCATGCCTCCTCAGGTGTGGAAAGTTCTCCTCTTTGAGGGCGGAGTAAAAGTCCAGCAGTGAGACTGACTTGAAGTGATCTGCCAGATGTGTGTCAGACTACCGATCACTTCACTTGGTGCATCATCCACACTGCAGTTGAAGGGAGAAGAAACCATGTGCATTTCACTCTCAAGAGTTTTGAAATCGCCTTGAAAACTCTGCACGCGTGCATACGTAGCGACGTAACGCTTTTCAAAATAAAATAAAATTTCAAAATAAAAGCTAAAAAAAAAAAAAGGTTAATTTATGGTGTTTATGATTGGCCTCACGCGGGCCAGACAGGGGCATACAAAGGGCCGTATGTGGCCCGCGGGCCTTAATTTGCCCAAGTCTGCCTTAGACTCTCCTTCACGGTGAGGAAAAACTCCTAAAAAAACATCAGTGGGGAAAAAATAAGAAACCTCGTGGGGATCCACATGAAAGAGAGATCCCTCCCCCGGGACAAGCAACCAATGTGTCAAAGATTATTGTTTAAATATTAGCTTATTCTAATCTACAGCTAAATATCTAAAGAAGTCAATAGATGTTCTTCATCCTCATGGAAACACGGGAGACTCCTCAGCCCAGCGATGCCCTGGACGGGCATGAGTATCACCAACCAATCGCACCAGGCAGCGTAGGTGAAGTGCCCAGGGACACAATGGAAATTTAATCTCAAGGGCTGTCCCGCCTTGGCAACGGTGGTCTCCCATCCAAGTACAGCCCAGGCCCAGCATGCTTAGCTTCTGAGGTCTGACGGGATCACGGACTGACAGGCTGGTATGGTCATGATTGCTAGAATTAGTTTTGATTTTGGCGAAACATGTAAAAGCAAAATAATGAGTGTTGGATTTGGATTAAAGTCATTTGGAACATTATTTTCCACAGCCATGTTTTTCTTTTCTAGTAAATCTGGTTTAAATCCTTTAAACTCAAATGTAACTTCCACATTTAATCAAAACAACAATGTTCTGCTGTTAAATTCTATTCCTCAAGTAGAAACTACTACATACTTTTAAAGCGGTAAATTCTTTCTCAATACTGAAAAATAATCTTTTGCATCTATTTTGCTTGAAATGAGTTCAGTTGACTGACAGCAATTACAGATTAATTCCTTAAAAAGCACCGTCGCTGTTATATGTGTGTTTGCTTTTCCCAGTCAAAATATATTTTCCCTCATGAATAAAGTCCTCCATCTCCTCCTTTTTTTGCTATAAAAAGTCTAAGCCCAATATTTTGCAGCTCTAAACCCTCTGTTTACCAGCAGGTTTAATGCAGCAAGCCCTTAATTGCATTCATTATCTAAAGCTCCAGGTCTGGGCCAAGGTTGCAGGGAGATGGGGGATTTCACTTATCTCTTGTTTATTCAAAAATATATATAATAATAGCTGCCAGTGCTGGAGATAATAGTAATGAGCACATATTGTGAAAATAATGAAAAAGGAAAGAATTTCTTCCATGCTTTTATCGTCCCAATTTTCTATACAAAAAAGAAATAAGGTTGTGTTGGCCGTCATAGCTTAAGACTTATTGAAAGCTTAGAGGCAAATGGAAGATTCTTTGTGTAGGATGGCTCATAATGGAGCCTTCCTTAACTTCTAGATGAAGTGGAAAACCGGTAAATAATTGAAATGCAATACATGTGCGACGCATATACAAGTTATTTTTACTGTCTGTATTTGCAATAATTAAAACTAAGGAGAGTCGTTAGTTTACAGAAAGCTAAGAATTCCCGAATTCGATAGACTAACTTATTTTATTTGAGTTATTCTTTATTGCTACCAGAGTTTCTTCATGTGATGGGAACAAAGAACGAAAAAAAACAACCTTAATGAATCACAAAAATAAAAGCTCTCGACCTTTATTGTTAGTTATGAAGTTTTATTCTGTCAAGTGAACCATAAAAATGTTTGTAATCTTCTTTCACAATTCAAAGTTAGCCCAAGCATAGGCAAGGCGTAACTCGCCCGGCACTGCCTTCCACCCTTTATGAAGCTGTGATCTCCTCTGGTCATCCATCGTTCCCACGCCGCTCGCAGTTTTACTCTGAACGTCCGGTTCACGCCGATGTCCAGCAGTTGGAGTTCCTTTTGTCGGACTTCCCGGAATCACAGCAAGCGTGGTATTCATCTGCTTCACTTGTTTTTTCCCAACACACATAGGGCGCACTGCTCATTTTGAAGAAAATCTAAGACTTCATATGTGCCTTGTGGTCGTGAAAATATGGTAGCATCGAGCTAGGTTCTGACCTCCAGAGTGTCATGGTCTTCTATTTAGAATTGGAATATACATTTCTCCTTGGCCGTGGCAGTGACATGGTTAGGATTGTTAAAAATTGGTGGTAAAAACTACTCTCTAGCTTAAAAGACATTTCGAGATCTCCAATCTCTTGCCATCAAATTCGATAATTTTTTTTATTTTGTTTAGATCCCAGCTGATTTAAGGTGAGAGCCACGATACACCCGGAACAGGATGCCAGTTTGTCGTTGGACCACACATACACGCACAAAAACCTTTGACACACACTCTCACTCCTAGAAGCAATTTAATAACGGCCAATCAACCTAACGTGCATGTTTTTGGATGGTGGGAGGAAACCGAGGTACCTGGAGAAAACCCATGCATACTACATGGGGAGAACATACAAACTACATACTATTTTTTTTTTTTACAAATTTAATTCATCCCTCAATGGGGAAATTTTTGTGCATCATTACTGTGCTGCAGGGAGCCATGACGGCGCCAATGGTGGGAAAACCGGGGGGTTAGTTGTTCCCGAAGGACACCTAGACATGAGATCAGTGGGATTTGACCCGGTGAACTTCCAGTCCATGGGCGAACAGTGATTCAAGCCTCGTCCCACACGGGACTCGAAGCCCAACCCTCTTGCTGTGAGACTACTGTCAACCAAAAATGCTTTTTGTAAATCAAAAATACTAAAAACTATTTTTAAAAGTTTCAGAAGAAACTGCACAATTATTTTTATATTTTCTCTTCAAACTGGTAGACCAGGAAGTTTAAAACTTTTTTAGAGGTAGTTTAGATAAATTGACCAAGCTACAGATTTCAAAACACTGAATGAACAAACAGCAGCAGTCCTACATGATCTTCTGAATGAATGAATCCTTCTAGCCACCTGGCAGACGAGTTGTGCAGATTCTCACACGGTAAAGTGTGAGCTCCCATCCCATTGAGCAACATCAAATGACATATGTAGGGGCAGATGGGACAGTTAGTTCTTCCAGGTTTATTTATCTGGGATGTCGGCAGTGTGTTGTACCAACTGATCAAGCCAGGTGCCAAATCAGATAAGAAACTGATTGATGAAAGCTGCCGGAACAAGCTGACACCTAAATATGGAGCACACTGGTAATTGCAATCTGGTTGCTTGACCTTAAGTATTTATTTTATTTACAGGACAGATTTTTATCTGTGTTCATGGAATATTATAACAGGTGTTTAGCGTATGCATATGACTTGAATCCAAAAAACAACACACACCCAATATTAGATTGTAATTTAAGTGTTAATTTGTGTTTGCTCAAAATGTCAATGACTTACACAAAATATTTTTCTTATTTTGCTAACGCGCTTTAATCATAATCCACAGAATGTGTTTTTACCTTCTGTGTCCTCCAAATGATCAGCTGCATGCCTGGCAGTCATCTGAGACCACGCACCGGCTTAATAGAATGTCTAGATTTTCGCTCACCAACTTTCGCTTTCTTTCCATTACCTTCTTGCTGACGCACACACACAGACACACACACAAATATAGTCAGTCAACTGCCAAAAATGCAGCCCACACATCCCAGCTGCTCCCAAAATAGAAAAAACTGTGGGAAGGAACACAGAAATAACACAAGTTGTGTCACACGTCATGCTGACCCCATTGGGGAAACAACATAAGGATAAAGACGATTATCAGCCTACTTCCTTTCAGTCAAACTAGTTTTAGGCGGAAAGATTTGTTGGAATGACATCCTTATATTTATTCTAACTTCCAGGAAAAAATATGCTTCTCATACTTATGCACTCCCATAAACTACACTGAAGTCTTTCAGATAAGATGACGGAAAGCGAAAAAAAAAAAAAAAAACTCTGATTACTGTTGAATGGGAGGCTGATTACAACATTTCTATGCCCGTATATTCTGCCTTTTGTTTTTCTTCGTCAAAGTTTTCCAGAGCAATTCTATAATGAGTCGAGATATTTCAGTAATAGAGTTGCCACATTGCTAAATTTATAACCCTTTTAATATGGCAGAAGATGGCAGTAACGAAAGAGGAAAGGGCGAAGACGATTTTTATCTGAGAAAGGAAGAATGACAGTTCCATTACCTGAGAGTCGCAGATGCTGCATGCAATCCAACAAGTAGACTTTTTTTTTTTTTTTTTTTATCCTTTTCTATGCAATGAGCGCTTATCAATACTGAAGGTATGCTATTCTGAACCATTGCAAGTGAGGGGCTCTCATCGATCACACCTTGAAAAGTCAATCATGGTTTTTTCACTAATCAGGGCACACAAAGATTTATGAGTCACCTTCGGACTGGGCGCACATGGAGCGCAGTGTGAACCATTGTACTTTGTCTAATGAAGTAAATTTTCTGCAGGGATCTGTCAGTATTGATGGTTTCTCCATGTTGGAATAAAACAGCACATCCAGACTATTGAAGACTGTGGCACACAGTGGTGGATGAAGTACTCATTTTTTGTACTTAAGTAAAAGTACAGATAATTAGGCAAAAAAATTTACTTAAGTAAAAGTAAAAGTACCAATAAAAAAATCTACTTAAGTAAAAGTACAAAAGTAGTTGGTGTAAATTGTACTTTTTAGGTAAAAAGTAAAAGTATTCGACCATAATTCAAATGTTATTTGTTGTGCTACAGGGTGTCACCATGGTAACCAGGATAAATACTCTGGAGCGGTGTGACCCCCCTCTCCCGCCTCTTTTGGTCCACAAAAAATAAATACATAAAATAAATGGAAAGGGGACAAGTCAAGCTATCCCCTGGAAGGGCCAGTGAATGGGCCACCAAAATGCAGGAAAATGACACTTATTTTTTAAAATGTTTTGGGGGGGAGGCCCTTAGTCACTATATATTGGCTTTGTCAAAGCCGCACCCCCCTTTGGAAAATTCTAGATCCGCCCCTGCTCTGTGTAATGATGGCTCAACTTTTTATTTAGAAGTAAACACAACGAACAACAATCTTCTCTTTAATTTGTACTAGATTTGATGTTAGGTTTTTGCCACTGAATGAATGCGGAAAATGTTTCTCGATTCATGACTTCTTCTCTCGATCAACTGCTTCTTTTGATTTTGGCGATGCGGCTTCAAGATGCACTAAAAAACCTGTGTATTTTTCAAATTCCTGAACGAAAATGTAACGAAAAATGTAAAACACACTTTTAAAAAGTAGCGAAGTAAAAGTACAGATATTTGCTCCAAAAATGTAGTGAAGTAAAAGTACCGGTCTTAAATTTTACTTAAGTACAGATACACAATTTTTTTACTTAAGTACAGTAACGAAGTACATTTACTTCGTTACGTTCCACCACTGGTGGCACAGTGTGTTACTTTAGACTTTTACAGACACTGGTGCAAAGAGCAAATGGCATTAATAGTATAATTACTAATAGATGTAAAACTACTGGATGGACATCTAAAATATATTATTAATACAACATGGATTATTCGGAACTGAACTTGAAGAAGTTGCTCATGCACGTAAAGCTACAATATTTGGGTGCACCCCACTAACTGTAAATTCAAATTAATCATTTTAATTGATTTACTGTGCAGCCCTGCAGCAAATACTTTGTACATTCAATTTTCTTAACCTCATTCATTTTAGTAGGGGCACAATATTGAAGCTCCAGGCTCAAATGCTAGCAGCTCTTTTTGCCTTGCTCCGTCCTTCAGTCTGATGGAGAGGGCAAACTAAGTGATCTTGGGCTGCTCGGCAATCTGTGATAGATGGGTTTGGGCATGTCTGATGTTGGGCCATAAGATGCCCTACTGCAGATAAATGCCCACGCTTAAGGTTTTAAAGCATTCTCTTCTCCTAATAAAGATGTCTATCAATTGTGAATAAGTAACCTTGTCGACTGGCCAAGACACCACTGAGCAAGAGGTGAGGACACGAGTTCAGCAACCCACAAATCAATCAAACTTAAAAGAACACGACAGGATTAACTTCCCTCTGATAACAAACCCGGAAGAATATTGCAGCATAAAAAGGATAATGAAAGCCAAGAAGCCACACTGGTAATAGCATCAAGCTAATAAAAGCGATAAGCAATCAAATGAGAAGCAGAGTTGCTATAAATGGAACAATAGCTTCCCTTCAAGCAGAGCTACAAAGAAGATACTTGACTGGAATCCCCAGGTTCAAAATAAATACAATAGCAATTGTATGGAAGTGGAAAATAATTCAAATTTTCAATTCTGCAATAAGAAGGTGAATTCACAAAAAGCATGAACTGACCAGACGTTTGGATAAAAACTTTAACATAGAAACTTTGAATTTTATTCATCTGATTTTTAAAAAAAAATGCCTAGATGGGAAAATACTTTTCAGGTGTAGAAATTTGTTGGAAAATTAGCTTATGAATGTTGAAATATTTTTCTCAACATTGTGGTTTTAACTATTAATGCCGCAGCTAAAGAAATTTATGCCGCTGTTTGTAAATTCACAATAAAGACGAATATGTTTGTGCAGATTTAACAATGACGAGAGCAACTGGATACAAGATAGCCAACAGATTTAGCCATTGATTTCACTATTTAAATTATTTGGTCTTTTTGGCAGAGAAGGAGCAGAGCAGCTTAAGTTTTCTGATAAAATATTCTGCCAGCATATTCCTGTACTCCATTCTTTTTCTCAATGGAGGCCACCATGCTGTTTGCATTGATGCTAGCTTGTCTTCGTGGCGACTGTTTGGCTTTAGAACGCGATCCCTGGGACATACTTCTCTTCAGATTAGGGTCATTCACATGCCGTAAATGCTTAAGTATGGATGTAGAGAATAAATCCGAGGTTTAAGAAATAATAAACAGGTGAAACTTGTCTTTAAGCCAGGAGGCTGGCAAAACATGTCTTCTTACTCTGTTAGCATCACGTGACTCCCTCCATCCTCTTTCTGGAGACTTCAGGTTTGTAGTGTTTCACGATACATCGGAAGTAAAATTTCTCTTACTAGCAAGATCTCTCCATTGCTATCTCCCCATTGTCTGATAGTGTTGAAGATGAAGAACCAAGTAAACATTGGGGCTGGTCTTAATTGCAAGAAGTTGTTGACCACCATCAATTCCCACCATGGTGAGTACGACCTAGTTACCAAATATCCTACACAACAATTCAGAGCAGTTTTCAGTCCATTCTGGCATCCTCTGCATAAAGATATTTTGACGCCCATTGAAAACCCCCATAGGTCTTTTTTAACTTAGACTCACAACGTTTGTTTTACTATTTACGTCGTGGTAAGACCAGCCATGTTTGTTAGACAGTTTTCAACAATGAAAAGTTTTTCTTTACTTTTTGTTGAAATTTTCTAATACATTTGACACTTTTCACCAACAATACTACAAGATGCTGAAATGAGCTCCCTCCGCAGTGTGGCTGGACTCTCACTCAGAGATAGAGTGAGGAGCTCCGCCATCCGGGAGGAGATCGGAGAAGAGCTGTTGCTCCTCTGGGTCGAGAAAAGCCAGATGGGGTGTTTGGGAATTTGGTTAGAATGCCTCCCGAACGCCTTGCTTGGTGAGGTGTTCTGGGCATGTCCCACTGGGAGGAGATACAGAGGCAAACTTAAGACCTGCTGGAGAGACTGTATCACACAGGGATACACCTCGGAAATTTCCTGGGTGACCTGGAGGATAGAGCCGGAGTGAGAGAAGCCTGGGTTTTTTTGTCTGAGGCTGTTACCCTCAATACACGTCCCCAGAACTTTTCATCACCATTCTAGCAAACAGGTGTGTTTCTCTACCTCTGCCAAATTCCTCAGACTGGCTCACTAGAACCTCTAGAGTTCAATTAAATCCAGGTTAAGGGCCACCTCAAAATTCTCCATCTTTTTTTATCCCTTCCTTTTGTAGCATATTTTTGTCTTGACTTTTTCTTCATTGCAACACAGGTAATTGTCAATTGTCAATTGTCAAAAAAAAAAAAAAATCAAATAATGATGGAGTTTATTGGTATTTTTACCATTTTAGGAAAACATTTGCAAAAACTGGCAGAACAACACTATCCTTAGAATATAAAAGAGAGTCCCATCCAAACAAAAAGGGCCAGAGGAAGAGGTGTGAGCCAGAAAGAACTGGCAGTAAGGTACAGAACAAGAATTGTGTTGCAGGAATTTAAGTCGTCCTCCTCACTCCATCAACTCCAATACACCTGCTCAGATGATGCATGAAAATCCATTTGCACTATGAGGAGGAGGTTGGACTTTAAAAAAAAAAGATAGGAATAGATACAAAGGATGGATAAATGGATTTTTTGTGGTAGTGTGTGTTTGTGTGCCTGCATGTATGTGACCACAACCGATGACGTCACTGATGGTGTCCAACTGTGGGTTTGTAAGCCCTGCACTGGGGTTAATTAATCTGAGATATCATGCGAGATTATTTTTTTATTTGTTTCTAATTTAAGCATTTACTTTTCACAACTAAACAACAACGACACAGTCAGATTAGAATTGTGGAAATTGTGCCAACGGGTGCCCATAGTCAATGACGGAGAAAGAAGTACCGGTAAATATTGAAATAAAAGTACTTGTAAAACTAAACTAAACCTCTCACACAGCAGCAACAATCAAAACATAATTTAAGTAGTTTTTAGCATTTATAAAGTGAAATAAAATTTTTGTAGCAAATAAAACTATACAAAAACTATGACGTCATGTCCTAAAATCAGAATTTGGAAAATGGGCAGAAAAGTCAAGCTGTACAAACACAGTTGGTCTGCATTCAAGCAGCCTATACCTGATCATTCAGTTTAAGCAACAACAGTTTTGAAATATAGATAAAAAACAATAGTCAGTCGAACTGTTAGAGCTGTGTTCACATCATTTTTAAAATAAAATATCTCGTACTTTTGTTGCTCATTTGAGATTATTTTACTTAACTATTTACCAAGCCGCAAATTAATCAAACCATGGCCTTCAAGTCGAAGTACTTACCAAACAAAAACTATTGTGTACCTTAACATGTCTTATTTTTACATGAAGTTTTAATTTATGCCTTTTTGAATCAACCTGATTTAGGAAAACAATTTGACATATGGTTCCATGTCCATGTGGTACTTTTATTCTTTAATTGTGACAAAAATCACAATCAATTTTAATTACAACAACGTCTGTTTTTTGTAACTTTATCATTTCACTCATATGACTTCTCAATAATTCAAATCTGATTCATCAAAAGACATTTTTGCAATGTTTACATCAATAAAAATATGGGGGGAATTGCTGAAAGGATCAAAACTGACTTCAATTTTCGACTAATTTTAAAGCAAAAATGACCAAAAACTGAGTTGTTGTCTATAGCTGGTCGACTCTTTCAAAGTAGAAAGAACTTTAGTTTGAAGTATGCGGTAACCGTTAAACTTTGATTTAAAAAAAAGAAAAAAAATTGAAGAGAATCAAATTAGTAAACCAAGATAATTTTATATTTTTTATGCAGTAGTTAAACTTCTTACAAAAGTGATACAATAAAAGAAGAAATGCAAAACTAAAACAGCACTAAACTGTCTTTTTGTAGAGATTCTCTTTTGTGGATAAGCCCGGTTGTTGAACATTCTTTCTAATTGTCCCCCGCAGTTTGCCCATCTGAAGCCCATCTGGATGTTCATGTACACACTGTATCAACAACTCACATTGTCACGAATACATGACTGCACATGTCTCATCACAAAGAAGAAATTTGTTCATCGACAGCTCAAGGAATTATAGGACTTTTGATTAATTTCAAAGTTGTTTGAGGTTTTTTTTTCAAAACTTGTGATGGTTAATTGTGGTGACGAATCTCCAAGTTTCACAAAGATTCAATTTTTTAAAAAAACCTTTGTTCTGAACACAGTATATTCGTATTCAGGGTTTGGTTTTACTTGACAAATATCTTTTCTAAGTCCACCTGATGGCTGTACGATAGTTTCAGGTGCAGAAAACTGAAAACATGCAAGCATTTGTTTATAAAAGCTGTGCTAGCGTGTGATGTGACCCTTTGTCAAAAGTCCATTAATCCTACTGAACAAGGTGGCAGAAGCTGACGAGGATTAAAGTACTGGGTCTCTGGCTCACTCTCACCTTCAGCACCCTCTCAAATCGGAATGAGAGTGCTCCATCATGCAACCTGCTCTGTGACACCAGCTGGGCAACTGGGTGGAAAGAGCAATGGGGTGTTGTGCTCTTCTCAGGTACCTTCTCTTTTGACTCAACGTGGCTTCTTTGGTTTTCAACTCACGCATCAACTTTACAAGAGCAAAGAGGAATTGTCTTGTTGACTGCTCTTGATCGAAGCAGTCACCAGTCGACTACTAAACATTTTATTTTGGAAATTATATTAAAACAAAACTGTATCTACTCAGCTTTTGTTCATATTAACATTACTTAGGTGAGATTCTTGTTGCTCAACAAAAGGCAAGTCTTCAATTTGACTTTCTCCCCTTCAACTTGTTTCCTTACAGGAAAAACACTTCCCGTTATTTGCCTCACATTCATTTTAATTAGAGAGTGTGGGCATCGCTAGATGACAACATGCATTTTAATTTAATCTAATTACCTGAAAAAGCAGGACTCTATCCATAACCGTCACTTTTTAATCATGGGGTTCTTTTCAAGAGCAACAAAACAAGTAAAAACGGGATCTTATCATGGTAACACAACCTTATGAACAACATCACTGTGTTCCAGAGATGTTAAAAAGTATAAAACACCACTGACCCTCCCAGTAACATCTTTTTAATCATTATTAATTACGTGGAGTAAAAATCCCAGCATGATAAAAATATATTAAAAAGTTCATATTTGGAATGCACAGGAAGTTCTTTCACATCTGCCCTCAACAGTCATGCTGAAAATCTAAGGCAAATTTTCATTTTACGGCCCGTCAGCTCCTTGATACAGAGCAAATGAATGCAGCAGCAAACAAATCTATCAAATCCTACATCAAAACAACCGCTTTCTCTCACGGAGTTAAGGACATAGACAAAAAACAAGGGGAAAGAAATTACACAAGGAAGAATGAACATAACTAGAGACCAGGTAAGTTTCACTAAAAAAATACCGCTGAAGAAAAACTTTAATGTCACCTTTAGTGTCATAACACACCAAGAAACAAAGTGATGAAAATCAGTCAAAAAAAAAAAAAAAAGACAAAATAAAAGAAGACATGTAATATCTCCTGTTTTATTGTAATCAAGAGTCAAGATTCTTTAATTTCACAATGTGAGTATAGTGACCTTTTAATAGACTCTGGCTTTAAGTATAGAAAAAAGTTACAAAGTAGAAACATGGGGGGAAAAAAGTCTGGGGTGCACATAATTGGTCACAACCCCGGTTGGTCCCCTCCCTTGGATACTTTCACCTCAACCATGGACGGGACGTCAAGTGGGAGCTGACATCAGTCTTCTAATCAAGAAGGCCCAACAGAGGATGTACTTCCTGCTTGCTCGGACGATGGAGCAGCTCTACACCACCATCATTGAGTCCATCCTCACCTCCTCTATCACCGAGTCATACGCTGGGGCCACTACCTGGGACAAGCAAAGACTACATCGCATTGTGCGTTCTTCTGAGAAGATGTCCTCCATCTCTCTAGGACCTCTACGTCACCAGGACCCTGGGACGTACAGGTCAGATAGCGGCTGATCCTTCTCATCCTGGCCACAGACTTTTTGGAGCTGCTCCCCTCAGGCAGAAGGCCACGGTCAATTCGGACCAAGACCTCTTGTCACAGGGACAGTTTTTTTCCCCATCAGCCATAAGACTGATCAACACTGACTTGTCTCCTAAATAATCTGGACTCATAAAAACTTTCATTCCATCTACCTTCCACGGCTAGGCATCTTTGGACTACTTTTTTTTATGCTACTTACAGAGTAATTTGTATTTTTTTTATTTTACTGCAGATTTAATTTTTTTTTTACTATTCTTTTATTTTCACTTTCATCTGAATAAATGTTTTTACTACAAGTTATTTGATCCCCTCCATGTTTCTCTTGTTTAGCCATTACCCTAAGCAGGTCGCAGATCAAGCGCAATGCAATCACCAAGAAACATTCCTCTTTCGGGTACTCTTTCGGGCATAGTTCTCTTTCGGGTACTATGCTAAAAAATATTTTGTGAATTTTAGTTAATAAGACACAAGGATGCCTTTCATCTAGAGATACACAAAACAAAGATGATAACTCAAAGGGATCAAAGGTGCTCAAATGTAAACTGCAGGACGGCATCAATGCCTCTCAGAAGGCATTAAGGTAGACCAAAAATGTCAATTTCATGCCATATAGACTGATTAAAGAGTCTAATGGATACCTGCCTGGAACATGACAGGTTAATCAGCATCTTTTCATCAGACTTTGGGTCCATCCATACTAACGGACAAAAAAATGGAAGGACATGCACAAGATGAGACATTAGACCTTTAATTAGAGGCACACGTTTGAGTTGCTGTGCCTACCTCAATGATTTCTCTAAAAGCATGCCACATAATGATGCTCTGTAGAATGCTTTGAGACACTCAAGTTTCCTTTTGTCTTCAGAGCGCAACATCCCACACCATTCATTTGCAATTAGGTTTATTCAATAGGGAACCATTCACATGTAGAGTTAAGGATTATGCATGTGAGATGGATTTTAAAATGTATTTATATATGTATGTTCATACAAACACTTATTTTTCCTATTTTTTTTCCTCGTATAAACTAACTTTTATAAGCCTTGATGAAGAACTCTAAAAATTACATTTTGTGAGTATTATTTTTTCAGCAAGCCGCTGCACTTGAAATGATGACTTTAGAGAAATTAATGTGCTGCTGGGTTACTTTCAAAAGGCTCAGAGTACTGTGAGGCAGAGGAATGCAATCAGTCATCAATGGCCATAAATTTCTTTGCAGAGTGAACAGAAACTACTGTATTTGTGCTGACACACTGAAATAGTTTGACAGAGCACGCTGGTTGGTTTTACAGTTATTTTTTCGCAGTCTTTTGCATTAGATGGAAAATATACGTGGAGTGTATTTCGTCTATTAGGAAGCACGTGCGTGTGCAGGTATTTCACCTTAATGTATGCAAGAATGTGTATGCACGTTTTGTGCATACATCACACCAATCACATTTCCACTCGAGTGAAGAGCCATTGAAACACTTTAATTGCTTAGACCATAACTCAAAGTGTCAAAAGGACAAATTACTCAGGAACCTAATGACAAATTGCACTTTAAAAGCAAATAAAAGCAATCGGAAATCTTCTTTTTAATGAGTGTGAGCACTGAATTACCTGCCGTCTTGTTGGCACCAATCTTCGTAAGGAGACATATGATAATATATGCAGGAATAAGTAAACATGGTATGAGCTATGCAAAAAAAGCATCTCTTGGTTTAGTAGGATGTCACTGTTGTCAATGCTTAGGAGTCATTTTTAGACAAAATGATGCAGAAAAAAAAAAAAAAATCTGGACAGAGTTTCTGGTTAGAAGACATTTTGCCTTTCATCCGAGTGGCTTCTTCAGTTCTGTCCAACTGGAACTGAGCTGGTAGTGTATATCCACCTTGCTGGAAATGTAATAATTGATCAAATTAGAGTACAAGTTCGTTAGTAAGTTAGTATTTTTGTTTTCTACACAACTTTCATCGCTTCATCATCCCCGCTCCATCAGGATGAAATCCATCTACCAGTCCCCGTCCAGGGCATCGCTGGGCTGAGGAGTCCCCCGTGTTTCCATCAGGATGAGGAACATCTATTGACTTCTTTAGATATTTAGCTGTAGAGTAGAATAAGCTAATATTTAAACAATATTCTTTGACACATTAGTTGCTCGTCCCGGGGGAGGGATCTCTCCTTCATGTGGATCCCCACGGGGTTTCTTATTTTTTCCCCACTGATGGGTTTTTAGGAGTTTTTCCTCACCATGAAGGAGAGTCTAAGGGCATAAATGTGCTAGTCTTGTTTAGTTATCATTTGTTAGTTATTTTTCTTGCTGTGTATTTGTGTTTATACATTCCTATTTTTCTTGTGAAGCCCATTGAGACGGAAATTCTGTGATTTTGGGCTATACATATAAAATTTAATTGAATTGAACTTTCTGTTCAAATGTTTAAGTCATCATGAACCACCTCCCAATACTTTTCTCTTAACTTCTGCTCCTAATTTAGAAAACTATTGCTAAATACGGGTGGCATTTGCTCAGTGGTAAAATGTCCGTTACTGGACCAGGAGAAGTTGGTTTGATTCCCACTGGGTCCGTGACAAAGTGTCCCTGAGAAGACACCTAATCTTGCTGTTTTTCAGGTCATGGCTGACTGCTGCCGTGCAATGCAGCAAAAGTCATTTCTTCATGAGGAATAAATATAGTACAATAAAAGTTAAAAAAAAAAAAAAAGTAACTAGAGCAGTGAGGTTGTGCATAAACATACTCTCAACATCAAGCGTTTGGCATCGCAAAACTAAACTGGAGCTTTGGAGCACAAAAGTAGACTAATTGAGAAATTTTATGTGATTTAATTGAGGAATTGCGTCATCGTACCAATTGTATTTTAAGCAGCTGGCAGACTAACATAAAAATGAAGACATGCGATACTGATGCTTTGACGCCTTGAGCAATAGCCTAATAATTTATTTTCAGGAGTGCAGATTTAAATTGTAAATGTGTAATTTTTTGTAGCATCACTTTATTGCAAATGATGGAAAACGAAGATTTGGACAGGGACCTTTTTTGGGGGGAATTGTAAAAACTTAAATAATTGTCGCAGAGCAATTTATTTTTCTTGTTTTGTCATTTATTTTCATTTATTTACCTCTCAAATAATAGCACACAAATTTAGAAGCGCTCGGAGATTTAGGTTATCTAAAAACTCAAAGGAATAACCTCAAGAAGATGGCAAAATGCATTTTATGGACTCCAAGAGATGATTTGTGTATTCGTATTAAATGAGTTGACAAGATAAAAAGTAATAGTTACACACAAATTACTGCAGAGCGTCTTGCTACAGTTTGTACTTTGTCACACCACTGCAACTCCTCACCATCTCACCTCTCTTACACCCCATCATCCTCCCACCCTGAGTCGATGAAAACACACTTTAATCATTTAGATTTCCATTATCACCGCTTCCTCTACTCATTACTCAAACTACTTCTCTCTACTGAGCCATGGACTGAAATTAATTCATTACCTTGTCTTCAACACAAGATTGCCATCTTAACTGGCTTTGAGTGCTTATTTCAAACTCAAACATTTGACATTTTGCTATATTTTCTCACAAAAACCTTGCAGGATTAATTAAAATAAAAAAAGAAGAGACAGGGTACAATTTAAATACCCAGGTGAGTTTTGCAAAGACTAGATCTTGTCTTTCTATCGCTGAAGCAATTTCAGTGAAACAGGAAAGTGTGACTAGGAGGTTCCCATCTACTGCAGGAGGATGTCAGTCAGTGAAACCTGTGCCCGGTGGGTTTGAACACTGTGTGCGACCATGCTCGGCTTGTTCTTTCCATCTCTCCATCTCTCCACCCCTCCCACTGCCCGTTTCACTCCTGCTTCAGCGCATTTCACATCTAAGAGAAAACAAACAAGCAATGTCATTCCTCCATTATGTGCCAGGAAGCCCACTACTCAGTTCTTGACACATGCATAATGAGAAGGAGATGTACGTACAGCCTCCTTCACTCAGGAGCTCTTTTAAATAAACAGCAGCTAAAGTTAAAGAACTTTAAAGACGTTATGGGATAAAAAACAAACAAACAAACAAAAAAAGATTCTAAATGTCTGGTTATTTTCTCCTTGTCAACAAAAAATAAAGTTGTCTTTCAAAAATGTACTATATGTGGTTTCAAATTCTTTTTTGTATTTTGATAGAAAGGGCAACACAATCTGATAAAAAATAGATCAAAACCAAATATTTCAGTCCCAGAATGCTCCAAAAAAAAATTCTGCTTATATTATTTTCTTTGAAACACTTAAAATAAGATGTGATTTTTTTTTTACGTAAAGAATAGTGAGTAATAACCATAACAGCCGAATTTTAATCAAGACTAACATGCAGAAGACAAAAACAAAGAAGTGTTTCTTTTCTGCTTTAAAACCGGCATAAGCTTATTGATACAGCCATAGCAGGAAATACTTTTCAAATCGTATTAATACAAAAACACAGACTGGCTGCATGCATCACTGCTGACAAACTTTACAAAAGTAAAACTAGATATCAACCAAAGTGCGACAACCAACAACCCAAAAATACAAGGAGGCTGCAATCCATTTTTGAAGGAAGTCTTCAAAAAGAAGACTTTTTGAAGTCTTGGACCAACTTTTATCCAACTTGGATAAAAGTTGGTCCAAAATTTTTAATCTGCTTTGATTTCTGAGTAAAACTTGATTCTGTTTTCTTAAGGTTTATCAAATTATAAAACGCTACTGTGAATCAACGCCTATATTACATTCTAAGCCCCTGCCAATGATGCACCAGCTGCATCAGATGCATTCCATTGCTTACGTCCCCTGGTGAGTGTATATCAAGCACAAAATTATTGTTTTAGGCAATTTAGTAACTTTGATTCTCTCTGACAATGAAATAATTTATTAGTCTGATGTGACGAGACTAAATATGTTGAAAACGTTTTACTTTTTAAAAAGTTTACAATGAGATGAAAAAAAAAAATGGTAGCTTTTGGTCTGTGTTTTGCAACCTCTCATTGCAGAATAATCGGGATATAGAAATGCGTTTCATTTAAGTGCTTTTTTTTTCAGGAATCACTAATACCCATCACACGAGTGCTCTGACACAGTGGACCAATGGGCACTTGGGTTGTTTGTATGCTTGTTTTCTTGAAATACAACTTTGTCATTACTTTATATAGTCAAGACATTGGGAGTCACACTAATTACTAAAAGCGTCTGAAAACATTGACTTCTTTTGTTTAAAAAAAAATTTAAAATCCCAAAAGGTCCAACAATTAGAAGGTGTCTTCCAAGTCACATAATCTGAACCCAAAACCACAAATACTCTGTTTACAGTTTGGGTAATTGGTGGGCAGGACGCTCTTTCATTGGAAATAATAGTATGAGACTGTTTAAGCAGTACAGAATTTATGAGATCTTTAATGTTCAGTGCATACTTTCAACTCTACATATGGCTTTCAAGAAAGAGAAAGAGTGCTCCCGTCTTCTTTCCTGCTAGTATGATTTGGTGAGGAACAAGTTAACCTGATAAAAACAGGGAGAACATCCTTCAGGTGAGATAAGAGCAGGAGAAATTGGTTTGCTGGGTGACTCAGATAGAGTGCCAAGTCGATCCCAGAGTTTCAAGCAAATATGTCTAATATCAATCTCAACAAAATGACAGTGAGAGTTCGAAGTTGCTGTTTGACACAACTTTTAAACCCGGTTTTAATTTTTGAGGATGTCACAAGACATAGCTAGAACGATAACTCCCAGATTCAAATACAAAATAACGAGTTTTAATGTTTTAAAACGGCATTTAAAGTTTTAAATCCAGCTTTTTATATTTATACTATCAAACAAAAAAAAAATCTCTGGCTGTTCGACAAAGATATGTTCAGATCAACTCAATAAAAGATGAAAAAAAAAAAAAAAAGGAAATTAATTGGGAAACTCTGGTCTGGGTTGCTTGTGTGACTTTGATCAATGACTGGGGAAACTCATTACCAGCGTGGGCCAGTGCGTGAGGCGTCCCCTAATTGTCTGCCAGTCTGTAATGCTGAGCAGTAATTGACAGCTGGATGGAACAGGTGTGACCGGTGACACAGTGCAAAATAAGGAGAAAAGGACAAAAAAAACTTTCAAAGATAAAATATTAGCAGGAAATTATAAAATATATTAAAAATGATTTCTACTGATTTATATTCTTAAAACAAAAGCAAAGTTAAACAAAGCAATTGGAACATTTCTGAAGCATCAACAAGTAACGGAGGCTATTTTTGAGGAGAATGTTTTTTTGGGGCTGCACAATGGGGCAGTTGTTAGCACGATGGCCTCACCGCAAGAAGGTTAGGGATTGAGTCCTGGAAACACTCTCCTTTCTTTGTGGAGTGTGCATGTTCTCCCCATGTATGTGTGAGTTTTCTCTAGTTACTCCGGTTTCCTCCCACCCTCCAAAAACATGCATATTATGTTGATTAGTTGTTCCAAACTTGACCCTGGAAATGAGTGTGTGTGTATATGGTTGGGAGTGTATGGGCTTGCAACAACCTGGCGGCCTATTCGGGGGGTGCATCTTGCCTCCTGTCTAGAATCAGTCGGGATAGGCTCCGCCCCCGCAATGCTATTAGGAATACGAAATTTAGAAGATGAAACAAACTCTGGTCGATTTGGTCAATTGTGTGTCGGTAAAATATCCCTTAAGATTTCAAATAAAAAATTTTTGACTAATGGTCCAAAAACTGGTTTTAAAATGTTCTACGTTAAGCATCAACTTGTGTTTTATTTGCAAGAGGAGGAAAAGAGTGTGACTAGAAATGGAGAAGATTTTTCTTGCAGAAGCCAGCTTTGGATCTGACTGATAAGCAGGCGGTGCTTACTGATAGACCGTGGGCGGGAAATGAGAAGGCAACCGACCATGTGGAACAGCTACCAACTGCATTAGGGACTGGAGATATTTGAACTTAAATGTCATCCATGATCAGGATATAAACCTGACAAGAAATGACCTTTTTTTAATCAAAATTTGGAGAACCCCATTTTTTATTTATTTATTTTTTTCAATTTAACTGTCAGATTTTATTTTTTGAAAAAAAAAAAAATATTCCAGTCCAGTCTTTGTGTAGACTAATCATTAAAACATTTAGATACAGATTCTTTCACAAAAGCAGAATTCAATTTTTAACAAGTTAGAATTTTGAACGTTTAACAGCCAGTCATCGTGTCTGAACAGCTCCTTCTTGTGGACAGCATTCAATCGGCTCAATCGAGTTCGATTGTGAGCGTTGAAGGACTTAAATCGAAAAGCAAATCCCAATCCAAACATGGATTGTTTGCTTTAAGTTATATACCAACAAGTCAAGGCTTCGGTCAGGGTTTTTCCTATCATCTGACGAGCCCACATAGACCAGGGGCAAAGAATGTTGAATTTAATCAAGCACACCATAATTCCTCGCAGTGTACGAGTGGGGCTGACTCACAGGATTCTAATGGCTGCTCATAATCAAGCACCATGATTAAGCACTTGGGGAAGAGGGCACACATTGAAAATCCTTTTGGAGATGTCCTTTCCCTTAGAGCTAAGTACACTCATTACCTCGCAACAGCGGGTACGTGGGTGCTTCATTAGCTTTTATACCAATTTGTCCGTATTTGCTTGTGGTTTTTCTTCTTATAGAATGAAAAGACACCCAAAGAGTCTTTGACCTGAACAGTTTGATGTCTGCATGTCGACCAGGAGAGTCTGAAAATGTAAGATTTTAATTTCAAGAAAAGGAATAATGTCAGTCTGTTCCAACCGTTTTAATCCCTGCAATTTTATGTAACACGGTTTAAAATAATTACATGGCTTTGTTGTATAAATGTGCCCCTTTGAGAATTAAGATTACAGAAAGTTGAACATTTCTATAAAACCTTTGGTCTACATCCAGACCTGTAGAATGAAGCTCTTCACTAACCGGGCAAAAACCTTTAGCCATAAATTGAAAAGAAAAAAAACTTAAATTTAGCACAAATGTCATTTTAAGGGAAAAAAACTGACACTTTAGACATGTTATGGTCGATAGAAAAGAGTCTGAACCTCTCAAAATGGCTTGATCATGGACCAATTACAATGTCAACTCTGTCAGTAGAGACTTGAAATGAAACTGCGGGCCAGACGGCAGATGACATTCTCCACATGGCGAGCTGCATTAGATATCCAGACAGATGCTTCGGCTACATAGACTCATTAGAAAGAGCCATCAAGGTTCTGAACCGTTCACGACGGCTTTGACCACAACCATCTGTGGATCCTAAGAACATCCGATATTAGTTTAAAACAGTCTTCAGATCTCATTCTTCTTTCGGCATTTCCCTTCAGGGGTCGCCACAGCAAGTCAGTTTCTTCCATCCCATAACGCTCGTTAAATGTAAAACTATATTAACTTAGAGCATATAAGTACATGTAACATTTCATTGGATGATATGTAAGTCAGTTAGTCACCTTCTCAACCGTCTATCCTTTACGGAGTTGAGGGGGTGCCGGAGCCCATCCCGGCTGATTTGAGGCAAGGGGCAGGGGACAACCCGAACATGTCGCTAGTATGTCGCGGGGCCACATGCATACAACCATACACACTCATTCCTAGGGGCAGTTTGGCACCGGCTAATTAACCTAAAGTGCATGTTTTTGGAAAGTGGGAGCAAACCCACAAGGGGAGAACATGCAAACTCCACACAGAAAAGCCAGTGTTCCAAGCTTCGTCCCCACCTGGGACTCAAACCCACGACCTTCTTGCTGTGAGGTCACTGTGCTACCTACTGCACCTCAAACATCTTGAGGCTTAACATTTCTAATGGTTGTCCGGTGAAACTGAAGTTATAGTAGTCAATATGTTTAGAAGTTTTTGTTTTAGGGTAGCTGGAGCCTATTCTGGCTGATTTCAGGTGAGAGGCAGGGTACACCCTAAACAGGTCAACAGTCTGTTATGGGACTACATACATTCATTCCAAAGAGGGAAATTTCGTAGCAGAGAATCAAGCTAGCATGCATATTTTTGGAGAGTGGGAGGAAACCGGAGTACCTGGGAAAACCTACATATGCATTCGGAGAACATGCAAACTCCACAAAGAAAGTCTAGTTTTTCAAGTTTTACCTCTACTCCAGTACTCAAAACCCTGACCTTCTTGCTGTGAGGCCAGTGTGCTACCTTTTGCCCTATGCATTTGTTGAAACATCAAAAGCAGGAAAAAACAAACATTACATAAAAATCCTATTTGCTGTCAATGAAGAAGGCATCTTTCATCAGTCCAGAGTCATTTTCTTCCTCAAAAATATGGATTTGATGATACCCATCTCTCAGTCCTAAAATGAGCACAGACATGCCAGACAAATGTCCTGATATCTATCAAAAGAACTATCACCTTGTCTTGTTTTTTCCCTATCCATGTGACTCCTGACAATAAATCACTGCATTTGATCTGGATTGTCACAGGGTGTCACGAGTTCTCAGACGGCTTACCGGTGTGGCTTGTGTAAACAAACGTGTGATGTTTTGTTGTCTCAGTGCACAACGGTGGAAAGTACACACACACAAACACAAGAGTGGTATGTCTCTTGTATGTATATGCGTCTGTCCACATGCACACATCTGTGCACGAGCCTTATCCAGAGAAGGATAAATCCAATCCATTATCAAGCGGGGCTCAGGGCAGTTCAATCGATGGCACTCTCAGTGGCCGCTGATGAACTTCCCTCTCTGACAAGGTGTATCATTCAAAGCTGTCGCAGGGCAAGACTGTCTGGGATTTTCAAAGCACACCAAAGAAACCTAGGGCCATTGGTGGATGAAGTACTCACTTCTTGTACTTAAGTAAAAGTACAGATAATTAGGGAAAAAATTTACTTAAGTAAAAGTACAAAAAAAAATCTACTTAAGTAAAAGTAGTTGGTGTAAATTGTATTTTTTAAGTAAAAAGTAAAAGTATTCGACCATAATTCAAATGTTATTTTTTGTGCAATAGGGTGTCACCATGGTAACCAGGATAAATACTCTGCAGGGGTGTGACCCACCCTCTCCCGCCTCTTTTGGTCCACAAAAAAAATAAATAAATAAAATAAAAGGGGACAAGTCAAGCTAGCCCCTAAAAGGGCCAGTGAATGGGCCGCCAAAATGGAGGAAAATGACACTTATTTTTTTAAATGTTTTGGGGGGTAGGCCCCCAGTCACTATTTATTGGCTTTGTCAAAGCCGCGCCCCCTATGGAAAATTCTAGATCCGCCCCTGCTCCGTGTAATGATGGCTCAACTTTTTATTTAGAAGTAAACACAATGAACAACGATCTTCTGACTCTTTTTAATTTGTGCTATATTTGATGTTAGGTTTTTGGCGCTGAATGAATGCGGAAAATGTTTCTCGATTCATTACTTCTTCTCCCGATCAACTGCTTCTTTTGATTTTGGCGATGCGGCTTCAAGATGCACTAAAAAACCTGTGTATTTTTCAAATTCCTGAACGAAAATGTAACAAAAACTGTAAAACACATTTTTAAAAAGTAGCAAAGTAAAAGTACAGATATTTGCTCTAAAAATGTAGTGAAGTAAAAGTAAAAGTACCGGTCTAAAATTTTACTGAAGTAAAGTACAGATACACAATTTTTTTTACTGAAATACAGTAACGAAGTACATTTACTTCGTTACGTTCCACCACAGCCTAGGGCCAAGATTTTTTGACTTGAGGGAAACAAAATACGTGTCAACACGACTGATGAGCATGTCCACAACCCGTTTGTTTACGAACGTTTTTTTTTCATCCACTACAAGTTGAGTAGCTCGTGTTCAAGCAGCGCTCAGAACTACTCAAAGCATGTATTATCAATTCATGCATGGATTGAACATAAACTGTAATTATTTTCGCTCGTACGGGATAAGAAAACACTGAATAATATGCATTTGGCATGTCGAATCGACGCTCATCTGCAAGCGTGTTTTCTTATCGTCTGGCTGCCACTTCCCGTCAACCAGAAAAAAAAAAAAACACTATCGGGATGGAGAGATGGAGGAGTAGTCTGTGAGAAGGAGGAGATCAAATGGCAGGGCAGTTATGAGATGTGTGTCTGATGCCTTTTCAGTCTTCACTGTTTTGGCCGCCACACTAGTCAATCACGATTACAATGGCGAGGAGAGATGGGAGCGGTGGTGCAGAAAGAGCAGGAGTGATAATTACAATGCAAGGGACAAGATAATGGGAACACGCTGCACTCTCCCAATCATTTCATGTATCAGCCGTTGACTGACCCACCGCCCCTCCCAAACCCCCACTGACAACCAGCAATCATAGGTCATATTTGTGAAATCCAAAATGAATTAATTTGAAGACAGCAATGGGAGGGGGAGGGTTCATCTGTCTGTGCGTGCACGTGTTTTGTGTGCAAGGGTTTTGTCAAATGTCAGAGAATATTTACTTCTCACTTCACTTTTTCGATAAAGAACGCTAGATATACATTGTTACTATTATGGAATGAGGATAGGAGAAATGGAGTGACCTCCAAAAACAAACAATGCAATCTCAACTGGTAAAAGAAATACCTTGAATTATGTTTGAACATATTTTAACTTTTCCGTTCTGTTCTGTTGTCTTCCGCTTATCCGGGGCAGGGTCGCGGGGGCAACGGCCTCAGACAGGAAGCCCAGGCTTCTCTCACCCCAGCTGCATTCTCCAGCTCACACGGAAGGATCCGAGTCATTCCCAACAAGTCTACATGTGTTTTGTGGATCTGGAGAAGGCATTCGATCGTGTCCCTGGGGGACTCCTGTGGGGGTGCTCTGGGCGTTCGAAGTCTCGGAGCCCTTGTACGACCGGAGCCAGAGCTTGGTCCGTATAGCCGGCAGTGTGTCAATTCCATTTCCAGTGAGAGTTGGACTCCGCCAAGGCTGCCCTTTGTCACCGATTCTGTTCATCACCTTTATGGACAGGATATCTAGGCGCAGCCGAGCGTTGGAGGGATCCAGTTTGGTGACCTCAGATGATGTGGTCCTGTTGGCTTCATTGGACCTTGACTCCAGCTCGCACTAGACCCATTTGCTGCTGAATACTAAGCGGCCGGAATGGGAATCAGTGCCTCCAAATCCACGACCACATATTAACTCTTCCATAAAAAAAAAGCACAAATTTGGGAAAATTGTTGGGGGGTTTTTTAGGGTATTTTTGCTGGGAAACTTCTGACAAAGCTCTCCAGGAGTTTTACAAAGGTAGGTAAACCTGTTTGGGTTTTTGAAAAACAGCCTGATGTCAAATAAAGTTGGATGGCCATTCAAGTGTCTTTAAAGTTTATAAATCAGTGATGTGGAGATCGCTGCTAAACTTGCCACCTGACAACCACTACTCACATGGCTTCAGGATCATCGTTATCCTGAGTGATTAAAAATGATGAGGTAAGCCTCGGGTAGTATTACCAAACTGATGACTTTTGTCTTCACCATTCAGAAACTGAATTCTGAGTTGAAATACATCAAGTTAAGCAGTCGTGCCAAATGAATGAATAAATTTATTAAAAAAAATAAAAAAAAGTGACTGAATGACTGAATAAGTAAACTTGCTCATTTTTATTCTGTGCTATTGTTAGAACATTTTAAGGAACATCTCCAAAAGTAGCCATATGGAAAAAAAAAAATAAAAATCTCTGATAATTTCTAGTATTTTGCATTATAAGAATGAAGTGATGATCAATAAACGTCGACGATGACATTATCGCTCAATGGCACAATTTTACTTTGTGTTATTCAAGCAATCTCTTCAATCCTGACCGGTGATGAATTAGGTGGGTCACTATCCAGCTTTGTTGCTAGTATTTCCTCTTGGATCAAAAAACAGTTTGTCCACTTTCAGTACAAAATATAGAAAACATTAACTTTTTTTCGGCACCAATTCTAGCTTCAGAAAGCATTCAAGTCTAAAAGTTGCGGGGATTTTTTGAGTATTTTGTTTCCAGCAGCAGTTGTGTGCCAAATGCGCCAAAGTAGTGGCATCATTTGTGAAGCTGGTTATTCAGCCAAAACTTTTTGACTGATGATCACAAAAAATTCCAGTTAACAGAGCATCCATTTCTGGATAGACTCTTCGCTGCATGTCGTACCTGCTCTAAGCTCTGCCTTTGTTGTCTATATTCAAGTCAATTATATTTTTAGAGCACAATATCAAAAAACAATCATCTCAATTCTTCAAATTGGAGATTGAAAAAAAAAATAAAGAACAAAAAAGAAAAAAAAATTTAGACATGAGAATACACAGTTGCTAGCTAAATAATTTCAGCACATTCCTGCCCTTACACCCTCCTTTACAGTGAACCAAAACAGTGTGGGGTAAAAAAAAAAAAGAAGAAACCTCATGGGGACACGCATGAAGGAGAGATCCCTTCCTGGGCTTGATCCTGATGGAAATGGGATGGTAGATCAAGCACAGAGGTGTTGGATTACTAATGTGTGGTGCGCTTCAATATTTCACCAATAGCATTTTTTTTTTAATTGCGTGATGTCAAGTTTTTACCACGGGAAATGTTTTGGTGGTGGATTCATTTGAAAACAATGAAAATTACCTTCCTGCCCCCAAATTACATACACAGCTGTGTATTTACTATATGTATGTACATGCTTGCTTCTGCGAGTGTGTTGATCCATGTTTCAATAGATGTTTATCGTTGGAATTCTTTCCCTACAAAGAGACCAGTTCCATAATCCTCATAACAGCCGAGAACATTAATCATAGGATCATACAAATTAAATTTACCATAAAGCGTGAAGGCGCTTAATGAAAATTAAGTTGTTTAGAATATGCATAATTACAAGGGTATCGTCTCTTTACTACGAGCTCTTCAGATGACCGACGGCGTTTAAACCGTTTGGAGATGACCATCTCTGATCTGAAAGTACACGCCCAAAAGCACTCAAGCAAAGGTACAATTAATGGTGACACAGTTTGCATTTAGTGCTCGGGATTTACCCCATGTATATTTTAAAGTAGAATAACGTGGTTTAATATTTCTATCAATCCGCTCTCTGCTCAATGGTTTTTCTGAATATCCGGCCTTTAGGAGCATTAATTTTGTCTGCCTGCACAATGTCGATCAACTGATCCTCACAAGCAAAGCTGTTCACACAAATAAACAAGGAGTGGATGATGGAGATTACAAATGACATGCTCCCATGCTCTGTTTAAACAACTGTCAATGATAAGGTTGCCTTTTCTTCTCGGACACAAAAAAAACCCCAAAGTCATTTCAATACAAGACAGAGTTTCTCATTAAATACCAAGATGATTTTCCCGGAAACGTACAAAGTATTTGCCTGCTTAAATTTAAACAAAACACCTCCTCTGTGTTTTTATTCTTTTGTGCACATACATGCACGGATGGGAAAAAAACCATGAAGGCAGAGACCACACAGTTGTCAAGCTGCTGGAGGGAAAAGTCAGAGCTAATCCACAGTTATCAACACTTTTAAGCCTGCAGACTTCAGAGCCATTTGCAACCCCCCCCCTACTGTTCCTACTCCACATCGCCTTTTCACATGAAAATGCTGGTGTTTCCACCTGAATCCGTGACAGGTTGCCTGCAAGTGGCAGTGTGGTAATGGTTTCCAAGGAGACGGCAAAAAGCAATGCTCCTTGATGTACCAGGATACAATGCGTCACGCCCCATTTCAGCTCCCAGGCATTTAAAAAAAAACAGTCCTCAGTATCTAACAGGCTCCTACCTGAGCCTGTGTTTACTGCATCATCTTCAACATTAACAGAGAATCATGTGTGCACATCATTTTTCTATAATTACATCGATTATCGTGATCCAAAAATGACTTCTACAGACTAGTAATCCTAAATATAAAAATATTTCTCAGTAAAATTGTTGATTTAACAAAAAAGTGGCAAAACATTCAAATAATCCACATGTAGAAATTGTAATTACTCATACAGAGCTTGTCTTACATGTAATTTCGTTCTATTTTTTCCTAAATCTGAAGGGTTTTTTGGAAGAAATTACATATTAATAACCATTGCATTTGTCTGATAGTAAAAAATGTAAAACATACATGCTATGAACTCCATCTGCTTCATTTTTAAACAACGACACAACAAAAATAAAATACGTCTGCGTGCATGTTGTGATTTAAGCCACTTTGCAAGCTTAAGAATCACAGCATCGAGAGGTCAGCAGTTTGAAACGGGTACTTCAGAGAGGTCAAAGCAGTAATATGCAAACAGTGTGTTCAGTGAAAAACAACAAGATTATGGAGGACATAAAAACATTTCACCAACTAAAGGAAAAATTAGATCTTTAAAAGAGCATTTAATAAAGCTCAAAATGACCAAATGAAGCATGACAAAAAGTACTCATTGCATATCGACACAATTTTTTGCATAAAAAAAATTACCAGAAACAATTTGAGAGTAAAAATCCAACCATGCAAATATGACCAATCCACATTTATATTTTTACTAAATTTATATTTCTGCACAATTTTCTTACTTTTTTTCAATACTGCAAGAAAAAAAAAATCAACTTTTTTCTAACAAATCCTAACTTTTTCTCTAAACATTGCATCCTAAACTTTGCATTCATATGATGTTAATTTTTTTATGCACAAATAAAAAATAAATAAAAACACTGAAGAAAAACTGAAAATAGAGTTAGTTCTACACGACGCTTTAATGACCCCTAGTGGCAAAAAGTCGACATTGCTGTTGGACACACCCAGTATTTTCTAAATGTAAACATGCTGTATTTACTGGGCTTTTTGTTGATTTGAAGAAGAAATCCTGTTTGAATCCACATGTAATTTTAAAGTCTTATTAATTCATATGATGATTATACAGATTATACAGATAGCTTAACTCCAGGATCTTTTTGTCAACTTCTCCCATCTCAACTCCCAACTCCCAACTCTTTTTTTAACTCCAAACCTAATTTCGTCATGATCCTCCTTCTCTTCTGGAAGATTTACTCCCTCCAAATCTGGCCTTTTGCCAAAATTCAGCACTTGGTCCCTATTGCTTCTCCCTGATGTCCCCACCTGTGTCTCGTCATCCCCCCTGGTTATTAAACCTCTTTGTTAGATCATCTCTCCTGCTGCAGCCATGGTACTGTCCCCTCCACATCGTCTAGTCTTCCCCATATCATCTTTAAGACTGCAAATGCCTAACCCTCTTCCCAAACCCAAGATTTTTTGCAATAAACTGGTTCAAACTAGCCTTGCATCTGGGTTCTATATCTTCACGTCCTCATGACAATTTTTCTCCAACCATCTGAAATTCCATCAACCTCACAAGTTCTTTGAAGCTCTCACAACAATCCGTTTTGATCTTTAGATTTCTCACAGATCTACTTATACATACAATCTCTCCTACTAGAGGTCAGGATGACATGAACACTAAACTTGAGGTTGGGTGGAATTGGTAACTCAAACACAAAAACTGATCAGTGAAATACAAACGTCAGACAATCAACTTGTAAGAAAATTGAGAAAACTATGAAAGAATGTTTCTGTTTAATTTCTTATACTATAGGAGCAGTGTAGATGTGACATGAAAGACTTATGAATTTACAAATGAGATGAAAACCTGAAGGTATGCAGCTAACTTTAGAATGTTTACAGTTTGAGGAACGCAATCAACAAATCAAATCATTTAAAAAATGTATATAAATATAGATCAGCTAAAAATATGCTGCAAAATTGGGATGAAACATTAAAACCAGAAGAAGAATAAATGTCTTAAGTCCTCTGCTGCTTCTTGGACAGTCCAACCCTACACCTCTACCATGTATTAAAATTATTTTTCTATCATTTTTATTTAACACTATAAATTAACAGCAAGTAAATCATTTTTCTTACCTTATTGATGAGAATCTGGATGAGTAATAGAAGAATGAACTTGGTGAAGATGAGATGTTTTGGACATCTTGGGTCATGGCATGAATTTTTCTGTCGTTTCAAAAAAATGATAACAGACACTTTTCAGCATATAATTGCATGTTGATAACTTTGGATAATAATCTATCACTGCAAAAGATAACTAATTAAAATTTTAACTTAAAATTGACATAGTCCTGATACTGAGTTCAATTAAAAATAAAGAAACACTCAACTTTAAGAAAGTTGAGTTCTGATGTTTTTTTTCTTGCTTTTAAAATCAAATTAAATTCACCTTAAATTTGAGGAAAATTACACAATATGAGTTAAAAAAAAAGTGAGTTTTTTTGTCTCAGATGTTTGTAGTTAACAAATTAGCTCTCACTGCCATCCAATCAAATCTATTCTCATAACCCAACAAAAAGAATTTAGAAAGAAAGACAGAAAGCTGGTTATCTGCTTGCAAATTTGCAATATGGGAAAGTTTGGGTTTTTTTGTAATTTACCTCTGCAAATTATTCCCATTCAATAAATGATATGTTTTAATTTAAAAAAATCTTCTTTTTATGTATTAAAAGAAATATTAGAATTTTATAATATAATAATTATGTGTAATCATACTAATATCATGTCCTGTGGTCCAGATTGATTATTTTCACGTGATCATGTTGCAAATACAGTATGACTCACAAAAGTTTGAGGAGAGCATTTTAAACATTTTGTATGTTGTGAGTTTGTGTTTCTGCGTGTGAGTGGATCTGAGAATTTAACAGTAAAATGTGATCATGTGTGGAAGAAAAATTAATTTAGGAAAAATCATATTAAACAGTTACAAAGAAACAGGACTAGAGACAGTGGCACTGAGGAAAAGACCGAAAACAGAGATGTTTGTAGCAGAGATGAAGATGCTGAGGATTTCTCTGGGAGTGACCAGGATGGACAGGATCAGAGGAACAGCACATGTTAGAGGTTTGATAAAGTCAGAGAGGCCAGACTGAGATGGTTTAGACATGTGCAGGGGAGAGAGAGAGTACATTGGAAGAAGGACGCTGGGTTTGGAACCACCAGGAAAGAGGACAAGAGGAAGACCAGTGAGGAGATTCATGGATACAGTGAAGGAGGACATGAAGATAGTTGGTGTGACCGAAGAAGATGCAGCAGATAGGGTTAGATGAAGAAACTGACTTGCTGTGGTGAACCCTGAAGGGAAATGCCGAAAGAAGAAGAAGACAAAGTACCGCGACAGACTGGTGACTTGTTTGGGGTGTACCCTGCTTCTAACCTTGAATCAACCGGAATAGGTTTCGGCATCCCCGTAACACAATTAGGGAGGGACGGTTCAGCGAATGAATGAATGAATTAGGAAGTTTTATCATTTATGTTCCTTCAGTAATAAATAGTTATAGTAGAAATGTGCAAACCTAAAAATAATCAGTTTTTTTTTTGCTATAATTAAACAATTTAAATGACTGAAACTTTTATTATTAAAATCAGAAGCTCAAGCTGTTTTTTTTCTGGTAGTTTAAGTGCAAAAACAAAGCATTATTTTTCACCTTTTGTGAAATTTTTTTTTTACTACAAATGAGTCATTTGAAACAACTTGTCTCTGAGATGAGGTTGAATCTTATCAGGAATGAATCGTATAAATTGCTGCCTAACGTACTGAAAGAGTCTCCAAACTGCTGAGGATCCTCCATGAAGATACTGTAATATGAACCTCCTCCAGTCCATAGATTGTGAGGTTGTAAAGAAGATGATTGGGTGCAGGTCTTTGACATACAAGTCCCTCCATTCTCATGATGATGACAAAAGTGTAGGAAACTGATGATGAGAACTACGAGAAAAATAGTTCTGACTAGTCAATTAATCATTTTGTCTTTTATAAGGATGTAAGTCAGATTCAACCAGGATGTTCTTGTGGAACAGGATCATTTTAATCTGCCGGTACTTTCCCCAGAGATTTCAAATAAACTGCTAAAGACCAGTTGGAGAAAAGAGACCATGTGAAATGAATGGAACTTGTTTTCCTCATTTAAAAAAATGAATGTGCACATACTGCGGGTGGAAATAAGTATTTAACATGTCAGCATATTTAACTGGAAGGGGATTTCTAAGTGGGATGTTGACACAAAATTTTCCCACAAAGAAATCAGAACGTTTCCTTTGAGTATACAAGAATACCGAAGTCTGACCGTGTTGAGAAAGAAAAAGAAAATGTGAGAAATTATTCAAGAAAGGATGAATGAGTGAACAAATAGAGACATTCTGTTGTGATGTGGAAGGAGTAGGACCCCAAATGCAGGACAAAAACAGGATTTATTAACAGAAGTCAGTTAAGTCTGTAAGGCAAAGGGCACAGATTACCTCTGGATCAAAAAGATCAAATGATATAACAGAGTTCAGCGGTAGACTTGATCCAACGTGGAAGTCTGGGTTGAGCAGGGTTCACAGGTGTGTGGCATCAGAAATCAATCTCAGGTGTCCCTAATCAGAGTGAATAGGAAGATCCTGGGCTCCCTCTGGTGGCAGGCAAGGGGATCATGACACATTCTTTTTCAAAATCTGCTGCCATGAACTAGATATCTGGAAATGATAGAGGTGATGGTGGACGTTTTAGCAAGATAACGATCCCAAACACAAGAAAAAGAAAACATCCGAATGGTTTTAAAGAGAAAAAGTCAAGTGTTTGGACTGGACCAGATTATTCAAGAGACGTCAAAATATAAGATATTCTTCATACCTCCAAGATTTAATGACCATGTGTGTGGTCTTGAAATCATTGCTGAGGAGAATCAATTCACACAATAAGTTCAACCCACAACAAACTGAGCATTGAGTAGTATTTGGAGAAAGAACCAGCTGATCATGGGGAAAAAAAATTCAACTTCAGATATATGGACCATCTCTTCTGGACCGCGAGTGACCGAGACTGAAACCTAAAGAAGAAACTCCAGAAATGAGACCACAGCAATATGTCGTTCTGTGCGAGAACATTTCTTTAGAATGTTTAAAGTCAGAAAAATTTCCTTTTTTCATTTTTTTTCCCCCCACCGACGGCTATCGAAGGTTCAATGTCACGGATGGGTACTCTTCAGCACACAGAGAGGACAGAGATTCAACTAACAAACACCCATCTGGAAGATGACCACACTGTACACAAAGCTGCAACCACACACTTTAAATTGAGAGACAATATTGGTTCTGGAAATGTTCCTCAGAACAACCATCCCAACTTATATTACCACATCTGGCTGGGAGTGAAATAGAGACATTATATGTTTCTCAGTATATCTTAGTATATATATATATATATATATTTAAAAAGTATATCCTGCACTGAAGTATATCAAGCTGAAGTTTAAAGAGGACATAAGACAACCTAGCAAAGAAACTAAGACAAACACACACATTATATTCAATCAGGAGGGGCAGACAATGAGACAGATGTGTGACACATTAGGAAGGGAGCTGGCAATCACCAGATTGAAGGGAGACACGAGGAGAGGAACTCGAAACATCCAAAACAAGAGGGAAGTTAGTATTACAAAATAAAACAGGAAGTAAACCTAAAGTATAACAAAACCACCGGCTAAGTCTCCATGATTGATTTAACAACTACCGTATATTGAGTCTATTGTTTTTGTCTGGAAGTGAAAATCAGACGTTCTTGTTCACGTCTACTTCTTTGTTCTTTGATCATTTTAAATGTATACCACAATCTAGGGTAAACATGATACCCCTGCTGCAAGTATAACTAAGACTCTCTTGTCTGTTCTCTGGTCAGCACTGCTTGAGGTTAGAGATTGATTACTATTTCCCCAAAATACATTAAAAAATGTGTATCCTGTACATAAGTACACAAATGTTAAGGGAAACCATACATGAAGCATATTACATGTTTATTTTCTAATTGCATGTTAGCATATTACAAATGTGCATGTGTGTTAAGTAAAAAATGCAAACCTTTGGATATGTCTCTTGTTACTACTTCTTTCATTACTTCTTTTGTTACTTCTTTTGTTTCTACTTCTTTGTTACTTCTTATGTTACTACAGCAGCACGGTGGCGCAGTGGGTAGCACAGTGGCCTCACAGCAAGAAGGTCACAGGTTCGAGTCCCGGATGGGGACGAGGCTTGGAACACTGTCTTTTCTGTGTGGAGTTTGCATGTTCTCCCCGTGTTTGCGTGGGTTTCCTCCCACCCTCTAAAGACATGCATGCTAGGTTGATTGGCCGGTGCCAAATTCCCTTTAGGAATGTGTGTGTGTGTGGATGGTTGTATGTGTGTGGCCCCGCGACAGACTAGCAACCTGTTCGGGGTGTACTCTGCCCTTCGCCTTAAATTGGCCAGGATGGGCTCCGCCACCCCCCGCAACCCTGAAAGGGACAGACGGATAAAAAGATGACTGTCTGACTGACTGTGTTACTACTTCTTCCATTACTTCTTTTTTACTACTTCTTCCATTACTTCTTTTTTACTACTTCTTCCATTACTTCTTTTTTACTACTTCTTCCATTACTTCTTTTTTTACTACTTCTTCCATTACTTCTTTTTTACTACTTCTTCCATTACTTCTTTTTTACTACTTCTTCCATTACTTCTTTTTTACTACTTCTTCCATTACTTCTTTTTTACTACTTCTTCCATTACTTCTTTTTTTACTACTTCTTCCATTACTTCTTTTTTACTACTTCTTCCATTACTTCTTTTTTTACTACTTCTTCCATTACTTCTTTTTTACTACTTCTTCCATTACTTCTTTTTTTACTACTTCTTCCATTACTTCTTTTTTACTACTTCTTCCATTACTTCTTTTTTACTACTTCTTCCATTACTTCTTTTTTTACTACTTCTTCCATTACTTCTTTTTTACTACTTCTTCCATTACTTCTTTTTTTACTACTTCTTCCATTACTTCTTTTTTACTACTTCTTCCATTACTTCTTTTTTACTACTTCTTCCATTACTTCTTTTTTACTACTTCTTCCATTACTTCTTTTTTACTACTTCTTCCATTACTTCTTTTTTACTACTTCTTCCATTACTTCTTTTTTACTACTTCTTTTTTACTACTTCTTTCATTGCTTCTTTTGTTACAGCTTCTTCCGTTATTTCTTTCGATACTACTTATTCCATTGCTTCTTTTGTTTCTATTTCTGTTACTTCTTTTGTAACTACTTCTTGTTACGTATTTTGTTTTTATCATTCAAAAGTGTTGGTAGTTGATCTTCAGGCTGCAGACAGTTCCTAACCAGCTGAATGACACAGCGTTATGTTAAGTAAGAAATGTGTTGATACTGTTTGCTGAGCATCCCCCACCTTTCCACTTATCTATAGAAGGGAGTCTGGAACTTTCTTTTCTCCCACTACTCTGTAAGAACACACCTCTTGTTTTCCATTGCTGTATAAATACGTAGATACGGATTTATTTCTTCGTAGACCATTCTGGTCTGGAGTGAATAAGTAAAAACAGAGAGCTCTCGTGTTTGTTCTCTGGTCAGCACAACTTCGGGATGAAGTTTAATTATTTTCCCTCTAACAATGTGAGAGGTCAAAGTTTCAGAAAAATAATTCAAACAATAAAAAAGGTGGAGGTGAAATGTGGAATTAAGTGGGGATGTGATGCAAAGCAAGAAGGGAGGAACAAGGGAAGAAGTGAGGTGAGTTGGCAGAGCGAGAAACAGGATGAGAATGAAGTGCGTGAGTGAGTTTGAGAGATGTTTTGAATGAGAAACCCACAAAATGAGAAAACATGAATCTGACTCTGACAGTGGAGCTCAGCTGATGTCTCCTAATGAAGTACGGCAGCTGCAGAGGAGGACCAACACACACACACACACACACACTACTCACTCACCAGACACCAGCAGACAGCCTAAATTTAAGCTTTGCAGAAGCATGATGGACACAGTCACCATGCAACACAGAGCAGAGCACTGAATGGTGGAATAATGTCCAGATGTGTGAACATCTTCTTGTCTGTCCTCCAGGAAACTTTAAAAGAAGACTTTTATGAAAACTTTAAAAGACATTGTATCTTTCATGAATGTTTTGCTGTTGGAAGATGAAACAAAAACCAAGTGTGAGATTAAAAATGAATCAAAAGAGTTCCTGATTAATAGAAAAGTAATGAATAATAATAATAATAGAAGTAATAGTATTAAAGTAATAAAGTAATATCAATAGTAAAAGTAATAAATTAAGAGATTTTTGTGTAATTGTAAAAATAACCTTTTATTATTATTGAACAGAAAATTATTGGACATAATTTATTTCATGGGTAGTTACATTTTGTCTGCATTTAAAATCCTCTGCTTCCCTCTTCAGGATAAATCAGGAGGTTCTTTTTTTTTCATCTTTACATGAACATTTGCTGAGATTTTTCTGTATTTTTGTAATGGATGGAAATTTTATTCTTGGATTTCTAATAATAATAAAAAAATAACACTGAATAATTTGTTTCATTTGCTCTTGAGTTTAGTGAATACGTTCAGACTTTCTGACAAGTTTCCACGGATCTAGTACACATGTGGAGTTTGCATGTTCTTTTTGGTTATGTGTAGGTTTTCTCCAGGTATTTCGTTTTCCTCCCCTCCTCCAAAAAACATGCATGTTAGGTTGATTGGTTGCAACAAAATTGCCCCTGGGAATGAGTGTGTGCGGCCCTGCAACCGACTGGTGACCTGATCAGTGTACCCTTCCGCTGCCCTTTAAATCAGCTGGGATAGGCTCCGGCACCCTCTCCTACGCTGTTAGAAAAAAGGGAGCTCAGAAGACGAAACTCCCTTCTGTGCTGCTGTAACAAACAATTTGTGGAAGTGTGGGATCAAAATATGAATTTGATTCTGATAAAAATGGTAGTTTTATTCCTGCAGATGGCGCCAAACCACCATTTTTCAAGCTGCAATCACACTTTTTTTTTCTTGAAGCATTGAAACCTGTTTTTTTTTTGTTGTTTTTTTTTAAATCGACACACGTTTAAATACAAAAATTTATTTAACATTTGTTAATAAAAAATTAATTTTACAAAAAAAAAAAAAAAAAAAAACAACTTTCAAATCCAACTGTACAAATCATAGCTTTACATTTGATCTCGTCATGTCATAGAAAAATACAAAAGGCACTGTGCATTAATCTGCGGCATGTACAAAACATCTGCTTGGAAGAAAAAAAAAAACAGTTACAACTTTATCAAAGAGGGGAAGAAAATTAAACAAACAGTCCAACTGTTGCGGGATTTTGAACATGCAACTTTCAAAAAAAAAAAACCTTAATCAATTTTGTAAAGATAATTACAACAGTGAGGAGTGTTGATAGAAAAAAAACAGTGTGTAGACAATTAGATTAATATAGAATGCAAAAAAATAAAGAGATATGCATCCTAATTTTTTTTTCTAAATAAAATCTCAATTTAATCTCAAAGTTCAATTTCCAAAGATTTTTTTCTCAACTTATTAGATGTTAAAGCTCGTGTGAGTCACACGTATGACCTTAAATATTGCATTAGGTTGTGAAAAATAAAATTAAATCCCTAAAATATTTCTTCTAGAATTTAGTGGATTAGAAACAACCGTCCATAAGACTGAAATTAAAGGGCTTAAACATGAACATTCATTAAGACATGGAAGAAAATTAAAGTGTAAAGTACAATTAATCAACATTCTTTATTTGGACAAACCGTCTGAGCTGCAAAGGTCCCTCAAAAAAATAAATTTATTGGACCAGATTCTTCTTTGTACCGTCTAGCACTCCTTCATGTGCAAAGCCGTGAGACTAATTTACAGACTGCATTATTTATTTTACAATCTCCAGTTTAAATTCGTTAGAAACACACACCCTTGGAATATTATTTTTTGAAAAACTATTTTTTTATCATAGAAAACCGTGCTCGTCCAGTGTTTTTGGAGTAACTGGATTCCACTTTGCTGTCGTTTTTGTTGTAGAAAAACCTGAAAAAGAAGAAAAAAAAGAGGCTCAATCACACAGATTAAAAGAAAATTTGGTAAATTACATCTTAAAAACTAGTGAGGATGCATTAGATTTTTTTGTACCTGTTTCTGCTCTGTTTCTAGAAGGATCCAGAGTTTGAAGACCCCTCCCTTCTACATCACTCTCTCCCGATGAGGTGTGATCCTCTGCTTTTCCGTACAAAGCGGTTTTCTTGTGGTATTTGGCCCGGTACGTATCGGTCATACAACCATCCACTGAAAAGAAGGTGGTGGGGAGAACCATATCTTTTAAAGGAGGAGGATTTGTACCGTCGTCTCTTCTTGGCTTCGGACTCGGTAACCTGTCGTCGCTCTCGCTGGCCGACAGATCATTCCTTTCCTGATCGGATGAGCCGGACTTGGAGCTGGCATCAGATGAAAGCCTGTGCTCGGTGGGTGTTTCGATCCACCGCCGAAGAGTGGTGTGAGAGAGGGAGAGGGGACATGAGCCGTTTTTGGGTTGGTGTCGGGGGCTTGATCGCTCATTTTGGAGAGAAGAGGTGCTAGTCAGGTCGGGGTGGGTATTGGAGAGAGTCTTTGAAGGTAAAGGGTACGACTCCATGTGTCCGATTTCTTCTTGTTCAGAAAACGGTCCGGTGAGATCATCCGAGCTGTTCCACTCGGAGCTGCTGGTCTTCGGCAGGTAATGATGTACGGGACTTCTACGGCTCTCGTCCTGTTCGCTATCCAGACCGTTGTTTTTTTCCAGCAGCCCGGGTGTGTACCTGAAAGCTTTTTTTCTGTTTAAAAAAAAAAAAAAATTATAACCATGAACAGAAACAACTTCCTAACAGAACTTTTTTTTTTTGTCTTACCTTTGTATGAGATGACCAGAGTTTGAGAAGTTGGATTCATGAAGATCTGGAGATTTTTTTCCCATTTCACCTGAAAAAAAGACAGAACGTCATTAGAATTTTAAAAAAATACTTATGAGATTACTTTTTATTCTCCGACTGAGACACTCATTGGGTATCAGAAAACATCTCTAGTGTGGCACATCACCCTTCCGAATCACCATTAGTGATGGATATAAATATTTTGCAGATTTTTTTAAGCACAATTTTGCAGCTTTATTTTCTCCAGTGCATTGATAGAGTTTTGTGAACCAAAATGTTCAAATCAATGTGATCCCTCATTCATCCAGGAGTGATCCAGCACGGAAAAGTTTTCAAAGTTGTCTTCTGGACAGTGGATTTGATGATTGTGACGTTTCCACTTCCATCCGAAAATTATTTTTAATCTGATAGAAGAAACCTGAGGTTTAAGATTTTAAGTACTTAGGATCAACAGTCCAGATCAATGGAGAGTGTGGAAAAGAGATGAAGAAGCATGTGCAGGCAGGCTGGACCGGATGGAGAAAAGTATCAGGTATGATGTGTGACAGAAGAGTTTCAATTAAATGGAAAGGGAATGTGTACAAAACCGGGGTGAGACCGGCCATGCTGTTTGGTTTAGAAACAGTAGCACTGAGAAAAAGACAGGAAACAGAGATGGAGGTAGCAGAGATGAAGATGCTGAGGATCTCTCTGGGAGTGACCAGGATGGACAGGATCAGAGGAACAGCACATGTTAGAGGTTTTGGAGATAAAGTCAGAGAGGACAGACTGAGATGGTTTGGACATGTGCAGAGGAGAGAGAGCGAGTACATCGGAAGAAAGATGCAGGATTTGGAACCACCAGGAAAGAGGCCTAGAGGAAGACTAAAGAGGAGGAAACTGACTTGCTGCGGTGACCCCTGAAGGGAAATGCCGAAAGAAGAAGAAGAATGACCAAATATTTGAATTACATGGAAGACTTCATTTTTTTCCAACCAAAAAACTGAATCCGATGTCAATTTTTTACTTTTGTATCTGCGACAAATTGACCAAAACAATGAGTTCTAAAATAAATGACTTCAAATAAACCATAACATATATGCATGCATAGGTCATGGTTTTTTTTTTTTCTTTTACAAGTGAAGATGTTATCTAACATGGGTCATGGTGAGGGGAGTGGGATTATCAAAGCAGTATGTCTGGCAGAATCCCCCCCAGCTGAGAGAACATGGGCCCATAAAGAGGGGTAAAGCTTCACGTCCAGATGCAGCAAACTCAGCACGAACTCTCCAATGGACTCAAACTGATATAGAAACTAAAAAAAAAAAAAACAATCAGCGTCTTTAAAGGACAAAAACATGACACCATTTTTGTGACGACTCAATTCTGATCTCACTTTTCATTTTATAAGCACAAATTTGAAAGCGGTTGCTATCGGTGGCGGGGGGGGGGGGGTGATTTACATCAGCGAGGACAGACAACAGCTGACTAACAGGACCAGTAAGAGTGAGTAGCTGACAAACATCTGTGATGTGTCAGCATGCCTCCCCTCTACCCACCCTTTTTCCCTAGTTTTTTTTCCTCCCGCTGTGCACTCTCTCAAAGCATTAGTGACTAAATCCTTTGTGCTGGCATGCAATTACGTCGGGGTCAGACTCTAGACTTCAGATACACCCCGCCCTCCCCAAACCACCACCACACACAAACACTATTGCATTTTTAAGCCACTAAGCTCATGTGGACGCTCACAATTTGATGCTGTTGATCTGCAATGTTGGCAAGCAATCGTAACAATATGATTCCCCCAAACAAAGAGAGATGCAGTTTACAGTAGTTTCCCCTCCAGAAAATCCTCATATTATCACTGGCACAGTTGATAATCTCTCCAGAGAAAATGGCTGGATACCACCGAGGCGGGGCTTTACTGAGCAGCTGCAACGCAAAACCCTGTGATGTTGTTTTTAAGACTTTCAACAAATTACATGACTAATGCTTTCTCAAAATGTTATGTTTAGCACTCCTTCCTGTTTAGATCCAAAAATACGCGTTTTAGTGGAGTTTTGGCGCCTATGCCAACAAGGCAGATGTACTGGAAAGGTCCTGCTGGGGTTGTGACCTGCTGGATTTAACCTCCATGTGTGATTGCATGCATTAAACTGGGTAATAATCTTGTACAGTTAAAAAAAAAAAAACTCATGCAGCTTAAGTATTTTTCTCATTTACTAAAGACCGAGTGAGAAGTTTTGGTTTACGTTCAAATTTTAGAAACAGTACTCAACTGCAGAATTTCTGGGGGTGTTTCTGGCCAAAAAGTTCAACCCGGACTTGCAATACAAAAAAAAAAAGTTCAGTTCCGTTTCGTCATCTTCCGCTTGTTCCGGGGTCGGGTCGCGGGGACAACATCCTCAAACGGGCAGCCCAGGCCTCTCTCACCCCGGCTGCATCCTCCAGCTCATCTGGAAAGATCCCAAGTCTTTCCCCAGCCAGCTGTGAGACATAGCCTCTGCAGCGGGTCCGGTGGTCTCCTCCCGGTGGGATGTGCCCAAAACACCTTGCCCGCGAGGCGCTCGTGGAACGTAGAAAAAAAGTGAATTTAAAAAAAAAGTGTCCAGGACTGATTGCGGTCAAAAACACAGTAAAGTTTCAAATGGGTGGCTCGGCTCTCACTCAGAAATCAGGTAAAGAATTTTGCTATCTGGGAGGAGCTTGGTGTGAAGCGGCTCCTCCTCCAGGGCGAGAGAAGTCAGATAGGGTGGTTCGGGCATCTGGTCAGGATGCCTACCGAGCTTCGCTGGTGAGGTGTTTTGGGCACTAAGAGGCAGATACCAGACCTGCTGGAGAGACTATGTCTCAGAGCTGGCCAGGGAACAAATCAGGATCCTTTCGGGTGAGCTTGAGGATGCAGCCGGGGTGAGAGAAGCCTCAGCTTCCCACCTGAAGCTGTTAACCCCAAGACTTGACCATGGATAAGTGGAAGACGATGGAATGAACAAAATAATTTGATATGATGTTCTTAACAATGAAGCAAATTAAAAATAAGACTGTACTTATTTCTGTACAAAAACATCAGTTGGCATAATTTAAATGCTCCTTGTTTGATTATTTTTGCACATTTCTGCATTTTTTTTTGTGTTTAAACAGGCTGTTCGTCTCCTGCAGCAGCCTGATCACCTTTTGGGACACCACCCCGATGTTTAAATAATTACAGGAGTTCGTAGACTAGTGCATCCTCAAAATATGACGCTTCCCAGTCTTTCTGGTAATCAAAGTTGTCTTAAAATTCTTGACCTTTCCACCAGAAGAGCGCTGCTTGAGAAAGTAAGGTGTGATTATTTCTGTGTGTGTGTGGATGTGACACAGGTATGCAAACATAACATCATGCATGTCAAATCCTCCCACGGCATCAACACGTCCTATTATTGTGTTGAGCTTTTGGTCGTAAGGTGACACCAGGAGGCTAAAAGGGGGACGAAGTCGTGTGAATCCCGACATGCAAGTTTTACTGTAGATATATATATAAAAAAAATTAAATCACCAAGACGACCAATGCTTTTAGATTTTTAGATGATAATCCTCTTACGTGATCATCAGGAAGGTGTGTAAACTTTGATACACTCCTGGAATCTGCAGTTTGCGCCACATAACTTGCACACTGGTGAACTCCAACCAAATTGACTCTGGACACATTTACTGCAGCTTATCAATAAAACTTGCAGGCAGCAGGCTGTAAATATTCCACACAGGTCTTAAAATAGCCGGTAGTGAATAAACCTAAGAGGTCCTGTCACAGCTTGAACTTGGTTTCGTGTTTAACAGTTAGCAATCCGGGCTTTTAAAAGATGTGGGATACTTTTTTTTGGGATCTGTGAGAAAATTTGATCTGGGTTTGGTTTTTAAATTTAACAAGACTTGTAAAAGTCAGCTTATCAAATAGGAAATAAAAAAGGATTACTTTGGTGCCGACTTAAAAAGATACTAACGTCCCGTTGAGATGCAAAATGAAGATGAATAAGTATTAACATCGTTAACAGCTTCGTGCAATTAAAAATTAAAGTGCAACAAACAGCAAATAGGATTCTTTTCAATGTATAAATTTGGTACAAAATTCGGACAATTTTACTGAAACAAACCTATAAATCTATAGATTTACGGTAATTTCACAACCATTAGGCGCACCGTACGAAAAGTCGCAGTCTCAGTCACACACCGCCTTACAACAACACACACGCAAGCATGCAAATGTGTGTATTAAAAAATAGATCGGGAGCAAAACTGAGTTTGGTTGTGCTTTATTTAAGTAGTAACGATACTAAACAAGCACATTACCGGTAATAGTCTTTATTCAAATCCATCAAAGTCCTCATCCTCTGCTTCTGAATCGAACAGCTGCGCAAAAATCCAACAGAGCAGGTCCACTTCGCTCCTCGCTGTCAAAGTCACTGTCTGTACTGTGCGGCTCCTCAGAAAGGATACCAGCTTTTGCGAAAGCTCGGATAACAGTACCAGCAGACACGTTAGTCCAAGCATCTACAATCCATTGGCAAACTGTAGCGTAACTTGTCCGGCGCTGCCTTCCATGGCTCGATTCCCATAATGCCTTCAGCTTAAACTGAGCGTCATAAGCGTGTCTCTTCCATTTTCAGAGTTAAAACAGCAATGTTGTGCATACAGTACATACCTTTTTATACACAATCCACGCCCACACTTCACTCTTTAACGTTCTCATGCCTTTTCTTTCAGGCCCGCCTCGCCTCACGGGCACCGCGTTTTCTTTTAGGTCCACCTTTTCTCACACACAAGGCGCACCGCACGAAAGGGGACACCGCTCATTTTGAAGAAAATCTAAGACATTTGTATGCGCCTTATAGTCGTGAAATTAAGGTATTTATTTCTAACCGAATTTAAACTGATTTACGTTTGAATTCCAGCTTCTAACAGCTGCCGTTGTGACGTTTTCCACCTGGTAGGACACATCTGGATGACCTTACAAATCCTACTCATCACCAGCTCTAATTCACTATCTCCTGCTGAGATAACGAACCAGATATTTTTGCCAAGTTATAAGTTAATTTATTAGTTATTAACTTCCTCTTTTATCCCGTGGCGATACGGTGGAAACACAAGTAGTTGCTTGTTAATGTAGGAGATGTCTCCACGGTGAACCTGCTAGTCCTGCTCTCATCTTTCTCCATCTGAAGATAAAAAAACATGGTTGGAACATGACTCATGGCTGGCTCATCGCTTCAGTTTTTTTTTTCCTTAACAACAGTTGTCCAAACAGATTTGCCGTCCAGATTTCCTTCCCCAATATATCATTACTAGCAAAATCTTTATTAGAGGCAAAAAAAAAAAAAAAAACCCAAAACACATTGCTTTTTTTTTCCTGAAAACTTGCACCACGCAGGTGTAAAAATGATAGTCAAAGGCCGGCAGCGAGGAGCCAAAACACACTTATTTCCATACTGTTTTCCTTCAATCAGGCTGTGACCTTAGCACAACTGATGGAACAATAAATCATGGAAACTAGAGGATGCTATCTTAATGTCGCAGGTCCTTACAGCGCGCACACACACATACACACAGTCTACCAGAGCCAGATAGAACATTTCAGCGGTGTCAAGACCAAGCCTGAAACACAAAGATGGAATCTTCCTTTTCATACATGGAAAATTTACGGCTCTCTTTCAATTTGAAGAAACAAAATCAGTATCTTGAGAATGGAGCGGGAGACCGACAGATGGATTAGTGCAGCGTCCGCAATAATTAGGACGTCGCATCGGTTCGTCCTGATGAAGAAAGAGCTGAGCCGAAAAGTAAAGCTCCCAATTTACCAGTCGATCTATGTTCCTACCCTCACCTATGGTCACCAGCTGTGAGTGGTGACCTAAAGGATAACATTGTGGATACAAACAGGTCCAGGTCGAGAGAAGCCAGATGGGGTGGGTTGGGAATTTTGTTAGGATGCTCCCCGAGTGCCTCGCTGGTGGGACGTTCCCCCAGGAAGAGATCCAGAGGCAGACCCCAGACCCGCTGGAGAGACTATGTCTCACAGCTGGACAGGGAACACGTCGGGAGCCTCCCAGGTGAGCTGAGGACGCAGCCGGGACGAGCAAAGTCTGGGACTGTTGCCCCAGCAACCCGGCCTCGGATAAGCGGAAAATGGCAGAATTGAAAAACATGTATCTTCTTAAAAGTTACTCACCTTCAGGAAATGTGGGAAACAACAGATCCATCCTATAATCTTCACATCCTCTCTGAGACAGGGGGTCTCTGAAAGACAAATAATCTTTATTATTATTCATGAAGAGGCGGACACATAGACAGCCTAAATGCTTAACGCCTCCTTTGCAATCTGTAGGTGGAGTCGTAATAAAATGCACAGAATTCTTAAATCAACGACATTTAAGGACATTCTGCAAAGACAAGACAAGACAAATTTAAAATGGTCCCACACTATTTCAATGTGTCTACTTAAAAGAATGTTTCCTATCCAGTCAGGCCGGATTGGGAGACTTAGTTTCGGCCAAACATGTCATTCATCTGTGAGCTCTTTTATTTTCACACAAGATCGACGAGCTTAAATGAATCATACCTAAAAACAAACTTGTGTTAAAAGCTGATAAACAGCGACGATGAATAATTAACTGATGCCATGGGTCAAGCAGATTACCAGATCTGACCGAATCTGACTAGATCTGGGTTTTTATAACACAAAACCATCAGAAAACCTCTTAGTAGGCATTTAAGTAAAGTTTTTAATTCTAAAAGAAGATGCTCATTGATTTACAGTCATTTTCATAGCAGACTCACAAGTGTATAATGCTAGCGGCAATGAAGCAACCTACTGAACGTTAGACTTGTGCACTGTCTGCAGCATTCAGTTCCGGTCAGACTTGTACTACTATCTTCCACATGAATCCATCTTCAGCTATGTTTCCATCTATCCAAGTTATTTTTGTGTAATTCAGAACAACTTTCAGGTAGTTGGTTGAAAAAGAACAACATAGCTTTTTTTTTTTACCTCTGCTCGTGAATAGGTCGAAGGTCCTTGGATGAGAGGCCTTCCACAACGGGGGAGTCCAGGTTTGCTGAACCATTACTGAGTCTGTCGCTACTTTCATATCCTGATTCAGTTCTTTGGATCTTCCAGTTGTCGCCACGTACTTTGAGTGTTGCCGAGCTCTTTGATCTGTCTTTGTCGTTGTGGCCTCCTCGGCCGTCCGAATCCAGCGAGCTTCTGCTGCCTCCAGTTTTGTGCCTCTGCTCGTCCTCATAGATGGTCATCAGACTCTTAGGTTTGTGGTGTTCTTCCCGCCCTCCCCACGTAAAGTCTCTGTCGTGCTCTCGTTCGCGTGATGGCGATTGGCTGTTAGGTCTCCTCCGCGGGCTGTGGTGCCTTGGCTCTTCATTCGCAAAATGTTCACCGTCGATGCTGCTTATGACGCTGTCCACGTTCAGGGTTTCTCGCATGGGTCGCCACGGACGGCTGGACCTGCTGCGGCTGTTCCCTCCATTTCTCTCTCGGGAGTCCTGACTGCTGTCTGTTTCGTAGCCATTGGAGAGCTGGTCTACTCTCCGGTTGTGATGTCCACTTCTCACAGTGGGCACATTGGGCAGAACTTGGATCCTTGAGTGAGAATGAGGTGGTTCATGAGAGGAGCGGCTGTTGAGCTGCGGTATTCGCTCCGCCCGGGTCGGACCTTTTCCCTGGCTGCTGTATAGGCGAGTTTCAATGTGTTTTTTGAAGCCATTCTCCGGAGGGGACACAGAGCGGGAGTAGGTCCTTTCCTGACCCTGATCTGTGGGGAAAAAAATGTAATTAGATGCTTTTAAGAGCGTTGCTACGTTTTTAGTACTAGAAGATGTTCCATATGCCTTCAAACAAAAAAAACAAAAAAAACGATAACATTCTAATTAAAACTGCTGATAAAAAAAAAACTTGACTTTTTTTTTAACTGCATTCTATCCGATTGCTGTGTCGTCTCAGCAACAAAACCAGAAGAAAGTGTTGTAAATAACACCGACACAGCAGAAAATAGACCCACACTGACACCCTCCAACGTCCAGATACGAAGCTGTGATAAAGAGCACGGGAGGCTGTTCGCAGTGTGGGAACACCATGACAACAGCAAAGTTAGTGGCATTTATGTCTTCGGATGACAGGAAGGTGTAAATTACAGTCACTAGGAGTCAATTTTCCTCCGTGGTGCAAGCACAGAAAGAAGCCGGCTCATGTATAAACATCCATTCGGAAACCTTTTCCTAAAATGTGTTATGGTAGCATTTTTCTATGTATAAATAACCGTGTTTATGCGCTTGCTGTGTAAAAAAAAAAATGTATGAGCGATCCGAAGGACACTTTGAGCAGTGATACTACGCCTCACCATGGAGTAAAGTATGCAAATTTTATGAGTAATAACGTTTGAAGAGAAAATACTCAAACAGTCTTTCAGACGTGATCACAGAATGATACAGTTCTTCTCATTTATTTCATTTTCACAGCTCGATAGACCTTAAAGTATAAATTTGTTAAGGTCTTTGAGGGGAGAGAAAGAGAATTTAATAGCTGTCAGAGATTAAATATAAACCCACAAGAGATTGAGTCCCCATTAGTTTTGATTTGGCACATTGTGTGGTAGAGCTAAATCATCTCTAATGGGGCTGTCTGGAGCTTTCTTGCATATGTATGGACTGCTTCTTCTGCCAAAGTTGTCAACAGTCCACAAGGATGTGGGTTATTTTTCAAAAGATGTTAAAATATTTCAAATTTATGCAGATTATCTTCAAGTTAATCACAGTGGGTAATGTATGCTGAAAAGTTGCTCAAGTTTCTTCTGAATACTTTGTTTCTTAGTTAAACTTTTTTTTTTTTTTAAATTTTCAGCTTGTTGCTCAGCCTGTAGAAAGGATGTGCATTACGTTGACTGGAAAAGTTTGATTTGATCTCAGGGTTCCGTTCCGTCATCTTCCGTTTGTTCCGGGGTCGGGTCGCGGGGGCAACAGCCTCAAACGGGTAGCCCAGGCCTCTCTCTCCCCGGCTGCGTCCTCCAGCTCACCCGGAAGGATCCCAAGTCGTTCCCCGGCCAGCCGTGAGACATAGTCTCTCCAGCGAGGCCGGGGTCTGCCCCTTGGTCTCATCCCGGTGGGACGTGTCCGAAACACCTCGCCTGCGAGGCGCTCGGGGGGCATCCTGACCAGATGCCCGAACCACCCCATCTGGCTCCTCTCGACCTGGAGGAGGAGCGGCTCGACACAGAGCTCCTCCCGGATGGCAGAGCTCCTAACCCGATCTCTGAGTGAGAGCCCAGCCACCCTGCGGAGGAAGCTCATTTCGGCCGCTTGTACCCGCGATCTCATTCTTTCGGTCACCGCCCACAACTGGTGACCATAGGTGAGGGTTGGAACGTAGATCGACTTGTAAATCGAGAGCTCGGGGTGTTTTTAAAATACAGGCTGTCCAGTGAAATAGATCACTTTTTGACTTGTTTGAGTACATCAGAGGAACAGCACATGTTAGAGGTTTCGGAGATAAAGACAGAGAGGCCAGACTGTGATGGTTTGGACATGTGCAGAGGAGAGAGAGTACATCAACAGAAGGATCCTGGGTTTGTAACCACCAGGAAAGAGGCCTAGAGGAAGACCAAAGAGGAAGTTCATGGATATGAAGATAGTTGGCGTGACCGAAGAAGATGCAGCAGATAGGGTTAGATGGAAGAAACTGACTCTCTGTGGCCAGAGAGTCAGTTTCTGGCCTGAGAGGAAATGCCGTAAGAAGGAGAGGAAACACAGTGTGGACCTTCCTGTGCTATAGCCACACAGTAACTATGACAGGAATTCTTCTGCTGAGTGGATTTGTTGCATGTTACAAAGTGTCCTCAATAATCTCTGTTCTTGGATTCCGAATTGAAAACAACACTGCAATAGATATTTAAAAACAAACTGTTCGCTTCTTAAAGAAAAAACTTTGATAAATGTTAGATTAACTGCACATTCAGTCATTATTTAGTTTTACAAATCTCATTTCCTCCTTTCTTATCTGCTTAGTTGTAGTTGTGTTTATTTGTTAATAGTCTTGTGAAACAGAGAGAAAGCCCAGCAGCTCGGATTCGGACAGAAGAAGGGATGAAAACCTGCTCTAACAGACGTCAGCATTTAATCCCCTTCCTGACACATTTCTCAAATACTGAAGGTTACGTAAGAGCTCGGGAAGTGGAAGGCTAGTTTTATTTTAATTCCAACACTTGATAATCCAAAAGTATATCTACAGTGCTGCATCTTTACTCGTTTTCTGATCCGTGTAAAGCGGGCGGCTCACCTCTGTAGCGTGTGTCCAGCCTCCGCTGACCACTCCTATCAGCGTCTCTTCTGGATGAATGCATCCCCCGCAACTCTCCTGCTCTGTGGGCTACTTCTTTGGAAATCTCCCTGAGGCGACTTTTGGGATCGCCGATTCCGATTTTTCCTGAAAAGAAGTTGTTTGTTATTTCTTATGTAATCAATGCAAAATCGAAAAGAAAAAAAGGTAACAACAGGACAACAAAGATGAGGTGGACCTCTGATTCGAACGCTGAACACCTTCAAAGCAACCTGTGCTGGCCTAAAAAGAATTTTGATTCACAAACTTTTAATTATATTCCGGCTATTAATATTTACTAAATATTTAGAAACGATCAGTCCGGTTTCTTTCATGCTTTTCCAATGGCTGCGCTGTTTTCAAACATTTGTTTTCACAATAAATGTAACCAATTGCATTTCAGTCAGTATGTGTTGCCAAGTGTACTAAAATCAGCAAGTACCTTCAGGCTATTTTGCTGGGTTTATCTACACAAAATAAATGGCAATGGCATCCAATCAAATTTTGAGCATTCTAGTAGGCTATGCAAATTGAAATGTTGTTTTGTTGGTGTAAAACTTTTTCTTTTTAAAAATGATCAAACAACTGAAGAAGTGAAACAAATAGATTTGGTGGCTGATTAACTTTTAGTGTTTTTTTTTTGAGACAGACTTTTAGTCTTTTAGTTTTAATAATAGCTTGAAAAAAAATCCAAATAGCATGAAACAGGACAGCTGTTCACATCTGTAGGAAATTAATGCAGAAATACGACAAAATAGGTTGGACTTCTAGCATTGAAGAAGAGAAAGAAAGATGGGTTTTATCTACAACCAATCAAAGCTTTTGGTGAGTAAAATGTATATTTATTTGTGTGTTGCAGCTGTACGGACAACAGGAGACTTGCCATGAATAACCCTTAGTGTTAATACCAGTAATATTTCAGTGTAATAAAATGATTTTAGCCGATGGCACGATACTGAAGGTCTAGGTGTGAAATGCACAGTCTGCCACTAAAACCACTACATCTCTGTAATGATGCACGTTGTAGACTTTGTTCTACATGAGGAAACATGCAGCAGAGAGACCAGGCAGAAGCTTCTGCGTCCAGTCTCTGGCAGACATTCAAACGCAGCGATTAGCGGTGACCCTGGAAAACGTTGTCACACTGTAGTTTTGCTGGCTTCAAAATGAAACATAGCAGGAACAAGATGTCAGCTGTTTTTGACTTCATTTCAGGATATTTGATACTCTTTTTTTTAAAGAGCACCGTCATCACACAAAAAAATGTATATAATGTTTGAACTTTTTTGTATAGTTTTATTTGGTGTCTGTAAAAGCTGTGTTTTGAAATTTTATTTCCACGTATGTAGGACTATTTTGAGGTTGCATTTAGAAGAGTGGAACAGCTCTAAGATGTTAAAAACAGTTTTAAACACCATTAATGGGGGTTAAGCTACGTACACCAGGAAGCTGAGCCAATCCAGTAAAATCAAGACTTTCTTTTTTTAATTGCGAAATACAAAAATTAAAGTTTTTGAACCAAAATTGGTTTCACAGCAAAGCTATCTAATTGTCTACTTTTTTAAACACATCTGTGGCTTTGCCAAGCTTAAGTATACAAAAATTATAAATCAAGAATGTTTCAAAGTGAAAAAGAACATATACTGTATCCCACGTCATGTTTACCTCCCTTTTTTTGGATCTTTCTTTTATCCCATCAAACTAGATTTTACTTCTTTTGCATTCAGCTTGTAGTTTATATTTTTTTCCTTTTACCTTGTCCGCGTCCTCCACTGGTCAAACCGCTGCCCCTGCTGAGAGTCGAAGGGGTTTTCTGTTTGAGAAGATCGTGTCCAAGTAGTGCCTTTAAATTGTCTTTGGTCAGGTCCAGTTTTTTGGGAGCTGGAACTGGAGACTCGGAGCCTGAAGAAGAAATTAAAGAAACAAAAATCTCAATTTCCTTTCAAAAGCATTCATCTAACAATAATTACAAAAGTATCTCAAATTAAGACACTGCTTTCCTGTGATTCATCTAGTTTGGCATTGCCTGGTGAACAGTGAGATTTGAGGCACATGGAGAGAGAAGAGGAGGATCTTTAAAGGGATAAAATGGAAAAAAAAAAATCTCTTCAACCATACAAATCCTTGCATATTTATAATCCCGAGGGCTAAATGTTATGTCGTTGTCCTCAGCAAATATCATTGCAGAAATGATAAGATTCAACGATTTCCCCCCAAAAAACTGTGGTTTTGCTGTCTTTATTTTAGTAGTAAAATCGAAAACATTCAAGTCAGGTTTCTCAGTTAAAAAGGATGAACTGGCAAGAAAAAAATCTAACTTTTGATGCTAAACCTTGATCAAGGAGGACTTGCTTAAAACAGTTACATACTTGATTAAATTCAATCTGAATGCAAGTCGAAATAAATACACCAATACAGGAGATGCGTTTTCTGCTACAACTAGGACGCTGACCAGGAAACACCGTGGGTATGATAAATACATCATAATATTGAATAGCTGATAAAATAACAAAAAGTTTTAAAAAGTTTGTTCATTTAAAAAATAGACTCAAATGATGTGATGCCCATTTCAATCATTCTCATCTCTTGAAAAATCTTCAACCATCTTTTACATAAACATGTAAAACTTTTCAGTAAAAAGCTCTCCACTAATTTCCATGAGAAAAAAATCTCAAACAAGACATGTCTTTATACAAACTCAAAGACTTTCTCACATCAGAGAAAAAGCCTGAAGGTGTCAAAGAAACTTTTACAATGCTGACAGTTCTTATCTAGCGCGTTACTTTTGCATCATTAGAACATGCTGAACGTCATCTAGCTTTAACCCAGTTTACAGGGACATCTGCCATCATTGACAAAGAAATCTTAATCACAGGTCACTATTTTAGCATTAAATTTCCACGTTATAGAAAATGTCTTGGACTTATGAACCAAATATTTGAAATAGCAAATACTTGCGATGTTCATGAGTCGTTGCTAGATTACACATGGAAGTGAGCAGGGACACACATGACTGAGGCATACGTGAATGGTGTTAGTACCAAAATGTTTTTAAAATTTAAAACACATTTTTTACAAAAAAAAAAAACTACACACATTAAACAAATATGTTTGAATTTACAGGTTGATGCCATGCGGCTTGTGCGTCTTGCTCTGCCCGTGAAATGCCATAACATTTAGAAAAGTCAATTTTGTCATCGCTTATCCAAAATACTTCACACATTCTCTGTTAAAACTCATTTGCAAATTGACTGACTTGTATTTGCTGCTTTAAAGAAAAATTACAGACCAAAAAACACACCCAAAAGACATCTTGTAACTAAGATTTGGGATTGGTAGCCAGGGTTTGGTTATCAGGTCAATTAGTGTCGAATTTACTGTAAAACAATCAATTGTTTAAAAAAGCTAAAATTATTTTTGAATAAATGTCTACTTCTTATTCTCATTTCAGCATTTCCCCTCAAGGATCGCCACAGCAAGTCAGTTTCTTCCATCTAACCCCATATGTTGCATCCTCGTCGGTCACACCAACAATCTTCATGTCTTCCTTCACTGTATCCATTAACCTCCTCTTTGGTCTTCCTCTAGGCCTCTTTCCTGGTGGTTCCAAATCCAGCATCCTTCTTCCTATGTACTCTCTCTCTCTCCTCTGCACATGTCCAAACCATCTCAGTCTGGCCTCTCTGACTTTATCTCCAAAACCTCTAACATGTGCTGTTCCTCTGATCCTGTCCATCCTGGTCACTCCCAGAGAGATCCTCAGCATCTTCATCTTCTACAAATGTACCTCCATCTCTGTTTCCTGTCTTTTCTTCAGTGCAACTGTCTCTAGACCAAACAGCACGGCCGCTCTCACCACGGTTTTGTAAACTTTTCCTTTTATTTTAGCAGAAACTCTTCTATCACACATCACACCTGATACTTTTCTCCCGTTCCAGCCTGCCTGCACACGCCTCTTCACCTCTTTTCCACACTCCCCATTGCTCTGGACTGTTGATCCTAAGTACTTAAAATCTTCCAACTTCTTTATCCCTTCTCCCTGTAACCTCAGTCATTTGCAAAATTAAAAAACATGGCAGAAGTGACAATGCCAGAACATATCGAACCTTGCATTTCTTTGTTGATAGGCGTCTTCTCCTGTGACTGGCTGCTGTTTGGTCTGGAGGCATCTTCTGTGTTGATGGCACTTCCTTCGGGGTTGGAGTAAAAAAGAAGGAGAGGCTGGAAGTGACCTTTAATACATTTACTCACTACGTCTTTCCATCGCGACCCAATCTGCACAAAAAAAAGAGAAAGTATAAAGATTAAGTCAGTCCGCATAAATGTATGATCAGTTCTGCGAAAAGAGCTCATGTTTAACAGAATCATTTATGACCAGATTAAACATCTACTGCCTTTGAATTCATTTGAATACCTAAGCATTTAAATGTAGCCACTAAAAATGTTGACTGTTAAACTAGTTTGGTCACGATTAGAATACTTCGCCTTATTTGCTTAGTAATTTAGAGTTTTGGATTGTCTCAGACAAGTTGGTAAGTTTTCATCCAGGTATTGACTTGCTAGACAACACTGAATACTGTGGTGCCTTTATCTCATTTAGGAGCGGCTGCACACACAGCAGAAGCTGCTGATAGATTGAGACTGAGCCAGCCAGCAGATGCATCCATCCGCCAACAGACAGAAAAATGTGATGATTTGACTTAGAACACATGCTCGCACACGCATATCATAAAAGTATATTACGCACAAAAAGTGGAAAGAAAGGATAAGTAGATTTCAAGCTGGGTGTACAATATGTATGTGGTCGCCAAAAAATCTGCGTAGGCTCAAAAAGATACGTCCCTCAGTTGCACTAAAAGCTACAGTTTAGTGGAGACATCTTCATTTGAACATGAGAGCCATAAAACTATTCTTAATGACAAAGTCACGTGTTAATACTGCAGGGCTTTGCAAAAAAGAAGTAGGGGATTTGCAATAAAAGTAGAGGCGGGGCTTTTGTCTGAATTTAGTGTTTGATTTGTGCCATTTTGAGTCAGACTAAAACAGCAACAAATGTTCTCTCACTGGATTTTTTGTAGACTTTTAGACAGAAATAGCAGAGTCAGCAGCGTCAGTGTAAAAGCATGTTATCCATTTATAACAATCCCCACTATAGAACAGTAAAAACTTATAATACTAAAAACATTTCATATAAACCAATGACTCTATAGGAGAGAAAAAACTCAAATATTCTCTTAGAGGCTATCTTCACTCTACAAGATCCATCATCTTGACTGGCTTTGATTTGTAGAAGATCGAGTAGTTTCTTCCACGCTATTGTGTTTTGTCTTACCTCTTTTACTGTTGCGTCATCAAAAAAGACCCATTTAGAAGATTTGGTATGAAACGTGAAGGCACAGTAGTGACGGCTGGAGTAGCAGATCATGCCCACAAGCACCAGCTCTCCTTTTTTGGCATTTTCATCTGTCACCCTGTAAAAGAGCTGAGTGCACAAAAACAAAACAACATTACAAACTAGCCGCTTACTGACCTCAACGATAAAGTAAGCTTGAGACAAACTGATTCCTGTTTAAATCATCCAGAGTTAAACTACTATGGAAAGCAAAATGCTTGCTGAGCAGATTTTGTCATTTCTTTTTTGTATCTTTTCTGAGAAACCATAGTTTTACAAAGATAAGTTTTGCAAGTTTGTTTCACAAACAAGGACATATCCAAATAGTCTATTCCATCTTTGCTGGACAGCCTGTTCCCAGTCTAAGAAATGACTGATTTCAAAGTGGATTGTGGGGGTGTCGGATTCCTTTTAACAGCCAATAAAGTCACATGAAATGCTCGGTTATGAATAAAAGGCTTTGTGACACAGAAATGTGAGGGTGGGTTTGACAAATTCTTCTGAGAGTATGCTGTGGAAATGTTTAAGTGAGCTGTCATGTGGAGAGGGTTTAAAACGTTCAATTTAAAAAATTGAAGAAAAAAAAAAGCTTATGTAATGTATTCAGTGTCCTGATTTGAACTACGATTATTGATTTCTTTTTAAGTGCATCCAGACTGATCTGATGACTACAAGCTGCTAATGTTTTGAATACGTTGAATTTAATGCAGTTAAATGTTCGTGTCTATGTTTTGGTCAACTTTTTTTGTAAAAACACAAATCCATGTTGTCCACTTCTTAGGCATGCTCACACACCCAAGCTCCCAAAGACAAGAGGAGAGGTTCTGTGACATGCTGACCGAGGCCAGCGGGAGCTTTTTGATCAGCAGCCTGGGCCAACTGGGCATTGGGCGTTAACTGCTTATGCAAGAGTGTGGACTTACAGAGAAATAAATCCCCACTTTATTTCCCACATATGTCACAGTTGGAAAAAAAAAAGTAAATCATCCAACACAGCTGAACAGTTGGCTTTAGAGTTCCCATTGAATCATTTAAGAGTTTTAATTAAGCATGTTGTTCTGATAGATGTTCTCAAATGTGTTTATTTAGACAGAAGCTAAATTAAATGTGCATGAGAGGCTCACCGCAGAGAGACTGAGATGAGGTCCCAGCGAGCGTATGACATCTTCGGTGAGATCTGACTGATCAGAGTCCCAAACAAAGCCGATGGTGACTATTTCCGGGGAGTTCATGAGGACTTGTCTGATCCTAATCTTTTGACCACAGTTGCTCTAAAAGATATAAAAAAAAAAAGACATTGATGAAATTCTAAGATGGTCTGAAAATCACCTCTGATTGGTTAGAATGTAGTTTGAATTAAAAATAATAAAAAGATCACCTACGGGACAATTTCGAAGGTCTCCAATTGTACTGGCTACCTGTAACAATTCTCCAAAAGACTCATCCCTACGTTGTTGCATCTGTTGACTAAAAAACAAAAAGAATGAGCATAAATAAACATATAGAAGTTGGAAAACCATCCAGCTGTGTAACACGATGTGATGACAATGCAAGAAACCACAAAAAGTGAGCACTGAAGGAGGTGAGAGACTAACAAGAAAAATATGATCAATTTGTTACCAGAGTGCAGTGGTGGAGATGTAATGCACCAGCTCTGTAAACGGCAGTGGGTCGGAAGATGCCCCACAGCTCCGGCACACTGACTGCAAAAAGCGTGCAAGAACAAAAAGTTATAAGAAATCAAAAACAAAGCAAATGTAATTTCATTAGGGAACAAAATCACATTGTGGAAAAAAAAAAAAAAATGTCATTGCAATTAGTTTTATTTGGTGTTCTGAATGCTTATTCCACCGGAGCCTATCCCGGCTGATTACAGGCGGGAGAAAGAATACACTCTGAACAGGTCGTGTTGCAATTTATGACTTTAAAAGTTAAGTTGACGCAAACACCACTTTAACATCTGCACCATGTTGGATGTTCAAACACAACAAGAGGAATTACATAACCTTTGATTCATCTTGCTCACCTGTTCATAAAGTGACATAGCAAACTTCTGATGTGTGATACAAGTATACGAGGTGCAGGCATCTGTCTCCTCAGGCACAATGTGCAGATGGATCCTCTCCAAAATGTTTTCCTGGGACAGAACGGGATATTTACCACATGACATAACAGATCCTGATATTTTTCCACACACTTATTTCCAACAGTTAAATTTTAACCATGGTGTTGTAAACAACAGAAAGGTCACATTTAAACAACATGGAAGTTTGGCTTCCTCTCGTTTCAACCAAATCATCGGGAGTTTATTAAATATTAAGGTTGCTAGGTAGGTCTGCAGAGGTTACAAGCTCGACTTCACAGCTTGTTAAACTGACACTGTCTGACTCCTTACATAAATTTTCCACAGGCACACTGCTGCCAATGCTTTACATGTTGATCACTCGGGCCAGAGACAAACTAAGTGGGGGGAAAACAAGGTTGTATCAAATGGAAAACAATTTTGCATTGTATTCCTATAAATTTAAAGAAGAATAAAAAAGAGGGTAAGAGTGTAAGCTGCAAAAACTATTTTAATTACAACAATGAGCACTGATTTTAACTTCACACTGAATCAAATGGAAAAGAAAATGTTTGAATAAGAAATTGAGACACACTAAAACAACCTTCTGTATCTGGCCATGAATTATACAAGAGACATGAGAGCGGAGGACATAGCAGACAGGAAACAGTGTGGCACTGTGTTGGGTTTCCATGTAACAACAAAAGACTTCAGTGAGGTTTTTGCAAGTTTACTTGCCCAGACTGAGAACATATCAAGACAAAAAAAAAAAAAGAGAGATGGTATTCTTGGCAATTCTCAAAGATAACAAAATAACATTTTTATCAGTTTGACAAAAAGAGTGAAAGTACAAACAATGTGAAACAACATTACTTAGTTGCAGAGATGGCAAAATCAGTTCTGTAACAATGGCATAAACCTCAAGGGAATACTAGAGGAGACAAGTAAATATAATGTGACTCAAATGTAAAACGAGTCCCTGTGCAGAAATACTCCAGAAGACTTTTTGGCAAGAAACAAGCCTCTGCTTTACAAAAGAAAAAAATGCCAGTCAGCAGTTTGAAACTGAAGAATAAGACAAAAACTGTGTTTTCTTGAAATAAAAAGTTGTTTTTGTGTTTATAAAGAATTCAGATATCTTGTAACTTTGCAGATGCAACACACTATATCGCTATATTTGACAACTTTATTTTGAAAAGAGTCAAAGAATCTAACTTCAAACAGTTGCATTCTTTTCAGATATTATATATTCTATTTTTTACTTTTTTTTTAAACCCCAAAGTCTCAAATATATTTGTTCAAATAAACACTATCACCAAAACGAATCCAAAGTTTGGGAAAAGATTGTAACTTAAAGGAGGAGTGTGTTTAAACCAACATAATCCGACTTCCTGTGAGAATGTTCAAATACCATGTCATTGCAGATCTGTGATCAGAGTGTTTCGGGACTAAAGTTAGTCAGTAGAAGTGATCAGCATTCTGAGATGAGGAAAAAAACATCAATCCAGCCAAACAAGAGGCATGTTAGTAATTTAAATACGTATAAAAAAAAAAAAAACAAAGGTTCAAATACAACTTTTCTGATTACATAAGCTGTCGTGATGATATCTAACACTGGTGTGGCAGCGGTGGACCGTGTTCGAGGAGAGAGAGCAGAGGGGGACAGAAGCTCTTTCGGTGACCTCGCCAAACAGTTTGCTGCAGTGCAATACCCTTACTGTGAAGCAAGGATATCACACAGATACACACAAACAAGCCTACGTTGCCACGGGAACTTACAAAGCACTCAGCAGCATCGTCCATGAAGCCCAGCTGGAAGCGATGCTCGTCCTTAAAGGTCTCTGCCAAGGCGTGACGCAGGTTGTCAGAGGGCAGGGCGCGCTCCCGACTGTGTTGGAACTGGGAGAAAATACCCTGAAGAAGAAACAGTGACGGGGTTCAAACACAGACAATGGGAGTGTGTCTATAGACAAAACAATTCTGTCATAATTACTACCACGCAAACAGTCTGGATAAGACCAATTTAAGATTTGCTCCTAAAATAGACTAAAAGTCTCACCTTTAATGCACAAAAAATGCACGAATCCCCCAGACAGAAGTGACCAGGAAGCTGTCTTAAGCTGCGCCGGAAGATATCCAGATGCCATAGTACCTGTTTAAGGTTCAGAGAGGTCATCAGTGATTGTTATGCTGGATTAGATCATTTAAAAAAAAAAAAAAAAGCCATCTTGGAGACTTCTGTTACTCATGACAGGAAGGGCTTAAACATAACAAAGTGAGTCTTCATCCTCTTACACAAACACAGCCCAAAGTACAGATAATCTACAACCAGCTCATCAGTTCTCTCATCTTCTGAGTCACAGCCTGAACTTGGAGTGACTGCTAGAAAGAATTATCTCCCCAACAGAAATTCCACGAGTTGAAAGCAACCTTTAAGTACATTTAGAACTTACTGAGAAGCTATGATAAATTTAGACAGTGACTAAGTTCTGAAATGACTGAATTAATAATGGTCATGCTCTAAGATGAGGAGACATCTTCAGTTCAAAGCGGACACCAACAATTGGACAGAAATATAGCAGCAGAAAAATCGCTCCTTTTTCAACAGATGGATATAATCGGATTTCATAAGGCAAAAAAAAAAGTTTGAGGCACGATTATTCAATGTTTTTTTTTTTTAAATCAATTTTAATATGAATTATTCTTAATGTTATTTTGTTTAACACACATCGATGCCAAATAACTTTTTAAGCTGTTCATTAGAAGATTATTTAGCTACACGTACCTGAACAGCGCTATTGAGGAAGCAGCTGTTCTGACCCGGTTCATTTAATAGTCCTTTGGTGGGGGCCAGAGACAGCATGCTTCCTGGCTGGTATGATTTCCCCAAATTGCCTCCCGGCTTCCTGAAGAACTTGACCCATGCCATTGGTTAGTGTGGTCTGCCGTTAGACAGGTGGAATAGTCAGTAGACGGGGCACGTTGTTGCTGAGATCAAACCTCTTTGCCCCTGAGGGGATGACACCCCAACAGTTCGAGGCTAAGTGACTCCACAAGCTGCAGCAGCTGTCCTGCTACACATGGGATTCTAGTCCATGTCAGCAGCTCATGGTGAAGCTTCTATGACTTCATATAAATAATTAAAAAAAAAAAAAATCTTCTAAATTCAGATGGCAAAAGTTAACCAAAAAAATGGAAGAAAAAAATTTATAATCCAAGTTCTTGTTTTATAAAGCCTTTGATGAAAAGTTGTCTTTTGCTTGAAAAAAGATGCATTTTGTGAATGCAAAAAAAAAAAATTAAGAACCGTTTAAGAAAAACTTATTTTCACAACTTCGTCAGGTGGGATGGCAGACCCTCCTCCATTTGTCAGTTTTCAGACATTCTGCTGGTTTCAGAAATTCTGCGTAAGAAAAAAAAAAGAGGATTAAACTTTGCAAAGTTTAAGACAACGATACACAACAAAATACTATGCGGCTTAACGTCTACACAACCTCACTGTGGATCTAAAACCCGACTTTTTCTTGTTTTTTACATGCTTATTTTAAACTCAACGTGCAGTGCGTGCCTGCAAAGCTTATTCATTAACTTCTGCAAACAACCTTTGCAACAGAGGAGAGTCACAATAAACTTAGAAATAACTTGGGTTGAAAGTTAAACCAATGAACTAAACATATTGCTACTTCAGAAGCAATAATGGCAATGAAAGGTAAATTAAGAGTAAATGTATAAATAATCCACCATGCACAATAACTTTAAATGCATTTGACTTGCAGATACATGTTTGATTTGAATTATTTGGAGTTCCCAAAAAAAAAAACGTAACAAAGTTATCAGTCAGCTATTTTCTAGCCGTTCCGTTCCGTCATCTTCCGCTTGTTCCGGGGTCGGGTTGCGGGGGCAACAGCCTCAAACGGGCAGCCCAACCCCCTCTCTCCCCGGCTGCATCCTCTAGCTTACCTGGAAGGATCCCAAGCCGTTCCCCGGCCAGCTGTCAGACATAGTCTCTCCAGCGGGTCCGGGGTCCACCCCCCATCTCCTCCCGGTGGGACGTGCCCAAAACACCTCGCCCGCGAGGCGCTCGGGGGGCATCCTGACCAGATGCCCGAACCACCCCATCTGGCTCCTCTCGACCTAGAGGAGGAGCGGGTGGACACCGAGCTCCTCCCGGATGACAGAGCTCCTCACCCGATCTCTGATTGAGGAGGAAGCTCATTTTGGCCGCTTGTACCCACGATCTCATTCTTTTGTTCACCACCCACAGCTGGTGACCATAGGTGAGGGTTATTTTCTAGCCAATTTTTAAAATTGCATTAACTCTTTCCTGGTAATGTTATTTATCTATAAATTTAACCACGTAGAAAAACTGGTGTAACAACCCACTTTGTTCATTTACCCACTTGGATACCCACCAAAATAATAAAGACATTATCCTGAATATGCAGTTCAATTTAGAAAACTTCCAGTATGTGCAGCTTCAACACTAACAAAATGTGCATTGTGCAACTACAGATGAAAGACTTCCAGAGCGGACTACCGAAGGGTTGATGGATGAATGTGTTTGTGCTGAGCGAGGCACTGGAAGCTACGTCTGGGTGTTATATTAGAGAATGTCTCAAGTGATCCATACGGTTGTAAAGTGTAACTTTTAGCTTTATCTGTGTTTACAAAGGCAGGTTTTACTAAATGGAGTCGGTTTATCTACAAGGTTGCACGTAAAATTAAAATCCGATTTAAACAAACAAGTAGACGAGTTTTATCATCTCTACTTGAAAAACAAAAAAGCTTTTCTCAGAATAAACGCTGAAACTTCTTTCTTGCACAAGTTTCCAGAACAATCACAGTTTCAGCTTAAACCTGCTGGACGACATTACCTTCCTGAAATTCCAGGAACCCTATTGGATGAAAACACTAAAAGGGTTCATCAGTTCATGTCTTAATCTGAAGTCGAGTATTTACACGATAGGATCAACATTACCACATGATCCAAGTAAACACGCTAAAGTCTTGGCCTCCGCAGTGTGCAACAATGTAACATCTTGTCCTTACAATGCAAGTATCTTTGCATCATTAACTTTGTCAGCATGATGAAGCAAAACAAATACAACTTGTTCCAAGGCTCAGCTTGCACTTTTTGATTATTGAACAGTCATCTTCAAACAGCAGTAACACATACTTGCCTCTAAAGACTAGCTTTTAAGAAGTGACCTTCTCATTACTCATTTACCAGCAAGTAGAAACAATGGCACACATCCCCATGCCCACATTGTTCAATGTCAGAGTGATGGCAGTGGGAGTGATGCTAGCAGATGTTTTTCTCCTGTTATAATGCTGATGCTAGCAGCGACACATATGGCTCTGTCTTTTTAGTTTTGATATTGAAATGCACAGCAAGACTTAATTACATAAGAGTGTTTAATGTTCCTTTTTTACTAACAAGAAGGGTTTAAGTTTGAAAAAAGCGACATTGGATTGTGAATTTATTGTTAACGGAATACTTCCGGGTTTTGCTCATTTATAGAAAGTTGCACAATTAGTTACACAGGTCATTATTTTGATGAGGTCCAAAACTATGGAATCCTCTTCCACTACACATTACACCCGTCCTCTCATATCTCAGGAGGTCTCCCGATCATACTAAGAGAGCGATCCTTAAAACCAACCCGAAGGTCGCAGGCTGGAAAACACCAGGAGGTTGCCCAGTATTCAATAGCATGACATAATCGCGGCCGACCTCCAACAATTGGGAGTCACTGTCGAGTAAGCAGAACAGCAGGCCTAAGATCACTAGAACGACTTGGTTCATCTGGTCAGCTCAATGCACAAGGACAGGACCCACCCCCGTTTGCTTGAGCCATAATAATAATTATAATAAATGTCTTATCTACATGGGAAAAAAAAAAAAAATCACAATCTTTTTTTGTCAACATTGCTCCGTTCCGTCATCTTCCGCTTGTTCCGGGGTCGGGTCGCGGGGGCAACAGCCTCAAATGGGCAGCCCTGGCCTCTCTCTCTCCCCGGCTCTCTCCAGCGGGTCCGGGGTCTGCTCCTTGGTCTCCTCCCGATGGGACGTGCCCGAAACACTTCGCCCGCGAGGCACTCAGGGGGCACCCTGACCAGATGCCCAAACCACCCCATCTGGCTCCTCTCGACCTGGAGGAGGAGCGGCTCGACACCGAGCTCCTCCCGGATGGCAGAGCTCCTCATCCGATCTCTGAGTGAGAGCCCAGCCACCCTGAGGGGGAAGCTCATTTCGGCCGCTTGTACCCGCGATCGCATTCTTTCGGTCATCACCCACAGCTGGTGGGTCAACATTGTTGCTCCTGTTAAAAAGAGATGTCCAAATAGAAGATGTCTAGATGGGCAAAGTATTTTGTGTCTTCTAACTTCACCTCCTTTTGGATCCCAATGCTTATGGTGCTATGCAACATATACAGTGCAAAGAAATTAAGTTCACATACGCGGATGGAAGAGGTCCGTTTCAAATTGTCTAAATGGAGGAAATAACTTTCTGGATTTCTGTTGTATTCCATTTGCCGCTACGTCTTCTCAAACTAAAATCCAAATTATCTAAAATAAGAGCGTTTACTCATCACAGTTTGAACTAAAATGAGGTGACTCATTAAATGATGTGATATTTCTTGCTTTACATCATTGTTAAATGTTAGCCAATTCAAACCTCCTATTTTGAAAAATTTATGACATCAATTTCTAAGAATAATTTTGCCTTCTATCAGGTTGATCAGTACAACTCAGTCTAAATGTACATTTTGTTTCTCTGAATTCATCCCCACCCTGTTCCAAGATTTAAATGATATGACGACACCTTCTGTAGATCTATTTTCTAAAGGCGCGGCCAGGATTTTAGGTTTAGTGTCACAAATGTGTATTTTAATTCAGCCACATGGGCTCACACACAGATCGACTCAGTGTTTAATTACATGCGACAGTGACACATGAGGAGTACTGTGTGTTTAATGGGAGATAAGAGGAAATTAGGTCAAAAGGGCAGCTTAGGGAGGAAAAAAAGTCAAACATTCAAAGGTAAACAAGCGTGGCAAATGAAATTAAACATTACGTGTCAATGAAAAGGTAAGTAACACCTAACAAAAGACTTTACTTAATGTTTATCTATATTAGCACGTGATATTGTCTAGGTATTGCCTGGGTTTACCGTCTGTCCCCACAACCCGGAGATTTATTTATTTTCTTTATTTTTACTCACTCTATTCATCCCTCACCGGAAAAATTTGTGTGCTGCACTACTACACTGCAGCAGGCTGCCACGACGGCACCAATGGTGGAAGAAACGGGGGGTTAAGTGTCTTCTCCAAGAACCCTAGACGTGTAATCAGTGGGATGCGAACATACAAACTTCTGGTTGACTTCCAGTCCGTGGGCGAACGCTTTAACCACTGAGCTACCGTCTCCCCCCAACTATTTACAAGCAAATGGTAAAATGTAAACGCTGTACCAGGCTACCACGTGCTTATAGATCCTTACTATGTAATTAAATATCCTTAAACTTACTTCCATTTTTTTGAAAATTATGTTACTTCCCCAATTTAGATGAGTTGATATTCATTTCTCTTGTCTCAATTTAAGGATTTACCATCGTGACCATACTCAAATTTAATGCAAAAACAGGTGTCATATTCTCTAAATTGGGAATAGCATCTTGCAGTACAAAAAAAATGGTGCTCTGTTCTTTTAACGAGATTATTCATTAATACAGCATCGGTTATGTTGTTTAAGTGGTTGCAAAAAAAAAACTTGGGAAATTTAAACGTCACACTTACACACTATAACAAACACCATCTGAATTGTTTATTTGTTAGGTTTAGTGTTGAATTTGTTTTGCACATGTAAACTGAAACATAAGCAGTGGTCCAAATAATTAGCCAGGGGGAACACCAAACTGACTGAATCATCCATTTGGACAAACGTACCCGAAAAAATCCCTAAGATTTGGTTTTGTCATAACTACTGGGGTGAATAAAAAGCACAGAAATCTAGAGAATTAAAAAATGTCTACCATATGCCAGTGTCATTAAACTGCAGGGTGGGCTTTATAAGTAAGGGAAGGTGGCCGTATTTTTTTAATCACCCTGGTATTTTTTTGTAATTTATTCAAATAAAATGTAGACAAAAAATATTTGACAATGGCGCTGATCTGAATCACAGAGTGGGTTGGCTCTCACTCAGAGATAGTGAGGAGCTCGGAGTGGAGCCGTTGCTCATCTGAGTCAAGAGAAGCCAAATGGGGTAGTTCGAGAGTCTGGTTAGCATGCCTCCCGAACGCCTTGCTAGTGAGGTGTTTTGGGCCCGTCCCACTGGATTGAGACTCAGAGATAGGCCCTGGACACACTGGAGAGACCATGTCTCACACCTGGACAGGGAACACCTCAGGATCCCCCTGGGTGAATGGGAGGATGCAACCGGGGTGAGAGAAGCCCGGGTTTCTCGTCTGAGGCTGTTGACCCCACGACCCGACACTGGATAAGCGGAAGACAACAGAATGGAAGGAAACTGATCGTATTTCTTCTTAAAATAAGAACTCATCCAAATAATGCTGCTAAATATTGTTAAAATGTAATTACCTTTTAAAAAAAGGTAAGGAATCCATAAAATTTTTCTTCCTGAAAAAACATTTAAGTTTTTGCAAACAACATTTTTTTTTGTCAAATCCAGGACTCTATCCTGTTCCTTTACTGTGCAAAAAATGAGTTTTAGCAAATTGTTTAAAGCATTAGCAACTAAGAAAAATCTCTCAAATGTGGACAAATATGGTGTGAAAGCATGCAGAGTCAGATGCTTTAATTTGCCCATCAGTGGTTTGCTGATAGATTGTCCCATTAAGGAAGATCCAATTGATCTCCTTTACATGCTAATGCAAAAACCTGCTGATGAATAAATCCATAGCAAATCGAGTCACAGTAATTTGTCACCATTATAATGTGAGAACAGAAACATGTCAAGAGATCACACCAAAGAAAAAGAGGAGCTTTAAGTGGATGTTTTTAAAGATGTCTTTGTAGGAAAAAATTTAGCTGCTAAATGTTGTAATTTGGAATTTCTCACAATAAAAAAAAATGTTTCTAAACCCCTAAAAGCTGTTAACTGCTTGTGGGCAAAACAAAGCGCTGAAAGAAATTATTCTGCTTCTCAGCCCTGCCAAAATACTGAAGTGTTGAGGGACACGTTGCACGCCCACCACAGTTTATCTTTACTAATTGTTCTTTACAACTAAAATATGTCTAAAACGATTGTTAACACTTGTACATGTGAGCATCTTGAATAAACTCGGAAATATGTAGATGCTAAATTAGTTCTTAATCCATTCGAGACGGCAGCTCAGTGGTTAGAGCGTTCGCGCGTGGACCGGAAGTTCGCAGGTTTGCGTCTCACAGAGAGCAAGTCTAGGGTCTTTGGAGAAGACACCTAACCCCCGCTTCTCCCACCATTGGCGCCGTCAAAGGGCAGCCTGCTGCGGTGTAAGGAGTGCAGCAAACAAATTTCCCCAGTGATGGATGAATAGAGTAATTTCTTTATTTATTCAAATTTGAAATTTATAATATGAACTGAAAACATTTAAAACATACTTTACAAAATAACCTACACTGTTTTTTTATATAAATTCTAGCAGACCATATTTAAGAATCTAAAATTTTCTAATTATTGAACAAAAGAAAAACAATCTACATGGTGGCGCAGTGGTCAACATAGTGACCTCACAGCAAGAAGATCAGGGGTTCGAATCCCGGAGAGGGAGCGAGGCTTGTATCACTGGCCTTTCAGTGTGGAGTTTTCATGTTCTCCCTGCAAACTGATTTCCTCCCACTCTCCAAAAACATGCATGTTAGGTTGATTAGCTGCTACAAAATTGCCCAGAGGAATGAAAGTGTGTATGTGGCCCTGCAACAGACTGGTAACCTGTTTGGTGTATCCAACCTCTTGCCTGAAATCAGCCGGTAAAGCCACTGGGACCCCTCGCGATCCCAATAGAAATAAGCAGTTCAGATAACAAAACAAATTTTATGACTGTGTTAGAATGACAAAAAAAAAAACTGTATAAAAGCTGTCAGTCCGCAGTGCTGCTTAAAAATAATTAAGATTTGGGTAATAATATCAAATTATTCAAGGACAGATTGTTCTTTTTTTTTTTTTGTCTTGTCTTTACTTTGGTCCTAACACGCTGTTATTCATTCTCTTGATTCCGGATACAGTTATGCAAACTTCTGGGAAATTTAAATCATTTGTTAAAACAAGATTAAAATTACAGTTTTCTCATTTTAAGCTGCATGTTTTGTCAAGTATTCAAACTTCCTAACTTACAAAAGTGAGACATGACCCTGCATTCTAAAACTCATGTTAGAAGAACAACAAAAACATTGCTATGCAGAAATTCTTTGTAGACATGAATCAACCCTTCGGGCAACAATGCAGGGATCATTTCCTGCGTGGGCTTCCTGTGACAAGGCTTTGCCACTCTCTAGGTCACTGCATTCAGCCTTGTAAAACTGTACCGGTCAGCCACACCAGGCTGACCCGCCCATGGTTTTAAATAAGTTTCACACACTATTAGACATAAACAAGATCTTTATTTTTATTTAACTAGGAGAAACCCAGTGAGATTGTAAATCTCAGGGCCAGAAGCAGTTAACCTAACATTCATGTTTTTGGAGAGTGGGAGAAAACCGAAGTGCCTGGAGAAAATTCACGCATACACAGGGAGAACATACAAACTCCACACAGAAAGGACAGTGTTTCAAGCCTCATCCCAACTACTGGGGCTTAAACCCCAAACCTTCTTGCTCTGAAGCCACTGTACAAACCACTACACCACTGTGCAGCCCGCCAACGTATCTAAGACTGTTGTTTTTCGTTGTTGCCTGCTTATCCGGAACGGGGTCGCAAGAACAAACGGGAAATCTAGGCTTCCCTCACCCGGCTGCATCCTCAAGCTCATCCGGGAGAATCCCAAGGTGATTCTTGGGATTCACCTTGGGATCCCAAGGTGATGATCCTTGGGATCATCAAGGACAAAGGACTCTGCCGTCAAGATAAAACACTCTTGGACCCAAAGGGACATCCAGGACAGCCTGGAAAAAAAAAACAAATCTTCCAAGTATTCTTAGGACTTAGAGCCAGTTGTGAGACAGGCTCTCCAGCGGGTTCAGGATCTGCCTCTGGTTCTCTTGTTGGTGGGACGTCTCCGAAACACCTCACCAGCATTCAGGAGGCATCCTAACCAGATGCCCGAACCATCCCATCTAGTTTCTCTACAGACAAAGACTCTTGACTTAAATATCAGCTTATTCTACTCTATAGCTATCATTTGGATTGAAATTCAAAGAAACTGAACTATGTACGTATTAGTGTTCTTCTTAGTATTGATGATCTTTGAGTTTCAGTGGATTTCAGGTGCACTTGCACAATCGGTCTGTCAACAAAGAAGGTGAATCTCCAAACAGGTTCTTCTACATGCCTGAGTTTTCGTCATGGAGCAGGTCCTGGTGGAAATGTTCATGTGTACAATAGGCCTGCTGATTTCACTGTTTCATCATGACTGATCTCACACAAACACACTGTGGAGTCTGGTTACTGGTGTGAATTAAAGTGGAAAAACACCAGCTTAAAGGATGTAGAAGCTGTAGATCACCTTTCTTTTAACTCTTGATTGTGTTTGCATTCATAAAAAAATATGCCATGTAAATTTGATCCTTTTTAAAAAACTGACTAGGACATGTTGTACAAGTTAGAAAATAGCATTATTTTACTAATATCGTGCGTTTATTTGACTGTAAACGGATTATAACTGCCTGAGGGAGTATTATGTGAAAACATTAGCTTAATATGAAAAAGAATATAGTTTAAATCGACATTTTAAAGCTATTTTTTAATCTTTGTATGAAGTAGTAAACAGTCATGTAGCAACAGCATATTTTAAGCTAGCTAGCCACTATCAAGAAAAACAAGTTATAAATAGAAGAAATATATTTAAAAAGTAAACAAATTAACTGGTTTTTGTTATTTAAAGAGTTTTAAATGACTTGAAAACATTTAAAAACTTAATAAGATGTTAAAAAGATGCTACATGCTGCTAAAGCTAACTTACCTGAGTTTCACCTGAGCTTCAGGTGAACGTTTCCGCCTTACAAAAAAAAAAACACAAAAAGTTCCAAAAAACTCACTAAAACTCACACGATTAATCACCTCAAATACAACCAAACCCATAAAAATTTATTTAAAATAAACTAGGATATTCTAAATGTGAATCCCGAGAGTAGTTGTAGAGTTTTGATGTTAATAAAAACGAGCAACGCTTGGTTAAGAATGTGAAAAGCTAGTAAAAAGTCAACCAACCAGACGGTAACGTGTTGAAAGTTCACTCCGATTACAGTGGATCTTGTAATCCACGGGAAATCCCACGCAGGATCGTGTTTCTCCACTTGTTTAGTCCCGGATTTAAGAAGAAGAGAGTCGATGAGTGTCGCTCTGTGTACTTCTGCACCTGAAATACTGGATTAGAGATGTTTTCAGAGCTGAGATGTCAAACCACGCCTCTTCACACACTGCAGTCTGCCCATGCAGCTGCACACGCACACATACTCACACACACTCACACACTCATCTGACTTTCACACACTCAGATCTTTGCAGATTTTTTTAAATTTATTGATCATTCGCAATTTGCATCTATATTAACAATCATTTGTAAAAAATTTTTAAAAAATCTAGTCTATCAATGATCAGATTCATATGCAATGCAGGTTGCATAAAAATCATCTTTAATGTTGAATATTAAATTATTTTTTTATTCTATGTTTTGTGATTTTAATGCATTTTTTCTGTCTTGCAAAGCACTTTGAATTAAATTGTGTATCAATTGTGCAACTAAAAAACTTGCCTTGCTTAAATTGAAAAAAAAAAATGTTGATACCCACCTGCATGGACTTGCATAAATATACAGTATATATATATATATATATATATATATACATATATATACAGTATATATATATATATATTAATTATTTTATGTTTTGTCATTTTAGCTTGGAAAGCAATTGTCCAAATTTATTTTAAAAACTCTAATTTAATTTTCACCTGCATGCAGGTTGCATGAAAATTTTTGCTTTTAATTATATGTTTTGTGATTTTAATGCCTTTTTTCTGTCATGCAGAGCACTTTCAATTGCAATGTGTATGGATTGTGATATACAAATAAACTGGTCTTGCTTTGCCTCCACTATGATGACATTTCTGCAACAAGTGATGAGAAAAAGAACAAAAATCACAAGAAAATCCTTGTACTCAAACATCATCTGCGTGATGTTGTTGCATGAACTTCCAAATGTCCTTCTTTTTTTATACAAGAAACTCAAACTATTTTGTATAGATTTTACCTAATGAGAGCAAATAGAAAAATCTATCTTAAGCTATCTTAAATTATGACAGCATGGTTTATAGTAATGAAAAAAGGATGGCATTTCTGCAGCAAATAATGATGAGAAAAAGAAAAAACAAACCACACAAAGATCCTTGTATGCAAGCATCATCTGCCTAAAGTTGTTGCATGAGGAAGCAAATTAAAAAGTTCAAAATTATCTTCCTTTTTTTGCACACAAAAGAAAAAAATTCAAACCAAACTTGTTTAAATTGATTTTACCTAATGAGATCAAATAGAAAAGCTACAATTAGAACAGAGGATAGTTTCTGGTAATAAAAAAATGCATTTAATTAACAGTTGATCCACTTAATTAAACCTGTAAATTATACCTTGACAATCAACTATATCAAAGCATTGTAAATCATTTAAATCTAAGCTTGTTTTTCGCTTAGAATTCTATGCAATTTTTTTCTTTAAAATCCCTCTTGGTGTGAAAATTTTCTTTGACTTTCACAGTGAATTGATAACAGTATTCTTGCAAAAAAAATGTCTTTATTACCTCTTTGGAGTTGAGATGCATGAAACTATCCATGATTTTCGATAGGAGTAAAAAGAAAAAAATCACTTTGAAAGACCAAGTTTAAAATATAAAACCTCATAACTTTTTTTATAAAATGTAAAATTACAAGCAACGTGCATTTTTTTTCAACTTCTTTATCTTTCAGCATTTCCCTTCAGGGGTCGCCACAGCAAATCAGTTTCTTCCTTCTAACCTTAGCAGCTGCATCTTCTTCAGTCATACCAACTATATTCATGTTGTCTTTCACTGTATCCATGAACCTCCTCTTTGGTCTTCCTTTAGGCCTCTTTCCTGGTGATTCCAAACCCAGCATCCTTCTGCCGATGTACTCTCTCTTTCCTCTGCACATGTCCAAACCATCTCAGTCTGGCCTCTCTGACTTTATCTCCGAAACCTCTAACATGTGCTGTTCCTCTGATGTACTCATTTCTAATCCTGTCCATCCCGGTAACTCCCAAAGAGATCCTCAGCATCTTCATCTCTGCTACCTCCATCTCTGCTTCCTGTGTTTTCTTCAGTGCTACTGTTTCTAGACCAATCAGCATGGCCGGTCTCACCACGGTTTTGTACACTTTCCCTTTTCATTTTAGCTGAAACTCTTTTGTCACACATACCTGATACTATTCTCCACCCGTTCCAGCCTGCCTGCACATGCTTCTTCCCCTCTTTTTCACACTCTCCATTGCTCTGGATTGTTGATCCATTTGGTGTAATGTAATTCAACATTACACCAGTATTTTAATCTTTAGTGAGAATTTGAGCACTTAATTTAACAATATCCTCATGCATCATGCTTTAAAACATTTTTTTTCAAAGGAACTTTGCATCCTTTACCATAAAGCTTCAGAATTAAATCAGATCGACCAGTAATGAGGCGTCTGATTTGGATTTCACACCCGTTGCAGGCATGTCAAAAGCGAGTAGGAATAAAAACAGTGTGTGATATTTTAAAACATTAGTCACTCACTGTGATTGAGGAAACTGTATGAAATGATGGAGTGTGCACCGAGGGGTCACAGTGTATCAGAGTGTTACAGACTTTCCCCAGGAAGTACTTGAAAGAGTTTACATGGGAGACACTGCTGTTTCCTTCTGCACTCATTTCCTACAGCGACATAATGCTTCCTTTTACAACTTAAACCAGTTCAAGAGGATACTAATAAATGGATTTGAGTGATGAGATTCAAACTAAAGCTTTCTACCCAATTCAACATTAAAATATTCAATTGCATGGTTACAAATTACACTCTTTGGAAATAAAATCAGTTTTGCAAGATGGAGTCCATCAATAATAAATTCATTTAGGGGGATTCTCAACACAGGCTGCACGGTGGTGCAGTGGTCAGCATGTTGGCTTCCTGACAAGAAGGTTGGGGTTCAAGTCCCAGAGTGGGGATGAGACTTGAAACACTGGCTTTTCTGTGCAGAGTTTGCATGTTCTTCCTATGTATGCATGAGTTTTCTCCAGGTACTCTGGTTTCATCCCGCCCGCCAAAAACATGCATGTTCGGTTGATTGGTCGCTATGAAATTGCCCCTACGAAAGAGTATGTGTGTGGATGGCTGTCTGTGTTTATGTGGCCGCACAACAGACTGGTGACCTGTTCGAGGTGTATCCTACCTCTTGCTTGAAATCAGCTAGGATAGGATCCGGTATGTTCTGTAACCGTATTGTGGAGAGGCAGTTCAGAAGACAAGCCTTTTGAGTTTGAAGTACTGCCAGTGAAATGATTCATGGGTTGTGAATTATACAGCTCAAAGAAATTAAGTCTTTGAGTTGCTCAGCAAATGTTATGGTTTTTGTTTAGCCTCGGTGCACAAATACCAGTCCTATTCCAGTTTTTGATTGTTTGTGCCTGGTCAGCTTTGTTTCTTTGCCGAAGCCAAAAAAATCCAAAATGACTATGTCGTTTCATAAACTGAATAAGTACTGTGATAAGGGAAGTCATAATTTCCTAAATGTTTTTACATTAAAATATAGATGCATTTTCTGCTGTTAAAATTTACATTAAATCGGTATTCAACTAAATTTAGCATCACAAATCTGCACCTTTCCAAAAGTTGTTGTGCAAAGGATTTTTTCACTCAAAATATCATCATTTTGCCAGCTCTGCAAACTGACAAGTGCACACAGCAAATATCCCATGGAGAGTCAGTGACATTGCCCCGACATCTCACCTTGTGATTGTTGCAATGGACAGCAAGAGATTTGCTGAATGTGATGAATAAACATGACTCAGACGATAAACTTGTGTCCTATTTTTACACACACTGCCAAGAATAACTGGGCATGTTCCGTTTTAGCCACTGTAAATGAGTCATTGATGGTTTTGTTGAATTTGCTGGGTCATCTAGTTCCCCTTCACCCCAAATGTGCTGGACCCTTTGGGCAGGAGTATTTATAGCATGGTTGTCTGGCTTTTCAATCAATATGCAAAGTATTACAATCAATTGGTCATAGACGGAACTAAACAACTCTGTTTCACAACCAAATAAGTACATTCTGGTTTTCAATTGACTTAAAAAAAAATCAAATGCATAACTGTGTGTTCACTCTGAATATTACGCAAAGCAATCACTAACTTTTCAAATACATTTAGACCGTTCCTGGGAATATGGTTCATCGAAATGCCGGAAATTTTCCTCTTGATTTGATTTTAATTTTATTTATTTCACATAGACTTCTCGGATATCAAGGTCCACTGACGCGTTAACTTATTTTCTAATCGTGTGACTGCTGGTTGATAAAAACAAATGAATCTGTGTGTATGTGTACTTGGACTTTATGGGAATTGCAAACAGATTAAACGAACTATGCGACCCAACTTATCCTTACCGAGAATATAAACCCAAACAAATATAAGATTTTTTCAAGTAAACATTCAAATAAGTATGTTTAAACTGTGAGTTCGTGAATGAATGTTCTGTTCTCTTCACAAAAACAATAGTTTATCCGTTTCTGGGGGTGAAAAAAAAAAAAAAACGAGCGGACTAGAGAGCCTAAACAAAGCAAAGCTTGTAATCTTTTCTGTGTACAGCATTTGTTGTGTTGCTATTGAGTTACTACTAATGAGGAACCAGGCAGAAATGAATGCCCTGTTGTTATGCAAGAGATTAGACATGTACCAACACCACAATGGGGGCCATGGGAGGCACCACCTCTGAAAGAACTCTATGCTATATTTAACAAAGGATTAAAAATCCAATAATGATCGGACTGTTTTTTTATTGCGAGCACTTTTCTCATTTTTGAGAGTCATTAGGCAATCGGCTTTTTAAAGGAAACGCTGTCGTAAAACAGCTTTTTGTGACATTTAAGACTTGCCTAGCAGACAGCAGACGACTGGATTTGCTGGTATGACAGTAGCATGCCGTCATGATGACTTAGTGTTACCACACAACTGTGATGCAATTTAAAATCCTCCATGTTCTGTGGATGTAATCTTTTCACATATTTTTCAAATGCATCAATAACATTTTTTTGTTCCCGAGTGATTTTTTTCCCTCTGTTTTAATGCAAAAAAGTAGATTACATGAGCATTTTTTTTCTTCTTTTCTGCAGTTGACCAGGTTACATCAATTCTGGATCGCAGCCAAAAGGGTGACTGTGATATATTTCACTGCTGTGTCTGCTGTATCCACGGTAGCTGCAGCATACAGCAAAAACATGGATAGGGTTTTACTGCTGTGTGCTGGGAAAGTCATCCACATTTAAATTTCTTTTCCAACCAACATTAGAATGAACGAACATTTGCATTAGTTAAACAACATATTCATTCTTCTTTTATACAGTGTAGCTGGAATGAGAATTTTAAACCTATGGAGCAATTGATACAAGCAGTTTTGCTCATTTTTTAACATCAATTCAAGAAAAAAGAAGCTCAGAAGTCTGCTGTACACAAAAATGAATACTTCATCATCATCTGCAAATTTGTTTAACTTGTTTAAATCACATCTCTCTATACCATTCATAAGAAAATGGTACAACCCAAAAAGGAATAGATAGAAGCTTGTGACACTTATTTGTTGCCTATCTTTAAAAAAAATCTAATATTTTTCCGAAAACAAGTAAATGAGCGCATTGATCGGTTCTTTAAAAAAAGGCTCAAACAATAAAATAGCTATGCATCATATGTTGTTTTGCCTAGAAAGGCACCTTAGAAATAAAATTTATTATTATTATTATTATTTTTATTCAAAAATATGTTTATGTTTAAGACCATTTCTAAATGACAAAGAAAGACAAATTTAGTTTCTCATTTTCTCAATTTTGACCAGAAAGGGTTAACTTAAAAGTACTTCTTGTGCTTTATTTAGTTACCTGTTGGCTTTGTAGTTGTAAGTTAATAATTCTCGACTGAGTGTTAAGCAAAGAAAGGAGGTTAATATATATTGACCAGTCAGGATAATAGATTGGCCCCTTGCGGCAAAACAGAGTGACTGCCTTACTGTGAGACAATGAGAATATAATTGGTCTCAAGGGCTTTTTTTCGAGTAAACAGGAACATCATTTTAAACTTCGTTTCTCTGTACAGGCTAATTACAAGCCCAGCTGAGGGCGGTTCTTCCACAAAGTGGTTTCCACAGTGATGAGGCTTCTTTTTTTTTTTTTAATTATGAATACACCCAACTTAAGCACCACTCTCAGGAAGTTCTTTGAAGATCAGAGATTTATTTAGGCCATCAACCTGTGATCCTTGTAAAAATATAGTAAAAATTTCATGCAAACTCATGCTTGTTTAAGGCGGAAAAACTCAGAAGGGTCTAAACTTGACAAGAACAACCTACTGCCTGACTACACCTCATTTCAGCTGTGGAATGGGTGCCTTAACACCCTTCACTTCACCTCAGTGGGAATAGAGCGCCACCCTCCTGACCCTTGAGATACGTTGGCCCTTTTCATATTTTTAGTTATCCCATGAGGCTTTGCACTTTCCCGTGACAATGATCACATGCCTTACCGATACATCAAGCTCAACTAGTCCATCTTGTCATCGAATGAGAAAGATAAACTACTAAGGCTCTATGTTGGCAATGTTTGTCGGTTATTTGTAGCTTTTCCTGGCAGAGGGTCTATTTTAAAATGGGATTAAGAAAATTATTCCAAATGTTCAATGCATTCATTCTAGAATTGAACTTAAACTCTAACTGAGACGTGACTATGAGAGTCTCCGAAGAGTTTCTGCTTAATAATAACTTTGAAACAACCATATATCATCTTCTCGAACCTGGAGTTTAGGTAAACCCTTGTGTCCTTGCAGTTATTTCACAGCACATTTGTTTTCTTGCTTGGCCCTTGCATACTTAGAGAAACCCTTGTGGGATATTGGCTGGTCAAGTGGCACAGCCTTTTAGCAGTTGTCTGTGTCAGCAGCGTACAGAGCACTCAGTGCTCGATGCTGTGTGTGCAAATGGAGACCCGGGGGACTAAAGCATTACATGACGGTGAGTACAACTGCAGTGAGGCTGATTGTTAACTTTTCAAAAGGATATAGAAGGCCAAGAGCTCAAATTAGGCTGAGTCACACTGATATACGGAGATAAATGATGAAATGGGGCAGAATTTGAAATTCATCTAATCTCCTGCACTTGTTGAACACACACACAGATATAGAAAATAGTTTGGTTGTTGTCTGATAGGATTTTGGGTAATTTTCTTTCCAAAACGATCGGTATATGGCCCTTTAACGAATCAAGCGAATCACTTTTCCGCTCAAGGAAATCCCTTAACTTAAAATCTGATCCGTCTACATCTTATTTTTTACTCTCATTCCAGTGCCAAGACGTTTGGAAATGACACAATTTGTATTAACAGATTAATAATCAAATCATTTGGCTCTTATAGCCTCAGCCCACTACATCGCCAGCTGATAATTCTTCTTTTCCATCATAGAAGCTAAGCTTGAAGTTCAAAAAGAGTTCAAGTCTGCTTTTGATAAACATGGCTCAATATTTCCTGTGCTTGGCAGAGCTACTGGCACAGTCAGATGCAGGGCGGTGTGCTGTCCACAGTTCTCTGGAGGAGGCTGGCCAGAGGAATTCAGTAGGACTCAAAGAGGGAGTGGCACCAGGAGCTGTACATTCCAAAGGCCTTCTGACAGAGGCCAAGAATGCTGACGCTGGATTTAATCACATGCCTTGAAGAAACCTAAGAGGCATTTCCTAATTCTGTTTTAGAGACAGAGAGGACATCACGGGCTGTAATGAAGTTAATCGTCTTCGTTTCCTCATCCGGAGTGGCTGAAGCTTGGTCAAGATTTCATTAAAAAGAAAGAGCAGCACCATCAATTAATTCAAGTCTGGGGGATTTGTTTTGCATCAAAGATGTGTATTGTTGTCGCATTACATTAATATTTCTGTCAAACTGCAGAGATTTTCTATTTATAAAAGAGACAATGCACACTTACATCTATGTGGAAAAAAATGTAAAGGTTCAGTTGGTAAATTTGCACAGATTTTTGCACATTTATCTTACTTTTCAAAAATATGCATTATCTGCATAGATATAAAAATCATCTACCACACCCACCATCAATAGTGACGCCATCCTGCTAATTTGCTTTTTTTTTAACTTTGACTCTTTTAGTGTGTTATTACAGTGTAATCAAAACCAAAATAAAAAAAAACAACAACATTCCATTCTGCAAAAATGTGGAAATACGGGATTCTTATTTATATTTTTTACCTAAGAAATAAAAATATTAAAAATATATTTATCACATATTCAGATGTTTACACAACAGCTACATAAATTACAAGAATGAAAACACATTAGGCCATCTGGAAATTGGTAAAAAAAAAAAAAAAACTGGTCCACTGACCTACTGAACTCATGTCAAACTCATAACCTGTTATTGATAAAATGTTGGCTTAGACTGCCATGAAGACCGTAAGCAACCAAGGAGATTTTTGGCCTATGAGTTGTAACTGTTGTTTTGCTTATTTGTTAAATCTTTGCCTCTCAATGTGCATGCTTTAAAAAAAAATCTGATACCAAATGCACATCAACTGGGAAAACTTAAAGCACACTCTATCTGAACTTAGTTTGTAATAATGGGTCGAATCAATAGATTTAACCTTAGTGTGCACATCTAGCTATTTAGGTTTAATTTATGTGGAATGAATTCATGCAAAAATAAGGTTTGAAAGACCTGGGAGTGTTTTATTTTAAATGTTCAATCTGCTCAATGAGGAGACCGGCCATTCTGTGTGGTCTAGAGACAGTGGCAGTGAGGAAAAGACAGGAAACAGAAATGGAGGTAGCAGAGATGAAGATGCTGAGGATCTCTCTGGGAGTGACCAGGATGGAACGGATCAAACTAAAAGCATATGCTAGAGGTTTTGGAGTTAAAGTCAGAGAGGCCAGACTGAGATGATTTGGACATGTGCAGAGGAGAGAGAGTGTACATCGGAAGAAGGATGCTGGATTTGGAACCACCAGGAAAGAGGACTAGAGGAAGACCAAAGGGGAGGTTCATGGATACAGTGAAGGAAGACATGAAGATAGTTGATGTGACCGAAGAAGATGCAGGAGATAGGGTTAATGCAACAGACTTATGATATAATCCAAACTGATTTAGATAGCAAGTAGGTGCGCTAACTTGGATGACATCACACAGACTGACAGTGTTTTTTTTTTTTTTTTTAATCTAATACAAAAAAAATCACTAACACTATTGAGCAACTTACCTGCCACTTAAGATTCATCTTTTCTAGAGTCAAAGGACGATGGAAAACCACATTACAGGGGCTTTGCTTTGAAAAGAGGGAGATTTAAGTAGAATGGATTGATCTATACTCTGTTCTAACTTAAAATAAACAACTTTATGCAGCACTAAAAAAAAAAGAAAGAATTAAAAAAGTATTTGAAATGCATGACTCTGGGTAAATCAAACACTTCTGCTAGGTCTAAAGCAATCAAAGTGTACAATCCACCTAGAGCTAAGTAATAATTACTAAAATAAAAATTCAAAATGAGATTTATGACCAGTTATTTCATTTCAGAAAATGGTATAATTTGCACAACCTTGGAAGTATCTTTAATCCATGCAGGCTGTTTTCTGGACCTCACTATACCTGAGCGAAATTCCCAAGTGCTCTAGCAGCCCAGAGAAAAGCAAATAAGCCATAGTGCACAGTACATCATGCTGCTCTTCCATCAACCCCGCTCCCTCTGCTGGGCACAGCCGAAAGGTGAAAAAAACATCAGTCAAGTCGCTCATGTCAGTAAAGCAGATTTGATTTGTCAAGCAGTGTAACCTTGAGGCATGAAACAGTGGCTCACATGTATCTTTGGCCTCTTCCATGATACATTATGTGATGGGGTGATAGTACACAGGCGAGGCATCATTTACACATGTGGACTGTACTATTCATTACTGCTTTGCAACAGAATGTTCTTGCAGTATGCCGCCAAATCCATAACAAATTAGTATTTATGAACAAATACAGAAGCCAGGATTCATTTTTAATAATGTAATTAACAACAAGAATGAAAACAAATTGATTGCATTGTTACTTTTTCACTCTGGATTTATTTTATTGTGCAAAAACGTGTTTACAAGAAAAAACACTGTTATGCATATAAATGTACAACCTTTAGCGTCTCTTGTTTTTATTTTACAAGGTAACATATCATTTATTCCCCCATGCCTCTTTCCGTGGTGTAAAGTGAACACTGTAATGGAAGCTGCATGGTTGCATGAACCAATGTATCCAACAGGAAGGTTTATTACTCTCACCCTGTTCTGACAGATATACCATCCATATAACCTCAAGTATAGTAGTTACTTCAACAGCATCCCTGCCTGACTTCGTCTTGAATTCAAAGATCTTCAGACTCAGGGATGAACATTGGCTCATGAGGAACAGTTTGAAGTGCGACTGGACCACCCGTTGACACCCATCCAAGAGCTGATCTGTTGAAGGAAGGTCGATTTAGCCCTCCCTCCACCCGGACTTCGGGAAGTTCTGGGAGATTTTCTACAAAGACGGGCTTCGCTGGAGCAGGTCTCGGCGTCTTATTGAAACCACCGAATGGGGTCGCCACCCTGCGGGCATCAAACCAAGCGTGTTAACAGTGACGGCCATGTGCTAATCAGAGCAACTGCAGTGATTAAAGAGGAGACTTTGACCTCAAGACAGATACAGCTGACTTAGAAGAAGGAATGAGAGGAGAGATAGATTAAATTTGCCTTCTCAGTGAGAATATCATAAGTTTAAAATTGAAAAAGCCGCAATGTCAAAAAGTGGGACGTTCAAAAAAGTTTGGCATTAATTAAAACGAAACACGTCAAACTCTTCCATAAAATATAAACTATTTAAGATCAGTGCTGCTTTTTTTTAAGAGAACTGTGTTACATGATATCTCCTTTAAAGCAGATGGTTCCTGGTTTTAATCGCAGCTGGTCTTTCTCAATGTTCGAAAACATGTCCGTTCAGATATTTGTTGTTTCTAAAATGTTTCAGACCGTGAGCTGTTTCCTTTATCTCTTGCCTGATAGGGTACAAACATGAGTTTGAAAAACAGGCGATGAGTGTGAAGGAGGAGTGCTGCAAAGTCACAGACTACTGCGAATGAAACCTCCTGGGTTAGAAGTGTCCATCTCCAGCTATGTTGACTTGTCACAACTTGATCGCTTTATGACTTCTCTGAACTGGAAGGTTCAAAATAATAATCCACAAACCAAGAGGGAAATATTACTGCTCAAAGGCAACTTGTGTTTTGTAGCTGAGTGCGAGCAAGGACATGCTGAAAATGCAATTCAAAAAATAACCACATGTGACAGTAAACTCTGACGACCCGTGGTGACTTCTACAAGACTGTTTATAGGAAGTGGATATAGCAAGCCAAATCTCCCTGCTTGCCAAATAGGAAGTAGCTTCTCCCACCCATAGACTTCTATTGAAAAATCAAAGGCTATTTTTATCGTCACTATTGTCGTCAAGACAACCATTCAAAATGATACTTTTGTTATAATGCATTTTCTATTGTTACCCATTTTTGGCACTGTTTACCCCTTACAAGTTATCCAAGTTAATAACGGGTCGATCTATGCACCGAAAAACACTGTATTGGCTTTTCATGCCACATGGGGACGTTTGATTAATAGACTGACTGCAGAATGACAACGAGTCATGCAGATTGGTTCTTTTTGCCATTGCTGCAAAAAGCACATCCTTGTTCGAAAGGTGGTTGCCATGCAAATGCAGACAGAATAAATGACTGCATTTTTCTGGCTCTAAAAGTTCAACACAGCATTGTCAATATTGTGAAAAATGGGAACTGAATTGACTTCATTTGGATGGATTGCACGTCACAATAACGCTACGATCCGCCGCAGCCGTCAAAATGACTCCACATCACTTTGATATGCTAATTCGAATAAATAAAACACAGCCTAGGAAGCTGACCTTTTAGGACTTTTGATATAAACATGTTTTCTATTTTATCATATAGTTTTTGTGTTCTAAAACTGAAGATTTCAAAATTTATAAGCATTTATCATCTCTAACCTGCTGCGCCCCACAGCAGCTGAGAGGCAGCGCGCATTGCCATAGCAATAACTTTCCGCAGAAGTTGCTATGTTGCTATGGCAACTGACATATTGCCACAAATAAGTGTGTGCTACATACAAGTTGTTCATATTTGTGGAGAGAGACAAGGAGGACTCTGACGCCATTACAGAAAAATTTTAGAACGGTTGAATGAAATAATATTGATGAGATACCATGAAGAGAGTAAGAAGATTGTTGTCTTATTAAACTATGCCATGTTTAGTTTCGGTTAACATATTGGAATATAGCCTATAGCCAATTTATAACGAGGACATTTTTGAAGCAGCAGCGCAAAATACAGGTAGATTTAGAACTTAGTGGTCCTAGTGTTGATGAGGTCCACCCCTTCTATAGTCAATACATTTACAGTATTTTTTTTTAAAACGTTTTGTTGTCTTGCTTTATGTCTAATTAAGTTGTTTTTTGCAGTCAGGAGATATTTTCTTAATGGCTTGTTGTCTACCTATTAGGCTGTTACCTGTTGAAGCTCCTGTATCCTGGTATATCTGCTCTGGGCTCCGGCTCAGGCAAACGAGAGATGAGTGTGTCAGCCAGGGCCGGGTCGCTGATAATGGCCTGCTCCCAAGGCGAGTGGTAGGATTTTGGCACGGCAGTACTGTTGAACTTCTCTGGAGGGATATCTTTCAAAGGACCTCCATATCCTGAATAAGTTACACAACAGAGACACCAGTTTAGAACATTAGAGGTTCTTTTATTATGTGTGGGTGAGGCAGAGTAAGGCCAGGGAGCAGTGGGAGTGAAAGAGTTCACAACCCTTCACTGTTTTTCCTTTGGCTCTTTCTTCTTTTTTTTTTTTTTTTTTTAAGAAGTTCAAACAGAACAAATTAAGAGACAGCGTCCCTGTGTTTCTGCATGTGTGTGGGATTCTGTACGCATGTCTCTCCGTGTAGACCGTGTGTGTTGATGGGAGAGGCCGATCCAAAGTACTATCCTTCAAAGCTAATGCCTCACTCAGGGGTGCTTGTGAACTCCAGCATTACATAATGTGGGGCATCGTGTCACGTCCTAACGTTCACAATGAACAATCCAACTTCCTGAGTTTATGCTTTGCCTTGAGTAGGAAGCAGGAGTGACCAAACAGACTTGAGGGGAAGTTTACAGATTTTTGGAGAAACCTGTCACAAAAAGCTGTTAAAAAATTTCAGTCAGAGAAATTGATATTTTCTGGGAGAGGATTGTTGTACACTCGTCTCCACAAAAAATGAATTTAGAAAGAAAAAAAAGATACATTTATGATTTGAGGTAATCATTTGCTATTCCTGGATAGAATAGCAAAAAGTTGTAGCCACACACATACATACACACACACACACACACACACACACACACACACACACGTACGCTAGTTTTAATAAGATCAAAAGAGGTCACTATTTTAGGATTTACAGTTGGTCACTCGGTTAGAAAATGTTGCTAGCCATACAGAAACATGAAATCTACACCACCAGTGAGGACAGGGTCCTATTTTAAGATTTTTTTCCCCCTGTTTTACAATTTGACACTAAATACACTCTGGCCTCATTTGTGCTACAGCTGGAGTGACTTCATTCAGATTCGATCCAGAAATACCACCCAACCACATCATGGTTCGTCCTTTAAACGTTAATAGATTTGTGTCCACTGGACAAAACTTAAAACACCAGGGAGGATGGGAGTGCAAGGCCGATGGTATCTGCGGCACCAGAGGCTAAAAGGAAATCCTGGTTTAATTTATGTTTCAGGCTGATTGCAGCAAGTAGAAAGAAAGAGCTAAGAGACAAGTCCAGAGAGAAAAAATAAAAACATCTTGTGCCCATCCGAGGCCAGCCGCTTGTTAGGAAGAACATATGATTAAAGATCGTCTTAGTACAAACAATGAAAACTAGCTGAATCCTTATCACAACATGGTACATCCAGTAATTTTGGGTACAGTATGTCCACTTAATCCACACACCGGGAACAAAATCTATGCTGTTTATTTGAGTAAGTCGTAAAAAAAAAAAAAAAAATCACCCAAACTAGTAACATTAATACCATCAATTACTTTTGGCTTCAGTCCTACCTCAACAATCTCAACAGTACTTCATGGCAAACAGCTGCTCCTTCTTCACTGCTCTTCTGCTTGGAGAAGTTCCCCAAGGTTCTGTACTTGGTCCACTCATGTTTATCCATTACCTCATTCCCAGCAGCAACATCATTCGTCAGCATGGGCTAACTTTTCATCGCTATGCTGATGACATACATCTATATACCTCTACCGTATCTATCAGCTCTTCAGCTTTCTTCACACGTATCTAATGTCTAACTGACATCCAAATACGGCTGCAGCAAAAAAATGTAAAACTTATCAATGATAAAACAGATGGAATCGTAATTGGTCCAGAAAATATTTAGAAATCCATCTGAAATTTTCTGTTTAATTCCAACAACAACACAATCACTCTTTCTCTGTTCGATGTTATCTGTCGAAGGTATCTTACAAAGCTAGCTTCTTGAAATAATAAACGACTCACTAAAAAACCTTTTAGCTTGTTAAAATAGTCACTGTGTCCAAGAATATCAAAGCAAAGCAACATTACAAGGTTTAAACATTGATGCAAGATCATAAAAGACATAACTTGTAAAGATGAATGCATTATAATCAACGTCATGAGGGTTAAAATTTTTGTTATGAGGCCAAGGGCAGTATGAAAGATTTTCTATTGCTGACGACCCAGCAACTCTACTGAAAGCTAGACAATCGTAATGACCCGCCTTGCTCATTCCTGGCTTCTTCCACGTCTGCGTCTCTAACCAAATGAAATACCTACTTGTCCCAAAAGCATGAAGTCCAACTTATTGAAAGGCTTTAGGACAATTGTTTTTGCTCATTATTCAAATGTGATTGGCTGAGGTTTTCAACGTCCAAAAGAGTCCGCAGTTTGCTCATATGTTTTTTTAATAAACTTTCTCCTGACTGCAAAAAACAACTCAATCTATAAAAATCTTCGCTACCATTTTTTAAGATCTGTTTTATATCACCACAAAATTTGACACGTCCTTAAAATGTGTAGTTGTGTCACTAACCTGGGGCGATGTTGTTTGGGTTTGGTGCCATTTTCATATCTGAGGAATCCGATGTTGTGTTGGATGTCTGGTTGTCACCAATGCTGCTTCTGTTGTTGTCATTTTGGACTAGTAAAATGCTCTGGAAGAAAGTTTTAAAAAAAAATTCAAATGAGTTTCAGTAAAATGCTATTAGCCACAAATAAAAAGTTCGCAATTTTTTATCTTGTCTGTAATGAACCTGTAAAATTCAGATGACAAAAGACGCAATATTTCTTCAAAAATATTTGACTGTTTTACTTTTAATTTTTTTTATCAATAAAAATGTCACAGTAAAAGCGTTGTCCATATTGTTAATCATTTAAATATAGTCCATTTTTTTCCAAGTATGACAGCTCTACGTTTCAACATTGATTTTGTTTTGTTTTTCACTTTCACCCACTTTTCTATTAAATCATTTCATTTGTGCATTTTGGCAGTTTTTTCTTCTTGTGTTGAACTCCTTCACAAAGTTGAGGACTTGATTTGGCAAAAATGCTCACACCTTTTTTGAACTGGCACATCAAATGTTGTCGGAGATCGTTGACTTCTTGTTGGGTTCTGGTCTGAAAGACGAGGTGTTAAAGATTATGGCTGTTCAGAAACAGACCAGGGCTGATCAGCGTACGAGGTTCAAGGTCTTTGTTGCCATTGGTGACTAATGGGCATGTGGGCTTGGGGGTGAAGTGCTCCAAAGAGGTGGCCACTGCAATTCATGGTGCCATCATCCTGGCCACGCTGTCCATCGTTCCTGTCCGCAGAGGTTATTGGGGTAACAAAATCGGTAAACCCCCACACCGTACCCTGCAAGGTGACTGGTCGCTGTGGTTCTGTGCTGGTGCATCTCATCCTGGCCCCCCGTGCTACCGGTAATGTGTCTGCCCCGGTGCCCAAGAAGCTGCTCATGATGGCTGGTATTGATGACTGCTACACCTCCATTCGGGGTTGCACTGCAACTCTCGGCAACTTCGCCAAGACCACCTTTGATGCCATTTCAAAGACCTACAGCTACCTGACCCCTGATCTCTGGAAAGAGACAGTCTTCACAAAGTCTCCGTACCAGGAGTTCCCGGACCATCTGGCCAAGACTCACACCAGGGTGTCTGTGCAGAGGGGCCGGACTGTGCAGGCCGCCACTTCCTAAATGATTTGTACTGAAATGTTGAATAGTCGAAGATTAACATCTTCAGTATATTATTGGGTCGGATGTTCAAAATGATGCACGTGATTGGCTTAACCATTACATCGTAAATCCATGAGAACAACAGAGGGAAACCCATAACAGCCTTTTTCTTTGTCCCTAAAGCAAACTAATGAACTGAAGCATGTCATCAAAACTGTTTTTTGAAATGACAATGCTACCGTTAAAATGAATGTTGCTGCTTATAATGAACATCCAGAGAATTAGCTCATGAGATGATGGGTCAGTTTTATGGAGAGCAATTGGTAAATTAATGCTTTTTTTTATTTAGCTGCCTGAGCTGCAGATTTAAAGGTTTGCTTTCATTGCCTTCAGATGGGGGAGGGGAAGTTTTAATGAATAACAGCCCATAACTTATTCTATAAAAGACCCACAGACAATAGAAGGATAGTTTGCATAAATCTGTGAATTTATAGCCCTGGGAACACAGATGAAAAGAAGCTTCACACTAAAAAACACCTCGCCTCACTGGTGAGGTGTTTTGGGCACGTCCCACCGGGAGGAGACCAAAAGGCAGACCCTGGGACCCGCTGGAGAGACTATGTCTCACAGCTAGCCAGGGAGCAACTCGGGCTCCTTGCGGGTGAGCTGGAGGATGCAGCTTAGGTGAGAGAAGCCTGGGCTTCCCGTCTGAGGCTGCGGCCCCGCGACCTGGCCCCGGCCCCGGATGGGCGGAAGACAATGGAACGGATACTTTTTTAAATAATCACGGATAAAAAAGGATAAAGGATTACTCTATTCATCCCTCACCGGAGAAATTTGTGTGCTGAACTCCTAACACCACAGCAGGCTGCCCTTCGACAGCGCCATTGGTGGGAGAAATGGGGCTTAGGTGTCTTAAGATGTAGACAATCATTTTAATTTTATTTGGGAGAGGCGTATTGAAAACAATGAGCGTCTTTAACTTGTGGGGCGGTAGATGAGACACACAGGTGGATGCAAAGGTTTTGCAAAGACCATTTAAGCTTAAAATTTTCCTATTTTTCCCAACGTACATCTGAAATTTGCAACACATGAGTTCTCAAGTACTGCAAATGGATCTCCTTCAATTCTATATACCTTGTATTAACTTAGACATGTCAATAGGAGCAGCCTAATTTAGGGTCAATCTTTACATCGTTATGGGTTGAGCTGTGTAACTCATTTTTGAGGGTTTTTTGTTTTCTGTCATCTTCTCTCAATTAGGCAGGAGGCAACTCAACCTGTTGCCCAAAGCACCCTATCCGGCTCATCAGCTGAACTCGGAGCCTCACAGATAGCAGAGCTTCATTCCATTATCTCTGAGTGAGAACTCTCACATTCTGCTCTGTCACTATTCAAATGAGGAGAAAAGAATACAAATGTTACCTCCATGCATTTATTCAGTCCATTTGTTTTGTGCAAGGTAGTTTTTGAACCACTGAAGTGCATTTTTTCGAGAGGAAAGTCCTTTTGTGCATTTTCTTTGAGCTCTGAGTTGCATTGTTTTCTCGGCTGAAATGTCCTGTATCCCAAGCCCTCAGCTTTCATCCCCTGCAAGATATTTATGATGATTTACTCCAGAACTTCCTCAGGAAATGTTGACAACTTGAAACAAATTCCTTCCATTGCCCTGGGCAATAAATAAACCAAAGATACATGAGTTAGTCTCGCTTCAAAGATCAGGGGAAAAATCCCCCCCCAGCTGGAACATTGTAATACTTTTATCTCTGGACTTAAAGAGAGGGACTAAGAAGTTTGGAGGGCTAATATAAGACGCTGTAACAAGTTTTGCAAATTAATTAGATATACCAAAAGGAAATTTTTAGCTTAGCTTGATTTAATTTTTGAGGGCTTTAGAGCATTAATTGCTTTATACATGTATATAAACAGGTCAGGCTGAGATTTATACAGCAGGGAGAAGAAAAAGCTGACTTGGCACACAACCCGTGCCAACACAAAGGGACATTAATAAAGCTACTTATACCCTGGCAGAGGACCTTCAGCATTAGTGTTACTATATGCTGCTCCACGTCTGCAGCATAAGTCAGGTAAACACGTAGAGTGCTGTCAGGATGTAAGTTATTGTGTAAATGTTGATCGTGGGAGGGCGGGGAAGTATAATAATTGTGCATGGACCGTGCACAGTGCCAAGGGAAATTTTTCACTCTCATTACTTTTTATTGGATAACTGAAAAGACCAATACTGCTCATGTGTAATGAAAAATGGAAGAAAGCAAAGTTCAGTTAAAATTGGAGATATTTTGTGTCTCTCTGCTTCTTCTGTGCAGCAACAAATTCCGTTCCGTCATCTTCCGCTTGTTCTGGGGTCGGGTCGCCGGGGCAACAGTCTCAAACGGGTGGCCCAGGCCTTTCTCACCCCATGCTGCATCCTCCAGCTCACCCGGAAGGATCCCAAGTTGTTCCCCGGCCAGCTGTGAGACATAGTCTCTCCAGCAGGTCTGGGGTCTGCCCCTTGGTCTCCTCCCGGTGGGATGTGCCCGAAACACCTCGTCCGCGAGGCGCTCAGTGGGCATCCTGACCAGATGCCTGATCCACCCCATCTGGCTCCTCTCGACCTGAAGGAGGAGCGGCATGACACCGAGCTCCTCCCGGATGGCAGAGCTCCTCACCCGATCTCTGAGTGAGAGCCCAGCCACCCTGCGGAAGAAGCTCATTTCGGCCGCTTGTACCCGCAATCCCATTCTGGTGAGGGTTGGAATGTAGATCGACTTGTAAATCGAGAGCTTTGCTTTTGGGCTCAGCTCTCTCTGTACTACAACGGACCGATGCAGCAACAAATGATTTGCTTTTTGCTCTTTGAATGCAATAACCTGACATATTCAGTATTTTTATAACATATTTAATCGTTTTTAATAATTGAGTATTACAACTATTCCTCAAATCTGAAAAAGATAAGTGTTACTTGTCTTGATTGAACTGATCTTGATTGTTTTATGAATCACATGTGAAACTTGTCCTAACCGTAACCCTTGAATTGAATACCAATCTGTTCCTATCATTAAACACAAATATTCCCAGATTATTTTTTTCTTACATTAAGCTGCTTGTTGTTTTCATTCTGGTTGCTTTCAAATGTGTATTTTTCTGAGCGTCTCTGGCGCATTTTGAAGAGCCGAGAGCCTCGGTTGGAGGCGAGAGATAGCTCTTCCAGCATGATCTCTTTAGGCACACTCATTTTCTTTCCCAAATCCATTTGGAAATCTGTAAAGTGAGAGACAAGACAGAAGACCAAAGAATCCATTATTCGTCCATACAGAGATCACACTTCTGCCAAAACAAATGTACTTTCCTAATTGCCACACTCCCACCTTTCAAACCTTGCTGAATATGAATTATATTCATACTAAAATAAAAAAGGACCCGCTGTGTGAAAAGCCACCCTCTCCACAGACTGCTGATGCTGCAATTCTGCCAGTATGATGAACGAGGAAATACCTTGCCTCTGAATCAGCTCGTGCCCGGCACTTGTTTTGCGGTTTTCTATTCATGCTAGCTACTGCATGCTGATCATGGAGATGTCACAAGCCTATATCCAAGAATGAGATGCATAATTTGCCAAAATATCCCTCAGCTGTCAGTAGCCTTCATGCCACTGCTGTCTGTGAACTACACAGTTGTCCTCACCCTGAAATAGCATGCTCAAAGGACAACGACAAAGAGATTAGTTACTTTGGTCTATAAAAGTACACATTTACCTATTTATACTAAGGATTAGGATGCTGGGGTGCGTTATGCAGCTCAGGAAAAGAGTGTATGAAGACATAAACTATGCATGTATGCAGTTAGTTTGAATGCATCTTGTAAACAAAGGCATGTCTTTTTTTGTGTGGACAGCAGAAGGTAGATGGGTGAGAAGGGTCAAAGAAAAGCTAGGACAAGAAAAGCTCGGAGGTTGGAAAGATAAAGAAAAAAAAATAACCTAAGTGAAAAGGACATGATGCTGTTGGGTACCTTCCTGTGCTTGAATCTCCCTGCAGATGGCTGCGGCCTGCATTTTCCTTTCCCTGGTTGTCATGATGGAAAACTGTGACATGGTTGCCCCTGGGAGTTCAGGGTAGGGCAAAGAAAAGGAGTCACAGGAGAGAGTACACATCACTACAAACTGTTCAGATAAATAACCAGACACATGCAGAGCAATGCGACTGTACTCAGGCCATCGTTCGGTCGGCATCAAACACCCATCACAGGCACAAAGGCCCAGCATAGCAGACAGAATTTATTAGGACTGTGAAAAGGGCAAAGTTAGCACATCACTTTAAATAACCTTGGGCTGTTAAATGCCAACCACATGCTCTTCAGACATGGCAGCCAGCTGTGTCAGGGCTCTGGGAATCAATACGTAAGAAATTGCCCGAGCGGGCTCAAAAGGACACAGATAGAAAATAGGGTGCTGTCAGTGCACACATATGAGACGGAGGATAAAGCAGCACAGTTCATGCAGAGGTGTCAGTAAACACAAGTGTTTCATCCAATCTGAAAGAGCTTTAGAAAGTGTAGTAATAGAACAAAGTATCTCATAGCCGTCGCTATGGGAGATGAAAACTTGAAAAGCATTACGATGATCAAATACATCAGTTTGTGTTCACAATTGCAATGTCAGTGGATTGGACAAGAAGTCTTAAGTTTCATCAAAAATGGACAAAAACAAGCATTTTAAATCCAAACAGGCAATATACTGTAACAAAATATCAGTGGAAAAACCCAATGTATCAAAAAATAGCACAAACCACCGTGGGGGTGATGATGAGGGTCATGCTTGATTCAAAGTACAAGTGTCATATTAGAGCGAGACAGCACACCTGTGGAGAGGCCCGAGTGATGCTTACCTGTCCTGAAGGACCCTCAGGGGGTAGTCTTAACTTGTGCCTGTCTCCTCAGGATGGGAAATTGGAAAGGTGAGAGGCGGCAGGGTCAGACAGGGAAGTACGAGCTGTGCGGGTGCTGGTGCTCCCCGATACTGGAGATTGTTGAAAGGAGGGTGGGCAGAGGGGGCTGAGAACTGACTGAGTGTCTTACAGAGAGAGTGAGTGAGTCGGTGGGTGGGTGGGTGTCAGTTTGTCTGTTGTCATTGGTATTTAGTTCATAAGTGAAGGGTGCGACTAAATATAGAACACCGTTACTACTGCTCTCTTTGCTTTCCATCTCGCTCACTTAGCCAGGGTTACATATTTCCGATCAGATGGTCTTGTTGTTTCTTTGTAGTTTTTACTGATTAAATGAAAGATTGGTTAAAACAAAAACACAAAAATTGCATTTCAATGAACTACTTCTAAAAGATAAAGGCATATGTTTGTAACTAAAGAAAAGAAAGTTACATCTATTTTTACCACAACCGATTTTCTTTATTTACCCGTGAAGAATTAATGGAGACAAATGGGCTCTCTGGGTAGAAACAAATTGTTGCGATAGATTTTACATCAACTTTGAAAAGTAGGTTTTCAGAAGTGATTTTTTTTTACCTAGAAAACTTTGGCACTGGAAGATGTAGAGAGAGAAAACCCCACAGCAAAATTATGCTAAATATGGACCGTCAAAGATGAAGTTGTTTCAGCTGCATTTGAAAGTTGAGAAGCTCATAGCTTATAAATTCTGTGGGATTGTGTCTCTTTGGGCTTCTGAACCAGCCAAGATGTTACATTACCGTCTCTTTTTTATGTCACAAATACAACAATTTGTCAGGATCCCTCACCTGGCGCCAGAGAGAGCCTTGAATATTCCTAATCAACCTGATTAGGATCACCTGAGGATGATTCCTGGTTCCACTCATCTGTGCACCCTGCCATCTATTTAAGGAGAATCACCTGGACTTTCCTGTCCGGTCTTACTATCCCTTCCAGCCAGTTCACCTGAACATGTTTTGAATGATTGATTGATTGTTATTATTTGGACTTTTGAAACCTTGCGTTAATCGTGCTTCTTGCTTTACAGACTTTCCTGAATTGAGTTAATAAACCTTGTTTGAAGTCCTGCAATTGGGTCCTCCTCCTTCCACATCCCTAAAACCCTGACACAATTTTATTAATCTCAAAGTTGAATTTGAATTGAGTTAAAAAAGCAAGTTCATTAAAATGACTGGTGAATAGAAACTGCTGAATGAAATATTTTAAAAGCTGTAAGTGCCTCTCTTTGCGCTCGCACCATCTCTTTTCAGCTCCCGTAAACTGTTTTCCAAATCTGAACTGCTAGGGGAATAATTTCTGTTAATAGTCTCCCCCCATGTGCCCTTATCTCTCATTCTCTAATGGTGCAGCTAGGTACCCACTGTTATTATGTAACTGGTAGTCTCCATGGGAACAGCCCCCCTCACCCAAGCCTATCAGCTGAACACGGAGTGACTGTTTAAGGCAGCACATCATACCAAGAGCTTCATGGGATGGTACAGCAAGCAACAAATGGCCGAGAGCAAAATGCAGAACACAAACAGTGTTTGATGAGATGCTGTGCTGTCTGCTGGAGTTTATATTTTAAATTTTATACTGCAACTACTTTGTATTTCGGAGTAATTTAAGAGTAGAACATGCAGTGTTTTGACCAGAATTTGTGTTGTTTAGAATACACACGTGTTTTGGGATGTCAGGAGTTTAAGTGATCCAGACTTTACAGTGGGGTGAATTTTATTTTGATTTACATAAAATCACCATACACTTTGTGAACAAAAATAAAAACAAGCTGACTTTAGCTTAAAAAGCTTAAAACCAAACACTGGAACACAGAAAAATCTTAACGTACTACATTCAGCTCTTTCAATTTTATCGATGAATCCTTTTAGACGGATTAATAAACACTTAACATTTAACTTTCACCACCATTAGATATCTAACTGTCGCTCTGAACGTTCTCTTTTCTTCTTAACGACAACACTTTCTACCATCCTTCTTTCACCCCAATTAGCTCATGCTCTTTACTAATTAAAATAAGTAATCAAACCTATTAGACATTACATAACATGTCTGCCAGCAACATGCTTAGATGTGGTGATAACCTTTTCATGGGTTTTAAGCCTCATTTCTGATGCAAAGCAGAAGGATTTTTATGGTATAATGATATTCTGTTTTGATAAAAAATACATCCTTGTTTTTTTTTTATAGTGAACACAAAACAAAATGAGAAAATCAAAGGATAAAAAGAGAGTGCAGTCACTTCAAGAACCGTACTGGATGCATAAAATTTATCAAAGAAAACTGAAACTAAGATTAATTGCAAATCAATAACCACTAAAGCGACAAAAAACCACTAAGCATTTTATTTCATACTCTCCCAACATGCCCTATCTCATATTTGCACGTCTTCATAAAGTAAGTAAATATTCATTTTGAATTACACAAAGTCTAATTTGTGCAAATTTCTGATTTGTGTAATTTTCTAACAAAAATGAAAACTGCCAAAAACAGACAACATTGTGTGGAATCTGGGAGTTGAGCATGTGAGTACATTTTTTTTGGATTTTCTTTTTATGGTTTCTTTTCTAACCAAGGAACACAGCCGCTTTAGGTACATAAAAATTCTTATAACATAAAATAAAACCTCGCAATTTGCAAGTCAATCTACGTTCCCACCCTCACCTGTGGTCAGCAGTTGTGGGTGGTGCCTGAAAGAATGAGATCGCGGATACAAGTGGTCGAAATGAGCTTCCTCCGCAGGGTGGCTGGGCTCTCACTCAGAGATCGGGTGAGGAGTTCTGCCATCCGGGAGGAGCTCGGTGTCAAGCCGCTCCAGGTCGATAGAAGCCAGATGGGGTGGTTCAGGCATCTGGTCAGGATGCCCACTGAGTGCCTCGCTGGTGAGCTGTTTCAGGCACGTCCCACCGGTAGGAGACCAAGAGGCAGACCCCGGAACGGCTGAAGAGACTATGTCTCACAGCTGGCCGGGGAACAACTTGGGAGGCTTCCGGGTGAGCTTGAGGATGCAGCTGGGGTGAGAGAGGCTATTGCCCCCGTGATCCGGTCCCAGATAAGCGGAATACGACGGAACGGAAATAAAATAAAAACCACTCAAGTGAATCTCAGCTCATATTCATAATCATATCAAACAACATACATATTTTTTATGGGCTAAACTTTAGCACAGACCAAGATCTTCTGCAAAACTTCCATCCAAAAGTTACTGAAATACTGTTAATTGTGTGTAAATGGTTAAGATTTGATAGGTTTTAAGTGACCACTGCATGCAGAGTAAATCAAAATAAATTGATTTACTCTGCATGCAGTGCACAAACAATTTTGTGACGTTGTTTTTCAAAATACCCCAAAGATGAATGTCAGTTATCTTTTCCAGTGTGTAGTGCTAAATGAGCGTGTTTGACTTCAATAGATTCTAACTGCGATCAGTGAAAAAGAAAAGCTGACAGCACGCAAACAGCTTGGGGCAGTGATGTCAAACTCAGATCCTCAACAAGGCCCAAGTCATGAAGTTTTTCCATGTGTTCCTCCATCATCACATGCAACTCAACTTAAGAAGTCAATGTGCAGAATGTATTTGTGGATGTTGGTTTCACCTAATTTACAGTCATGTAAAAACTCTTTAGTGGGAATAGAGTTTGACACCCGGGCCGTGGAGGATGAGAGTAAACTTTGTGTAAAGACAAACTGAGCTCTGCTCTACCGCTTCCAACTCCAGGTGTTGTTAGTGTACACTGACTTGTAAGTTTGTTTTTGCGTGGGCTTGTCATACCCAGATGAAGACATTGCGAGCCTTGGGTTTGTTTCAGTCATGTACTTCTGAGGCTGCCACTGCCTCGGCAAAGATCTGTATCCCATTTGACTTCTTTCTGCATAAGAAACAGAACTCCTTGTTGGGGACACAAATGATGGAAGAGTAACCAGACTCTGATTCTGGCTTCGGGCCCATGTCTGGCTGCCTGTTTTCCGGGGGGCTTGGTAAGAAACCCTGGCCCTCCACTCTTCTGGCACTTCAGGCAACATTTTACGTTGTGCTGCCAAGCGAACGTTTGAAGCAAGGGATTGCTGGAGGTTCTGAAAAGCAAAAGCCTCTTCGACAAGGCCCAAAGGATGCCGGGAGGCGGCCTCCCAGGGGGTGATGGGTTTGATGCCTTTTCCCAGCCAGGATGTCTGCCACGGTGGGGGACTTGCAGAGGCATGCGTTGGAAGCTTGAGAGAGGAAGAAGCAAAAGCGGATTTCTGGCCCGTAGATGGTACCCTGGCTGGTGGGGAAAGGGAGTAGCTTCTGCCAACTGCCTGTAAAAAAGAATCCAGACATGTTTATTTTAGTAAGGGCTCATTTTAGTTTGGCTGACTTGCAAATCAGCTTATAAAAAAGCAGAAAAACTGAGTTTCTCATTGTAAACACACTCCTTTTAAGTGCTGTATTTCATCTTTAAAAGTGTGCTGTGTTAATCTTTCTTCTACAATATGAACAGAAAGTTCAACATTAATGGCAGTCATTGAAAAAAAAATCTGTAGAAGCTTTTAAAACTTATCTATTTTATTTGTTTTTTGCAGATTTACTCATCGTGACATAGGGAGCTTGTTATTGAGCCTAATTTGGAATTTTCTTTAGAATGCACTGGGCTTTTTTTTTCTAAATTACCGGCTCATGAGAGTGCATCGAACAATCACATTCAGTCAATCTGTTAATCTGCTTTAACAGAAGAAAAATATACCATCAACTGTATAAAAAGTCTCTATTGATACGCCCAAATAGCTAAGGATTATGCACAGGTAAAGCTGTTTGACACTCGTTGGGTTTTACTGTACATTACATTGCATTCATCTGAGGACAGCAGGCATGTAGAAAAGACAGGACTGCCATCTTCTGGGGATCAGAGTAATAAGTCATGAAAGGGGGAAATACAGTATGTAATGCAGCAATTACGAAATAAACCAAAAAATATTCATTCAGCTAAATTTGGATAGTTTCATCATTTGTTTTATTACATTTTCCCCAGTGATTTTTTGCTTTTAATCAGATCTTTCTGAGAAAAATTATATGTAACCGGTAATTATACAAGGACTTAAGTTTAGGATAGATGTTGCATATACTTAAAACCTATATATGACATGTATATGGCCTATTACTTTTTTCTTACCACCTTTAATTAACGAGTGCACTGATGAAGTAATTGTAGATTGACCATCTGCTTCTAATTTGCTTCATAATGCAATACAGAATGGGGTTTGAGATTGAGATTTTAACTCTACTACATGTACGTATACATTATATCAGATTACATTACATATTAGTTTTGTTAATTTTTGGCTTTTTTTTAACTAAAGTTACATCTCCTATTTTAAATTACTATGTTTACTATTTGCACATTAGTACCTCAGCAAGTTCTTAGTCTCTGAATCTTGTTCACTGACCATGGTAATAAAAGTCTTTCTGATTCTGATATACAGAATGTAAATATAATTAGTAAGGCTAAATGCACAGTAAAGCTGTTTATGTTTGTTTGTTTGTTGATATTGCTATGCAAAGAAAACACATTTTAAAGTAAAACTATATAATAGTTTGGTTTAGATTTTTTATGAAGCTTATTTTTTCTCAGCTAGTTTTTAGTTAGCTTCACACAGTGGTGTTATCATGACACATCATGCAGATACTTTTTCCTGGGTGACTCACTTAACCCTCAGAATTGCCAATGAGATCACAGTGAAGTTCCCCATCTAAAAATTGCTCTTCCGAAATGCATCACCAGGAAGTTGTTCAGCAGGAATTTGCCCTGGAAGTACTATTATTCTTGGATGTTTTTTTTTTGTTTTAATTACTGGGATGATTTTTAACCGACATTATCTAATTTATTAACTGTTTTTTTTTATAGGGATCAATCAGGTTTATAATTGTTCAACTGTATTTGCAGTACAGGTAAAAGCAAATAAATTCTGAATGGTAAAGAGAAAAGATTTAGAAGAAAGAACTAAAATGTTCAAAGTATGAAAACAAAGGAAACGAAACAAGGATAAGACAGTTTAATGGCACTGCAGAGAATCATACAAGAAAACAAACACAGCAAGAAAAAAAGAGAAAAAAAAGAAATGAACATGACAGAAAAAAGCAGTCCTGTACCAAAAATACATTTGCAACATTACCTCTCTGCTTACTAATTCAAACAGTCTTCTTTGGTTTGATTTATGATGCACTCTTGTGTATAAAACAATGCATCTCAACGCATGGAAGAAAAAAATTGACAAAGGTCTAAAAGATAGTGTCTTATACCAGTTTAAGGGATCTGAACATAATCTTTAGACCTCTAAACTGGCCCTCTCAAGAGACTGTTTAAATATAATACCTAACATGATGCAACAGCTGGTAGAGAGCCTAAAATAACCTCAACCCACTTACGTGGTTGCTATGGAAAAGTCATCGGAGAAAACGACAAAAAATATAAACAAATATTCAATTATTAAAAATGCTAGTTCTTGTAAGTTGTCTATGCTCGACATTCCTGCCAATGCAATTTCATTTCATTTCATTTGTTTCACCTCAAAAAATCTCATAATACCCCAACGCTTTCCTCCATTCCCATAATTTATTCTGTTCTGTTTTTTTAATTAATAACCAATATGATTTATTATTTACTTGTACACAAAAAACTTTGCCGTCTTTCACCACCTGAAACCGTTCATGCCTGTTTCTCTTTCTCCATATTTCTGTCTTTTAGTTCAGACCAAAATACAACCCTACATTCTCGTCTTTTTCATTAAAAAATCTTGCATTATTTTCTAAACAAGTCGTATGTTTCTAATTTTTTTTTAAAAAAACTTTAGAAACAGTCATTTTGACATAAATTCACGTCCAACTTATTTTCTTCGAGCTGCCTTTCACTTTAGTTTTCAAACCTCATTACCTTCAAGCTCTGCCCTCTAACACACTCAGACAGCCATTGTGAGTGAGGTTTGGGCACATTTACAGCATGTGCTCATCTCTTAGCAGGAGACTGCAAGAGCTAAAGCTCATCATTCCCAATAGGCAGAGATCATTGCATGATTCTATGAGAATCACTCTTTGTCAGTCGCAGCAGGTTTCCACACCTGTGCAGAGCTTTTGTTAGCAGTAAACTTAGGCTTTGGAGCAGCTGCGGAGCTGCCGCCAGATGTAGATTCAGGTCTAGCTGCTATTTGGAAACTAGGAGCAGTGTATCTAGTTGTAGGCCGAGGCTCATATGGAACAGGGGGAGGTGCCATATAGGGAGGACTGTTAGGCTGCTGGTAAGCAACCTGTATTGCTTGTGGGTAAGGGGTATTTAGAGCATTAGGTGCTTGGGGATGATAAGGCGGTGGGGCGGGTTGATTATACTGTTGATTAAATTGTTCCTGTTGGTATGGACCACCTGGTGGCTGCTGATAAGCATACATATTAGCTTGAACTTGCTGATAGTGGCCCTCATGCATTACAGCTTGCATTGGCATCCCATAAGGCTGCTGAGGAAATGATGGACCATAGGGTCCGGTTTCCTGAACAGGGGCCATTTGCTCATATCTAACTGGTTGGTTATCAGTGGGTGGATTAGGTGGTGAAATTTTGGGCTTTGGTGGAGGAGGTTTGGCTGCTTCTGGGCCAAAGATAAAGAGGGAAGAATCTAGTTGATATGGTTGATGCTTCATAACATCTATCACATTTAGAGGCTTAGGGGCTGGTTTTGGTTTTTCTTGGTCCTTTTTCTTTGCTTTGGTTGAAGGGCTACTTGCAGGGGGTTGTTTTGATGCTGCTGGGGGATAAGACGGAGACTGAATAGGATTATATGCACGAGGTGGTGGAGCACGTACGTTGGGAGTATATCTCCATTCATTCGGTAACGAAGCCACAGGCGATGTTGACCGGCTTGCCTTGTTTGCCTCCACCGTCTCAGAGTCCACAACAAACTTCTCCATGCGAGACTGCCTTTTGGCAAACATATCGGCTCCTTTTCCTTTGACAACGGGCATCTCAAAAGCTGGACCTGGGGAAGATTTAGGATTTAAAACAGTGGCCATTGGGTTGATAGGCGATGAAGACCTCTGATCAAGATTAAAAGAGTTCATCCGCCGTGGTGGCGGAGGAGGAGTAGGGATCTGGTTTTGTGGGGCAGTTTGTTGTGACTGCCAAGGTTTAGGTGAAGGACGGGTGTTGATTGTAGATATGGAAACATTCATAGGTGTTTGCTGTGATTGAGGTGTCCAGGCATTGGTAGCTGACTGAGGCTGACCCTGAGCTGGAGCCCATGCATTCATCTGTGCTTGTGGTGGAGTGTTTGTAGTGGGCTGTTGCCAGTCTGCTTGTGCTGCAGGTTGGGGTGGAATTGGTTGAGCCCAAGGTGGATGATGTGCTTGATTCTGCTCCTGGGGCCAGGTGCCAATGGGTTGCTGACCATGTTCTTGAGGGGTTTGAGGCCATGCAGGTTGGGGCTGAGTCTGGACAGGCACTGGTGCCCATGGATTTAGATTGGCTTGTGGTGGAACTTGTGGTTGCATTTGTGCAGCATGAATCCAAGGTTGTTGAGCTTGGGCTTGAGTTTGTGCAGGGGCCCACGCATTTGGAGTAGGTTGCTGTTGAGCCTGGGTTGAGACCCAAGGTGGCTGAGGTTGACCTGGACTTTGAGATTGTGACCAGGATTGTTGCACAGCTGGAGGTTGAGGTTGTTGAGCCCATGGTGGTTGTGGCTGTGATTCTGGATGACCCTGTTGAATCCAAGGTGGTGGAACTTCAGATTTTTTCTGCGGTTGTTGCATCCATGGAGGCTGCTGTTGGGGATCCATTTGGGATTGCTGTGCCCACTGATTCTGAGACTGTGGCTGGATTGGTTCTTGGGAATGACCCCAACCAGGCTGCATTTGTTGAGCATGTTGCTGCTCATTCGAATGTGCCCAGTTTGGCTGAACCTGTGGCAGGGATTGTGGTTGCTCTTGAGGCTGGACCCATGGTGGCTGAACCTGTGGCTGGGACTGTGTTTGCTCTTGAGGCTGGACCCATGGAGGCTGAACTTGTGGCTGGGACTGTGGTTGCTCTTGGGGCTGGACCCATGGAGGCTGAACCTGTGGCTGAGACTGTGGCTGTTCTTGAGGGTGAGTCCAAGGTGGCTGAACTTGTGATTGTTCTTGAGGCTGGCCCCAGGGTGGCTGGCCGTGCCTTTGTCCTTGTGGCTGTTCCTGAGACTGTGGCCAGGATGGGTGAGTTTGGGGAATCCAATCAGTTGCAGGGGTTTGAGTCTGTCCTTGGTTCTGATTTGCTTGACGTGTAATCCATGGTGGCTGAGGTTGGGTTTGATTTGGAAGTGTTTCCTGGGGCTGAACTTGAGCTTGATGCCAAGAACTAGCAGATACCTGTTGTTGCGCTTGTGCTTGCGTTTGTGTTGCACCCCAACTAGATGAATGGGAAGACTCATGTTGTATAGAAGAGTTCATCTGAATACTTCTCTCCTGCGATGTCATTTCCAGAGTCTGCTGTTGAGATTCGGACTGCTGGAGAGCCCATGCATGCTGTTCTGCTGTGTTAGTGTTCACAGCAGTCACATGGGTGGTGGGAGGGGGAGAAGGTTCAGAGGCAGGTGCAGGAGTTGGCTCCACTTCTGGCGCGGGGGCAGTTTCTGGAGCAGGGGCTACAGCAGGTGTAGATAGACTATTTTCGGCACATTGAGGCATGTCCTGGTTTGCTGCTTCTATCTGCGGAGACCAAGGAGGAGAGTTGGGGTTGATCATAGGCTTAGGGGCGACTGGTGGAGGAATCTTAGGTTTAATTCGTTGAGACTGGAGGAAATTACAAGCTTCAGCTCCAAGGCTAAGGTAGTCTTCCTCAGGGCCTGATTCAAAACCCAACTTTTTGTCACCCCTGTTGAGAAGATTGAGCAATGCTGGATTAGGAGATATTTTCGGAGCCTCTTTGAAAGTAAACATAGGTTTGCCAGCATTTCTTTTCTTTGAATCCAATAAAATGCCCGTCCTAATTGCAGGAGTGGAAATGCGCTCATCACGAGAAGCTATTTGCTCTCCTTGACCCGCAGCATCTTGATTGGTCCCACTTACTGCAGAAGAATAAGGGGATGGCATTGTGTTTTCTGCAGTGAATGGTTTTGCTGAACGATTGGGAAAAGAATTCTGATATTCATTAGCTTGATGTTGGACCATCCCATTGATTTGATTTGTTAAATATTGTTGCATCTGTTGTTGCTCCTGGTGATATTCTTGTTGTTGCTGCTGGTACATCTGCTGTTGTTGATACTGCCTTTGCTCGTATTGCTGCTGCTGATATTGCTGGTATTGTTGCTGCTGTTGGTAGTTCTGAGGCTGGCTATAATATTGCTGTTCTTGATACTGTTGGTATTGCTGTTGACTCTGCTGATGCATATTTACATCCATGTAAGCTCGACCTTCTAATGTCGACTGCATGTATGACTGCTCCATTATCTTCTTGTCTGTTTCCTTCAACCCTTCCACTGGCAGCCCTTGACGTCTCAGCTCGTCATGTTCAGCAGAAATCTCATCCATCCTCAGACGGCGTTGAGCGAACATTGCGGCCCCCTTTCCTTCCATTTCAGCGTGACTGTTTGATTTTCTCTCAATTCCAAGGAGATCTACGTCCAAGTTTAGTCCAACTTTGCCACTTTGCTCATTGGTTGGTAAAGATTTATCTGATTCAGAATAAAAGAAGGGTGCAAAGGTAAAGTCTCCAACTTGTGTTTTTTCCTTGTCTTTGTTTACCTCGTCCTCACTGTCGCTGTACACAGCCTCGTCTTCGCCTGTGCCGTAGCTCACAAGTGTGTACTTTTTCGCCCTTTGACGATGTTTCTTGAACATCAACACCCCCTTGTTATTGGGATTTGATGGTGCAGTCGTAAGAAGGAGAGCAATACGTTTACATTTGGACTTGGCCTCTTTCACCTGCTTCTCAGATAAACTCTCGGTACGCCTGAGCCCTGCATGGAAAAGAAGAAGAAGGATGCATTTACTACATGGTCAAAGAAGAAAACACCATTCATTCATGAATCCATTCATCGTCTTAACTGCTCCACCGCTAACTGGGTACCAGAGCAGTTTGAGATGTACCTCATCATTTCTCCATCTATCAAAAGAGAACTTTTAATGCACACACATAAAGATACAGAATCCAAAACTATCTTGGCTAGCTGGCAGGCACGGGGAAGGGTACATCCTGGACAAGTCACCTAAAAACCCACCATTAACAGATAATATAAACTTGAATCTAATTTTTCCTGCAAGTTAACAACTTAAAATGAGCATGTAGCATTTTATTTGTTTAATAATATAATTAGAAGCAAAAGGCTGTATTAATTGGGGTTTAAATTGAGGAAGGTATTTTTACTTCTAAAAAAGAGTGTTTAGTACTAACCTATGCTAAATTAAAGATGAGTTTATATGTTAAAGACAACCGTTTAGTGTTTTAATTGTCATTTAGACTTTTTGAAGTTAAAGTGTATTTAAAGCAAAATAAATAAAATGCAGCAAAAATATCCCTTTAACTTGCAACACTGCCTTAATGATGACATCCTCTAGATCTAAAAGTTTAAAAATATACTTCACAGTCCACAGAAGGAGCCCAAACATGCATGACAATAAGCTATTTATACCCCGGAGACTGTTCTTGAACTTCTCAGACAAACTAATTCCCTTTGTATAACAAGTAACTACATATTCCTACAATTCTTATAGATGCATGACTTTTAACATTCACAGTAATTATTTTTGGTTATTTCTCTCCATGCACATTAATCATTGCCTGACAAAGACGTAAAAAGCTCTACTGACTATCTTGAGATTTTTTCCCCCCCTCACTCTGAATGCATTAAAGCAATCCATAGAACAAGCCAAACAAACAAGCAGACAAAATAGTAAGCATTCAGAAAATTTAGCAGGATTATTTAGACTTAACGACATATTATTAGTAGTTTGACATGCAGTTGAAAAAAAAATCCGAATAAATTTACTGAGAGAAGAGTAAATATCAAATACTGCATGACAAACAAATAATACCAAATAATCCAACAATGTAAAATTATTGCAAAATGACAAGCAGGCTTACGTTTTGGTCTACTCTCAGAGGAGTGACCCGAAGGTGGACGAGACAACGGGAGTGACCAACAGACTCACTTTTTCAGCTCAGTTAAAGCTCTCAGTGTGAAAGGATCAGGTATCGGTCTAAAGAAGCACATGCTGGTGTCTGTCAAAGAACCACTTCTGCAGGCATCATCAGCGTGCTGCTGGGATATTTATGTCTTCTATGCAGCTCAGAAGAACGCTTTGGTAGTCACATTCACCATCTCAAATATTTTGAATAGTTTAGAGTGGACGAATGTTAAATATTGATGCATAAATTAAAAATTAGGAGTTTTAATTCATGGGTTATGTCAGAAAATAATTTAGAGCAAACAAAGCTCAAAGTTACTTACTAGCATGTTTTGCACGATGCTTGTTGGGTTTATCTTGATCGCAGTCTGAATCAGAGACTTGCTCATCTCTTGTTGTTGACTCTTCAAGTGGAATTTCAAACGAGACGGCAGAAGATTCCTGGACACCCTCATAGTTCTCTCCTCCCTCCTCTGCTTCACTGTGCGAGTCGCCACTTTCATTGACCCTGAGGCCACCCACAGCCAGACCCCTCCCTGACGCATCTCTGGGCTGCAGAATGACCTCCACCTGTCCCAACACTGAGGAGGAGCTGACCACCACGCCGTGCTGACTGAGCGGCTGTCTGATTGGGCATGGGACAGACTGGGATGTAGAAGTGGTAAGAACTGTCTGGATGGCTTCTCTGTTTGAAAGTTCTCCCGCAATCCCACGAGCACTTCCTAGAGAGGAGCAGCCAACATCATCCAGGGTTTGTTCAGCCAGAGAAACCTGTAGCTCCACCATGTCGCCTGGGGACAAGCACCGCTGGATCGCTTCATTGTGTTCTTTCCAAACCAACTCATGACTTGGGGGTGCAGACGTAAGAACATCTCCTGCAGGTCTGGACTTATTCTCTGGGGAGAAGATGTGGAGAGTGGTGGTCTCTAAACCTTTGGATGAAGAAACTGTGTCACCAGAGCAGGTTTCTTCCAATTCCCAGCTTTCAGAGGAGGCAAAGTTGTTTCTATAAAATAAAAAAAAAACTCTTTAAGACACAAATCTTTAAAAAAAAAAAGCATTATGCATTCTGCGTTGCGCAGTAAGCTCCCCATTTGTTTGACAAAAACGAAGTAGTTTTTATTGTTAGAAAATCCCATTCTTATTCTAATCACCTTTTTCCATTTCAGTGATTCATTTACTTTTTCTGTTAAAAAAAGAAATGAAATATCCTTACAAATGACTGAATAATAACATTTTTCAAATTACAGACACCAGCGTAAATCCGTTCATGAGCTGCATGAAATGTCACAGCATTCGAGTGAATTGATCTTTCATTCGGTGAGTTAATAAAAAGGTCACTGCTCTGACGTGGAGACTTATCACCATACAAGATCATGTTTAATTTACACGTTTACTGTGAAGCAGAGGCATTGACACAAACGCAATTAACTCACTAGATTTGTATTTGTATTTATTTGAATCTCCATTAGCTGTGTAAAAACAGCTATTCTTCCTGGAGTCATACAGTAATCACAAATAAAGAGACTTTGGCGGAAATACACATTAACAGATTAACATTAACAGATTAACTCTGTTGGGTCAAGTTGAATTTGAATTTTTTTTCCATTCCGTCATCTTCCGCTTGTTCCGGGGTCGGGTCGCGGGGGCAACAGCCTCAAACGGGTAGCCCAGGCCTCTCTCTCCCTGGCTGCATCCTCCAGCTCACCCGGAAGGATCCCAAGTCATTCCCCGGCCAGCCGTGAGACATAGTCTCTCCAGCGGGTCCGGGGTCTGCCCCCTGGTCTCCTCCCGGTGGGACGTGTCCGAAACACCTCGCCTGCGAGGCGCTCAGGGGGCATCCTGACCAGATGCCCGAACCACCCCATCTGGCTCCTCTCGACCTGGAGGAGGAGCGACTCAACACCGAGCTCCTCTCAGATGGCAGAGATCCTCACTCGATCTCTGAGTGAGAGCCCAGCCACCCTGCGGAGGAAGCTCATTTCGGCCGCTTGTACCCGCGATCTCATTCTTTCGGTCACCACCCACAGGTGGTGACCATAGGTGAGGGTTGGAACGTAAATCAACTTGTAAATCGAGAGCTTTGCTTTTTTTTTCCCACTCAATTTCTTTTCTTCTGATTTTTCTGCCTGTAAGATTTAAAACTCTCCCGTAAAACTCCTTTCAATCCAAAAACGACATCCCAGTTTAGTTCATAGAGAAAGGCAGAAGAAATCCAAAAACAGACACATTAAAGCAAATAACATTGATTTAAAAAAGCTACCTTTTCAGAAGCAACTGCAGACATTCAATAGATGTGTCGATGAGCGCGGATGCTCGTAACAGACTGAGATTAGAACACGGTTCTCCATTTATGGACACCACCTCATCGCCAATGCAAACCCCAGCCTGGAAGGCACAAGCTCCTTCTTCAACCTGTGAAAACAAAGTCACTTTTTATTGATTTGGATGTATTCATCTCAAACGAGTTGAATCTCAGAGTGAAAAATGACTTCCTTTAAAAGAACGATACAATTTTATAGTAAACATGTTCATTTTTTCTTTTATGTGTCGCATACTGCTGCAGGCCAAAACAGAGCGCCCCCCATTTAAAGGTCAACACTTTACTCCGTTAACCAGTGACTGATGCTTTCATTTTCTTGTAATTGCTTTCAGCCGCCTAATGGGTCATTAATTAAAGAATTTATTATAGGAAACTTTCCCATAAATTCAGCACAAAAGGCCAATTTATATTGTTCTAGTGATGGATGATTTTTTTATGACCACACAGCTAACGAGTACTCTATGCTCTCAGGACAAGTGTTAAAATACCCCAAAAAAATATCAAATAGGGAGCATTTGAGGAACTGCTGGTTTTAAAAAAAGTTTTAATGTTTAAACTTGAAAATAGGTCAAACATAGATTATAAGATGAAAAATAGGGTCTGAAATAGGGTTGTTAAGATCCGGTCCTGGAGTGTTGGTGACGTCCTGGTTTTCATTGTGCTTTTGGTTCAATACAGCTGATGAAATGAAATCAACAGTCAATAAAATTTGGTGTACTGAGAAAGTGTACAAAACCGTGGTGAGATCGGCAATGCTGTTTGGTCTAGAAACAGTGGCACTGAGGAAAAAGGGGGTAGCAGAGATGAAGATGCTGAGGATCTCTCTGGGAGTGACCAGGATGAACAAGATCTGAGAAACAGCACATGTTAGAGGTTTTGGAGATAAAGTCAAAGAGGCCAGACTGAGATGATTTGGACATGTGCAGAGGAGAGAGAGAGTACATCGGAAGAAGGATGCTGGATTTAGAACCACCAGGAAAGAGGACTAGAGGAAGGCCAAGGAGGAGGTTCATGGATACAGTGAAGGAAGACATGAAGATTGTTGGTGTGACCAAAGAAAATGCAGCAGATAGTTTGAAACCCTGGTCTAAAATAATCAGCAGGCAAACATTAAAAATGCACAATAGAGCAAATTAGTTTTTGACCCAAAGTCATTTTCCCCAAACATTTTAACAGAAAACATCAATCTCAAAATCAAATGTAGAAACTTTGAAAAATCATATTGAAAATTCACTCTCAATCAAATTCAAAATAATTTTCAGATGGAAGTCTGAACGTCTCGATCATCAAATACACAGTCCAAAAGACAACTTTGAAGCCTTTTCTATGATGGATCACTCCTGGACGAATGAGGGATTACCCAGATCTATCAAAATCAAAGTAGCCAAATCATTTTTTAATCCAACATTAACCACTTATAAACTCTAAAAACAACAAAGTGTTAGAGAAAATGAACAGTTTTTACTATTTTTCCAAACTGAAAACCCTAACACGAACACCACACATACCAGTATATTTTACTTTGGATCTTGCAATGAACACATTTTGCCACTAGACAGTACTGTACAAGCAGGTTTTACTTGCAAGAATAAAGATGTTTGCAGACCACTTGCAACAAATGGATTAAAAATGTGCTACTTTTTTTTTTAAATAAACCAATTTTACGACATCATTCCTCAAGCTCTTGCAAAAAAACCCTCTATAGATGTGTCACTGAGTCCATGTTGTGATAGACAAATCACTTTATGATCTGGAATACCTATTATCTCCACATGGACCCTCTCTTAAAACAGTCTTCTTTTATTTTTGGGAATTACTCAACTCTAAACAAGCCCTACAAGGCAAGCTAATGTCGCTCTCCAGCACGACTCACCTCATCGTATGGAGGATAAATTTCACTGGAATGTCACAACAAGCAATTCATATACCAAAAAAGGAAAAGAAATCCTGGTAAGTTTTGTTCTTTAACTGTAACACACATAGAAGCAATCAGCACAGATAAAAAGGTCACTTTTTCTTCTTGAAGCATACTAAATGTACAGGTGAAGAGAATAAAGTGTTGTAATTGTTATTAACAAAATATGTCTTTTGTTTCTGCTAAAAACATTAAAATTTTTACGTCCCGGATCCAAACCTATTGACTTAATAGGTTTGGATCTTAAATTGCCTGAGGGCTGAAGGGATGAACGACCTCCTAAAGCACTCAGTCCTACAGCGCAGTGAGAGGAACCTGTTACTTCGGGTCGTCTTCAGGGTCGTGATGACATCATGTAGAGGGTGATGGGGGTTATTCAGGATACCCTGCATTAGAGCCCTCATCATCCCCTCCAAAACAGTTCCCACAGAGCTGTTTTGGAGGGGAGGACACACACAGATCTGTCCCCAGCTCATGCTAAAAGGAGAATCAAAATTCAATAATAGGATGGAAAAGTATGAGCAAGATTTTTGCTGCAATGCCGGTATTGGAGACACTTCTCACACTTTATATTTTTTCGTTATCATCTTGTTTTTCAACGAAAAGTAACAACAGTCTTATTCCAGCTAAAATGACTGAAACAATAAAAATAAAACTTGTTGGGATTCAATTTCATTACAGTGGTGCAGTGGCATCACACAGTGGTTCGTATCCTGGGTGGGATGAGGCTTTAAACGCTGGCCTTTCTGTGTGGAGTTTGCATGTTCTCCCCGTGTATGTGTGGGTTGTCTCTGGTTTTCTGCCACCCTCCAAAAACAAGCATGCTAGGCTAACTGCCATCTAAGAAGTTGCACCTAAGTACAACGACTGTGTGTGTGTTGATGGTTGTGAGTGCGTGGCCTCTCAACATGCTTGTGACCTGTTTGGGGTGTACCCTGCCTCTTGCATGAAATCAGCCGGGATAGGCTCCGGCACTTTCTGTGACCTCTTCAGGAATAAGCATTTCAGAAGACAAAATGAAACATCACAGAGGAAACATCAGACCCCCTTCGTTACTTCTTTACCCATCTCCGTTTAGGCTGGTGTTACAAAATTTTATTTGTCAGAAATTGCGACCAAAAATTGCAATCAATTGTGATCAAAGCACTGAACAATTAGTTTTTCTCGCGTGATTTTAAATGTTTTTATGTCTGCTAGTTTCATGAACTGTGTGAGCCTTAAAGGAAAACTTTTGCACCATCATGTGAGACAACTAACTTTTTCTGTTTCTATTCTAATTTAGATCGACTCATTTAAAATCCAAATTTTTAAATCAGAGGTATCTTTTTGTTTGGAAAAAGAGGATCTGTGAAAACACAAACTGCAATAACTCCACTGCTATACATGAAGTGGTTTGGAGAGCAGCAGAGACATAAAGCCAAGGCATTTTACTGATTGCTCGACAGCTTAATGAGGTTCCCATGGTGAAGCATTAAGGCAGAGATATCAGCAACAAGAGGTCTCTTTTTCTCTCTAAATGCTATAACATGCTTTGCAAAAAAGTCCAGCCAGACACATTTTATCATAATTAAATGGAAAGGTTATCAGTTTCTATGCAATTTACTCCAAACAATCTGCTTCATACCAAAGATGCCAAACACGTCCTTCCACAAACCAACCGAAATACTTTAGTAATTTGGTCAAAGTATGTCGTGGCTTGGAATATTAAAATCTCTTTTTAGAAAATTAAAAGAATTCTCGTTACTGTCGTCTTTGCTAAAAAATGACCATTGTTCCCATTTTGTTTTGCAGCTTTAAAACTACAGTGATCTCATCAGCCAAGCCTCCGAATAAGAAGACAAATAAACCTCCCTTATATGGAGAGAAGCTTTTAAGCGTGGATACGTGCCCCCACACTACACTGCAGCTTGAGTACTAAACAATAACTTTCAGACAGAAAAAATGTATGCATGAGAATAATGAGAAAAATACAACATAATTTTCCACATTTTTCTTTGCATGATCAAATCTGGCTCTCTGTCCTCTCCATAAGGTATGAATATTGAAGGTATGTAAGAGGAGTTATACCTTCCAGATGAGCCGGAACTAAGTCAATAGAAAATTTTAATGGTGAACAATATGAACTGTAATAACAAAGATAATAAATCTGCTCCATAACCATCAGAATTTGAGTATTTCGAAAATTACGTACACACATCTGCAGAGTTTCTACAGCATTCTTCAGTTGAAGTTTTGATGTAACAGGCGTACAGTAAAAAATATATTTACATGTTCACTTTTAAGAGAAGGGATATCAGTTTGTACGTACACTCATACTCTATATACATGCAGAGCCATATATAGAAAGTCAGAAGCACCTGGTTTTAATCCTGTTGACGTTCACATGGCAGCAAAAAAGTCTTTCATGTGATTGCTGTATTTTATTTTACTTCGATTTATGAGTCTGAAACATGCAAAATGTCATGCATTGAATTAACATGCATGCAAAATGATGACACATTGCTAAAACTGGCATGCAAATATTAAAGTTGGAGGTATGCAAAAGTATTTAGAGATAACACTACAATTGCATGATGTAATTAGGGGGAAAACAATCCTCATCCTGCAGGTTTATAACCTCATCATTAGACGTATGGTCATACAACAAACTTGCAAAGCCCAGTTTGAGTCTCACATGTACTGTAACACTTCTATTTGTAAAAAGTACATTGTGCACATACACCTTATTGCATCAGGGTGAGAAAAATCCCCCAGATAAAGTGTTTCTTTCATGCTGAATCTTTTGAAATCAATGACAGATCACACTGCCCTGAGCTTCACACTCTTCTTGACCATATAAGGATGCTGAGGAATCTCTCACCAAAAACATGGCAGACAAAAATGCAGACAGAAACACAACTTTGAACAAACTCTATTTGATCACAGACTTCTATGATAAAAAATTTTTGGCCTTTGATTCTGTAAAAACAACTTTCTGGATAATTGATCTGGAGACTGATCAACATCTGGATACACACAAAGCAAAATGAAATCAGTAAGATGAGACAGACAGATAAATAGATTTTTTAAAAAATCAGAAATACCTGTGACACTAGAAAAGGTGTGTATGTGTCCCCTTCTCCTTCCTCCAAGGTGAAACCCCAGGGTGCACCCCCTCTCAGTGTGACACAAATGTAATCTCCAGTGCCCATTCTCAGCCAAACTTCCACAATGCTCTCATCCAGCTGTCTGGCAGATCAGCACCACTAAAAGAGAGAAAAACCATCTCCACATGACCATCTGATCCCCATCATCAGGGCTCTCCCTGTGTCCAGCCCTCCTGCAGAAACGTCACTGTGTGCAGGAGGTGCATCATGCAACTTGTGGATTTAATAATCAATCATTCATTTTTAAATTATCTGATTTAAAATCATTTTAAATGCACAAAACTAATCCTCTGCATTTAACAGATTGAGAAATTATGTAAACAGATTTACTCTAAAGTAAAAAGGGTTTTAACTCATTTAGTTTGAAATCTGTGGTTTGATCAACATTTGTTTTTATGTATGTGTTCTTCTTTTGCAGACCAGGATTTTATCAGGTTCTAAAGTGATTAACATTTAATTTTTCTTTCGATCTTTTGGAAAGTTGTTGATCAGCTGTGTTTTTGTGATGATGAAACTTATTCACATATCTTTTGCTGACGTGTAGGGTCCCCTTTGATTTGCGCATGCCCAAAGCATCCGACTGGAATGAACTTAATCAAGCAATCTGATCACACCGAAAGTACAAAATTAGGACATGTCAAAATAAAGCAAGAAAATTAGAAACATAAAGTAAACTATGTTTTAAAAATAAAAGCAAATGTATTACATCTAAAATAATAACTTTAAGAAAATAAAACATTCATTCAGGGGTTTTGTGTGGGGTGAAAAAGCTTTTTTTAATATTTTGCTTTGAAAAACCGGAAACAGCTTCTTTCTCTACGAAGTTTTACAGCAAGCTTTTTCCGCTCCACAGAAACCGGTGTCTTGTGGAGTTTGACGTGGCATTCTGTGTTCACTGAAGGAACGAAGATAATCAGTAAAATCCAGGTAAATCTTTAATTAAATCTTTAAATTACCTTATTTTAATCATTTTTACCCCAGATTTAAACATACTCGTGTTAAAAAACACATAAAACGTAGTATTTTCTGCTTTGCTAGCATGATGCTTCCAGATGTGTTCATATATAACGTGGTGTCATCTTTTTAATACATTACTTATTAAAATAAAGGTTATCAGTTTAAATCAATATTAAAGTTCAAACGGGTTAAAATTAATAAATTAAAACAGTTTTTCTGCTTTTTTTTTTGTTTCATAACGAAACGATACTTTGACGTGGCATTTTTTAAATGCTAGTTCCATATGTTATTAATTTCCTCAATTATATCATATACTTTTTTAATTAAATAAAAATAATTACTTTAAAAAATAGATTTCATGTTTGATTAAATTTATCAAGCTGGATAGAGAGTTTAAATTTGACTATTAAACTAAATATAATAGGGCTGCAACTAACGATTATTTTGATGATCGATTAATCTGGCGATTGTTGGCTCGATTAATCGATTAATCGGGTAAAATTGACAACTTAATAAATAATAGTTTTTTTTGGCATTTTATTGAATGTAGTTATGCAAAACACGACTCATAACCACTTAAACAACACGTTGGGCTCATTCTAATAAGTAAAAATGTTAATCTTTCTGTGAAATAAAGAGGGAGTGTATTACCATTTCTACAGCAAATATAAAATAATAAATCTACTTACTGTATACAGTAAAGGTAAATCACGAGCACCCATAAAATGTGTTTTATAGTACTGGCTAAAAAAACATAAAATGTAAACTGTTGACCATCCAGGATCACATTTAAAAACAAGAAATCGTTAACAGTTTTAGATTTGAAAATTTAACCTTGTTCAGAGGTATAGTACCAAACAAAAATGGCCGAGGTTAACATGAGTAAAAATACAAAAAAAACCAAAAAAACAAATCAAGTTGTGTAATATTAAGTGCAGTTGACAGCAAAAACTTTCTAAACAATTAATCAATGACTAAATTAGTCAACAACTATTTCAATAATCGACTATAATCGATTAATTCGATTAGTTGTTTCAGCCCTAAAATATAATTTTAATATATTTAATTTAACATTAAAATGCAATGATCAAATTTATTTAATAACATTTGTTTTTGTCAAATATTCATTTTTAATTGTAATTTTTGTGTTTTGTGTTTGATTTGAAATAGATTTAATCTCATGGATTGTAAACTAAAGATTGCTTTATCTTGAAATAAGCAATGCTAAAGGTCTGTTATGTTCTGATAATAATGTGAGGTCAAAAATCACTTGTGTTTAGAGTTTCAAATTAACACACGACATTGATTAGAAAATTACAGGTTTATCTGTCAGACAAATCAATGACATGAAGACAAAAACATTTTGTTAATCAAATTTTGTAAATGTGTCAAAGAGAAAGAAATCAGTGAACAATTTGGTGATTTAAGGTTTAAAATTTTGAAAACAAAAGAACTACGTACACAATAATAAGTCCTTCAGAGTTTAGATTTAGTTTTTTTTATTTCAAATGAACATATCTGGGGGCTGTGATCTCGCTCAGAGATAAAGTTAGGAGCTTGGAGTATAGCCGTTGTTCCCCCGGGTCGAGAGAAGCCAGATGGGGTGGTTTGGGCATCTGTTTAGACTGCCTTCTAAATGCCTTTCTTGTGAGGTGTTTTGGGTACGTCCCAATAGGAGGAGATCCAGAGGCTGACCGCAGACCTGCTGGGGAGACAATCTTTCACAGGTGGAGAGGGAATACCTGATTCCACGCCCCTCCACCCCCTCATCACAATACTTTGGAACCATATGATGCATTAAAAATCTACGTTCCAACCCTCACCTACGGTCACCAGCTGTTGGTGGTGACCCAAAGAATGAGATCGCGGGTACAAGCGGCCAAAATGAGCTTCCTCCGCAGGGTGGCTGGGCTCTCAGTCAGAGACCGGGTGAGGAGCTCTGCCATCCGGGAGGAGCTCGGTGTCGAGCCGCTCTTCCTCCAGGTCGAGATGAGCCAGATGGGGTGGTTCGGGCATCTGGTCAGGATGCCTCCCGAGCGCCTTGTGGGCGAGGTGTTTCGGGCATGTCCCACCGGGAGGAGACCAAGGGGCAGACCCCGGACCCGCTGGAGAGACTATGTCTCACAGCTGGCCGGGGAACGACTTGGGATCCTTCCAGGTGAGTTGGAGGATGCAGCCGGGGAGAGAGAGGCCTGGGCTGCCCGTTTGAGGCTGTTGCCCGCGCGACCCGACCTCGGAACAAGCGGAAGATGACGGAACGGAACAAAATATTACAATGATAAATAATTGTTTCATCCTCTTATCCATACATGATCAGTGGTGAGAGGAGGGTAGAGGTGGAGGAAAACCAAAGCCGAGGAATCCCGCGGACAAAAAGAAACCTGAAAACAAAACAAAACAAAACAAAAAAAAACCTTAAAAAACCTAAAAAACTCCCAAAACCTACCGTAATCAGATCTATGAATGATCCACCTCCATCAGTTTATTTATTCCTGTGTCCTTTTTAATACATTTAAACACCTTCTGTTTGACCCCCACAGGTTGTTGAGCATCTACCGTCTTGGTATGAGTGGTCAGTGACAACTTAATCCATCAAGATGAGTCATCAGGGTTATGTAGCTACACCCACATACTCTCAGGCACAGCCAGGGATGTCGGGGTACCAGAGTGGTTTTGGAGGTGGTCCCACACAATCTCTTTATGGACACTATGGAGGAGCACCTCAGGGGTTCAGTGCTCCCCCAGCAGGTAAAATTATTCAAACTGAGAGGAAATGAAATGAACTGTGGACTTGATGAGACATTGAAAAGCCAATTGAAACAGAAGACTGGCAATCCCTCAATTGACTTAATTACAAAGAGTTAATTTTTTGTTTTAAAAAAGTATTCGTTTCTTTTAACAGGTCAAATGAAAACCCCGGTTTCCCAAGCTGCTGGAATGCCACCACCTCCTCTTTCCAACCAGTACAATCCAAACATGCAGCAAAACGGTGCTTATTCACAGAGGTAAGAAAATGTCTCTGCTTATTTCTAATGGGGTTGCAGAGGGAGCTGGAGCCTGGATTTTAGGCAAGAGGCAGGGTACACCCCGAACAAGTCGCCAGTCTGTTTGGGGGCTACACGCACACTCATCCACTCACACTCATTTGGCCAATCAACCTATTTTGCATGTTTTTGGAAAGTGGGAGGAAACTGGAGTACAAAAAAATAATCCATGCATACACAAGGAGAACATGCAAACTCCACACAGAAAGACCAGTGTTTCAAGCTTCGCTCCCACTCCGGGAATCGAAACCCAACCTTATTGCTTTGAGGCCACTGTGTTAACCACTGCACCACCGTGCAGCCACAACAAAAACAAAAAACAACATATTTTTATTAATCAATTACCCACTACCAGATGGTGATCAGTTGACAGCTCTGCCCCTCTCTTCACCCGAGCATCCAAGAGATGCGGCCGCAAGTTCAATGAAACAACTATGAAGTCAACCATGGAACTGCGGCCTGGAGTGTCCTGGTGCCACGTGTGGATGTGGACACTCTTGTGCTTGAACATCGTGTTCGCTACCGACAATCCGTGACGAGCACAGATTTAAGCAGCAGAACACCACTCGGGTTTAGATTGGGGGGCCATTCCTCCCAATCACTTCCCTCCATGTCTCACTGTTGTTGCCCACATGAGCATTAAACTCCCCTAGGAGGACAATGGACACTATGGACACTTTTCTACTCCCCTCAAAAACTCCAAAAACAGTGAGGACTCGTCCCCCCACTCGAAGGCGGAGGGAGGCAAGAAAAAAAAGAGTTCAAGCTTTAATTGTGCATTTAATGCAGACTTTTGTCTGTTTTCTCAGGTACCCCGGTCCACCAGCTTCATCTGCTTACAACCAACCACCACAGTCACCATATAACAGCATGGCCTCACCTCCACCGCCCACACAACAAGTTACTAATCAGATGGGAGCAATGAATTTGGGGAATTATGGTAAGCGTAATTCCTGTTCAATGTAGATCTTTCAGAGTTCATTTCAGAGGCATTACAATTCCTCATTACTTGTTATGTTTTGTTTCACCACAGGTCCACTGCAGAGTCCTCCTCCTACAAGTCCCATGTCCCAACAGCCACAAACACCTCCAGCACTAGGTCTACCTTCAGGCCCACAGTCACCCATCATGTCCCCACATATCGTTTCACCCCAGTCACCCCCGGGTAACCTGCAAATGGCAGGGCCTCCAATGGGAGGCCAGCCAATGACAGGACCTCCAATGGCAAGCATGGGAAGACCCTTCCCAGGCCCATCTCCTCCAGGTATAGGAGGTTTCCAGCAGCCTGCTCCTGGACCTGCAGGTCCTACAGGTTACCTTCAGCAAGCAGGTAAGACACTGAGTTTAGACAGTTAAAGTTGTGTCTACCATAGAAAAATGTTCATATCCGCACTGAAATATTTGATTACCCTTACCACTGGCCACCAGCTGTGGGTGGTGACCGAACGAACAAGATTGCAGATACAAGCAGCCAAAATTAACTTCCTCTGCAGGGTGCCTAGCCTCTCACTCAGAAATAGGGTGAGGAGCTCTGCCATCCGGAAGGAGCTCGGAGTAAAGCCGTTGGTCCTTCGGGTCAAGCGAAGCCAGATGGGGTGGTTTGGGCATCTGGTCAGGATGCCTCTTGAACACCTCGCTGTTGAGGTGTTTTGAGCACACCCCACTGGAAAGAGACCCAGAGGCAGACACTGGACCTGTATGTCTCACAGCTGGACAGGGAACACCTCTGGATCCTCCCGGGTGAGCTGGAGGATGCTGCCGGGATGAGAGAACTCTGGGTTTTTATCTAAGCCAGCGACCTGGCTCTGAATAAGCAGAACAGAAAGACTCTTTGGGAGCTCTGTAAAAAGCAAATTGAACAACTAAGAGATCATCAACTAAGAAACAGAATGAAAAACAGATATTATAATACAAGAAAAGAAAAAAATACCCTGGAAACATAAAATGAATCAAAAACACAGATTTTACAAGAGAACGAGAAATACCAGCAGTTCACTAAACCGGATTGAAAGTTGTGAGACTTGCAGACCTAAACCTCAATGTCTCAAACATTTCTTTGACAATGAAGAAATTTATCAGTATTTCTGTTTGTCTGGTACAGGTCAGTTTGGGGGCCACATGGCTGGTCCACAACCTGGCATGCCAGGAGCTTTCCCTGGAGCATCTGCTGCACTGGCTGGGCCACCGCAGAAAAAAATGGATCCAGACTCTATTCCAAGCATTGTAAGTTTTAGTTAATTTGCCTTTGATTATATTTTATAAATTAAAGTATCACAGTCATGTGTCTATTCAATTTTTTTCCAAAATGGCTTTACTGTTGTTATTTTTATTTTAGACCCAGGTCATTGAAGATGACAAAGCAAAGTACGGCGGGCAGGTTTTCAGCACAAACGTTAGAGGACAGGTTCCACCTCTGGTGACGACTGATTTCACCATACAGGATCAAGGTAAGAAAAAATCTACATCACACATTACGACTGTATAATAATGACAAAATGTCTAATTGCAGTTTATCTATTTGATCTAGCATTTTTTTTTTGGCTGAACAAGCATTTTTTTAAAACATTTGTAAAAAATTAACCATGCAAAGTAGTAAAAAAAAAACCTACTATTTTTAACTGGTAAACAAAAAAACAACCAACTCTATAAAAATTGATGACTAAGGAGGAATTGGTTGCAACTGAACATAATTACTTTGGTATTTTGAAATATATATATATATATATATTTTTGGTTTTAATTAGTGTGCTCTGGTTGAATTTCACAGCCACAAAATTAATTATTATAGTATTTAAACACAAATTGGGATTTGTATCAAACCAGTAATTCAGAATATAAACAATCAAAGATCTTTAGATACCAGGCATGGACAAACTTCGGCCCACAGGCCACACGTGCCTTTAACGGGTCGCACGTTTACCACGGGTCGTTAAAAGTTTTAGTCCTGCTCACCGAACTTGAAAAAATTAAATAAATAAACCTTGTTAGTTTTATTTCCCCTGCAATTCTGATGTTTCCTCACTAGATGGCACACTCTAGATTCATTGGCTTTGTTGAGAAAACAACAACACTGCTCCCTTTATAATGTGTGTGTCTCTGTGATGCACACGCTGTCGAAATAAACAGTGTGCACAGATATGGAAAGCCATTGGGCCCAATACACGCACGTAAACAAGTGTGTTAGATGTTAAAACAAGCTAACTGTTACATCTAGCGCTTAGATTTCAGATCTAGCGCCGCTAAGTGGACGATTTTAAGCGCTAGTGCGCTACTTTTGAAATTTCACTCTCTTGATGTAACATTTAGCGTGCTTGTTTAAAATCTAGCGCGCCATTCTATTGGTCTAATCTAGCGGTTACCAAAGCATGCCATCCATCTGCTCCTGTTCCAATCCCGGCTCCGGTCAAATGTGAAAACTCAATGTGACCCGCGAACTAAAAAGTTTGTCCATCCCTTGGATATACCCTGCCTGGAAACAGCCGGAATAGGCTCCGGCACTCCTCATGATCTTGTTAGGAATAAACGGTTCAGAAGATAGAACGAAAACAAAATCTCTCCAATAAGCAGAAAAATTTTCTCGTGGGAACATTATTTTTTGTTTGTTTTTTTACATCAGATTTTTTAAGTAGTCACCACAGCAGCATGGAAAATGTTGGCAATGAAAGAAACAACTTTTTTAAAACTGTTTTTGTTTTAGCAATTTTTTTTTCAAACAATAAAAATAAAAGAGCTTAAGCCAAAAAATAGAGCTCTCCATTTACAGTCGATCTATGTTCCACCCTCACTTATGGTCACCAGCTGTGGGTGGTGACCGAAAGAATGAGATTGTGGATACAAGCGGCTGAAATGAGCTCCATCCACAGGATGGCTAGGCTCTCACTCCGAGATAAAGGAAGAAGCTCTGCCATCCGGTATGAGCTCGGAGTAGAGCCTTTGCTCCTTCGGGTTGAGCGAAGCTAGATGGGGTTGTACAGGTATTTGGTTAGGATCCCTCCCGAACACCTCATACTGGACAGGGAACGGCTCAGGATCCTCCCGAGTGAGCTGGAGGTGAGAGAAACGTGAGTTTCCCATCTGGAGCTATTGCTCCTGCGACCTGGCCCTAGATAAGTGGAAGACAACAGAACAGAACTCAATACTTTCAACATCAATAAATTGCACAGGCTTCTTTATTAATTAATTATGTAGAACTAGTTAAATCCTCCAGAAGAAATAAGTTTAAACTTCTCACTGAGAGTTTCTTGGTTTTCCAGACCTCACTCTAACCTCCTCCTCTGTTAGATTCCATTTAAATTTCTAACCACATAAAAGTAGATTGCAATCTTTTTTGTTTTTATTGCCTTTTGCTGCTTTGGTGTCATCTATTACAAAGTCTTTAAAAATGTCAGAATGTTTTTTTGAATAAGATACTGGCTGCACATGTTTAAAACAGTATGACAGATTGTTTTTTAAAAGATATGACAACACTAATTTTAACGGTATTTTTAAAAATGAACTGCACCCATAAAAACAATTGTTAATTAAACCCCAAATGCTTTTTGAATTCCCCAAATGCTTTCAGAATTCTGATGGGTTTTAAAGTATAAAAGCCTGAAGTTTCCCTTTTGAGTGTTTTATTAACTCGTGCTTTGCAGTTTGAAACAATTTGTTCTTTTGTAATTAAAATGTTTTCGTTTCTTTGTTACCGTAGGCAACGCCAGTCCCAGGTTTATTCGTTGTACAACCTACTCTCTACCCTGCACCGCTGACCTGGCCAAACAGTGCCAAGTGCCCCTTGCAGCCGTCATCAAGCCTTTCGCCAAATTGCCAAAAAACGAGGTAAATCCGGGTTTTGGTTTGAACATCTAGTCAACAAAAACAAAAACTTCACTGCAAAAGTGGTTAATGAAGCTGAAAATAAAACTGAGAAACTTTTTGAATCATTAACAGAAAATTTACAAGTTCAATCAAGTTAAAAAAAAAAAAAGTTGATGCTGCTTGAAATCCATGTTTCTATTAAAAGAGAAAGGGAGGATTGTTTGATTCCTCGTAGTACAGGATTAGTTTTGACATATGCTACAGAAGTTAATCTGTCCTGTGAGTGACCTTCTTCTTGGATCATGTGTGGTCCAACAATCCTGTCTTCTATTCTCCCTCCGGACTCCTCTTGTCTCAGACACTAACCGGCCTTTTTAGGCAATGTTAACGTTTTTCCCGATGGGCTTTCAGATTAATTAGACCTGCTCAGAGTTCTGCTGAAGAAGTAAAGTTTATTGGTGTCAATCACTGAAAATATACTTCACTTAACAAACTAAACTTGAGATTAAAGTTTCTTCACAGCTCAATGGAAAAAGACTTTTATCCATTTGGGTCTCTATTTTTTTTTGGTTACTGTATGAACTAATTCTACTAATAATCGTAATCCTGCTCTAATAATAAACTGATCAGCTCGCTTGTCATTCTCAGTTTTATGGTGGGGAAGATTTAAAGCAAACATTAACAATCTTAAGTTGCACCACAGTCTGCAGAGAAACTAAAATAAACTAGTTAAAGACTGTTTCTGTCGTCACAAGGCCTGTGCACGCTCTCCAAACGGCATGTTGTTTGACAAACCTGATTCAAGCCAGCTAATAAAATTTCTATAAATATCACAGTAAATGTATTATAATGTCATTATTTTCTTGTTTTGGTGCCGTGGAACTTCGGATCAGAGAAATAAGATACCTAGGTACATGTAAATGTTTCATTATACTGGCTATTTTGTACTCATTTTGGAAATCTACGCCATTTGCAAATCGTATTCTTTTATTTTAAAGTAATTGCAATACTATTTAAGAAAACACTTAACCCCTAACACTAATGCCTCTTCGTGAAAAATTGCTGAAAACAACCGAATCCTTGCCGCGATTAATAAGCATTGATAAAACACCAGATTGATAAGCGATATCGAAAAGAGTGCTGGTGAACAAGATGGTGGTGAACACCAGTCATCTGCAAAAGACGTTTTTCCAAAAATGATAAAGGATGTTTCAGAGGTGCACAGAACTGGTGCACTAGTATGAATTCTTCTTCTTCTTTCTGCTTTTCCCTTCAGGGGTCGCCACGGCAAATCAGTTTCTTCCTTCTAACCCTAGCAGCTGCATCTTCTTCGGTCATACCAACTATATTCGTGTTGTCTTTCACTGTATCCATGAACCTCCTCTTTGGTCTTCCGCTAGGCCTCTTGCCTGGGGGTTCCAAATCCAGCATTCTTCTTTCAATGTACTCTCTCCTCTGCACATGTCCAAACCATCTCAGTCTGGCCTCTCTGACTTTAAAACCTCTAACTTGTGGTGTTCCTCTGATCCTGTCCATCCTGGTCACTCCCAGAGAGATCCTCAGCATCTTCATCTCTGCTACCTCCATTTCTGTTTCCTGTCTTTTCCTCAGTGCCACTGTTTCTAGACCAAACAGCATAGCATGGCTGCTCTCACCATGATTTTGTATATTTTCCCTTTCATTTTAGCTGAAACTCTTCTATCACATTTCAGACTCAATACTTTTCTTCATCCGTTACAGCCTGCCTGAACATGCTTCTTCACCTCTTTTCCACACTCTACGTCAAAATACTATATCCGCCACGCAACAAATCAAATTTATTGAAGCCCTCCTTTGCACTAACATGATCAAATATGCAATTTGATCTCCTTCAAATTGCATATTGATAGGAACTTTCTTTTTTTTTTTATCTAAAAACGCTACTTTATACCTAAAAGTTAGTGTTTGAGACACACGTAAAAAACAACACGCTACATGTTTCTAATCAACTGAAAACTTTACTTCTTGTTGTCATTACAATTAATAAAAAAATGCACATTTTGAAAACGCCTCCTTGGTTAGGTTACCAGCTAGAATTATGCTGTTTATTTGCTTTGAGCAGCATTTCAGTCACTGTTGGGACAAGTTTTTACATGTGAAAACATTTAAAATGACTATCATAATGACATACTGGTTGGTCCAGGGAATAACAATGACATTGAATTAAACTCTGACTTTATAACTTGATAAAAATAAATGTTAGATTGATGTGTTTTATTGAGATTGTTTTCAACAGCTTAACTTTATGCTCTGTTCTGTTCTTTGTAAAGTCTCCTCTGTATGTTGCGAATCACGGTGAGACGGGTCCAGTGCGCTGCAACCGATGCAAAGCCTACATGTGTCCTTTTATGCAGTTCATCGATGGCGGACGACGCTTTCAGTGCGGCTTCTGCAATTGTGTCAATGAAGGTAAAATTGAATTTATTTTAAAACGATAAAAACAAAATCTTTTGTGATCAACTTGTTTAGAAATAAAAAATGATCTTCTTCCAGTGCCCGTCTTCTATTTCCAACATCTTGATCACATGGGCCGGAGGGCGGACTTCTACGAGAGGCCGGAACTTTCTCTTGGATCATATGAATTTGTGGCCACGCTGGATTACTGCAAGGTACAAACCCCCTCACCCCAAAAAAAACAATGTTTAAACCGTTAGCGATCACTAACAAAATTTTATTGAAAGATTTATCAGACAATTAAACTGAGTCTTTGCTTTGTTCTCGACAAATTTGGAAGTGAATAAAAATAGATTAATGGAACAAATTAGTTTCTGTTTTATACATGAGAGTTTTTGTTTTTAATTACTTAGCATCCAACCAGTAAAGCTTTCCTGGAAACCTTAATTATGAAAGGACAAGAACCCTTTTTGTCCATGAAAGAATTAGTAAGTTAGTTTTGTGAATAAACACTTATAAACATCCTCTACAAAATCAGGAACAAACAAAAGTCTTAAATGTGTTTCTTGATGGATTTGAACTGTTTCTGTTTAAAACGGCTCCAATTTGTCTGCTTCAGTTTTGTTGTAAATACGGCATCCCGACAAATAGTTTTTACTGCAAATACCCTTTTTTTTCCTGAAAGCAATTCCAGACTTTAAAATACTGAAAATATCTTTTCTTTCCACAGAACAACAAAGTTCCAAATCCTCCTGCCTTCATCTTTATGATCGATGTGTCCTATAACAACATCAAAAGTGGTTTGGTTAAACTGATCTGTGACGAGCTGAAAACTCTGCTGGAAAAGTTGCCCAGGTATTTAATAATGTGTAGATTTAAAAAGCACTATCACATGCATTATTTAAGTTTAAGTTATATAGCTTTTTTTTTCGCGGCGTTATTTTCTCTAAAAACACATTTTGATCAGTTCCAAAGGAGAAAATGCTGAATTTCACCAGGTTACTCCTAAAATAACTGAAATTCCCTCCTCTTGATGCTCTGCCTGAAACAACATACCCATGCTGATGTGTAGCCATGACATCACCGCCTAAAAACTTTAAAAAAGTTCTCTTACAGCGTTTTTTTCCCACCTTCCTCACTCCATTGTTGTCTGGGTTTTAGGTAAAGCCAATACACACCTTTTAGGTTTTATAGGGTCTGTGCCTAAATGTGTGTAATTTATTCATGATGATGTTAAAACCCACTTTAAGTCAATCCAGATGTTCTCAATCTATTTCAACATCACAGCTGCTGGAGATGAAGCAGCATTAGTAATCCTCACGGGTTAGATTGAGGTTAAAAACAATTTAAATATTGTCAATAGAGATAAAAAAAAACTGTAGCTTAAAGACCTGCTGAGGGGTATCGATGTAACGGGGCTCCTTCCTTGGAGGGATTTATTTCTGCTAGTTTTGAGTTTATGCTCCCTTATTTTGTTTTTATTCCTTTACAGATAGACTGTAAAACTTATCTTCTAATCGACAGACGGACCAGTGCGGCATCCGCAACAATTAGGACGCTGCATCAGTCTTGTAGTGGAGAAAAAGCTAAGCCAAAAGGCAAAGCTCTCGATTTACCAGTTGATTTAAGTTCCTGATGGTGACCGAAAGATCAAGATTGCGAATACAAGTGGCCGAAATGAGCTTTCTCCACAGAGTGGCTGGGCTCTCACTCAGATATAGAGGGAGAAGCTCCGAGTAGAGTCATTGCTCCTCTGGGTCGAGAGAAGCCAGGTGGGGTGGTTCAGGCATGTAGTTAGAATGCCTCGCTGATGAGGGATCTTAAGCACGTCCTATTGGGAGGAGACCCAAAAGCAGACTCCAGACCTGCTGGAGAGACTATGTCTTGCAGCTGGACAGAGAACACCTCGGGATCCTCCTGGGTGAGCTGGAGGATGCAGCCGGGGTGAGAGAAGCCTGGGTTTCCCGTCTGAGGCTGTTGCCTCGCAACCTAGTCCTGGGAAGGCAGAAAACAACGGAATAGAACAAATCTTCTTACAATTTGCCGATACCCCCAAAGAAGTTTGAAGATGAAAACAAAACCTTCAAATACAATTGGGGGGTCCCCCGTGTTTCCATCAGGACGAAGAACATCTATTGACTTCTTTAGATATTTAACTGTGGAGTAGAATAAGCTAATATTTAAACAATAATCTTTGACACATTGGTTGCTCGCCCCGGGGGAGGGATCTCTCTTTCATGTGGATCCCCACGAGGTTTCTTATTTTTTCCCCACTGATGGTTTTTTTTAGGAGTTTTTCCTCACCGAGAAGGAGAGTCTAAGGGCATAAATGTGCTAGTCTTGTTTAGTTAGCATTTGTTAGTTTTTTTTCTTGATGTGTATTTGTGTTTATACATTCCTCTTTTTCTTGTGAAGCCCATTGAGACGGAAAATTCTGTGATTTTGGGCTAAACAAATAAAATTGAATTGAATTGAATTCAGATTCAATCAGCTAGTCGAGATTATTAGTAATGTACATAAATAAATTCTTTCTGATTTTAGGGAAGAAGGTGCAGAAAACTCAGCTGTGAGAGTGGGTTTTGTCACCTACAACAAGGTTCTTCATTTCTACAACGTGAAGAGCGCTCTTGCTCAGCCGCAGATGATGGTAGTGTCTGACATAGGAGAGATGTTTGTCCCGCTTCTTGATGGATTCCTGGTCAGTTACCAGGAATCCAAAGCTGTTATTTACAAGTAAGAAATGTGGAATTACTTCTATTATCCTAAAAAAAACTGAAAAAATCTTTTTAAAATAACATTCTGAATAGAGAGTTAAAGCTCTGCTGATTTATTGTTTTCTTTCCAGCCTGTTGGATCAGATCCCTGACATGTTTGCAGACACCAGTGAGAGTGAAACGGTCTTTGCTCCCGTCATCCAAGCTGGCGTGGAGGCGTTTAAGGTCAGCTAATCAGTTTTTTTGTTTGTGTTGTAAAAAGTTACCTGTATTTTTTACTTAATTTTTTTTTGTAATGCAATAAAGCCAATACTATAAAGTAATGATCTAATTAATTTCACCTCTTTATTTAATGAATGGTTCATTTGTTTACGCACTATACACACTTCATTGGTCTGTTTCCTCTCCAGGCTGCAGAATGCAACGGTAAACTTTTCATCTTTCACTCGTCCATCCCCACCGCCGAGGCTCCCGGCAAACTGAAAAACAGAGACGATAAAAAGCTGGTGAACACTGACAAAGAGAAGGTGAGTGTAGCTGCTTGGCTAACACACAATGTGAACTTTAAACACACAGTGTTGACTGAGAGAAAACAGTCAGAGTCTGGGATTCATCTAATCAAAGAAAGGCTGGACATTAAGCGCCTCTAAAACCTTCTCTGTTGGCCTAAAAATATCTGTCATCAATTATAGTTTAGTTAATAATATTCATAAAATATTTACAAAACGTCTAACTGCTTCTTTTTCATTAGCTGCGCTTTTTACATGTAAGCATTTGACTAATCATATTTCAGCCAGCATTTGTTGCTAGGTAGACTAAAATCTGCTGCTTCTTACTATGTGTACAGTAAAGACGGTGTGTTTACTAGATTAGTTGCTATACTCTATGTATCTGTAAAGATACAGATAATTTACTGATAGAATTTCTGTGCTTGGACCAATAAAAGATGGTCCAATTCCGACTGGGCCCATGCCTAAGTGACCCCCAGTTCCTCCCACTATTAACGCAGTCATGGCTAACTGATGCGGTGCAAAGCAGCAAAAGTAATTTTCCATAAGGGATGAATACAATATGATAATTTAAAAAAATGAACAAGAAGACTTTTTATTCAACCTATCAGAATTTGTTCGGTACCTCTTGAGCCATCTGAAAGATTTTTCAAAGGCTTTGAATATGTCACTGTTTTCAGACTTTCTGATTGGACGGTCAAAGATTAAAGCAGCTAAGCAATTAGACATATCGTCTGTGGTAGGCTGTGTAAATTGAAATATCGTTTTGTTACTATAAAACCTTTTTTTTAAGAAAATAACAAGTGAAGGAAGAGAACCAATTGATTTGGTGGCTGATTTACTTTCTAGGACCTTTTTAAAAGACGTTTATGTGACTAACGTCACATAAGGGGCTGAATTTTTATCATTGGTGGGGAGAGAGAAAGTTGAACTTTATCGACAAATAATCAAAGTTTTTGATCCAAGACTTCGCTGACTAAAATGTTATTTAAGAAGTTGATCTGAAAATGTTTGTGTTGTGGCTTAATTGATTATCAAAGACTTTTTCACCACTGAATTATTTAGCAAAAAAGTTCTTTCTTTTTATCTGTGATACCTGAACTATGTTTTTTTCTTTATTAATAAGATCGTTTAAAACCATAAAATTGTTACGAAGAGGCAGATTGATGCAGAAACGAAAATACACTGTTCGTCACTGACTCAATGTAACCAGAAAGATTAGTTGTTCTAAAGGTTGAAAAGTTTATAATTCTTTTGTGAAGATTTAGTTCAAACATTAACCTAAGCTTCGTATCTGATCGGAGGTAGAAAATACGTTTTTAAAATGTGCTTCCTTTTTATCCACAGTCTCTGTTCCAACCTCAGAAAGGCATTTATGAGCAACTTTCTACAGACTGTGTGGCACAGGGCTGCTGCGTGGATCTTTTCCTTTTCCCCAGTCAGTACGTGGACTTGGCAACCATGGCCGATGTGCCAGCACACACCGGAGGCTCGGTCTACAAGTACAACAACTTCCAGGTAATCAGAAAAAAAAAAACCTATCACATTGCACAATAAGTTGTTTTTGCACAGGCAGTTTAATTTCACCTCAATAAAACAAATAGTTTGAGTCACGTAACCAATTTGGCTGAACATGTAGGATCCAATAAAGAACTGTCCCTAAGGAACGATGCAACAAGCATCTGAAGTTACTTTAAACTGTCCAACACACACTCACTCACTCACTCACTCACTCACTCACTCAATGAAGTTACACACACAGCTTAGAGATGAAAAAAAAAGTTGTATTGTACATCTCCAGGCCAAAGAAATCCACATCTCAATCATTTTGAGCTTTGGTTTATGTTGGTGCATAAAAATAAAAATCACATGTGGTAACCGATGCCTTCTGCTGGTGAACAGATGGAAACAGACGGGGAGCATTTCCTGACAGACTTGAGGAAAAACGTCCAGAAAAGCATCGGATTTGATGCCGTCATGCGAGTTCGTACCAGCACAGGTAATTATAAAATCCAATAAAACAATAGGCCGGGATGGGAATTAGCGCCTCCAAATCCGAGACCATGATCCTCGCCCGAAAAAAGGTGAAATGCCGCCTGCGGGTCAGGGACAGGATCCTGCCCCAAGTGGAGGAGTTTAAATATCTCGGGGTCTTGTTCATGAGTGGGGGAAGGATGGAGCGGGACATCGACAGGCGGATCGGTGCGGCATCAGCAATAACTAGGACGCTGCATCGGTCCGTCGTGGGAAAGAGAGAGCTGAGCCGAAAAGCAAAGCTCTGGATTTACAAGTCGATCTACGTTCCAACCCTCAGCTATGGTCACCAGCTGTGGGTGGTGACCGAAAGAATGAGATCGCGGGTACAAGCGGCCGAAATGAGCTCCCTCCGCAGGGTTGCTGGGCTGTCACTCAGAGATCAGGTGAGGAGCTCTGCCATCCGGGAGGAGCTCGGTGTTGAGCCGCTCCTACTCCAGGTTGAGAGGAACCAGATGGGGTGGTTCGGGCATCTGGTCAGGAGGCCCCCTCAACGCCTCGCGGGCAAGGTGTTTCAGGCACGTTCCACCGGGAGGAGACCAAGGGGCAGACCCCGGACCCGCTGGAGAGACTATGTCTCACAGCTGGCCGGGGAACGACTTGGGATCCTTCCGGGTGAGCTAGAGGATGCAGCCGGGGAGAGAGAAGCCTGGGCTGCCCGTTTGAGGCTGTTGCCCCCGCGACCCGACCCCGGAACAAGCGGAAGATGACGGAATGGAGCAATAGACCTTTTGTGTCTCTGATTTTTAATAAACTAGCGGTACGTGTGTTTGTTTGTTTGCAGGTTTCAGAGCGACAGACTTCTACGGTGCTGTTCACATGAATAATACCACCGATGTAGAGATGGCGGCTGTGGATTGTGACAAAGCCGTGACTGTGGAATTTAAGCATGACGACACTCTCAGTGAGGAGTCAGGAGCTCTCATGCAGGTGTGTGTTTTCAAACTTTGAAGAAAAAAGAAAAAGAAAAATTGGTGTGCTGCACTCCTTACACCGCAGCAGGCTGCCCTTCGACGGCACCAATGGTGGGAGAAACGGGGCGTTAGGTGTCTTCTCCAAGGACCCTAGACGTGCTCTCTGTGGGACGCGAACCCGTGAACTTCCGGTCCGCGTGCGAACCCTCTAATCACTGAGCTGCCGTCTCCTCCCGTGTCCCCACGTTTCTAATCAAAAAAGGCTTAATTTTAAATCTGTTTCTGTCATCGTTCTCAGTGTGCCTTGCTTTACACCACGATGGGAGGCCAGAGGCGACTTCGGATTCACAACCTGAGTCTGAACTGCAGCTCCCAGCTATCGGAGATGTTCAAGAACTGCGAGACGGACTCACTCATGAACTTCTTCGCCAAATCAGGTGACTTTTATGACTGAAAAGATAGAAATTCTTGCTGCAGCTACAAACTGGTCTGATTACTTCTCACCAAGTTCCGTCTATCTATTTCTTCCTCAACTATTTTATTTGTTTGTCTAAACTAAAGTTTCAATTTTTTTTTTTACTCTGTTTTAATACAGGTGCAAATTTGTGTGGTTTCTTTTTTTTTTGGTCTTCTTATAACAAACCCTTGTTTCCCTCCCTCCCTCTTCTTCTATCCTCTCAGCTTATCGTGCCATATTGAACCAGCCTGTAAAGAATGTGAGAGAGATCCTCGTCCACCAAACGGCCCACATGCTGGCCTGTTACAGGAAGAACTGTGCCAGCCCGTCAGCTGCCAGCCAGGTCTTTACACACGGTCCAGATTAACTCAACTTTTATGATTTTCGAACATAAAATTTACTCTGTTTCTTTACATTGTAGCTGATTCTGCCGGACGCCATGAAGGTGTTTCCAGTCTACATGAACAGCCTGATAAAAACCAGTCCGCTAGTGAGCAGTACAGAGCTCCCCACAGATGAGCGGAGCCACCAGAGGTTGTCAGTGATGTGTATGGGTGTGGAGGACACCCAGCTGCTGTTCTACCCACGTTTAATCCCTCTGGTAGGAACGCAACCTCATGGATGTTTATTATGTTAAAGATCCCGATGAGTAAACTTACCCCGTCTTTCCAGCACGCTTTGGACCCTGCCAGTGAGCTGGTTCCCGCCCCAGTTCGCTGCTCAGAGGAACGACTTGCAGACTCCGGGATCTTCCTGCTGGAGAACGGTCACTCCATGTTTCTCTGGCTTGGACAAGCGAGTTCACCGGATCTCATCCAGAACATCTTCAACATCCCGTCTCTCGCCCACATGCAAGGACAGATGGTGAGGGATCTTCTCATCACACTAGTTTCTATTTAGAGAAAGTTCCAAAATAGCGTTTTATATTCTCATTAATCTAGGAAAGTTCTGCCAAATTGATAAATTGAACATCAGTCATTTGGACTTGAGTTTGAAGACGTTTCACATCCTTGGAAGAGAGGCCAGATGACTGATGATCAACCACTTTGGTGTTGAAGCATCTGGACTTCTACAAACATGAACTTCATAGCAGATATTTGAAGGCCTAAAACGTTAAAATGAAAAGTTGAAACTATAGAAAATGGAATTTGACATGGATAGTATGTTTTGTTTTTTTTTTCTTTCCAGTGCACTCTGCCTGAGCTGGACAACCCAGTATCAAAGAAGATCAGATCCATCATCTCTGACCTGATTGATCGGAGGTCAAACTCTATGAAGGTAAAAATTCAGGAAACATAATAATAATTTTAAATATATCATTTTAATTAAATAAAATAATAAAAGACTTATGCGTACAAAAAAGTTTAGTTGAACTCTGGTTCCCTCTAGTGGAACAAAAGTGTAATACTACACAAAGTTTTTAAATTGAACAATTGAGTTTTTTGCATATTTTCTCTAAACTTTTTTCAAAATATCTAAAATTTAATTCCATTATATATTTTGGAGCTGGTTTAAATATTTTAACTCTACTTTTAACTCTACAAAAATTCAGCTTTTGATTTATGTTCTTGGATTAAAAGAAATATAAAGAAAACATTTTCAATGCGTCAATCCGTCGTGGTGAAGAAAGAGCTGAGCCCGAAAATTAAGCTGTCGATCTACAAGTCGATCTACGTTCCTACCCTCACCTATGCTCGCCTGCTGTGGGTGGTGACCGAAAGAACGAGACTTCAGACACATTCGGCCAAAATGATCTTCCTCCCCAGGGTGGCCGAGTTCTCACTCAGAGATAGAGAAGCTCTGCCATCCGGGAGGAGACTTTCTGCGTTAAAGCACTGATAGAACAATTCTAAACGGGGAGAAAACGAGGTTTGTGGTGTAGTTATTTATTTATTTTCTTGTGCTTCACACAGTTGCAGATCGTCAGACAAAAAGACAAAGCAGAGATGTTGTTCCGTCAGTTCCTGGTGGAGGATAAAGGTCTGTACGGCGGAGCTTCCTACATGGACTTCCTTTGCTACGTTCACAGAGAGATCAGGCAGCTGCTCACTTAAACTTGGACCTTCTCCTTTTTTTTCTTCTCAACTGGATCCAGAGAAACACACACGGTCAGTTTCTCGAAAGTTTGAGACATTTGAATGATAAAAACCAAATTAGGCCTTTTTGAGCATCTCTTGGCATAATTTTCTATGCACAGTATGATCGTCATCTAACTGCTTATTTGAGATTTCCTGTAAAATAAGTAAACAGATCCAGCATCTCTTTTCTGATGGACTTCATCATTTTTGCAGCTCAAAGAGAAATTAAAATCAGCTGATTTGTCATTAGCAATATAATATTTAATATATATTCACTTTATAAACTCTGCTTTACACAAAGGGTCATTTTACCCTGTAATTTATGGGGTATCATAACAAAAACCCTTTAATTCTTTTTTTTTTTTTTTAGTTTTTTTTTTCTTCTAAATAGCTGATTCTCAAAGAATATTAATATCGAAATAATTTCTAGATGTTTCTACAACGTATTCTTTTCATTCTGTAACCAAAAGCTTAAATGAAACAAGCTTTAAGAACGATGCAAGATTTTTTTTTTTCAAGAGCGAAGTAGTGAAGACAGTACAACGAGGTACTGTGTGTTTATTTGAAATGATGAACAAAGAGCGGATGAGAAAGTTTAAAAAGGGAAACGTACTTTTCTTCTTATTCGTCCTCCAGTCGCTGTGATGATTCATTGATCATCAAGACGTGAAACCTGTATTTATCGGGCAGGCTGCAGTGTAAAAGGATTTGTTTCTCTATTCTAATGAAATGTTTAAAGGTCTTACATTTCTGTGTTCCTATCAGTACTGTACAGTTACAGAATCATACTGTATCGCTTTGTTATTTTTTTGTACGAATCGATCATTCTGCCAAATTTGTCTGAGAAATTTCACTTGATTGTCTTCACGGATCGCCTCATGTTTGTACATGTTTCAGATCATGTCGTTTGTGAAGTTGTGTTAAAAGTATTTCAGTCTATTTTCTTTGTAAACATCTCTCAGCTGATTTTGTGCTAAACATCAGCAGCCATTTGTCTGGAACGGAGAAGATTTGTTTGTTAAAGAGTAGACTTCATGTTTCATGTACATTTCATTCCCAGCCTTAAAAAGAAAAGTTTTCTAATTAAACAAATTGTATCTTTCGTTTACAGTTTTATGATCTGATAGTAAAATGATTCTATTATCTGCCTCCGTGTCAAGTTCTTTAAACAAATGTTTGTTGAGTAAAACCTGAACCACTTGTGAACACCTATTTTCCTAAATACGTGCTTAGATTTCTGAAAATCTTTGATTGCTAAAGTCTGTGTAATCCTTCATTCATCCAGAAGTGATCCACCATAAAAAAGGCTTCGAGTATCTTCTGGACTGTTTGATGATCGAGGTGTTTTGATTTTCATTCGGAATCTAATCCAAGTTTGGCCAACTTCTAAGGAGGAGCTAACTTCACAAAGCATGTATTCAACTGTGTCTTTGACCAACACGTTAGTTGAACAAACTGCATCCTTTCACTCCGTCACCTTGGTAACAAGAAGGTACGCAGAGCAGATCTCACTACTGTCTTACAGTTCTCTTACAAAGAAGCTGTCATTTAGTCTCAGATTTTTCTTTGTGGTCGTCTGCTTGAGAGGCAGTTTGACCGCAACGCACAACAACCAGCTGGATAGAATGATATGGAAATGTGTATCTGAGGTGGGAAGAAACATGGACTCTGAGGGAGCTGTTTTGGAGAGGAGGGCGAGGGCTCTAATGCACGGCATCCTGAATAATTCCCGTCACCCTATGTGTGATATGGTCACAACCCAGAAGAGTGCCAGAAGTTCCTCTCATTGAACTCCAGGACTGTGTGCCTTACTATTCATTTAACAGATGTGCCTGGAAGGGACTTGGTCCAAAATTAGTATCCTATTACTAGTGATAGTAACTTTTACCATTGTATGTTTAATTTATTTGTGTAATTTGTTGCTGCTGGACACCAGAGGTTCTCCTGCGGGGATGATCTTTTTTAAGTTTTTATCTATACGGCCGACCGTCCATCTTTAAGGCTGAACTCTTAAGACTTTAATTTTCAGAATGTCTTTTTTTTCCCCCAAGAAATGAGATTCTAAACAAAATAAATTTACAGAAGGATGTATTTCTGCATTTCCTCTCATAGCTTAACGTTTTTAAATTGTCCAGTTTTGCTCCTGTAAAAATTTACAACCACCCCTTTGTAATATCCAGCAGTCCCCATAAGAGGGCATCCGTTAACTTCAGTTTCCCTGAATTATTAAAAATTCAAACTCATCAACACAAACATTCCTGTTCTGATGATTTTCTCCACAAAAATACACACAAGAACACAGAAAAATGTCATATTTGTTTTACTAAATTAAACATGCCTCATTGGACGTGGCTGCTAATGTGCAGATGAATCATAAAGACTTTAATAAATATTAAAATAATTATACACTTTCTTCTGGATTTAATTAGACCTCTGCATTTCTAATATTTGAGAAACTAGATGGAAACAATGTTACATAATGTCCAGACATTTCTTTAATTAATCAAACAGGATGATTTTTTTTTTTTTTTATCAGCATGCCTTCTTTTCTTCACTGCTTGCTGACAATCATGCTGCGTCTGAGTGGGCGTCTGGACTCCATCCTCACAAAACCAGAAAACAGACATTTATTTCTTAAAATTAGGATCCAAACTCTGCTGCATGTAAAAACAGTCAAATTGGTGACATAATCTAAACATCTGGAATCAATCGGAGATCAGTTTTTGATTTAATACTGTACATCTTTTTTGTACAATGATGAATCATCTCCAGCGTTGCTCTTTGTTCGGTCAAACCAAAGCAACATGTGATAAATTTTTACAGGAAATATACAGAAAGAATGAAATTAAAATACACAGAAGCTTTTCTTCTATGACAGACATTTTAAACTTGGATGATTCTCTAGATGGAATCAGAACTGTCTGTGTGCTTCATTAAACAAACCATAGATGTTAAAGTCCATGTTTGACATCGATACGCTTCTCCATTTGAGTCATCCTAGTTGCCAAGTAAACATAAAAGTTGAAAGTTTCTCATAGAATTCTTCTTCTCAGAACTAGAGAGATAGTATTTACAGTTAAAATGATTCAACGTATGAACGTAAAACCCAACAGATCTGTGTGGTCGGATGAGTCAGAACACTCTGGAAACGAGGCTGGAATGTAGAACCAAACGAATGAGACTCTAGATTGGATTCTCTACTCATTATTTGCGATGTTTGGAAGTACTCACAGTGATTTTACTTAGTGGCAGTTAAATGAAACGATGATTAAAAAGAAAAACACATGAGTAAACTGGCCTTTTTTAAAAACGGTTTTGTCCAATCTGGAGTCAAACTGCAGAAATACTTTGCGTTGTAAAAATACTAAAATCTTACCTTTTAGTCTTTTTATTCTAAAATACATTTTCTGACTCATTCCAGAGTGTTCTTACCATGCTGCCTAATCCTAATGGTGGCCCCGTGGTAATGACTACTTTAACTACGGTCAAAAGTCTGCATAGCACACTGTACACAGTATCAGTTCAAGTCAGTAACTGGGCCATGCTGAGGATGCTTCTCTTGTCCAAAAAAAAAATCTCCACAGTGTGGCTAAAAGTTAAAGAACATTCTCAAAGAGATGCATTGATCGCATGATGTTTTCATCCTGAGGAGAGAAAAAAAAGCATGATCAAAAAGAAGAACAATGAAGCTTTTTCAGTGGTGATTTGAAACATCTGGCTTACGTTTTGGCAACAATCAATGAACTCGTCTATGGTTACCACGCCGTCTTTGTTCTTATCCATCTTCTGTAAAAAAAAAAAACAAAAAACAAACATGAAAGAGGCCTACTGTCTATTAAACAGTTCATTCTGTTCCGTCGTCTTCTGCTCATCTGGGGCCGGATCGCGGGGGCAACCCCTCTCTCCAGCGGGTCCGGGGTCTGCCCCTTGGTCTCCTCCCGGTGGGACGTGCCCAAAACACCTCGCCACCGAGGCACTCGAGGGGCATCCTGACCAGCTGCTTGAACCACCTTATCTGGCTCCTCTCGACCTGGAAGAGGAGCGGCTCGACAATGAGCTCCTCCTCCCCCACTCGTGTCTATTAAACCAAACGAAGAAACTTGACACTTTCTTCACATGCTGCTTGAAAGTTAATCTTGAATCAAAGACCACACCCCGATACTTGAATTGGTCCTCCATATCTTGACATTCAGATCTAGACAGGTTGTTAGGAAAATGTGCATCTGTGATGGGAAGATTCGTGTAAATGTACATGTGCCTCACATGTGAGCAAGCGAGCTTTTTTGTGCGCAGATGGTAGAAAGAGTTAAAAAAAAAAGGACTGTTTTACAGAAATAATTTGAAAATAATAATACATTTTACATGTGCATGCCACAGAAGGGCTGTGCTTGTTTTGTATTTAGTTTGGGTGAGTTTTAACTAATTTTGTAGAGTTCTTCACATGTGCAGTAGGCGCGGGGCATATGGGTTTTTGCTTTTTTTTTAGCTTTTCAGCATAACTTGGCGGCAGCAAGGTATCAAGTAGCTGTTTTTCTTTAACAGCATATTTCTAGTTCATAAATTACATTTACTCAAATACAGTAATGAAAACTCCTTCAAGTTTGTTTGATTCAGACCTCGTCTTTAAAACTTCTCACACTTTGCTTAATTAACCAAAAAAAAAACCACACACTTGCCTGAAAGAATACATCTACGTGTTGACGGGGTGTCTCCTCTTTGAGGACAGGGTACGTGCACTTTCCCATCATGTCGTAGATGGCTTTCATGATGTCCAGCATCTCCTGAGAAATACAAGAATTAAAACATTTTAAACCAATTAATCACGGTTTTTGGTTAATCCTCACTTAAAAGGGATTTTATTTTTGATCACCCATTAATTTCCTTTTAAAGAGATGATCTTCTGGGAAAAGACGGATGATGAACTTGATCACATTTAACATGCTAAAAAATTTTGGGATACAAAAAGCTGGTGTTAAACCCAGATGTAGTGTAGTTAAAACTTTTTTATCCGATCTTGGATTAATTAGACCAAGTTTTTGTTGATCAAAAGCCAATTTTGGATCTCAATCTGCTTTGATGTTGGTTATTTTCTCCTTGTTTTCCAGTTAATTTACTAAAGAAGTTAAAAGCCTGCAGAAAACTGAGCTGAAAGTGGGTCAATACCAGTTTAGTTTTTACATTTTTTTTCTTTGCAAGGACAACATGAAGCTCAGAACGAATCTATCTGCGTTAGTCCTTCAGAGTTTAGGCTCAGCGAACGTGACTTATTTAAATAAAACCTAATTTTGCTACTGTCCGCTTCAATGTCGTCAATTTTCAATCTTCATATGTTTTACCACAGGCGTACCTCTTTAGTGATGTATCCATCTTTATTAATATCATAAAGGTTGAAAGCCCAGATGAGCTTCTCCTGGACTGTGCCTCTCAGGAGAATCGAGAGACCCATAACAAAATCCTGCACGGAAACAAGATTTAAATGTTAAAAAACTTCAATAGAAACAAAAACACTGGACAAACAACTTGGAAATGTGCAAACTTTTTTTTCCCCGAGTCATCGTTTCTGCGAGCGCATAGTAGCAAGCCGATTATTAATTAGAGATGTGTGGTAAAACAGCGATAGTAAAAAGATCTATAAATATGAAATACTCATTATCAAAATAATTAGATAGCTCACACTGTGCGTGTTCCCACGGGGCATCCACATGCTTCTGTACAGAATGGACCGGTGGGATTTAGTTTGGCATAACGACAGCTTTTTTTTCTGCCCTAATAAGCAAATATGTGTCCTTCATGAATATTAAAATATATTGCAACCATCTCCAGGAAACTCAAACCGTCTGGGTGATAGATATTGAGGTTGTGTGTTGATGGAAAGCCTTCACGACGATGAAACTTCATCAAGTAAAAGCTTTCGTTATTGTACATTTTGTCTTTCTGACCTCGTCGTTAGCATAAATTTACATGCAGGTGAATATTTTATTCTTGTTGTGTTTTATCCTGCTTACCTCAAAGCTCACGGAGCCGTTATGACCTGTGTCGAATGCATTGAACAGGAAATGTGCGTACGTCGAAGCATCTATATATATATACATAAAAAAAAAGACTGTAATTACAAAACAAGATTGTTATAGTCCAGAAAATACAAGCAGTGCTGAAAAAATATAAAACTACTTCTGTAGCATCTCTGCAACTTCAAAGAGTTCCAGCTAAACAACAAAAACAAAGCAAATACTTGCAAGAGGGTTTGTTATCATTCCTTCTGTGTTGCAAAGTTTAGTTCAACCAGTTTTTTTACCTTTGAAATAAACTCAATTAAAACCTTTTCATTTCTTTCAAGAGGAATTGTTGTTCTAAGATGAGTTAGAAATCTAAGCTGCTTTTTGACGCATGTGCACTTTCATGCTAATTTATGTCCAACGCAATCAAGTGATTCTAAATGAGTTACAAGTGAATTTTGGAGCCAGGTGAGCATTGAGTACAAACCTCCTTGTGGAAAAAACTGCGCGTAGATTTCTTTGAAAGTTTCTTCATTGACGACTCCACTAGGACATTCCTAGAAGATAGAAGAAGACAAAACGGATAAATTGCTTTTGGTAGATCTTTTGCTGAATTAAAAGACCCACCAGGGTGCCCATCCCCATAGCAAACTAAAGGGGGCTCAGAGCAGATCCCTACTGCAGGGTGATCTCTAATCGGAACTCCTCTGTCACACCTATAGCACACTTTCCCATGTCTTAAAGTCTTCAAACGAAGACTCTTGTTAGGTAGAAAATTTAAATCTTTGTGTACTTCCTTTCTTTCTATCAAGTATCTTTAGTTTAATGTGATCCCCCAGCTGCAGGCAGTGCATGACTCGCAGCTGTATGACTGTTACGTTAACTAAGGAATGTGTTGATATTGTTATGCTGAGCATCCTCCAACTTTTTCTTTGTCTCCACTTATCTGTAAGTAGGGGTTCAAAATCCTTTTTATCCCCACTACTTCCACGACTGTATAAATAAAGCAGACAAAGACACATTTCTTCATAGACACTCCTGTCTGGAGAGAATGTTACCCTTGTGACAAGTAAAATTGAGAGTTCTCTTATTTGTAATGCAGTCAGCAACTTTTTGGGATAAAGATAAATAACTTTTCCTCTTACAACACTGAAAATAAACTATTTTTTTTTTCAATAATTTGACAAAAATCATACAGAAGAAATAAAACCTTCACTTTGGGACTTGCTGAAAACTTTAGCTGCCTTTAGCGGTGTTTAATTTCAAACTCTGCACTTGAACAGAGATCTTGTCCTCAGTTATAAAAGTCTCCCACGCAGATGGTTGTCTGTTAGCGTTCATTGAAAGAAACTTACATAAGACACACAAAAGAGGACTTGTGTCTTTTGAAAGAGAAAACGATGTTTGGGGTGACCTTGCCAGGAGCAGTGTGGTGATGAGATAAACCAATGGAAGGTGTTTATTGGTGTGAGATTGAGGTGAACTCCATTGGAGGAAGAGCTCTATCTGTGTGGGATATATTTACAGCAAGAATAATTTTTTTAACTGGTGCCTCTTTCAGAAAATTGTAAATCTACAATATGTGTTTAGAAATAGAACTATTCCCGGGAAGTGGTAGGAGGTAGAAATATTGACCAATCTTTTTGTCCTCATTCAAAGCCTTAAATTTCAGCACATTGAAAAAAAATCAGATGAAGCAAATCCCTAAACGTGCATAAATTAAAAAGAACGGTATGTTTTGAGGGGGAACAACATTCAAACATAGTAAAAATCTTCTTTAATTTTAGAGTGAACAGAGCCAAGAAGTTTTTCCGATTGCCAAGACTCTAATCTTAAAGTAATGTGCAGATGTTTGGCATGTTCATTTATTGATTTAATCATCAAGTAAACATTTCCTAATCACCAGTGAAGGTCACGCAGACTGATTGTTATGTCTGTCATCGTCATTAGACTGAACTGAAATTATGTCTTGATTACATGTGCAGCTGCTTGGAGAGTTGTTCTCTCTAAACCACCTCTCTGCCTCTCTTCTGTACTTGATGTTGCTTTGATTTACGCTCAATAACACAAACGAACATAGTGAAAAAACTAGAGATGAAGCTTTGAAAAAACTACTTTTTTTGTTGCATGTCATTGAAACAAAAAGCTTAATACTGGGACCACCGCGTTCTAAATCTACCTGCAAGCGCCCTGACCGTCATGTTTTGCGCTCTTATATTGCATAAATAAACTTTTGCACCACTCAATTTTAAAGTAATGATAATAAAGAAATGTTAAATTTGTAAAACCTTGTATAAAAAAGCAAACACCAAAATAAAATGATCTAATTCGGCAGTAGCCTACTTTTTCCGCCGAATTTTGCGCTGCTGCTTCAAAAATGTCCTTGTTAAAAATTGACTATAGGCTATATTCCAATATGTTAACCTAAACTTTCAAGACTTGTCTAGAAAACATGGCATACTTTAGGCAGACAACAATTTTCTTACTCTCTTCATGGTGTTTCTTCAATATCATCTCACTCAACCTTTCTAAAATGTTTCTGTAATGGCGTCAGAGTCCTCCTTGTCTCTCTCCACAAATATAAACTCACACACACTTATTTGTGGCAATTTGTCAATAGACACATTGCCATAGCATTGCCATTGCTATGGCAACAAAGTAACAACTTGTTGCTAAAGCGGTGTGTGCTTACCCTAAGCTGCTGCGGGGTGCAGCAGGTTGGAGGAGATAAAATGCTTATACATTTTCAAATATTCCTTTTTAGAACACAAAAAATACATGATAAAATAGAAAACATGTTCATATTAAAAGTTACAAAAAGTCAGCCTCCTTGATTGTTTTTTATTTTTTTTAATTAGCATATTAAAGTGACGTGGAGTCATATTGACGACTGCAGCGGTCCGAGTGTTAAAAGTAAACTTTAAAAATAACTTTTTATTGATCATAAATTTATCTGTATTCTGTTCCAACATAACATGACAACGTTAAGTGGCAAGAACATGTGTTCATTTGTCCGTTCCCTAATAATGAAGCTTTTTTTTTCTTTAAATGGACATTAACAAGAAAGAAAATGAGGTGGTTGTAACAAATTTTTGAAAACAAGATAGATTTCCAGTCGGAATATTTAAATTGAAACAAAGAAAATTGTTTTTATATATTTATTATTTTTATAAAGATTGGTTGTGACTAATCCCAAAATGTGTGGAACACAAAGCTGGAGAGCCGTGAAATTTCAATCAGGACCAATCAGCAACATGGGGGGATTCAATAAAGATGCGGCACAGGCATCATGACCAGCAGAACACAAAGAGCACGTTCTTAATCTACTGCTTAGTCACTGAACAGGAGGAGAGTAGAAATAATATTAAGTTGTTTTTGTCGCTGAGGGTGAAAGATTAATGTAACGACAAATTCTCTCAAAATATAAAGGTCGAAAAAAATTGATGTTTTTGCTTCAGACATATTTCAGGTCTATTTCTCTGTAAATTTGGCTTTGACTCTTTTTCTCCAGGAGAAGGTTTATTATAAGAAAAAAGGACATGCTCATAAAACTTTTTCTCAGCTCTGGTACTTTGTGAGATTTTGTGATCAGAGCCTTTGAACCCAGCTGCATGTGGTACTACCGGGAGACAGAGAGCGATCAAAGACCGATCAAAGACATCGAGAATGATCATGTTGAAGGTCCTCCATACTGTAAAAATACTTCTTCTTCTTTCGGCATTTCCTTTCCTGAGTCGCCACAGCAAGTCAGTTTCTTCCATCTAACCCTATCTCCTGCATCTCCTTCAGTCACACCATAAAGAAACGTCATTGTTAATTTACCAAGAGTGTATGACAAAATCAAAATGTTCTGTGAATTTCATCTTCTTGTAAAATATGCTCTTAATTTTTTGATAGTCAAAGAAATGTTTCCGTTTATTAAAATATTAATGGAATAATCTTTTAACATTTCTCATCTATAAGCCAAGATTCTAACAACAAGAAGCCAAAACCTTTCATTTTTTTTTTAATGCTTGTTTAGCCATTTGGGTTGTAAAAGATCTTTCATCTACAAATGTCACTGGTTTGGAGTCATACAGAAGGACATTGATCACATAAAATGAGATGATTTTGAGATGATTTTACCATGAGTTGCTCTTTAGAACTTGGAGTTTTATTCATTAGAAACCCAGCGACCTAATTATCCTCACTGTGCCAACGTTGGAAAGCATAGTTGAATATTTTTCCTATTTTTAAGGGAAATTTTACAAAAATAAATCTAAAAAATCTGCAACAAATTTTAACAAGAAAATTTATAAATAACAGATAAACAAGTTTCATCATCTTTTGAACAACTTATTCCTAATGAGGTCCTAATGAGGTAAGGAGGCAAGGTACACCCTGAACAGGTCACTGGCCTGTTGCGGGGCCAAACACTCACAACCATTCATGCACACTTTTATTCCTAGGGGCATGTTTTTGGATGGTGGGAGGATACAGGAGTACCTGGAGAAAACCCACACATACACAGTGAGAGCAAGCAAACTCCACATAGAAAGACCAGTGGCTCAACTCCGGGACTCGAACCTGATCTTCTCGCTGTGAGGCCACTGTGCTAACCACACAATCATACAGCCCAGATAAACAAGTGTTTATTTCTAAAGCCCAGCTCATGCATGTTGGAGGGCATCCGTTGAAGGCGTTGGAGGGATCCGGTTTGGTGACCTCAGGATCGGATCTCTGCTTTTTGCGGATGATGTGATCCTGTTGGCTTCATTGGACCATGATCTTCAGCTCTCGCCGGAATGGGAATTAGCGCCTCCAAATCCGAGACCATGGTCCTCGCCCGGAAAATGGTGGAATGCCCCTTGCGGGTCAGGGACAGGGTCCTGCCCCAAGTGGAGGAGTATAAGTATCTCGGGGTCTTGTTCACGAGTGGGGGAAGAATGGAGCGGGAGATCGACAGGCGGCTCGTTGCAGCATCAGCAATAACTAGGACGCTGCATCGGTTCGTCGTGGTAAAGAGAGAGCTGAGCCGAAAAAGCAAAGCTCTGGATTTACAAGTCGATCTACGTTCCAACCCTCACCTATGGTAACCAGCTGTGGGTGGTGACCGAAAGAATGAGACCGCGGGTACAAGTGGCCGAAATGAGCTTCCTCCGCGGGGTGGCTGGGCTCTCACTCAGAGATCAGGTGAGGAGCTCTGCCATCCGGGAGGAGCTCGGTGTTGAGCAGCTCCTCCTCCAGGTCGAGAGGAGCCAGACGGGGTGGTTCGGGCATCTGGTCCGGATGCCCCCCGAGCGCCTTGCGGGCGAGGTGTTTCGGGCACATCCCACTGGGAGGAGACCAAGGGGCAGACCCAGGACCCGCTGGAGAGACTATGTCTCACAGCTGGCCGGAGAAAGACTTGGGATCCTTCCGGGTGAGCTGGAGGATGCAGCCGGGGTGAAAGAGGCCTGGGCTGCCCGTTTGAAGCTGTTGCCCCCGCGATCCGACCCCGGAACAAGCGGAAGATGACGGAACGGAACGGAGCTCATGCATGTTGGTCAGAATGGACATCGGATATCTTACTCACGTTCTTGAATCCTCGGTAGAGGATCTGCAGTTCCTTACGGGAGAACCGTGTCTGTGCTTCCAGTTGCTCCAGACCCTCAGGACGATGGCGGACCGCAGAAAGTTCCAGCTCATCTTCCACGCTGTCTGGAGAGGAGAAAAGATGGTAATCAGACATGATGAGATGCTAACAGTGTTTTAGGACCAAAACGTCCTCAAATGAACTGAAACAAACCAATATTTTTTCCATCTCATTATTCAAGCGATACCACACACTCCTTCATTAGAAGAAAAATAACATTTATTTTCCACAACAAAGTTTTCACAATGAAAGGAACACTTTTTTTTCTTTTTTTTTTTATGAGCAGATCACAAATTCTTGGAAAAAAGAGAACAAACGATCCCTATAGGGTGCTTTAATGAGTCTGTAATGATGGAGGATGCTTTCTGTACTCTGTCGCTGTGGAACTGTAGTTGGCTCTGGTACACCTGAAATTTGACACCCCATCTATGAGCTTAATTAGCACCAAAAGTGAAAGCAGAAAGCTTCCAGCCAACCACATCAAACCTTCGTACCAGGTTTCTTTATTCACAATTTCTAAAGACTAAAAAATACTTAATGTTTTATTTATTCATTTGTGTTCAAACACATTAAAAAAGTTCAAATTGAGATGAAGGTCCAAAAGTATCATTCAGCAAATGTTCCGCTTTTATTTCCAACAGTTAAAACATTTAAGAATTACCCTTGAACCTTAAAACTCGACTTACTACGTTTGAAGCTGAAAATAAATTAAAAACCTGAGAGAAAAGCATTTTAAAAAGGTACAACATCACAGACAGACCGAGAGAAGGACCACTTGCTTTGATTACTTGAGGACGGCTTTCTGCCTGCGGAGCATGGAAAGAGCTTCATGAGCCGAGCTCTCATCCCGCGCTTGTGGACAATCTGAGGATAGCCTGGGAAATACAACATCAGGTCTTGTGGTTACCAAGGCAACGGCCTCGGTGCATTCACGGAAACTGCACATGCAAAAGGTGAGAGTCTGTTTGAGTTCAAAGGAGTCGTTCTTTGGTTCTTCAGGACAACACATGGACAGCAGCATGGTTTTTTTAAAACAGGAAAAAAAAAAGCTGAAGAAAGCAGTAAGAAAAGGGAAGGAGGGATCTTTTACAGTCTTACCGATGTTTGCAAACATGGACAATTCAATAAAATTCTATATTTCAAAAGAGGACTTTACAGTAAGGGAACAAGGCCTAATTAAGCCGTGTTTACAATAAGCATATTTGCAATTTTTTTTTTTTTACTAAATTGCATGCAAAATAACCCTCAAATCTTGCAAAAAGCCATCCAAAAACATGCCGGTGAACTGATGGCTTACAACAAATAAGTTTTATATTTCAGAGCATGGCACTGCTCACTATCATCAGGTCTTGGAGTAACAAGTTCCTCATATTGTGCCTTTCGAGGGCTAAACTGTATATTAAGCTTTATGGAAATTGTGCAGTTGGTGATTAAACAAAACAGATTCAACATTCCCCAACAATATACCCAATTTTAGATGAGTTGTGTGATGCTGTGGGACCACCTGTGGCGCCTGCTGCACATTCCCAAGTGGTCATGTTACTCGCTTAAATCCCCAGTTTTGAAAAACTGCAATAAAAACTTGTCAATATGTTTCAATACAACTAAAAAACTTTTGATAATGCATTTTTTATTTTTGCACGTATGCATCGTCTCCCCCCATGTGGACCGACGTCTCATCTGTTACTATAGTGTTTGCTCCTTGCGCAACCCTAGCCATGCCTGCCTAGAACACAAGCCTGCCCATACGCTAGCGGGCTGCACCTGCCTTCTGCTCCTCCCTGATTCGTTCTGTCCTTACTGAACTTTTCTATGTTCAACCAGAATGACAGAAACATGTAACGTGATTAAATTATTCATATTATACAAAAATGCATCAATTGAAAGTGATCAAGTTCGGGTTCACTTGCAGCGGTTTTCAAAATATAAAAATTTTGAGAAATAAATTTTCATTCCCCACTGGCTCAGACTTTATCTGAAAAATTTAAAGTGTTTTTGAGAGCAGGTAGATTTAAGACCAGTTTTCAGGTCCTGCAAACTATCAATCCATTCACTAGACTCACATGTTGAGGTGCTAATGGCACGTTTGACACCGGTCACCAAACATCTGGACTGTCGTTTGAGTTGAAATGATATAGAAAAGCGGTGGGATAATCTGTTTATAAATCGGAAACTGAAGAGTAAAAAATAAAATCTCAAACTGAGTGCTTTTCGTCAAACTCATTTAGAAATCTCAGAAATATTCTTCACAAGTGATTTGCACGTAACGGAGTCTGCAAAGAGTTTAGCTACACACTGAGTTATTGAACTGCAGGCAAATCACGACATGCCTCGGTTTTCAAAAGAAGAGAATAAGTTTTGAGCTGTGAAAGACGCTGCTGATCTTTTTCCATTACAGACTGTGCTTATCTCGTCCTCCATAAGAACACAATAGCTTTGAGATTTACAGGATGAAACTCTCATCTATTCCTTCATACCTTAGTGGAGAGACGATGTCTGAGTGTCCTCACCATGACTGAACCAGACAGATGTTCTTTTTATTACTAAGATATATTGGCCTTGACAGCAGATTGACTTTATTCAGAAACATTACTGCTCTACAGAGAGACATCCTTTCTGCTTTGGAGCTCAAGGACAATGTGTTGGGGACAACGCTACATTCCTAATGCAACTCAAAGTATGGCTGCCGGTGAAAAGCTGAGCCAATGAAGATGCAATAAAAAATAAATAAAAAAGATTTGTGAAGAAATAAAGCAGAATTTGAGCGACACAGTGCTTAACCAGGCAGGAAAAGAGCGAACGTGCAGTCACGACTGTCGGCTAAATGTTGGCCTTTTTACTTCATTGACAAAATGGATCTGACACACTATGTGAGGGAAGGCTGGAGTTTACGTGTAGTGCTCAGATTTCCCTCTTCAAAGAGTTAAACATGTTTCAACATCTTCATGCATTTACAGAAAGAGCCCCTGCTGTCCTGAAGAATCACGAATGAACCCCTTCTGTAAATTTTAAACATGCTTTATCTCACATACTGTACTACGGTTACTCACATGCACACGTTGCCATGCTGTACTTTTGCCTTCTTAAGTGACGGCTGCTACCACCGAAAGTTTAGCTTCTTGGTTTAAAACTAATTGGAAACCATGACTATTTTGTTTTTAAAAAGTTTCAATAATCATTTAGCCTGCAGCTATGGAAAAAAAAATATGACTGAAAATTATGAGGGAAGAAAAAAAAAAGAACCTCAGGAAAATTTGGGTCATCTACAACATCCACTGCCAATTATCAGTCAGTAGGATACAAGTTATTTCATCCCAAATGATGCACAGAGGAGATCCTCATGTTTTAAACCAATCATTTGAAACATCAAGGCCACAGCTGTGGAAAACTTTCTGTCTCGAGAAAAGTCAAACTCTTGGAATGGATCAAGCAAAAGACAAAAAAAAAAAGTAGATGTCAGAGAGCTGCTGTGGTTCAGTGAAGAGCTGGAAAAGGCTTTTCTAAACCAGGAAATTTTAGGACATAATACTTCGGAAAGAAATCACACATTGATGGAATTTATTTTCCATCTATTCATTTAGTTTTTGGCTATATTTAACATGCAAATGCTAAAATTAATCTAACACAAATAGTGGAAAATATTGTGTGAAAAAAGTGTGGAAAAGAGGTGAAGAAGCGTGTGCAGGCAGGCTGGAGAAAAGTATCAGGTGTAATGTGTGATAGAAGAGTTTCGGCTAAAATGAAAAGTGCTGTTTGGTGTAAAGACCGTGTTGCTGAGGAAAAGACAGGAAGCAGAGATGGAGGTAGCAGAGATGAAGATGCTGAGGATCTCTCTGGGAGTGACCAGGATGGACAGGATCAGAGGAACAGCACATGTTAGAGGTGTTGGAGATAAAGTCAGAGAGGCCAGACTGAGATGGTTTGGACATGTGCAGAGGGGAGAGAGAGAGTACATCAAAAGAAGGATGCTAGATTTGGAACCACCAGAAGAAGGAAGACATGAAGATAGCTGGCGTGACTGAAGAAGATGCAGCAGATAGGGTTAGATGGAAGAAACTGACTTGCTGTGGCGACCCCAGAAGGGAAATGCCAAAAGAAAAAGGAAATAGCGGATACCATGTTCAGGTATCTAAGATGCTACTCCACAGATGGATAGGCTGACCCCAAAGTTCAGACGAAAATCAAACTCATCTTCATTCTTGACCAACTAGAAGTTTATCAAAAACAAAATCACAGTGAATGCTCCAATGCAGTCCTTTGAACCTAAAGATCCAGACCCCTCCGAATGATCGTCATTAGATTGACCATTAAATTCTTACATTTCACAACCCTGAGTTAAATTTTCTGAAGCATGAATCTAAAAGCAGCGTCACATAATTTCTATATCGACTGAAAAAAATTACAAAACTGCAAAAAGTACATATTAAAAGTTTTCAGATCACCACACACGGCCGCTTAAAATCAATTAATCTTGTTTGAGATTTTGCTGACATGTAGAGTTATATGTAGAGTGTTGCTGAGCTCAGTGTTTTTTAGATGTGTCAGGAGGGTGTAGGTTTATTCAGAGCTGCACCCATGCAGAGAAAAGTATGAAGAAACAACAACATGGGACAAATGAAATCAAAACTGTGCAGCAGCCCTTAGCTTAAATAAAAATGGATCTTAAGCGTCGAGTAAAGTGTCTTTAATATTCATGAAAGAGCATATTGTAACATCAGAGGCCCCGACATTGATTAAAGCTCCCAGTCGTCTCGATTTGGTTTCCATAGCAATAATCACAGGCAAAATCTGCATGTTATCTCGCATCGTGAGCCTTATCTGAAAAGTTTCAGTTCTGTGCAGAGAATAAGAGCTCCTCGTCTTGTTTTTATCACATTGGCGCCACGAAGGCTCTACTTAGAAATGGATGCCGGCAGGGAGTATACTTTTCCCAAAAATTGTAGTTAGAATACGACAGAAGCAGGTTATGTCATCAAATATTTTAGTAATCTGAAGGGGGTACGGATTTAGAGTCATAGACAAATTTGCCTCACAAAAGTGTGTCGAAAATATGATAAAATCTCACAAGTAGAAAAACATGTGTTAAGTCGCTTTGAAATATCCATCCAGATTCTGAAGGCTACCTCCAAATTATGTTACGATAGGGGGTGCGGAAGGAGGAGGACCTAATTGCGGAACAACAAACAATGATTTATTTAACAAAGGTAGTCCAACAAGGATGTGAAAAAACAGCTAAAGTCAAAAACGCAGTTTAGTTACACTTTTGGTTACACAAAAAGGTTACACTTTTCCATTGGTGTAACCTCACTAATGGAAAAGTGAGGTTACAGGGAGAAGAGATAAAGAAGGTGGAAAATTTTAAGTACTTAGGATTAACAGTCCAGAGCAAAAGAGTGTGGAAAAGAGGTGAAGAAGCGTGTGCAGGCAGGCTGGAATGGGGGGAGAAAAGTACCAGGTGTGATATGTGACGAAAGAGTTTCAGCTAGAATGAAAGGGAAAGTGTACAAAACCGTGGTGAGACCGGCCATGCCGTTTGGTCTAGAAACAGTAGCACTGAGAAAAAGACAGGAAACAGAAATGGAGGTAGCAGAGATGAAGATGCTGAGGATCTCTCTGGGAGTGACCAGGATGGACAGGATCAGAGGAACAGCACATCTTAGAGGTTTTAGAGATAAAGTCAGAGAGGCCAGACTGAGATGGTTTGAACATGTGCAGAGTACAGAGAGAGTACATAGGAAGAAGAATGCAGGATTTGGAACCACCAGAAAAGAGGACTGAAGAACCCTGAAGGGAAGTGCCGAAAGAAGAAGAAGATGATCAAAGTTATTTTGCAAGGTATCTTTCTCAAAGTTCAAAAGGATATTCACGCGGTCAGGAGCCAGATGTTAACATCTGGTTATCTTTGTACAAATGAGTCCAGTTTACTTTCTATTCTACCCTTTACTTACATTCAGTTCAGTTCACTCACCAGGTTTCACTCTCTGGTGTCTACACAAGTTAATAATACACATGATCGCCCTCTAGCTGCGGATCTATTGAACTCACTATTTACATACAATATCATATTGTTACACCAGACAAGGCAGGAAGGAGAGAAGACCCGACGAACAATGCTGGAGAAACTGCCTTTATATACGTAGGCAGGAGGTTTAAACGAGACGCAGATGTACATAATCAGGTAGGATTTGGGGGAATAAAAAGTGGACTAGGTTTCCCTTTGATGGCGGGTGAGGGAATCACAACAAATTAGGTCAAAGTTTGAAGCTTAATAGAAAAGAACATCTAAAAGAAGCGACAAGTGTGGGCAAGTTATTGGATTTAATTAGAAATTAAACATTCATTTAAAAATCAATCAAGTCACTTATAACTTCGTTTATGTTCAATTCAATACAAATTGAATTTATTCACTCAGGTTTTGTAATTTAATATTGAGGTAATGGAATTTAAATCAAATCCAAATCAACATTGATGGAGGTAATTTTAGAGGTAGATGCTGAAAAAGTTACACGTTGAAAAGCCACAGAAATAAAAAAAAAAAATCTCCTAATTTGTAGCAACAATTTTTTTTTATGTGCCGTTTACAGCTCATCCGCTCAACTGCCACACACACTCTCAGACCCATTGCAACCTCTGAACTCCATTTTTTTCATGAAGAGTGTGTGCATACAGAACAAAACGATTGTTTTAAACAGATTAGTGTATTTGATTTAATTTGGAAAGAGTCTCTGTGGCCTGCTTGGTAATTTGATTAGTCTGACGTGAAGAGGCTAAATGTACTGATAACAGAAAATGTACACATAGTAAAAAACAAAACAAAAAAACCCCCCAAAAAACCTGCACAGTTGTGTCACCAATACAACAAATTTTCGTTCCTCCTTTGATTGCAATCAACACATTTTTCTAATTAGTATTTTTCTTTCTTTTTTTTTTTTTAATATTTTTTATAAATTCAATAGTGATGTCTGGGGAAGTACTTTTAACATTCAAAGAAAAAAAAAAACCCATGCACTTCAAAACTTTCTGAAATGAATCAACTGAAGCACTGCATCGCAAGGCCGAGTATTCACAAGGTCATCATGACACTTCATCCTACTGGGGATGAAAATATTTTATCTACATTCATTCATTCCTAACATGGTATGTGTGTATCGTGGTAACAACAACAACAAAAAAAATCTGAACGATCGAAAGCCATTTAGTTGTGCAGCGTTGCTTTCTATTTAAGAATAAAATATGTACCTGTAAAATATGAAGCTTACAGATATAATGTGGAGATCTAAATCAGTTAGAACAATTTTTCATGTGTTTTAATTTTCTAGAAGCACATTTTAATTCCAGTCATTTAACACTAGGACCGCCGCAGCCGTCAATACGACTCCATGTCACTTTAATATGCTAATTAGAATAAATAAAACACAACCTAGGAGGCTGACGTTTTATGACTTTAATATAAACATGTTTTCTATTATGTATTTTTTGTATTAAAAAAAAATTAACATTCAAAAATTTATAAGCATTTTATCTCCTTGTACCTGCTGCGCCCCGTAGCAGCTGGGAGGATGCACGCAATGACATAGCAACAACTTATGCGGGAAGTTGTTGCTATGTTGCTACGTCAACAGACACAGCTATAGCAATGTGTTTATTGACACACTGCCACACATACTGTAAGTATGTGTGCGTTTATATTTTTTTGGAGAGAGACAAGGAGGACTCTGACGCCATTACAGACCATTTTACTTTGGTGTTTGCTTTTTTATTCTAGATTTTAAAAAGATTTAAAATTTTATCATTTTTTAAAAATGAGTGGTGTAAAAGTTTATTTATGCAATATAGCAGCGTAAAACATGAATAATTCCATAAGCGTCACATTGACGGTCATGGCGCTTGCAGGTAGATTTAGAACGCAGCGGTCCTCGTGTTAACCACAGTAATTGAAATATGTTGTGAGATGCTGGTGCATATTATTAACCAGTGAAATTAATTTTTAATTTGCATAATTACATAACAAAACAAATTAATAACATATTTTAAAGTTGAATTTCTAGAGTCGAGTCTTCAATAATGCCTCACTGGCAAATTGAACTGATCTGATTTTGTTGGATTTTCTTCACTTGTTGATAAGTCAACAATGCTGCCAAGAATATTTTGACATTTCTTGTCCTCAAACTGGGTATTAATGTCAGTATTTCCCCAGGTGGTCGTCTCTTAACACCTTAATCTTTCTCCTGCAGACCTTCAGACAGATGCCATCGAAGTCAAAACCATAAAGCTGTCACCTATTTCATCAGAAATGTGTTGTAATGCCTTGGCATTTGTGAAGACCAATCTATCACACAAAGTTCAAACCCAACACAACAACTTCTGAAAAACTGAGAAAAGTCTGTGCATATATTCATATAAAAAATCTAAAAGTTTTAACACTCCTTTTAATGTGGTGTATGAATCAGTGACAGGATATGGGGGAGGTTGATCCTGCTTCAGATGCTCCTCAGCTGCCTGCCAAAAGCAGACATATTTATTATGTGATGTGTTAAACTTGCGATCAGTAGTACGCGTTCCCAATCTATCATTTAGAATGTAAACCTTATTCTTATGTAAAAATTGTCACAACTGGGACCAAAATGCTACTTAAAGCAAATAAGAAGGATGATTGTAGCTGTTTTTTTTTTTTTTAAAAAAGCCAGGTTAAAAAAAAAAAGAAGTTATTAAATAACTAGAATTTTGACCAAATGTAGGAATGTAATTTGATTTAAAAAAAAAAAAAAAAAAGGTCTTTTTTCTGAAAATGCAAACCTGAGATGTGTTTATTTTTTTCTTTTTAAGTTGTTTTAAACCCGAGAAACCATTTTTTTAAGGTCACTTTTTTCATTGTTTTTAATAATAAAACAGCACTTTTTGATTTGAAAAAAGTACTTTTTTTTTTTTTTGCTCTATCTCCGCTAATGTCATTTTGAACTTTGTTGTTTTGTGTCGGACGGCTATTTTTTTTGGAAGTCGTCAGGCTAGTTCCCAACGGCTAGCTGGTTATGGAGTCATTCTACTGTTGACGAAATGTAGACATGCACTACCAGCTGCAGGCTCTCGGAGCTACATCCATCTTGGCTGGCAGAAGTTGGTTCTGTCCCGAGCGATCTGGAGGAGGTGCGGAGAAGGAGACTGTCTAGAGGAGATGCTTTGGGGCCATTGGTTTTGCGGTTTTCATGAAAACGTGTGGTTGCTCGCTTGAGGACCATGAGGCGTACATTCAGACCCAAGTGAAATTCAGAGAGGCCAGTTTGGTGTTCTTCACTGTGGCCTGGCTTTCTGGACCCATTTTGTGCTCAAGCTTTTGGGTTGCCAAGTTGGACACAGTACAACCGGAATGGGACACCGGTGGATAAGGGTAAGGAGGCCTTAACGTGTTAAACACCTGGTGTTTGCATTGCAGCACTCAGATTTTTCTTTGGGGTTTAATAAAATTTATCAATTCAATTCAATGTGCGACTTTGAGAACATTTTTATTCTTTAGCTTGACATTTTTTTTTAGCACAGGAGCAAATCAACATATTTAACTAGCATTGTAATAACTCACTTGTATGGTCACTTCCAGATTTAAGCTACTGTATATGAGGACCAAAATGTTTAAAGTCAAACTTGAGGGCCATTTACAACTGATAAAACTGAGGTGTCTATCTAAAACGCTGCAACAAATTTACACCAACATATCTGAACAAGTTGAGAAATGGCAGTAAAACCAAAAGAAATTCTGACGTCAACCTTCTAAATGACGAGACCTTGAAAAAGAAGTGCTGCAAATATGACTGAACTGCAGAGCTGTTGCAAGGAGAAAAGAAAAAAAAGAAAAAGGAGAAAAGATTCTTTAAAAAAAAAAAAAGAAAAAAAAAAGACTTATATGTAGTATTTATTTTGATTGTGAGCAATGCAATCAATTGAATCTGAGCCAATTGGCTTTGATATCTGCTGCATCCTATCTTCATGTCTTCCTTCACTGTATCCATGAACCTCCTCTTTGGCCTTCCTCTAGTCCTCTTTCCTGGTGGTTCCAAATCCAGCATCCTTCTTCCAATGTACTCTCTCTCTCTCCTCTGCACATGTCCAAACCATCTCAGTTTGGCCTCTCTGACTTTATCTCCAAAACCTCTAACATGTGCTGTTCCTCTGATCCTGTCCATCCTGGTCACTCCCAGAGAGATCCTCAGCATCTCGACATCTAATTTACTTTTTAACAGAGGTGTCAAAAGTACCAACATTTTCTACTCAAGTAGAAGTATAAATACCGAGTTAAAAAACTACTTTAGTAAAAGTAGAAGTATCAACTCAAGTTTTCTACTTAAGTAAAAGTAAAAAGTAATCTATTTTAAAACTACTTAAAGTAAAAAAAGTAAAAGTAATTTTCAGAAAAAAAGGAATATTGTTAACAAAAGCGTATGTACATATTTTTTTAACTATTATCACATGCTTTAAGGAGCAGAAAATATGATAATAAATGAAAGTGTTTTGGTGTGAAACTTTATGAATCAGAAACATTTATTTCTTAGTAATCTTATTGGAAATCGATTAATGAACACAATCAAATGTATTAACATAAGCAGGGCATTATGTAACGTCCCTTCAGCTACCAAGCTTCACTCTGCATCACCTAATTTAACCAACTTCAAGACACACACACACTCAATGTAAAAAAAACCACACAAACACACTCAATGTTAAAAAAAATAATAATAAATGGGAAAAAATAACCAAAAGGCTTTTTCAAGCCTTGAAGGCAGCTAGTTTTCAAAGTTCTTTGAGGCAAAACTGAATAGTCGGTAAGTAGTTGGTAAGTATGGGAGTGCCACACACAGCCTGGGCAGCGTTGCCAGGTGGGAGGTGCTGGATTATCGCACTAATGACGTAAAATTATTGTATTTTACAAAAAATATCTAACACCCAGTAAAACCACGCCCATTGACAAAATAACACCCTTTACATGCACTCGTAAGGCAGTGGAAGTGAAGGAAACACACAGGAGGCAAAATCCTTGGATTCTTTTTCTAAAATTTTAAGAACTGTAAAAATAAAAAAATAACCAGGGAAATAAGATTTTAAGAAACCCAGAAAGAAACCAGTAGGGGCGGGACTTAGGAGACGGTATATATAAATTTACATATATACATATCTACATATATATGTGTACATACATATAAGGTTTTTTTAATATTAACCCAAACATCTACATGATACAAAATCTAAGCGATGTGTAGTTTTAATCTCCTCAGTCAGTCTTTATAAACTAATCAATTACATTTTGGATGCTTTTAAGCACAAATACTTCATCCACTACTATTTATAGATTAATCAGTTCAATTAGCTTTGTTTCTAAAGATAAAATAGTGCGTCACAGATCAAAGTTATTTTTATAAAAATACCATCTACAACATTTTCAGCAAAGACGTTTACAATAACTGCAGACTGAAAATAATAATAATAATAATAATAAAACATTTCTTTGCTGTTGTTTTTTTAAAAAAAAAACTGATAATTCAATCAAAGTTCAGTGTTGCAGCATCAGAAACACTTTGATTTCCGAGCCCGCAACAAGTCTCAAACACGGAAGTGGACGTCCCTGCTCTTTAAAAGTTTGTGGGCGGGGCTACTCGCCCCAAAGTAATGATTGACTGGACCTATCAGCCAATCATTCATCTGTTCCTTTGTTTGATGCATTCAGGGTTCATAAAAAAAAAAAAAAAAACTCCGACAAACAGTCGCGTCTTTTTAACGGTGACAAAATGGTGAAAGTAGCGACTACTTTTTATAAAATGAACGAAGTAAAAGTACAGATAATTGCATAAAAAAGTAGTGAGTAAAAGTAAAAAGTAGACAAAAAAATAATTACTTCGTTAAAGTAAAGATAACGAGATTTTCTACTTGAGTAAGGTAACGAAGTAGTCTTACTTCGCTACTTGACACCTCTGCTTTTTAAAACTAGAAATCTAATGCATTTTTCCCCTTCTTTTTTTCTACAGTTTTTTTGCTCATTAGTCTTCCAAGAAAATCAACAAGACCAGTCTGGACACAGAATTCACAAATTTCATTGATGGATAAAAAAAGAACAAATCATTTGATTAAACAAAATTTGTAATGCAGTTCATAAAGGGTTTGTGTCAACCTTCTTTTTTTTTTTTTTCATATTTATATTTCCCGTCTCACTAAATGCCAAATTTTTATTAGAAAACACCAACACATAAAACATTAAACGTCTAGGGAAGGTCATATTGTCGTACGGTCAGCTGCACAGTCTTTACTTCAATTCAATTTGGCTGACTCACAAATCGCTGCAGGATACGAGGCTGCATTTTAACTCAATATTTGATTTGAGGTTCGTTTCTGAAGCTGTTGTTTTTGCGCAAAAGGAGACAACTGTGACACCAAAACAACAAAAGACAGTTAAATGAAATCATACCGTGTAAGAAAAATCACAAGAAGAGGAGATAAATGATTTCTGGCAAGAAGACATGGCTGATTTCCTAAAAAAAAAAAAACTAGAGATGAAAAAATTTTTGTGGCGTGTCATTAACACCAGCGTTTAAGAATTGAGACTGGGTCATGATGCTACCCCTAAAAATGTGTACAGTTTGAAAATAGGTGACTGTGAAAAGGTTGAAATGCCACAGCTGCGTACGCTGGCATCTTCAGATTAGCCTGCACACACAAGATAAAACACAGGACTGATTCAGCCTCTCCAGGATTGTGATTTATGCTGTTGAAGCGGCTAATGCTTTTCTTATGCTGCAAAACAAATGATAACAGACAACCTGAACACCAAAGCGGTGAACAGTGGACATTAGAATGCTGCTTTGCCATTATTAAATTGGCCTGGCAATATGAGGAAAGTAATTCAAACATTGTCTCCACTGCGCCGTGAGAAGGCTTCGTTTTACAACGGCTAAATCAGACAGATGATAAGGGATGTGGAAACACATCTGCCATTTGTTCCCATTTGGTGGGTGCAAACACAAAGCTCTGCAGACTGGTAAAATAATACGCCGCTCGTGTAATATGATTCAACAGCCTGGCTTTTTGTAACAAACGGAAAATATGGGAAAGGAATTTACTAAAGGATATGAATGATATGAGGGAGAGGTCAGCGTTTGCATGTTTTGCAAACTAAATCTAATCGAAGAGAGGAATTGGGACCACAAACCCTCCCCCCAAAAATAACTGTTTTCCATTTTAAATATTCTGCTCGAATATGAATTACATTTTTTTTTGCACAACTGAGAATCAAGTTATGCACAACTTGTGGAAAAAACACCACCAATAATTTGGTGGATCAGCAATAATTAATTCTTAATTATCTATTATTAAGTGAGGTTACAGGGAGAAGAGAAAAAGAAGGTGGAAGATTTTAAGTACTTAGGATCAATAGTCTAGAGCAATGAGAGTGTGAAAAAGAGGTGAAGAAGCGTGTGCAGGCAGGCTGGAACGGGTGGAGTAAAGTATAAGGTTTGATGTGTGATGGAAGAGTTTCAGCTAAAATGAAAGAGAAAGTGTACAAAACCGTGGTGAGAGCGGCCATGCTGATTGGTCTAGAGACAGTGGCACTGAGGAAAAGACAGAAAAAAAAAATGGTGGTAGCAGAGATGAAGATGCTGAGGAGTGACCAGGATGGACAGGATCAGAGGAACAGCACATGTCAGAGGTTTTGGAGATAAAGCCAGTGAGGCCAGACTAAGATGGTTTGGACATGTGCAGAGGAGAGAGTACATCGGAAGAAGGATGCTGGGCTTGGAACTACCAGGAAAGAGGCCTAGAGGAAGACCAAAGAGGAGGCTCATGAATACAGTGAAGGAAGACATGAAGATAGTTGGTGTGACCGAAGAGGATGCAGCAGATAGGGTTAGAGGGAAGAAACTGACTTGCCTTGGCGACCTCTGAAGGGAAATGCCAAATCTTAGCTGATTTCATGCGAGAGGCAGGGCACACCCCAAACAGGTTGCCAGTCTGTTGCAGGGCCACACACACATACATTCGTTACTTCCTAGGAGCAATTTCAGAGCAGCCAATCCACTTAACACACATGTTTTTGGAGGGTGGGAAGAAACTCACCCAGAGAAAACCCACGCATATACATAGAGAAAATGCAAACTCCACACAGAAAGAACAGTTATTCAAGCGTTATCCCCACTCTGGGACTCAAACCTCCAACCTTCTTGCTGTGAGACCACCGTGCAGCCCACTCAGACACTCATTTAAGAAGAGTATGATACAAAGATTTTGAGTCTTAAAATGAATAAGAAATAAAATTTAAGACGTGGGCATACAGTATGTACTCTACGACTTTACTCCTAATGACAAATCATCATTTACCAAAGACATTTAACTGAATTAGGATTTTTAAAAAATGTCTGATCTTCACCTACAATCATTTATCACTTCAAACGCTTCAGTTGTTCTTGACTAAAACCAAACGGGAGTGATGGACGGGAAGGTCTTCCGGACGATATGAAGCAATCATTTCTAACATTTTATATGGAACAAAAGAGGACAAGGGAGTTTTATCTCACTTTAGTTTGGTAGTTCAGGGCTTTTAAAGTGTGAAAAAAGGGACACTTTAAGAAGAGAGTCTTCATGACTCACTTTTAAATGAGTCATCTCTGAGATGTAGAGAAAAAAAGTAAGCGCGACTTCATCAGTCTCTCAAAAAAAAAAAAAAAAAAAAAAAGAAGACGTTCATGGATCCTTTCAGAGAAGATAGAACAATGAACATATTGTATTTCATGTCCAAAAATCAGACAACTTAGAAACAACTTTTAATTTCTAACAAAAGAAAAATTCAGCAAATGGATTAAAACGTAGTCAGTCTTGCAAAATAAGAAAAAAAGCATAAAATTTTTGGTTCTTGACCCAGCATTACACACCTGCCACCAGGGGTTTTATATTGTTCTCTTATTGTGAAGAAAAGGGGCTTGCCAGTTAGGAAGCAAAATGATTTATGGTCTGCAGCAGCAGCCTATTTCATTACAAAAGCCTTTTACATCCCACAGTTGTTTAAGAGGATAATTCCAGTTATTACAGTTCCAAAAAAAAGAGAGGCCCTGTCGTCCTTTTATGAGAAAATTTGGAAGAAAATTAGTCATTGAAAAGGGAAACCGCACGGCTTCTTCCAGTGTGAGAAAAAAAAAAAAACATCGTTAGGATTGATGTTCATGAAAAGTTACAAAGAAACTGCCCATTAAACACGAGAAACCTCTGTCCTCGTTTTAATTAGTAGAATATTGGGGCTGTTTTTCATGTACCAGCATGATTATTCATTTTGTTGGCTAATTAAAGAATTGGGTCGTGGGGAGCTTCAAAGGTCCGTAGACGGTTGAAGCGTAGAAAAAAAAAACTTCATAACATTTCCTCTTTTCTTTTACGAGAATGTTAAAAGCAAATATGCACAATTAATCTTTAGGATGACGAAGAATCTGCAAAGATTTTTCTATGAACTCTGACTTAATGAGTTTCAAAGAAAAAACAAGGAAACTTGATTAAGAACATTAGATCATGTCAAATGAATGAGTGCTTCAGTGCGGGGGGGAACATGTGAATATGTGGAGCACAATTTATTGAACAAATAACTCAACCAGGCTTTTCATCACTTTCACTAAGTTGTCTTCCACTTATCCGGGGCTGGGTTGCAGGGACAACACCCTCAGATTGGAAACCCCGGCTTCTCTCGCCCTGGCTACCTCCTTCAGCTCACCTGGGAGGTCCCCGAGGTGTTCCCAGGCCAGCATGAAACAACGGGTCCAGGGTTTGTCTCTAGGTCTCCTCCTGATGGGGCGTGCCTGAAACAACTCAGCATTAAGGTGTTCTGGAGACATCCTGACTAGACTACCGAACCCCTCTATATAGTCCTCTCAACCCAGAAGAGCAACGGCTCTACTCCGAGCTCCTCACACTGAGAGGGAGCCTAGTCACCCTGCAGATTATGCTCATTTTAGCTGCTTGCATCTGCGATCTCGTTCTTTCGGTCACCACCCACATCTGGTGACCATAGGTGAGGGTGGGAACGTAGATCGACTTGTAAATCGAGAGCTTTGCTTTTTGGTGAAGCTCTTTCTTTATTTATTTATTTTTTTTTTTTTTTTTTTTTTTTTTTTAAAAAAAAAAAAAAAAAAAAAAAAATCGAGAGCTTTGCTTTTTGGTGAAGCTCTTTCTTTACCACAACGGATCAATGCAGTGTCCTGATTTTTGTGAAAGCCGCACCGATCCATCTGTTGATATCCCGTTCCATCTTTACCCGACTCGCAAACAAGACCATCATCATCAAAAACACTCATGTCTTTCGTATCAGACATTTGGGTCGGTGATCACCCCAACTGACAGGTTCTTGCTTTCCAGAATTAAACTGACAAGCTGGGTCTTCTTGCTTTCAATTAGCTCGATTACTTTGGATTTCTCACCTCTAAAGGCACCCGAGGGAACCATACTTAGAATGTTCTGGCAAAGGTCGAGTCAATCAAGTCTCCTTTAAATAGGAAGCATGAAAAAAATGACCAGAGGGGGACTTAACATGTCAATTGTTTTTAAATGAACTTAGAAATAATAAACCGATTAGGATTAAAATAATCGAACATTTCACTACCTGTATGAGTCACTGCTGTCATATTGTTTTAATCTTTTAAATGGACTTCAATTTATTCCCACATCGTCAGCCTCATTTCCAGAGAAAATTATATATGCCATCATCTGAATTATTAAAAATGATTGTAAACACGTTCCGCTGACTCAACTTCAATAATTGATTTGTGACTGAAAGAAAACAATCCCATAAAGAAGCAGCATGGTTCCCACAACGCCCATAAAGCAATTTGTCTGAATAAGAAATGTAGACACTGCACTTAACAAAATGAAACTATGTTTTCAGTATTTTATGTTGGCCGGGTTTTTAAATCCTCTCATGACTGCTTTAAACTTTATTCAGATGATGAAGACTCTGACCAACACGGTTAATATCAGTTTGTGAAACATCGCTGCAGCGCGACCCACAGTGTAGTCATCTGCACGACCAGATGATGTGATTACATTCGACAGTCATGTCATATCTCTTAGATCACTGTAAATGCCACCAAAGAACAGCAAAAAGGTCATTTATCATTTTCTATCATAAAAAATTCTACCAACAATTTCAACAAGGTTAACGCTGTTAGCGCTGGAGGACAACAAATCAAATGTTCGATCGCCAATGAACGTCATTTTTGGGTAAAAGAGATTGAGCACAAAATGTGGAACAGAATGTTTTCTGCAGGGCTGAAATTAAGTGACTTTCCAAAGAGAAAAACAGAAGCTTGTTCAATCCACTGACTGATTGTTATCAGAGACCACAAAATGATTTGTGAGTAAATGGGTTTCTTAAAAAAAAAAAGCTAGTGGAGCCCGTCGCTCCATCAAAGCTGGTCTATGAAGTAAGATTTTCACTCTGACTAATATTTAAATTTTTTTTTTTTTAAATTTTTACTCACTCTGTTCATCCCTCAATGGGGAAATATGTGTGCTGCACTCCTACACTACAACAGGCTGCCATAATGGCGCCCAAAAGGAGAAACGGGGGCGGAGGGGTCTTCTCCAAGGGCCCTAGACGTCCACTCAGACGTGCACTCAGTGGGAATCGAAACCGCGAACATCCGGTTAACTTTCAGTCCACGGGCGAACACTCTACCACTGAGCCACTGCCACCCCTGGCCCCCCATTATATATTTGTAGCACAGAGAAAAAACTGTGCAACAAATACAAGATTTACAAATATATGAGAGTTTAAATAGCGATGGTTTGTGTACCCATTGACGTCATACAGGCTAATTTAGTGTTTCATAACCCTTAGTGTCTCTAAGTTGCGTGTCAACTTAAAAGTTACTAAGTTTTTCGGTATTTTTCTGATTGTATTTGAAGTTCCCTTCTGTCGTCATCCACTCATCCGGGCCCGAGTCACGCGGAGAACAGCCTCAGACGGGAAGTCCAGGCTTCTCTCATCCTGGCTGCAACCTCCAGCTCATCCATAAGGATCCCGAGTCGTTCCCTGTCTAGCTGTGAGACAGTCTCTCCAGCGGGTTTGGGGTCTGCCTCTGGTCTCCTCTGGTAGATAGTGCCCAAAACAACTCACCAGTGAGGCGCTCCAGAGGCATCCCAACCAGATCCCCGATCCACCCATCTAGTTTCTCTCAACCCGGAGAAGCAATGGCTCTACTCTGAGCTCCTCCCGGATGGCAGAGCTCCCCATCCTATCGCTCAGAGCTAAGCCACCCTGCAGAGGAAGCTCATTTTGGCCGCCCATATGTGTGATCTCGTTCTTTCAGACATCCCTGAAATAGTGCAAGCATCCCTGCTTCTAAATTTTCTTCCATGTTCCACTCAAACAAGTTCTCTCCACACCAGACGGAGATCATTCCAGACCACAACTTTCTCTCCTCTACCAGGTCATAAAACTATCCCAAGGTTACAGACGAGAGCCACGCTAGATGAATTTCAGTACGGGGTCACATTGTGCCACCACAAAACTAATGTGAGACGACAGGTCTAAATGAACAAAACATTCCTTTCTTGTTCAGGTAACGTTGTGTCTGTGGATGTGTGTGCGATCGTGAGGTTATTAGGGTTATGATTTGGTTTGCTGCCGCGTGCAGCTAAACTAGAGAATAATCTATCACTGGTTGACACGGTGATTAGGCTGCGCTGCGGAGGGTTTGCTCAGCAGTTTGCAAAGAAGTGCATTGAATGTAAAAATAAACATCTGGGATGAAACAAAGAAACGTCTGTGTGAATCTGAAAGAGAAAAAAAAGAGATCTTCAATTTCAATGAAAGAATTGTGGGTCTATTTTTTAAGATAAATAAAATACTTTTTGGTCAAATCTCATTATAAACAACAAAAATTATTTTTATGATTTGTTGCATCAGTGACGTCAGATTTCTGGACTTGTGACCAAAAAAACAATCCAAACTTTCATCAGTTCATCTGAACTCCTAATTAAACCACAAGTGGTTGCTAGTCTTTGCTCAGAGTCATGCCAGCATGCTCCGGTGACAGTGCAAAGTCTGATGCAACAATTCCTGTTTTATTTCTTTAAAAAAGTGACAGTGAAAGGCTGTAAATTAACCAGTTTTTTCTCCTCTCGGTCTCACATTCACGTAATTTGTGTGTGGCAGGATTGTAAAAACGTGACAGTAGAAAATGCGACAGTTAAAAGCTGGTCAAGACTTATTTTTTTAAGAATTGAAGTGCTGTGTAGTAAAATCAGGTGGACTGTACAGTTAACTGGAAGAACAGTATGAATAGAATTCACCCCATGTTGTCGTGCTTCTATAAATCAGCAGCCCAGCTGAGAAACTCCCTAAACATTTCCTCCACAGAGACTTCTAAAGCAGGACTTTTATCCTCCTGATGCCCCAGTGGAGATGCTCAGGTGGCCGGGACTAGAGCGATGTGATCGTATTGGGCAGTTCCAGCTGTGAACATGTTTCACAGCAGAGCGCACACACTGGATGGAACCACGTCCTTGGAGGCTTGAAGAAAAGAGGCTCTAAAACAATTTTAGCAATTACAGGAGGTGACAGCTGCTGTATAGAAACACTGGGTTTATAAAAAAATAAAGAAAAGCAGATCAAAAGTAAAAAACTGCTGGGATGACTGAATGAGTAAATCAATCCTAACTTTAATGTCTTAGTTATCATTGTTTGTTTGGGTTTTTTAAGGAAAAAAATCAGTTTATTGTCTGTAAAATTATTGCAATCTCTCAGGAAAGTTTTTATGTTTATAATCAGAGACTCGATTGATCCTAATTTACTGATTTTTGGGGTTAAATATTGAAGAACAGACGTTTGAAATATTAAACATAGGTTATATAAATTCATTGTAAACGTTTGTTCCATTCCGTTGTCTTCCGCTCATCCGGGGTCAGGTCGCACGGGCAACAGCCTCATATGGGAAGCCCAGGCTTCTCTCTCCCGGCTGCATCCTCCAGCTCACCTGAAAGGATCCAGAGTTGTTCCCCAGCCAGCTGTGAGACATAGTCTCTGCAGCGGGTCGGAGTTCTGCCTCCTGGTCTCCTCCCGGTGGGACGTGCCCGAAACACCTCACCAGCGAGGCGCTAGGGGGACATCTTGACCAGATGCCTGAACCACCTTATCTGGCTCCTCTCGACCTGGAGGTGGAGCAGCTCGACACCGACCTCCACCCGGATGGCAGAGCTCCTCACCTGATCTCTGAGTGAGAGCCCAGCAACCCTGCGGAGGAAGCTCATTTCGGCCGCTTGTACCCGCGATCTCATTCTTTCGGTCACCACCCACAGCTGGTGACCATAGGTGAGGGTGGGAACGCAGATCGACTTGTAAATCGAGAGCTTTGTCTTTCGGTTCAGCTCTTTTTTCACCACAGCATAAACATTTGCATAAAAAATATTTTATGAGCCTTAAATTTATCTTAAACTAATTGTTCTTAAACATTGATTCAATCTTAGGATTTTACTTTTAAAAAATACTGTTTTAATTAGAATTTTGCCAGAAAATGTTTTTAGAAAACATTTTTCAGCGTCCTGTATTGAGCGATACAGAAAGATTTTTTTCTGCTTTTGTTTTGCCACGAGCAAAAAAATACATCAAATTTTAGATTAAAAGTAATTGAAAATAAGAATCTTCTAATTAATTATAAATCTGCAGGGTATTTAAACTGTAACGAGTAGTAAAAAAAAAAAAAAAAATTAATTACTGTTACTGTGCATGCGGGTCCCTGCAGGTAATGAAACTAATTTAAAAAACTTAATAATCACAAGATTTTTTTTAACTTTTAAGCAATTTGATGTCGATTGCATTTAATCAAAAAATCATGATGATCAGCAAGTTCCTAGTTTCTAAATCTTGTTCACTGACCATGACAATAAAAGTCTCTCATTCTGATGATGAGATGACCTGTTTCATTTTTTGATGAAAAATAAAATTAAACCTCACACAGTAACGATTGTTAGATTTAATTATGATTTGGTCTAGTGTGACCTGTAACTCTCCTTATTAACTTGAGAAGGCTTCAGGAGTTCAGAATTAAAGAACATGGTTTAGAAATGGGATAAATGATGCAACAACATGATGTTAAATAAGCTTTAAAATCCTAAAGATGGGACGAGGTGATAGTTATGATCCGTATGCATGAGTGTGTGATTTGATTCGGAGCATTTCAAAGTCATTTATCTCATTCAAATGAATGGTAGATATCAGTCATGCATGCACCGTGGATTTGAACAACGCTTTTGGGAGATTATTAAATATGATGCAAAATTAAAGGGATTTCAACCAACCGTGTCATGACCATGGTTTTTTTTACCCAAAGTGGTGAAATCTAAACCAACACTTCACACATCGTACAGACCAGTGGATAATGGGAAAACTAGACCAATATTAAAAAAAATTCTGCATTAGAAAATACTAATGGGAGAGACGATGGCTCAGTGGTTAAGGCGTTCGCCCACGGACCAGAAGTTCGCGGGTTCGCATACCACAAGGGAGAAGACACCTAACCCCCATTGCTCCCACCATTGGCGCCATCGTGGCAGCCTCCTGCGTTTTAGGAGGGCAGTACACAATTTTCCCCGGTGAGGGATGTATAAGAGTAAAAAACAAAAAAAGTTAAAAATAAAAGCTTGCAGCATGATTTGAGAATTTAGAAGTTATTTTTTTCACTTTCGAGTCGTAGTTAAATAAGATACAGTATGTTGATTTCCGTTTTTTACCGGATTGAGTTGTGCTGTTTTTACATGTTCTTCACACCCAGAAACGTGGTTTCCGTACAATAAATCGCAATTCCAAATATTAAACGTGTCTTTCCATTACAGTTTGACGTTTAAAAAAAATTGCTAGGTTTAAAAATTTCTAAGTAAAGCAAATTCGACAAAAAAAGTTTCTATAAAATTCAACGGATTATTTTTACTCAACAAAAACCTCCATCATGACGACACATTTTAAAAATAGGCCACATTTTGTCTAGTTTCTTTTTACTCGTATCATTGCTCTACTTATTTCTAAGATTTCAACTATTTATTGCTAAGAATGGCATCAGATTTATTTTTTTTTCAGCTTAAGAAATCATTTCAACTTTATTTTTTGCTCTCAAAATACACCTGCAAACACACACATGCGTCGATATCCGTATCGACTGCTTGTCAGCTCACAGAAGTTCAGCTGGCAGAAAATTCGGAGTAATTAGATTTTTGAGCCACGCTTGTAGAAAAACAGATCCCATGAAAAGGAAAGAGAAGATCTGCCATCTGCATCACCTCGTGTCAAATAATCGATAGTGTGTCTGTTTTTGTTACAGAGATGCAGCGATGGAAAACAGCTCACGACTGTTTTCACGCTTCGCTTAAACGGTCTCGCTCAGCGTGAGCGTCGTCGTTCCCTCCAATGAAACAAGATGTGCTATTGAAATAAAACGGTTTTGTATCGTAACACCCTCTTCCAGGTCACGGAACTGGCTCATTTTTTTTCTTGTTACATATTCTGCCATCACATACCAACATGTGTCTTAAAAACTTTAGAATTAAAATAATCTTTTTAAATTAGGTTGGTTTTGAATGAACTTGACGATCTGCTGTTAAACTGAAGTAAGGGAGACGACTCTAGAAAGTCTTTGATAAAACAGTTACTGAGCTTGAACCACATGGACAACTTGAACCGAGGCAAGCAGTAAGAAAATATGATACAATGGACCTAAGAATATTTATATATCATAAATCAGCATCTTGTTTTTAGATATTTTTCGAGACGTCGTTGTGGTCTCAAAAGTTGCACATTAATTTCTATTTTAAAAAAAATCCAAACACATTAAGAAGATTTCATTTTTCCAAGTAAAAGTATTCCTTATTACTCTTTCAGTTCTTCTTAAAAATCAAATGATTAAAAACTAAATTAAATCTAATTTACATCCTGATCATTATTAATCAAGCTTTCCTCTCACACTTTGCTCAGCTCTAACTTTTTTTTTTCCTCCACATCTTACCCTCAGAGAAGCTGATGATTCCCAGAAGATGCAGCAGTTTGATGGAAGCGAACACCAGCACCACAATGCCCACCGTCTGCACACCCTCTGTCTCCCAGATGGCACTCAGCATTTCTCCACCCTCCGTCCTCTCCAGACCACCATACCCAGATCCGAACCCAGAACCAGAACCGATTTCCTCTCCTTCTTGACCTCCGCCAGGACCAGGACTGGCACTCCCACCTGGCCCCGCACTCCAGTTCCCTTGCACCCAATCCAGTGCTATGCCGGCCCGAAAACACCGGCCGGGTGACTCCTGGCACCCGCCTACTGCTCTCTCACTCCCTAAATCCAGTCTGGGTGGAGTAGAGGTGAGATAAGGTTAGAAAAAATAAATTTAAAAACTAAGAAATAAAAAAATAAAGGGGTCTCAGTTTGTTAGAAGTCCAAACTCATTCATCTTAAGCTCCCACAAAGTCAGTGAGAACTTAGTAAAGACATCTAAAAAAAGAAGAAAAAGTCCACACAAGTTGAAGTCAACACCTCCCCTTTGCTTTTTCTTTCCTCTCTTCTTGATCAAGAAGGCATGTGGCAGCTGAGTGAAAGAAGAGAGTAAAATCTGCTCTTCTCTGACAGTTTGTGGCTTCCCTCCGCTCTTTCACACACTGCCTCTGTGCGAAGTAGAGAGAGAGGAGATGAGAGAGAGTGGATGTGAGAGAGGAGGGACGAGAGAGAGAGAGAGACAGAGCGAGGTGTGTCGCTGGAAGAAGCTTTGGAGATTAAAATGCTCGAAAAACAACTTTGATTGTAAAGACGATGTGTTTATCGACCGGAGGAAAATAATCGATTTAAATGTCGTTTCTTATTTTCATTACAGGAAAAATTAGCAGGTCGTCTTTAACGATTTCACCACTTATAACACTTTATTTTCTTTTACAAACAAGGTTTCATTTAGAGTCAGAACTCATTTTGAGGATCTTTTTTTCTAGAAATGATGCATCACATTGAAAACGTAACCTTCAAACTTTCAACTTCTCAATCAACTCGTTGAAACATTCAAACGGCTTTTTCTAAATCAGTTCAATCCCAAAGAAGTGAAGCAGTTCCTGCACAATCAGTCATAGAATGCAACTATATTTAACCAGAAAACGTTTTTTTCAATGTACAAATCATTTTATAGCTTAAATATTATATAATTTGGGGGAGACGGTGGCTCAGTGGTAGAGCATTCGCCCACGGACCGGAAATTCGCAGGTTTGATTCCCTATAATTTCACGTCTAGGGTCGTTGGAGAAGACACCTAACCCCCTGTTTCTCCCACCATTGGTGCCGTTGTGGCAGCCTGCTGCGGTGTAGTAGTGCAGCACACAAATTTCCCCGGTGAGGGAAAAAAAATAAATAAAAATATTGGCTTCCATAGTAATGTGACATTTAAAAATCATTAAATACAACAAATATGGAACCAAAACTCAGCTGCACCGGTGCATTCATATTTAAATCCAGAGTAAATATGATGAATAATTTATTGCAAACTAAAATGAAACCAGGGATTTTACTGTGGGCTTGAATAGAAAAGCTACGACTGAGCATGAAGGGCATTAATTTGTTTACATACTGCAGGAGGTAACAAAATTATTAAACGCTAAGTATTGATTGAATTTGATAGAGATGTTTTATTTGCATGCAGCACATTAGACTAATGGAGAAAGTAAAGGTCTGAGTGTTAGAGTGCAGAGCGAGCGTTAGGAGTAAACTAGAGAAGACACCACCATCTACTGGTCCCGTGGAGGCTCTCACTGGTCACTTAAATGTCTCTAAGCAGAGATTCAACAGGTAGAAAAAACATATGTAAAATAAATTCTAGGAATGCAACGACACCAGCTTCTGATTATTCTGACTCTCAGCTTTGATCCGTCTCAAATAAAACGAACCCATCAGCAATGAAAACCCACAAAGCCATCTTAATTGCAATCATCACTGCAGGATATTGTTGTAGCACTGTGAAAGGAACCGTAACTCACCGCTTACTCTATTACTCTTTGATAGATGACCTAGACATGGAAAAACATTTATTTACCCCCCGGTCATCCACTCATGTTCAATGTTAACGGATACAGGGAAAGAAAGATGTGATCCAAAATGAATCATTTAGGATTTCAGTTGTTCAATTTGAATTTGGGAGTAGTCATTCGTGAAAAATGGAATCCTTATTGAGGACAAAACAAGGGGATTGCAGACGTGTTTTGTTGATTTAATCAACATGATAAAAAAAAAAAAAAAACTTCTAAAAACTAGAAGGCTGGTCCCAGTGGGTGTTGGACTAGTGGTAGAGATATCGTCTTTTAACCGGGAGAACCTGGTTTGAATCGAACCGAAAGAATGAGATCGTGGGTACAATCGGCCGAAATGAGCTTCCTCCACAGGGTGGCTGGGCTCTCACTCAGAGATCGGGTGAGGAGCTCTGCCATCCGGGAGGAGCTCGGTGTCGAGCCGCTCCTCCTCCACGTCGAGAGGAGCCAGATGGGGTAGTTCGGGCATCTGGTCAAGATGCCCCCCGAGCGCCTCGCGGGCAAGGTGTTTTGGGCACGTTCCACCGGGAGGAGACCAAGAGGCAGACCCCGTGCCCGCTGGAGAGACTATGTCTCACAGCTGGCCGGGGAACGACTTGGGATCCTTCCGGGTGAGCTGGAGGATGCAGCTCACCCGGTCTGGGCTGCCCGTTTGAGGCTGTTGCCCCCGTGACCCGACCCCGGAACAAGCGGAAGATGACGGAACGGAACCTGGTTTGATTCCCACTGGGCCCAAGACGTCCCTGGGATTACTTGGAGATAAGAAGAAAACACCAATAAAAACTAGAAAGCTGAAATAATATTTTGAGACAATCTCTTACTCAGGATAAAAACGTTACCGACCAATTAGGAGCTTTTTCTAAAATTCTCATTTATTTTTCAATTAAATTACCACAATTTTCAAAATTTTAAAACATATTTGTCAAACTTATTTTTTCCATTTTTGTAAAACTGAAATTTCTTAATTAAGGCACTTAATTAGCTTAGTCTCATTGCTGAATGTTACAGTAGCAAAGTCGAAATTTGAAAATAAAACCAAAAACAAAATTTCCTAAAACTCTTGGAATCGGCAGCGTTTCCACAGCAACGACATCCAGTTCAAATGAAAAGTGCTCCTTCATCAATGGAGCCTCCGTCACATCTAAAGCTGCTTTAAACACACGAGGTGATGCCTAGAACAAGACTTTTCTTAAGAAAAATGATTGTTTTTAGGAAAAAAAAAAACGTCCGGGTCTTGGTCAATTATGAAAACTATTGAAAATTAAATCAGACAGAAAGTCAGTTATTGTAAAGTTAAATGAATCCATGCAGGGTTCTGGCTTGATTTTTTCTGTAGGTTATGTCGTGATCCCCACGCCTGGCCACGGATCCTTAACCCCCTGTAGGTGGCCATTGGCGGTCACCTCCAACACTTACAATAATTCATTAGAAAATTTGCTCCGACCACGTCAGGAGCAAATCTGAGGGTCTTAGCTCTGCAACGAGATGCGGTCGACAGGGTATTGTCGTGATCCCCATGTCTGCCGCCAGAGGGGGCCCTGGACCTTCCTCATTACCCTGACTAGGGACACTTGAGATTGATTTCTGATGCCACACACCTGTGAACCCTGCTGCCTATTTAAGGGCCATCACCATGGACTATTATGTCGGGTCATTACCATCCCTTCCAGTCAGGGCTCCCTGGTTGCCTGACCATGATTGAACTCATTATAATTTGAACTTTTGAAATCCTGAGCCCGTTGCCTAACAGACTTACCTGAGATGTGTTCAATAAACCTTGTTTTGATGTTCCGCATTTGGATCCTCCTCCTTCCACATCACAACAAGTTACTGTGTCATCAATTATGTTTTTCTTTGGTTTTTACACTAATATAATAAAAACTGCTGGAGCTTTCTGCAGACGATAGATAACGAGTTTAAACAGGAATAAGTTATTTGCATTTGTCTTCTGAACCGTCCATCCCTTACTGGTTAGCGGAGGCTTCCGGAGCCTATCCAGGCGGACTTAAGGCGAAAGGCAGTTTACACCCCGAATAGGTCGCCAGTCCTTTTTTAGTTTTGGTGCCAGGGAAAAAGTTCTTTCCTCGGGGGAGGGATCTCTCTTTCATGTGGATCCCCACGAGGTTTCTTATTATTTCCCCCACTGATGGTTTTGTTTAGGAGTTTTTCCTCACCGAGAAGGAGAGTCTAAGGGCATAAATGTGCTAGTCTTGTTTAGTTAGCATTTAGTTAGTTATTTTTATTGCTGTGTGTTTATGTTCAAACATTCCTCTTTTTCTTGTGAAGCCCATTGAGACGGAAATTCTGTGATTTTGGGCTATACAAATAAAATTGAATTGAATTAAAACCAAATAAAAAAGTGGAGGACAGCAACTCGCTACCCCATGTCGTCTTATAATGAAACATTCACTCAAAGCACAACATAGATACCAAGAAAACCATCCCAAAATGACAATGCTCATTGTAAATTGGGCCAAAATTTTCCACAAGAAGGCCTCTCGATGTGATATGGTTTGGTTTTTTTTTTAACCAACCATTCTCAGATCAGTAACCTGTGTTTAGCAAATTCTTGGATAGCCTAAAGTCTCAGCCTGAGGTAGTACAGATCAGCTACCGGCCTTTATCACAACCAGAGCCTTTTATTTTATCTGCATGGTTTAGTTAGAAGACAAAGTGTCGATGCAACCATCATCAATCAAACTGACATCAACCAGTCGACGGGCAAACAGGTGAAGATGAGTACATCCCGCAGTTTACGCATCAGCTCAAAGTGATAGAATTAGGTGACACCTGTAGGGGTTTGCTCAGGCGTGCATAGCAACATTAGTTTAGCTTGTGTTCTCTAAGTACATTAAAATGAGTCTGTCAGATTTACTCAAACGGTACCCCTGAAGGGAAAAGCAATTACGAGCCATGAACCAAAACAAACCCCTGATGGAGCAGCATGAGCAACCATCCGAGATGGAACTCTTATTGACAACTAATTTCTGGATTCATCTACAAACTTGCTCCGACGACTGCCTTTGGACACGTGTTGTGACAGAAAATGTAACATTTTATGCTCTTTGACATCAATGCACCAGCATATGAAGAATCCTCGATCATGAATATCGGATCTGCAAATGCTGACTTCTTTATTATTTTATGGTCATTTGATCATTTTTTCTGCACGTCTTAATCTTTGTTTTTTTCACCTCTATTCTGATGTCAAACGAACAAAAAGCAGAAATTAATATTCTGATCAAGCAACAGAAAATTAAATCTCTTTTTTTTTCTTTATCATTTTCCATTAAAGGAAATGAGTTTTTGTGCTCCAGGAAATGATGTATTATGTGATAGAGGATGATTATTCTGTGACATTTCACAGACGTAATCTGGTACAGAATGAAGAAGCTGAAAAAAATTAGGACGAGTCACCTTAACAGAAAGTAAAAGCAGGTGATCTCTAGTTAAATCTCTAGTTGGATCTAAGTTTGATCTCTAGTTTGATCTGAAAGAAGTAAGTTTGACTACTACTCAGTCCATGCCTGAGAGTCTGTATTGAAACAGTGTTCAAGTGGAAGGAGGAGGACCCAATTGCAGGACAAAAAACGCGTTTTATTTGAGCATGGCAGTCCGGTAATGCTGTGAAGGAAAACACAACGTTTTGTGGCATGGCATGTGGTTATCGTTCTGAATGTATTTCATGGTCAGGCAACCAGGGAGACCTGGCTGGAAGGGATTGTATGACCAGACACCTGAAGAGAAAACAGGCTGCTTATTTAAAGGAAGATGCACAAAGACCTTCAGGTGTGTAAAATCAGGCAAATGAGGGAAGGCCCTGGATCCCTCTGTCATGCATGAGGGAACCATGACAGTGTCCTTGACCCTGTTCCTCTCACCATTAGCGATGTCGTGGTTGCCTGCTGCAGTGAAATTTTTCCCCATTTTAGGGACGTTTAAAAAAAATGGCAGAAAAATACGTCCGAAAGCCTAACATTTTAGAAACGTTTGAGATGCAAGTGGAGCACAAAATGTCATCTATAATTTCAGGTTGAAAAGCTATTTATCTTCCAAAGAAAATGACAACCTTCTCGCTTCAGCAGGTTTAAAAGATTTGTATCATTTTAGTCGATTAGTTTTAGTTAAAAAGAAAGAAAGAAAAAGAAAAGCTGGTGACATTATCACCTGGACAGTGACACAAAGCTCAGAGCGCTGTGCCCAAGCAGATAACATTGGCCTTCTCTTCTTCTATCTTGGCCAAATGGCTCTTGCACACATGTCCAGGCGGACGACAGAACACTGGCCTCTCGTCATTTTATGAAGCATTTTTCTTTAGAAACAAAGTGCAGGTACGGTTTTGCCTTCAAGAGCAAAAGTCAATGGAAAATATGCATTAGTGAGGACAGTAAAAAGAAAGGAGTCAAGGGGACCAAATGAAATGGCAGACAGAAAAGAGAATGGCTGGAGCCGCTGTCCAGAAATGAAATATGTTGAGCAGAGAAAAGGATGCTGTAAGGAAATCAATATGACTGCTTCTTTATCAGAAACACCGGATGAGACAGTGTCACATAAAAAAATAAAGGCTGGATTTTAAAAACTTAGAGGATTAAAAATTTACATGACAAAAAAGAAGAAATCAACTGATAAAAGATTTTTTTTTTTTTCATATTACATGACTGATGACCATAAATAGTTTAGTTTCGTCTTTTGAACAGCTTATCCCAAATGGAGTTGCGGCGGCTACCGGAGCCAACCCTGGTTGATCTCATGCAAAAGGTAAAGTACACCCCGAACAGGTAAACTGTCTGCATACATGCATAGTCTCCTGCATTGGGCGAGAGACACCCACAACTAGGACCTATCTCACACTCATCCGCAAAGGCTGATAAAACTCCCACATGATGAACACTAGTACATTCCATGAACATGATTAGGTATAATGGGGCTAAGCACATGGCATCTCCTGCTTTTGCAGGTGTATCTGAAAGCCACTAGTAGCAATCTGCATGGTCTATTGCCAGTATTGTTTTTAGTGAAGTCGAACATCTGGGAACTTTGGTCATGTGACACCTTATGTGCGTGAATCGCAAAACAAAGCGCGAACAAGCAGTACAGGGGTGTATTCCTGGTGGTAATTCCTCTTCATACTAATACGTAACGCGAGGTGGTAACACACATAAGACACACAATTTTCCAGCTGCTTTTTTATTCTTTGAACGTTTTTTTTTTCGCCAACTGTCATGGCAGGATGTGACGTCATGCGTGCCATAGCCCCGCCTCCTTTCAAAGCCAAAAATTTGGCATCTCTGCATCTGTTGCAGAGCCACTTGCACACAACTATCCACACACATACTCAGGATAGGGGCAAATTTATAGCACCCAATTCACAAACAGGCATGTTTATGTAGATTAGGAGGAAACTGGAGTACATGGAGAAAACCTACACATATAAGGGGAAACAGTCGGAGACTCGAGCCCCGACCTTCTAGTTGTAAGGCCACTGTGCTACCCACGACAAAAAGTTATTTTCAAAAATAGAAAAAAAAATCATCCTATTTCATAGTAATTAGTTTTCGAACTTGAAACAAAAAAGAAGGAAGAATAATGAAGCCGATTCTCTCTGTTGTGAAAATAAGTGATTCATTTTCCAGGCAAAAGGGGACTTGGTGTGATACCCCTTAAGAGAGGTATTATTAATCGGCTGCCATTATTTTAGCAGAAACCCAACACGACCTCATCTGAAGGTAATTAGGTTGAGACTTCCCAAACCATTACCGTATTAAATAAAAGAAAATCATTTATTGACATTATTTTGCCCCCAATTTATGATGTGGATCAAATAACACAGGAAGGCAAAAGCGGGACGTGAGGGACAGTAAACTTTTAATGACCGCAAAGGGAACAAAATCCCGAAAATTTAAATGTTCCGAGAGATGTGACTCATTTCAGACAAACTTGCTTTAAAATTCATGAAGGAGAAGCTTATTTTATTTCCAAGAAAATATCCCATGTGCAATAAAAATAAATGCAATAAAGACAGAATCATCTTGTTAAAAAGCAGTTTAGGAGTGAATTGAGATTAAATAAGATCCTGTAGCTTTCTTCTGAATTTATGCATGACGTAAACCGGCATCGAGTTATCTCTTCTAAAAGTAAAACGAGAATTATTTAGCGTGCATTATTGTTCTGCATGTACAAGAAAGCAGATGAAATAACTTTGACTGCGTACAGGCTTACAGCTCCAAACATAAGCCTGCAGAAAGAAACAAATTACAGCATCGCTCATTCTACTTCTTTACACTGACGCTCCTTTAATGTCGTGATTAATAATGAAGCAAAGCTAATCCGGGTGCAAACAACATGAACAGTGTTTAATTTAAAACTAAGCACAAAGAAAACAACATCCCCCTTAATATATGTTTGAAACCTCAGGCTAATATCAAACAGAATGAATTGCAGGATCTCCTTCTTTTATTCCCCGATGGGGTAATTGGGTTTAAAAGTAAGAGGAAAGCAATATGGAGTCCATTACCTGAGCTATGAGTAGAAATTTGAATGCAAATATTAAAAGATCTGTGACCCGATACTTTATTAAAAACAGTGCTATCATTCATTTTGTCAAGTTGATTAACTTTAGAACGGTTATCTTCTTATTTTCTACACTCAAACGTAACTGATTGCAAAGGTGAATCCAGATGTCACATCATCTGGATTATTTTAAACTTCTAAATCATGTCTAAGTGTCCTGATGACCCCCAAAAAAGTTTTAATTAATATACAATTTAAGTTTCATTAACAAATTTTGGTTATGAAATGCAACAATACGGCTAAAACAGTGATGGGTTTGGAAGGTCAGGAGTTTGCGACCTGGGTGGAACAATGGTCTCTCTATGTGAAATGATCTTGTCCTCCACGTGTATGCATAGGTATTCTGTGGGTATTGTGTGGGTATTCCAGTTTACCCTCCAAAAACATGCATGTTAGGTTGATTGGCCACTATGCGATTGCCCCAGAAGAGCGTATATGTGGATGGTTGTGTGTGTGGCACCAGAACAGGCTGGTGACCTAGTCAGGGTGTACCCTGCCTCCTGTCTTAAATCAGCTAGGATAGGCTCTGGAGGGGCTGCGGGGCAATCCCGGCTGATTGGAGGCGAGGGGCAGGGTACACTCCGAACAGGTTGCTAGTCTGTTGCAGGGCCACACACACATTCCTAGGGGCAATCATGTAGTGGCTAATCAACCTAGCATGTATGTTTTTAGAGGGTAGGAGGAAACTGGAGAACCCGGAGAAAACCCTCACATACACAGAAAGAACGTGCAAACTCCACACAGAAAGGCCAGTGTTCCAAGCCTCGTCCCCACGTCCTTCTTGCTGTGAGGCCACTGTGCTACCCACTGTGCCACCTTGATCAAAATGTGGCATACTTAAACTTTGCTGGCTCCTGAAGGTGTCACAAGAACATTTAAGTTCTTCAAATGTTACCTATAAGGTTGTCTATTTCAAAGAACGTCTATGAGTCTGCAATAATTTGATCTGAATTTGTATCAATTTTGATAGCTTGATGCTGCATTTCCTTACTCTAGTTCAGGGGTGGGCAAACTTTTTAATTTGCAGGCCACATTGAGTTCTAACATTTGACCAGGGGCTGGAACAGGAGCAGATGGATGGCATGCTTTGGTAACCGCTAGATTAGACCGATAGAATGGCATGCTAGATTTTAAACAAGCGCTAAACATTACATCAAGAGCGTTAAATTTCAAATCTACGTGGCACTACGTTTGAAATCTATGTGCTTCATGTAAAATTTGGCTTGTTTTAACATCTAACACGCTTGTGTACATGCGTGTATTTGGACCAGATGCCTTTCCATACAGTGCGCCATCTAGTGGGGAGACATCAGAATAGCAAGGGAAATAAAACATTAACAAGATTTTTTTTTTTCAGTTCAGCGGGCCAGATTAAAACATTTAACGGGCCGCATGTGGTCCGCGGGCCGTAGTTTGCCCATGTTTGGTTTAGTTCCAACAGTAAAGAGCTTTAACTCATCTTTTTAAGTGAATCACATTGTTTAACAACTGTTTGATTAAATATAGAGATGAAGCAGTTATATGAAAGTCTTAATGAGGTGAAAGGGAATTTTAATATAGAAAACAGTTTTAAACTGATTAGTTTAGTGTATAAATTTGCTGATGTTCGTTCTTGTTTTGACTCTTGGCTTTGCTTCCCTCTGCTGGCATGTCTGACAATTTATGAATCCAATAAAAAATGAATAACTGCAGAGCTTTGGACCTGCAGCAAAACAAGAAATAAGGGAGACAAAAGCCCCTTTTTTTTCTATTTAAAAAATATGCTTTCTGGCATTTACTTACACGTTAAAATTTATTCTATTCATGCATCCAAGACTTGCTTATTTGCAAGAATAAGCCAAAAACAAAGGGGGGAATATTACATTAAATTTGCACAGGTTTTTTTTTTTGCCCATTTGTGATAATTTTGTGTTCACTATTATGCAAATTTGCAGCTGATGATCTGTTTAAGTTTGGTCAGGATGTTCCATTTCCACATAAATGCATTAACACCTCATAGCATGCTTTAACTTTAGCAGTAATTCTCCTTCATCTGGATGAATGTTTCCTATTTTTTACATGAGGAAGACTTGAGAATGCATGAGAATGTTTAGAAAAATCTCATTTGTTGCTATGGTTTGCAAATGTGTTTTTTTTTTTCATCCTATTCTTCAGACATGTCCTGAAGTAAAGTCCTGGTCTAAAATTTGTCTAATCCCTCATTCAACCAGGAGTGATCCATCATAAAAAGGGTGTAATTGGTGTAATTGATTATTAAATTATGATCATCAAATGCACTATCCAGAAGACAACTTTGAAACCCTTCCTGGTCTAAAAGTAAGCAGATTCAGCCTGGTATCCAAGCACAGTATGTAGCTACATATCTTTCATAGAAATTTCCCTTCGAGCTTTAACATCACATCTCTTCACTTGAGTCTTTCAAAAACTTAGCTGTGTTGAAGCTCAAGCTTCAGAGGAGTTTATTCAGTTTTGATCTGGGTGTATTGATCAAAAGAAGCTCATTCAGATTTTATAAGATTGAGAAGAAAGGCTTCAGCTCCAAGTTAAGATGGGAAAAATGGATACAAATCAGAATCAAACAAAACACAAAGTTTAACTGTAAAAACATGGATCTTATTTGGTCTGTAACAACGCTTTGGTTTGCCAGCTTTGGGTTAAAACAGCTGTAGATGGTCTTTTGGATTAGGACCAGGGGCGGATCCAGAGGGGAAATGGCAAGGTATGCACAAAAATGCAAGAAAATTACTCTTATTTTTCAAAATGTTCGGGGGAGAATGCCCCCAAAGCGCCCTAAACTGGCAAGCACCACAGGTGTTCGTTTTGTCTATGACCTCATGCCCCCCCTCTTTAGAAAATCCTGGATCTGCCCCTGCTTACAAGCTATATAATAATTACGTTATAATCTTTTTCTTATCGTGTTCCAAAAAAAAAAAAAAAACTAGATTTAAAGTTTAACTAGAATAAAAAATAAATCTATAAGACAATGCTTTGATAAAAAAGTAGGATAAAACTAGGATTAAAAAAAAGTGATGGTGGCTGTTTTCTAAATAAATGACCTCACGTTGTGTCCAACACAAAGACAAGTGGGATTACGAGAAGTGATACTGCAGACATCGTTTATCTACCTCATTTTTTCAAAGACACGGCTGATAAATGCCCCACCTTCCACACCGATAATTTGCAACTCTTGTCTGCTGTCACAAGCTGCTGCACTGATGGCAAACCGCTGTCGCTCAATGTCACTGAAGAAAAGCTCAGGGAAGGAAACGAGCCCTTTTGCATCGAGAGATGTCAGCAGTCTATTTTTAGACAAAAGTTATTAAGTAGATAAATACCACCAAATAAAAACTTGACATTTAAAGTATGTAGACGTTTAACTAAAATTTTTATGATGCAGGAATAAAGAATCTGTCCATATTTGTGTACGTATCACAACAGTTCAGCTTAACCCAACACATCAGAGCTTTTCTAAAGATCCGGTTACCAAATTTTGTTAGTTATTCTACCACGTGTTTTGCATCTTGTTTTTCTCTGAGCTCTATCAAGATAGTAAAAGTCTGTCAAGTCATAGAAAATGCATTTTATTCTGATTTCTTAAAGAATATTTCTGTCCTTTCTCCCACAATTGGCGCCGTCATGGCTGCCTACTGCGGTGCAATGCAGCAAAAGTAATTATCCCATGAGGGATGAATATAGTACGATTAAAAAAAAAACCAAAAAACAAAGTAACTTTGAATATGTGAATGCATCATCTATTTTTCACACTTCTGTTTAATTTCAAAGGATGGGAAATGTCATGATCCCCTCTCCTGCCGCCAGAGGGAGCCCTGGATGTTTCTCACCAACCAGATCAGGGTTACCTGAGGATGATTACAGATTCCACACATCCGTGCACCCACCAAGCTATTTAAGGGCAAAAACCCCAGACTTCCCTATTGGGTCAAACCATCCCTTCCAGCCAGGTCTCCCTGGTTGCCTGACTGAATACACATTCTTGCAATAACCTTTACCATGCCACTGAAACTTTTTTTTCTTTCCACAGTTTTAATGGACAACCAAATTTAAATAAAACCATGTTTTCTGTCTGCAATTGCGTCCTCCTCTTTCCACCTGCTCTTTTAGGACATAAGACTAAACTTAAACAATTCTATGATGAGTAAAGTTGTAAATTAGAGCAGAACGACAAAATCTACAACCAATCAAAGTGAACAAGACAAAAGAACTATTTTTCCAGCCCAATATAAATTTCTATAACACAAAGAAAGTATGATGTATGACTCTGTAAGAAAAAAAATCAAGCTGTTCCAAAGAATCCCACGGCAACAGGTGGCTGGCCACCAATCTCTGTTGTCTCAGTGATAAAGAGTTTCCAGTTTTCTTACCATCAAAGCCGGCTTCTAACAAACCAAACTGCTCCAGCACCTTCACAAACAGAACAACCATCACCAGCACAGCAATCATCTCCAGTCCCTCCAAGTTCATCGTCCACATGTCGCTCAGGTCACTGGCTGTCCATGGCGACCACACGGCTCAGTGTGGAGCGCTGTCACCAGGCCATCTAACACCACTTAAGAGCCCTGCATCTGTGGCTCTGATTAGAGACCAACACAAGTCAGACAGGGAGGGGGAGAAGAGGTGAGAGGAAGAAAAAAGGAGGGAGGAAAATAAATGGTGAGGATGAAAGACAAAAGGGTGTGAGGAAGAAATGAGGAAAGGACCCTTTCATGGGGACAAAGACTGATGATGGGAAGAGAGATAAAAGGATAAAGCTGAATTTGTGGGGTTTTTTTTCACACAAGGATTGTTGCACCCCCATGTGGTTCACCTGTGTGTTATCCATTTCCCCCCTAAATATGAAACTCATAGTAAAATTTTAATTCAAAGCAGATACAATTCTTATGGTTTTAACCTAAATTTGATGCATTTTCCAAATATATGCAGCAAGAATGAGAGTGAAATATTTATGAAGACAAAAAAAAATCTACTTGTTTTGGCCACCTAAAAAAATAGTGGTTTAAAAATGAAAAACAACAGGTGTACATATTGATATGTTCTCATGCTGCCTAGGTATAGGTGGTTGTTTGTGTGTGACATCATTTTACATTTGAGTATTCTGCATTTTTTTCGCCCGCCCCCTTCTATACACAAAAATCACAGCACACAAAACCGTTCCACAGACTCTGATAAAGTGATATGAAAGACTTCTGATAATGCTGGGTTTAAAGTCTGGATTAACGTGTAAACAACTTTGCACTAAACCACACTGCATTAGACTTGTTGCTTAGTATGTTGGACTTGTTGGCTGGTGACATTCTGCATTAGTGCAAAAAGGAACTACAGTTTTTAGTATCGTACTTGTCAAAATTTCAGGAGCTAATTTAGGGTTTCATTCAAAATGCTGGGCTGCACAGTGGTGCAGCGGTTGGCACGGCGGCCTCACAGCAAGAAAATCAGGGTTTGATTTTTGGTAGGATGCAGCTTGCAACACTGGATTTTCTGTGTGGAGTTTGCATGTTCTCCCTGTGGATTTTTTTTTTTTAATTTTTTTTAATATACTTTATTAATCCCTCACCGTGAAATTTATGTGCTGCATTTCACCGCAGCAAGCTGCCACCTATGACAGCGCCAATGGTGGAAGAAACGAGAGGTTAGGTGTCTTCTCCAAGGACCCTAGACGTGCACGCAGTGGGATGCAAACCTGCAAACTTCCGGTTGACTTCCGGTTCGTGGGCGAACGCTCTAACCACTGAACTGGTGGTTCAGTGGTTAGAGCGGTCGCCCACTCTCCCCTCAATGCATGGATTTTGCATGGATTTTTACCAGTTACTCCATTTTTTTCCCCACTCTCCAAAAACATGCGTGTCAGGTTGATTGGCCACAACTTTGAGTGTGTTTGTGTGAATGATGTGTGTGTGTGGTCCTGTGACAGACTGGCGACCTGTTCGGCGTGTTCTCTGCCTCTTGCCTTAAATCAGCCCAGATAGGCTCTGGCACCCCATGCTTCACCATTAACCGTAAATGAGCGATTCAGAAGACGGAATGGATTCGGAATGCTTTTACTATGCATGTGCCAGAACCAAGAATTTGAAACGATAGACGGGCTGTGAATCAATGTGTGAATTATTTTGTTTCAGTACTTTTATAAGTAAACATGTCTCCAACCAGTAAAGGTAGTAAAATGAGTTCATAAAGATCTTCTATCCAATCTTTGATTTCCTGAAATGAGGGAACATTCTTTTCTAAAACTGATAGTCTGGATCAACTTTGGATTGAACTTTAGATGAAGAACTGAAAAAAAGAGGTCAGGCACAGGAGAGAAAAAGGCTTTGAGGTTTCAAGAAGTCAGCATCAGTGTGTTCCTGGAGACGAGGAAAGAACTTCATCTGCTGCCTCTGATATTCAAAGAGGAAAAAGAAATATATCACCTCTACGTGACTGGCAAAATTTAAAACTAGATCTCAGATGTAAAGATTAGTCTGTATAATTTAGATACAAATGGATTTTTTTTTTTGGAAAAAGACCTAAAACATCTACTAGTTTTGTTACAAAATATAGTGGAAGATAAACATCGTCAAAAAGATGGAGATGATATCCAACAGTCGGTGTTAAAATGCTGAATTTTCCAAAGAAGCAACCATCTCTACTCTGCAGGCTATCAGCTTTCCCTTTTATTCAACTTTCCCCCTTCTCTTTTTTCGTGATGGATAATAAAAAAATGTTAAATATAGCTTTTAAGCCGAGAGGGTTTGTGTGTTGGCTGTCAGGTGACAGGACAGGAAACTGTAGGACGCTTCCAGAGAATTGAGGTTGTAAAGGTGAAAAGAACGTGTAATGGAAGTCTCAGTGGACATGAGAAGGGGCAACTTTCATTAACACGGACTCTCAGTATTTTATAATCTAATAACAAATAAGACGTTACTTTTTCTTTCATTCATTCTGAGGGTGACCCGATATAAAAAAATACTTCTTTCATCCGCTCAGCAGAACTTTACACAGTGGATCATCAAGTCCTTTTGGCAAACGGTGATGAAAATCATCAAGGTCTGAGTATTTAATCAAGACAAACTGTACTCGATCAATCAGTGTATGATTGCCGATGGAGTGTGTGGGATTGTGGCAAGCTGGACAGAGAAAGCGAGCGCTGTCCGTAGGCGGTAAGAAATGTCTGCAGAACCTGGAAAGACCTGAAACAGCTGCGGGAAATAAAAATATTCCATTTTGACAGAATCACTTGAGAAGTGTATCAGTTTTTATTTAAATAAACATTCCCAGTGGGGTCTGCGGTGGCTTGGGGAAGAAAAAAAACCCACTTTTAAACCCATAAAATAGATCCTTTTTGTTTGTGTACGTTAGAAAGTTTTTTCATAGAAAACGATCATCATTGAATCTGAATTGTAATTAGTATCAATATTTAATTTTTTTTTATTATTTCTACACCTCTCCTAGAGAATTTTTCCAGAATTCAACCAGCACCAGTCAAACTATTCAATATGTAAACAATAGACCTAGCCATCCAGCCATTCATCCCGCCATCCATCCAGGCATCCATCCAAGTAAAACTCAACTGTTTTCTGATCTCGACACCTGGATCAATTTTCAATTCATTTTCAATATTTCACCCATTACTGCATTTAGTTTGTCAAATTAACACTAGGACCGCAGCATTCTAAATCTACCTGCAAGCGCCATGACCGTCAATGTGATGCTTATGTAATTATTTATGTTTTGCAATGCTATATAGCATAAATAAACTTTTACACCACTCAATTTTTAAAGTAGTAATGATGATAAAATGTTAAATATGTTTAAAACTCAAAATAAAAAAGCAAACACCAAAGTAAAATTTTGCGCCGCTGCTTCAAAAATGTCCTCGTTATAAATTGGCCATACGTTCTATTCCAATGTTAACCTGAACTTTCGAGACTCATCTAGAAAGCATGGCATACTTTATTCAGACAGCAATTTTCTTACCTCTTCATGGTGTCTCTTCAATATTAACTCACTCAACTTTTCTAAAATGTTTCTGTAATGGCGTCAGAGTCCTCCTTGTCTCTCTCCACAAATATAAATGCACACACTTATGTGTGGCAATGTGGCAATAAACACATTGCCATTGCTATGTCTCTTGACATAGTAACATAGCCACAACCTCCCACAGAAGTTGTGGCTATGTTGGCAATGCGTGCTTTCTCTCAGCTGCTGCGGGGTGCAGCAGGCTAGAGGAGATAAAATGCCAATAAATTTTGAAATGTTATTTTTTAAAACACAAAAAATACATAAAAAATAGAAAACATGTTCATATTAAAAGTCATAAAACGTCAGCCTCCTAGGTTGTGTTTTCTTTATTGTAATTAGCATATTAAAAAGACGTGGAGTCATATTGACGGCTGCGGTGGTTCTAGTGTTAAGCCCAAAGTAAATGTTTTCCAAGATAAACAAAAATGACAAAAACTTTTTCAAATAACTCAAATTTTCAGCTTCATCACAACCTCCAAAAGATCTTTATCTTTTCTTCTGCAGTTTAAGCTGATTTTAAATCAATCAGATTAGAGTTAACCGCGGTCAGGTAGATCGTTCTATTAACATAAACACAGCTGAAGGAAGACAAGTGTTTTCTCATGCTAAATTAAGTTACGATTGACTTCCCTTCAGCCAGCGAAGCGCTGAGCTTCAACATCTCATTAAAACAAATAAATGGCTTCCATTTGTTGGGAGGAATCACACGCAAACTTCGCTTGGCCCATCACCTTCAGACAAACTAGCTAATTCCAGCCTAATGGGATATGACTAGCGTTCAATTTCAAGTAATAGCTACTGATACATACTGCTGGAAATAGTAACCAAGCTCCGGTCATACAGAGACCGGACCGTCCGTACCAAGGGCGCATAAATACAGCCCTTGGTACCACCACAGGAGTCCCCGACAAACACGATTTATAATGCTTTCTCAAGATCCACAAAGCAGACATAGACAGTTTGGGCAAACTCCCATGACCCCTCGAGGATCCTGAAGAGGGTATAGAGCTGGTTCGTTGTTCCATGTCTGAGACAGAAACCACACTGCTCGTCTTCAATCCGAGACTCGACAATCCGACGAACTCTCCTCTCCAGTACCCCTGAATAAACAGGGTATCTCCTCAATATTATCTCACTCAACCTTTCTAAAATGTTTCTGTAATGGCATCAGTCCTTTTTGTCTCTCACCACAAATACACACACACACACACACACACACACACACACACACACACACTTAACATCCAACATCATATTGTACATATTTAGAAATGGGAAAATACGTATTTTTAGGACTCTTTATTTTTTTGAATGAATGCAGCATTTAATGTTTTTTTCTTTTTATTGTTAGATTTAGAGGCATTTTCAACCTCCATTTTCAGCCTTATGAAACAACAGGTAGAATTTTCTATCGATCCAAAAAAAAAAAAAAACATTCAGGGGTACTGGAGAGGCTGAGAGTGAGATTCCTCTGTAGTTGGAGCTTATGAAGAGCTTGGAGTAGTGTTGTTGCTCATTTGAGTCGAGAGAAGCCAGATGGGGCGGTTTGGACATCTGTTTAGGATGCCTTCTAAGCGCCTCGCTGGTCAGGAAGGAGACCCAGGGGCAGACCTTGGACCGAGGGAGAGGTACAGGGAACACCTCTGGATCCTCCCAGGTGAGCTGGAGGATACAGTTTGAGCATGTTCTTAGAATAACATAGCTATTGCTTTACTCTTTGCAGTGTGATACCCTTTACAACTATAAAAATAAGTGGAATAAAAAACGAGATATAAATCAGATGACTAAATATTGAATGAGTTCAAACCTCACGTCGGCTCTACTGATCAAACAGAAGCACTGATGAGACAAACCGGCTGTACACTCCGAATTTTTGCACATTCAAAAGATCGAACAAAAGACATCTCAATAAATGTATGCTTTACTTAGAAACTTGGTCCTCGTAATGTCTCTAAGGGTGGGCATTGTTTGTTTGGATGTGCTGCCATCAAGTGGGAACAATAAGGAAGACTAACAACCATTACTTTACTGATTCTCCAACAGTTATTAAAAACTAACGTAAATCTGGATTCAACAAGCAAATCTAGGAGGTTTCGGACATGTTTTAAGAATCACAGGACAGAGAATTGTAAACGTATTAACAGACGTCCAGTAAAAACGATCACCTGAAGGTGTTACTTGGTGCTCATCAAGCACAGTGATAAAACAAGGGGTGCATGATTAAATAAAATGTAGCATAAACCGTTAAATATGAATAAAATTATTTCTCAATTGTTAGTGAAAAAAACAATTTAAATTCTGAAGTCGTAGTGTTTTGTAAACTTGTCTAAATTATTAACTGTTTTTGCCCTGCGTCAGTTTAACACACTTTCTTTGCAAATCAAAATACAGTAATTCCAGCATCAGAAAAATTTACCAAATCTATATATTTGTTCTCTTCTTTGAAATAATATTGCTTGAACTCTAATAACACGAGGGATGAATTAATCATTTTTTGACATGCAATGTAAAGAAATATCAATTTTGCATTTTAAATTATTAATAAAGACCAATTCAGTTCAAAGTTTTGTTTTTCTTTTCATCGGCTTTTCTACTTCAAGAGAACGTAAAGAAATGATCATCCTGTCAAAAGATTAGTAGGTGATAAAAATACTTTATAATTATGCAGAATTAAGAGAAGTAATCCTTTGATATAAATTAAGATGTTTCTAAGTTGCTTAAATTGTGCAACAGGATTTTCACCTCATTGCTTTTGCAAAAATTCAAGTTCACTTTGAACACAAATGTAAAATACAAACACATGTAAAAATGCAAATAAATCTATTATAAAAAAAAAAGTTTGTTTCACGTCTTCTTCTTAACCATGGCTGTGTCCCGGAGGTAACAGTCTCAGACAGGAAGCCCAGGCTTCTCTGACCCCAGCTCACCCAGGAGGATCCCAACGTGTTCCCTGGCCAGCTGTGAGACATACTCTCTCCCTCGGGTCTGGTGTCTGCCTTTGGGTCTCCTCCTGGTGGGACGTGCCCGAAACACCTCACCAGCGAGGTGCTCGAGTTGCATCCTAACCAGATGCCCGAACCACCCCATCTGGTTTCTCTCTACCTGGAGGAGCAACTGCTCCGACATCCCCCCAGATGGCATATATTCTCCAACTATCTCTGAGTGAGAGCCCAGCCACACTGCGGAGGAAGCTCATTTCAGCTGCTTGTATCTGTGATCTCGTTCTTTTGGTCACCACCCACAGCCAGTGACCATAAATGAGGGTGGGAACGTAGATCAACTTGTGAATAAAGAGCTTTGCTTTTCGGCTCAGCTCTTTCTTCACCGCAACGGATTGACACAGCATTCTGATTATTGCGAACACAGCATCAAGCCGTCTCTCAAACTCTCGCTCCCTTCCTTCAAGACCCCGAGATACTTAAACTCCTCCACTTGGGGCTGAAAGGTAACGTCTCTGTTGAAAGGTTTACTCATTACACCTCCTTGAATAATACAGTGTGTGTATTTACGGCTCATTGGCAGCATAAATCATTAATCAAGCAAATAAACTCCAGATCACAAATCTGCACGTTGCCTTTGGATCATATAAATTCATTAATGGCGTTTTGGGATGTTTTTCTTACATCTGCTCAGCCGTGATCTGTTGTTAGTCACATTTTTATCTACGTGCTGTTAAACTCCACTTTTTTTCTGCACCTGCAGAGTTTCTCCAGGCTGGACTATGATTATAATTCTGATTCAAAGTGAACCTTCTTAATATGTCGCCCTGCCCCGCGGGGAGGGATTGATTAATTTTATTACACAAGCTGCTGCACAGATTGCTACACCGTGGCAGAAATCCAAAACAAGCCCAAAGCTAAGTGATGTGACTTCTTTTTTCAATTTAAATGATAATTTAGTGGGCAAAAAAAAAAACCTATGGTGTAATGATACAGGCTTAGATTACACATTGCTGATAACAAAAGAAAGAGAATCAAAATGTAGCTCGAAGCTGGAAAGGTGACTCCTCATTTCCTCTAGCCAAACGCTGTTCCTTCATTTGCATATCAGAGGATGTCTGATGTCTCCAACACACCATGTGGCTTAATAAAATCTGTGATGTTAGTAGGGACCAAATGGATTACATTTTAAGTGCCCCCCTCCAATAGGAATTTGAATATTTCCATTTCACTAAAAACGACCCCAGCTTTAAATAAAAACTGAATCTCTTTACATAACATCAGCACCGCAGTCTGCAGAGACCGACCGTGCACCGTATATTAAAAACCACCGGGTAACTAGCAGAGTCCAAAAACTCTCATCTGAATGGTTTCACTTCTTACTACGATCTGTATCGACAGAGTCACACCTGCAGTGAGATGAGCCATAGTCATGTGAATACTAAACGTTCTTCCAAATGGCTGTCACACTGTGGCATCATCCAACAAACACTTGAGAAGTAGACTCTGCAAAGTGTTGCATGTGACAGATGGGTTGGAAGAAAACTAATGAGATAAATCCAAACTGCATACAGTTGCTTGTACGGTAATTGGCTGCTTTGGATGCATGTGTGATGTCGACTGTCAGTTTATGTCTTCGAGGAGGGAGCGTAGGATTTAAAGAAAACTTTAAGGTCATTTTAAGAGATCACATTTTCTTGTGGTCGATTTGCTGGAAAAAAAATGGTTTCTTTTTTATCTTAAAAGAAAGGGCAGTGAGGGAACACACTGATCAGTGCTGTAGCTACCCCCAAAATGACAGCTGCTCTCGCTGTGGTTGGCCATAGTCTTCGCTCAGTTCTGTAAACACCAGACGGCCCGAAAGGAAATGGGGGCCAGCGACAAGAAGCAAACCTGGACATTCCCGTCACCTCGAGCACAAGTAAACAAACTCTGCGTGCATCCCGGCTGAGTTTGGACTGAAGAATACATTTCTTTGTGGCAGAATGACTGATGCAATAATTAATGATTTTCTGTGTTTGAGCAGCTGAGTGTACCTATCTCACTCCTACACAAACTCTACTCATAACAGCCTCCAACAACACAAACAGGCAGGGCATGGAGATGACAGAACCAACCTATCACACCACCACCGCAGCACTTGGACAGTTTTTTTTTTTTTTTTTTTTTTTCCTTCCGGACATTTTACACTTTGAGAGAAATTGAAAGCTGGGCTACATCGGTAGTAAAAGGTCACCGTTTCAATGGATACCTATTGCACCATTGTCTCTTGTCATGCAGATAAATGCAGCTATGAAAACAAATTGAAAGCATTAGAGTGGGTGGTGGAGTAGCACTGTGGTCTTTTAGACAGCTAGTGTTTTGTTATTTCTCTTCATATAAAAAAATAGAAACCTTGCATGAGTCATAATGAGGCATGATTTGAGAACAAATATTAACAATTTGAACATAAAAAAACTGCTTTTGGCCGGATGTGAGAAAACACATGATTGCTTTTGTGCTGATTGGATGGCAGAAACACACAAAAAAGAAAATAAGATGAATGTTGAAGAGCTGTTTTTTTGGATTTTGTTTTTTTAAACCACAACTACTCTAGCTGTCACCTTGGCTGACATGAGAACATCTACTGGGGCAGATCCTTTTTGATCCACAAAAAAAAAAATAAGAAGAAAGAAAAGGGGACTAGTCAAGCTATTCCCTTGCAGGGCCAGCAAATGGACCACCAAAATGCAGGAAAATGACTCTTATTTTTTTAAATGTTCTGAGGGGAATGCCCCTCATGTAAATGACCTCACATGCCACACCCCCGGCCCCCTTTTGAAAATCCTGAATCCGCCCCTGATCTATGTAATTAATTTTACATTGTTCATTTGAACAAAACTCTAGCAATTAAATTAGCTTATTTTTGTAAATCAATAGACATTTTCACAACTTCTGTTATCCTGTTCTATCATAGAACAGGATTCTATGACAATCCTGTTAGGATTAGGATTCTAATGGGTTTATGCGAGTGCTGGAGCCTATTCTGGCTGATATCAGGTGAGAGGAAGGGCACACAACAAACAGGTTGCCAGCCTGTTGCAGGGCCAAATACACAGACAAACCATCCACGCACATACTCATTCCTAGGGGCAATTTCCTAGCTGCCAAGTAAACTAATATGCATGTTTTTGTAGAGTGGGAGAAAACCAGAGTACCTGGAGGAAACCCACGCATACACTGGGAGAACATGCAAACTCCACAAAAGAAGCTGGTGTTTCAAGCCTACCCTTCACTCTGGGACCCAAACCGCAACCTTCTAACTGTGAGGCCAACATACAGCTTTCTTTTCAATATTTTCACAGGTTTTTTTCATCCGTTCTTTTTGTTCTCACATTTATTTGCCACAGCACATGCTTGTGTGTTTCATGTGAAACAGTAAATTCAGCATGTGTTTCACAAATGGATTTCTCACACTGTGGTGTTTTCCTCATGATGTTTTCTCCTCAGGTGGGCTGTTCATATTTCATCTACTGACTCATTCACTTATTTACTATGTGAAATTTTACACTGAAATAAGAAGGATTTCTATTCTGGTTAAAAGTGCAGTGCACATACGTTTGATCTCAACGAAACCCAGAAGCAGTTTCCACAAAATTATCATTAGTTTAGTGATTAAAAATTAAATCAGAACAAGTTTATGTGAGAGCTGAAAACACACAAACAAGAACCTAGTTTATTCAGAGTAAAGCAGAGTTTTAAGAAAAAAGACACCCCGACTGTTTACAGTATTTTATCTCGTCTCAGTTTAAAAAAAACCCAAGAGAATAAGAAAAGGGTCTAGTATGGAGCCCTGTGGAACACCACATCAAAGCTGAGAGACTCAAAAAAAACCAGAACATCCTAGAAAAAAAACCCCCAATTTCACACAATTTTTTCCAAATCTCAGCTTTTAAGCATTTGAGTAAAGGAACATAATTTTTAGATAAACTCTTGTAAAAAAAAAAAAAAAATAGCGGTGTCGGTCATTTTTTTTGCCAAAATGTATCGTGGCTTTCCATGTTGGTCTGCAAAAATGCAACGTACGCTGAATGCTGGTGCAGTGGTTAGCACATTGGCCCTACCGCAAGAAAGTCAGGGTTCAAGTCCTGGGCAGGGACAAGGTTTGAATCACTGGTCTTTCTGTGTGGAGTTTGCATGTTCTTCCCTTGTAAGTATAGGTAAGTATGGTTTGCTCCCACCCTCCAAAAGCATACATGTTAGGTTGATTGGCTGCATTGAAAATATGCCTCTAGGAATGAATGTGAGTATGGCTTGCAACAGACTGACAACTTAATCGGGGTGTACCCTGCCTCTTGCCTAAAACCAGCCGGGATGGGCTCCGGCACCATCTGCAACCCCAATAGCGATGAGTGACTTGGAAGATGAAACGAAACATTTTGATGATGTGATGCACAACACATATTCTGATAATGCATGCGCACAGACGCACTCGTGATGTGTGTGTCCGTGCACACTCATACCTGACCACTAAACAGGTACGTTCGATCAGTTGATGATCCAACATGTGATTATTTTCATGTTGTGTTCAATAAAAGTGTAATGAGGAGTTTTATATCCCCTCTTTCTCATTTCATAACTAACTTTTGCAGCAATGTTTTGCCATTTTTTTGCCATTAAAATGCCGAAAGAAAGATCCAAATTTCTCCAAAAATTTCACAAAATGTGGAGTAAAATCATACTAAATGTACAAAAAATAAAACCCCGAAAGCGTACTTGGCTTTGTTAAAATAACTGTTTTCAACCAAATAATTTTTGCTAAAAACACCCCCTAATTCACTGTTGTGACCAAACTCGTTTTCCTGATTTGACTCCAATTACCCTCAAAATTTTAACAACCTGAAAAGATTATAACCATCTAAGAAATTTGGAGATAAAACCCAACATTCTGATGAGCAAAAAATGGGATGAAAATATTTCCAAAAGTCTTATCTTGACTTAAAAAACCAGATTAAATTAAACCTCATTAATCAAGATTGGCAAACTGAGATTAAATATTTGAACATTAATTCTCCAGAAATAATAAGCAAGCAGTTTGAACTCAAAGTTCAACATCATTAAGGGAGCGAAAACGCAGCTTCTGAGCCAATCGTGGCCAATTTTCTCTTTATTGCTCAGTGTGTGTTTGGTTCTATAGTTACTCCGTGTGGATCATTCATCCACCTAACGGTAGTTATACAGACAATCATATACATAAAACCAACTGTGAGGCTGTATCTGTTTCATGTTCTCTTTTCTAGGTCTCCATAAAATATGCTGAGCTTGCACCAAACTGCCTTCTCCATGATCAATTGCTTGAGAGCGTTACAAAGAGTCCCTCATTCATTTTACTTTCAAGCTATCTAACAATACCCCGGTGAATTATGACTAGCTGGACTTGAGGTGTCTCTATCCCCCACTACGACACTAAATATAACTCGTGACAGTTATTGTCAGCTGGCTGCTCACTTCATATTTCACTATTCTTTATTAAATAGTGGACTTGATAGTATTTCGTTACAGAGACAAGCTGCGATAGTGACGCTGATTGGAACATTACTGCAGGGAGACAGAGATGTAACATAAGCTCGTACGACTGGGCTGGCTCAGAGTCAATCCGGCATGCTGCGTGTGTGTGTTTGTTCTCATTGTGAAATCAATATTAGGAAAAAAAAAAAGGAAATGGAAAAAGTCAGGCGAGTTTGTTTGTGGCATTCAGCCAGAAAACAGAGAATGTAACTGGTTACTTTTTACAATAACAAATTAATTTAGAATATCAAGCAGAATTAAAGGAGAAGTTTCAAGATGATCAACTTTGTTATGCACACAAAGCAAGATGTAAAGATTTTAGATGAAGAGATTCAACCATCTGGAAGAGCAACAAAACAATGGCAATCATCCTTCATGGTCGGTAACGACTTCAACGGACAATCTGTTGAATCAGGTACGATCTAAGGTATAATTACGCCTATTTTCTTTTCTCCAACATTCCTACCTGTGGTCTTGCGTCTTTGTTTTGTCTGAAGAGAAAAGATGACCATTAAAGCTCCCATGATGCCCTCCAGACTTTCTCGCTTGGTGATCTGGAAGTCCTGCTAGATTTCACACACTTTCACTCCCACACTCGGTTTTAGAGTGAAGATGAAGAAGAAAAAAAAATGGAAAAGATGCCAAGAGATGTTTGGAGGATTTGATTTGAAAGAAAATCTCTGTCTTTGGTCCAAAACTTCTCCTTTATATATTCACTGTACATCGAGCAGTAAGGAGTGGGAGGGAAACATGCGTGCTTCTGTTGAGTTTTAAATTTTGACACGCGCACTCTGCACCCTCTCCTCTCTCTCTATCTCTCTGTCCTGTTTTCCCACTCTGAAGTGGGAGCCTGCTGGCTGATTTCAGCTACTTTGTACCAGTTGAGCATCTAGATTAATTGAGCGCTTGGAGAAAAAAAAAGAGTGAATCCAGTAACAGGCTGCAGAGAGTAGTACCGCTGCTCTTTAACACATCTATTCTCTCACAGGGGAGGGAGGAACTGGTTGAAGGCGAGAGAGAGCCTGTGCTGCGGATAACCATTTCTCCCTCCAGCTTTTTAAAAATCAGATCTTATTCCGGTGAGCGTGAAGGGAAATCAGGGTATGTTTAGGACGGAGAAGATGTGAAAACGGAGCGAGTGGTGTGAAATTTTTTAAATTATGTACAAGCAATCGCCAGCGGGTTATTTTTTCTACTTGCTTATGCTGACGAACCATTTTATAAACAGATTAATGACAGAGCGGGAGAACGACATAAACATCCCATCCACCCACTGCAGTACAAGTATGCCCTAAAACCACAAGCCTAAATAAAACATTAGGATGGAAATGTGTAAACAACTGGTAATAAATGATGAGAATTAATATTTGAATAACACTCTACAATCAAACATGAAACTACCTTAAAGAAAATATCTAGCAAATGATTTTTATGGTTTAGAAATGCTCGACTGGTCAGAGATATGTTGAGATCCACAGCTCCCCCGGATTTTTCTATAGGCTGGGTTAAAGATGACACATAGACACTAAGTTGATATCTCAAAAGAGAGAGAGAAAAAAAAAAAGAGTTATAGAGTCATAGAACCTACCAACAACCAAGACACCTACGCACAATTCAAGACATGAACTGTGTGACGGCAATCCAATTCAAGAACGGAACAACCAACCACTGCAATCAAGCACCAATTTGCACCCACTCCATTAACCTGCTTCCCGTCAGCAGCATGCACTTGTTCTGACAGCAGCAGGGGTTCCCGCTGAGGCAAAGAGGAAGGTCATACACTGAAACCACGTTCAACAGCATGTCAACAAAAGCTAAGAGTTTAGGCAGACTCTGGAAACTTTATTTAGATGTCAGCAGCAGAGAAAAGAGTAAAAGGTACGAGTAATTCAAAATGTTCTTTCCTGTAAAAACAGGTTTTCTTAAAGAAGAAGCAACAGGTGAGCGAACATGACCGCATTGTCAATGTGTACATAGAACAGGTACATCCTTTGACCTGAACTGAACCTTTGAACTGAAACCTTCTTTTCACACATTTTAGCTTTGAATTTTGAGAAGCTCCCCTTTTGGTCCACAAAAAACATAAGTGTTCTTATTACTTTTTAATAAACTTTGGGCAAAATATGCACCAAAATGCAGAAAAATGACTAATTTTTCAAAATGTTTTGCGGGGGAATGACCCCAGACCTCCCTATACTGGCAGGCACCACAAGTGCTCGATTTGTCTATGACCCCTCTGCCCCCCCTATTTAGAAATTCCGGGATCCGCCCCTGGGTTTGTAATACATTGAGATTATCCTACGTGAAGGTTGTTTGAGAAAATATTTAGAAACTTTTCTAGATTGAAAATATATTATCGTAAATTTGGCTGCACGGTGGTGCAGTGTTAGGATGGTGACCTCACAGCAAGAAGGTTGGGATTGGAGGTTTGAAACAATGGTCTTTCTGTGTGTAGTTTGCATGTTCATCCCGTGTATAAGTGAGTTTTCTCCAGGTACTCTGGTCACTTCCCACCCTCCAAAAACATGCATGTTAAGCTGATTGGCTGTTATAAAATTGCCACCAGGAATGAGTGTGTGTGTGGATGGTTATCTGTGTGTGGGGCCCCGCAACAGACTGACTGCCTGTTCAGGGTGTACCTTTCCTCTTGTCTGAAATCAGCATGATTCCGTTAGGAATAAGCAGTTCAGAAGACAAACCTTTTATACTTACAACACACTTGTCTCACCCCGGCTGCACCCTCCAGCTTACTTGGAAGGATACTGGGGTGTTCCCTATCCAGCTGTGAAAACAAACTGTTGTCTCTCCAGCGGATGCGGGTTCTGCCTCTAGGTCTCCTCCTGATGCGACCTGCCCAAAACACCTTACCCAGAAGGTGTTTGGAAGGCATCCTAACCAGATGCACGAACCACCCCATCTGGCTTCTCTAGACCCAGAGGAGCAAGGACTCTACTCCAAGTTCCTCCCTGCTGCTTGTATCCGTGATGTTGTTCTTTCGGTCACCACCAACAGCTGGTGATCATAGGTGAGGGTAGGAACATTGATTAACTGGTAAATCGAGTGCTTTGCTTTTTGGCACAGCTCTTTATTCACATTGAAGAATTAAAACAGTGTCCTAATTGTTGCGGATGCTGCACTGATCCGTCAGTTGATCTCCCGTTTCATCGTCTTTTCCACACTTGTGAATAAGATCCCAAGATAATTAAACTCCTCTATTTGTCTCCAACTGTTAAAACTTTTCTATTAAACATGAAAAAACCCCAAACAGAAGCAAATACACTTCCACCCCCACATGCACAGACTGACAAAACGTCGTTGTGGTTCAGGTTTTCTAACAAGCACCAGTTTTGTTTTTGTGGTCACATCATTCCCTTCATGCGAGGTTACAATATAGGAGAATATATATATATAGGAGAATTTTTGTGATTCAAAGTATTGTTAAATGTTTCTTATTTTCATCGTTTTGATAGTAAAACAATAAATTCACTTCTAAATGAACAGACATGTCTGCCATCAGAGCGTTGGTGGAAGATCTGCATCTGGTATCAGCACAGATTTGATGGGTTGCTACATAATAGATTCCTCCAACTCATGTCTGCCTTTTTCATAGATCAATGTTTGAGATTAAACAGATTATTTCCATTTTATTATCAATTCAGATGTAAAAAAAGTCTCAGAAAATATTAAATATAACAGATAAGTTATTCTTTCTTCAGTGTTTCAGTCTCTGTTTCACAAATGAGGCCGGTCTCAAGATAAATCAGAGCTAGTGTTGAGTGGATCTGAATAAGAGACCGAGATTAACAGAAAGAAATCCTGCACAGAATCATCTCTAGTCAATTTACAGCTCCGTGTTTATGCATTTGTTCATTTAAATTCATTAGTTCAATTAGGTAAATCATTGTAGCTCTGATAAAAACATGCGTACACAGCTACTTAACATGAGCCCTTAAGTTGTGACCAAACAAAGCTAATCAGTCGAAATCAGTTGGGCATGGATTTTTAAGAAGTAGCTCAATTAAATCAGAACGATAATACTTTTTATTAAACGAGACACTATGGTGAATAAGATGATACACTAAGTCGATTAACTCTCGGGAGATACATACTCACATTAATCTAAAAATATTCTCGTTAAAACTGAAGCACGAGGACAAATCTTAACTCATTCACTCTCATCATGGTGCATACTTGTAAAACCTGCTTGTCACTATTAATAATTAGTATTAAAAGGTGTTCTTTCTAACTTTTCTGAACAAAATCAGTGGTCTTTTGTTGACAATTAGATTGATTTACATCAGTTCTGATAAGAAATCCCTTTTGACTGCAGTTTTTATGACTCATCCGCAGACCGGTTAGCTATGGGTAGGTAGGAAGTTGCCCCCACTGTCTTTTGAATGAAGTGAAAAGGAAAATGGAAATGCACTTGAGCCATAGCAACAGGAAGATAGTGAAAAGCAGCTGAAGCATGACAACGAATGAAGAACCGGACTGGTCGTGAACATCCTTGATGAAGCCTGATTTAAGCCAATGTGATTAAAATGACAAGACAAGTCCTATAAAGTGATAATCTGAGGTCGTCTGCTTCTTTTAGAAAGTCATCCATGCAGTGTGTATCAGATGGATGTAAAGAGTAATGGGATGGAAAACTAAAGGCAGTGAAAACTCTTCTGAACATCTTAAAAAAATTGGTTGTATTTGTGTGTTTGGATTAATTACACAGAAATAGTCCAAAAAAAAATTAAAGAGCCGGAAATCCAAAGAAAACATCAAATGGAAAAGCAAATTATTCTTGCATTTTGTTTTGGATTTTATGCATCGTGTTTACGTAGTCTTTAAATTCTATTAAAAAAAGGAAACAAAAATACTTATAGAAAAATTACAGATTTATTTAAGGGTGTATTAATATTTTTTTGCAATTGTAGAGTTGGGGCTGCACGGTGACCTCACAGCAAGACGTTTGGTGATCCGAGTGCCGAAGTGGTGCAATGCTTTAATTACAATTACTGGCCTTTCTGTGTTGAGTTTGCATGTTCTCCCCGTGTCTGTGTTTGTTTTATCTGGATACTCCGGTTTCCTCCCACTTTCCAAAAACATGCATGTTAGGTTAATTGGCCACTGTGCAATTGCCCATAGACATGTATGTTTGTGGATCCGCAACAGACCGGTGATCTGTTCGGGGTGTATCCTGCCTCTAGCTGGGATAGACTCCAGTACCCCTGGTCACCCCACAAAGGATAAGCGGTTTAGAAAATAAAATTGTGCAGTTAGAAGTAGATTACCTGTAAAAGAGCGTTTCTTGTTTTGTCCAGTAGATGGCAGCAAAACCATTTTATTAGATCAGTGTGTTAATATTAAAGTTAAACTGGAGAAAAAAACGGAGCACAAGTACATCAACTTGTATTAACAGCTTTAAAACCACAAGCATGAGAGTTCTGAGTACAGTTCTCTAAAATCTGAAATAGTTTGTCTGGATGCAGATGTCCATAAGTATTCCTTTAAAAATTCCTATATGGATTTAATGCTTACTTAAAGTCACCAAAAAGATATGCATTTGGTCAACTTAGGGAAAAAAAAATCTGTTTAGATGCACATTTATTTTGCAGACTCATTAATTTATGCACCTTAAAGTAGTTAATCAAGTTACATATAGTATGATTAAAGTAAACATTCAAAGTTAGATCCTTAAACAAGATCGACCAGCCTAAAAATGAGACAATTTTAAATGCAATCTTGCACTAGCTATTTAAAACAATCCTGGTTTTAAGAAACATTTTTTTCTCAACCATTTCTGCTCATTTTAACCAGATAACAAATGAAATATGTGAACATAAAGATTGGATCCAGTTACTTCCGTCTTTCGTACACTAGAGGGGTGAGGTGTTCTACCACACACTCAGACAGTTCTTCATCGTTCGTACTGCATCTGGGAGACTTATCTTCATTCCTGCTGTTTACTTTACAACCATTTGATGTTATCGGGCTAAAAGCATTCATGCTGTGATAACCCATCTCATTTCCAAACAGTATTGGGTTGAAAACATTTCTGTGCTTTAACAAACGCACGTCACACACGAAGCACAGATTTTACAACAAAAGATTAAGGGCTCTTGACAAAAAAAGAGGCAATGTAAATAACAGAGAGCAGACAAAAGTTTTTCCATGACGTGATCCACTGCTTACCAAAAAGGTACACAGTAAGGCCCGCTGCTCACTCCAAACCATAAATCCTGTCCTAATATCTGTCATGGTTAGAAGTTAGTTTAAGATGGAAAAAAAAAAGCAGGTGATGATGGTTTTAATCAGTTTAATGGCTGCTGGAAGTTAAAAGCGTCACCATTCAGTACTTTATTAAGTACGTTTCACAAAACTTGCGAAATTGCAAGCAAAGGAAGGGTTTCGTTCAGTTTTGCCATCTTCCGATTATCCGGGGTCAGGTCGCGGGGGCAACAGCCTCAGATCAGAAACCCAGGCTTCTCTCACCCCGGCTGCATCCTCCAGCTGACCCAGAAGGATCCCGAGTCATTCCCCAGCCAGCTGTGAGACAGTCTCTCCAGCGGGTCCACGGTCTACCTTTTGGTCTCCTCCCAGTGGGACGTGCCCAAAACACCTCATTAGCGAGGTGCTCGGGAGGCATCCTGACCAGATGCCCGAACTACCCCATCTGGCTTCTCTCGCCCCAGAGAAGGAGCGGCTCGATATTGAGCTGCTCCTCAATATCGATATCACCCGATCTATGAGTGAGAGCCCAGCCACCCTGCGGAGGAAGCTCATTTCGGCCGCTTGTATTCCTGATCTCGTTCGTTCGGTCACTACCCACAGCTGGTGACCGTAGGTGAGGGTGGGAACGTAGATCGACTTGTAAATCAAGAGCTTTGCTTTTTGGCTCAGCTCTTTCTTTATGACGACTGATCGATGCAGCATCCTAGTTATTGCTGACGCTGTACTGATCCGTCGGTCGATCTCCACCCACCTCCTTCCCCCACTTTTGAACAAGACCTGGAGATTCTTAAACTCCTGCACTTGAGGCAGGACCAAAGCAGGAGTAATTAGAAGAAAATCGAATTAATGCAGAATGGGCACATGTACAAGCATGCCTTCCTGTGAAGTTGATCCACAAGAAAACAGTCATCGTTCATCGTTTTCTCCTGCAAGGACTATTACTCAGATCATAATGTATCACTGGGCAGTGCTACCTGTCCAGATGGTCTGAATCGGAGGGGGTTGGAACATGTGAACAGAGCTTTCACCCACCATCAATCACGTCTTTGTTACCTCACTCATCACAATCTAAAAACCGGGTCAAGCAGGACATTCATTCACCTACGTTTACCTGTAGAAATGCCTTTTGAATTTTAATAACAAAGAAGCTTGAATAAATCGCTACAAAATAAAAACTGTAAAAATAAAATGAAAAATATGGGAATCAATTCAGAAAAACAGATTTTGTGTTTTTGTTATCTAACACAGAGATGTCACGCTAACTTCCCGCACCAGTGGTTACAAGTAGCTGTCCAACATGGCTGCCAGCCAAGCCGTTCCTGTTGGGTGTGAGGTTCAATTGGGCTCGCTTGAGTTGATCAGTCATTAACGCGGCCCCACCTGCTGCCATTGTGCTCTCCATAGGCTTGGCCTGTGTCACATTCTTTTATTACACCCTGACACGTAGCTGGTGTGAATGTGACACCGATCCCGCTGTTACAGATCACTGTTCACTGATCCGTGCATGACATCAGAAGAACGCTCGAAACTTTGCAGAAACGACACTTTTTATTCACAACCGCCGAAATTCTGAGCAGTAACAAATAAACCGTAAGCAGTCAGAAGGACATTTCTTACATTGCATTTCTTCTTTTTCTTTAATAAACAAAAATCCCTTCGTCATCTTTTTACTGCAGGTGGATATTGTGTTACAGCAGCATAATGAGCACTGTTCACTCTGAATAATCACTCCTTCAAATAAAAAAGCTATAAAATTCAGACTGAGGTGTGAGGATGAACCTAATAAAACCAACCGGGGTGCAGGCTTCCGTATGATTGCAACCGTTATTTGGGGACAAAAATAACTGGATAGCAAATTGAAAAGCTGATTTAATGCAGCTGTAACTGGTGCAGTCCTAAAACCCGTAGTAATAAATATCACTTCTTACTTCACTTTGCAGCATTAGCGGTATTGTACTGCATACTGCCGTTCTACACATTATCTCACCCAGTTATTCTATGCATGAAATACCGAGGGAGCAATTTATGTCAAACTCTGAAACATTTTAGATTTGCCAGCTCCCTCCATTTAAGCTGTATTATTGCCACAATGAGGTGACACAAAGAATACAGAAAGAAACAAAGGAGTTACAACATGTAAACATATGTTTTATTAGGATTTGTGTTAAACCAGGGGTCACCAACCCGGTGCCCGCAGCGACCGCATCAGTCGCCCGCAGGCCAGTTCTAAAAATAGCACTAATCACGAATTAGCTCGGTCTAAAATTTTATTTAATAGTGTTTCTATTCTTTTTGAATTTCATTTAAAGTGATGTAAATTTAAAAACAAATACATAAAAACGTAAACGTGAGCGCTGCAAAGATGAGGTTATGAACGCATTTTTTACCCACAAAAACATGGCAGAAAAAAGGAAGAAAACTTATCATTTTCACAGTGAATGGGAGGAAGAGTTATTTTTTACTAAAGTGAAAGAAAACTGTGTGCGTCTCTTCTGCGGTGCGACTGTGGCGATGCACAGTCGTACTGTCCTTATTTTGAAAGGAGTACATTTTTGTTAAATCTTACATAATTGATCATTTGTACAAACATGGTTCAGAGTTTATGATTTGATAACTGTTGTAAAAATTGAAAAAGATTTCCTGCAAAATGTTGTGGAAGTGATCATTTGAAAATGAAACACTTGGATATTGCATTTTGAAAAGTATCTGTTTCCTACCTTGTTTAATCATACTGAAATAATTATTGTGATGGATCATTCACAATCCGTGTCTTCACACAGAATATCATTAATAATAATATCAAATCAAAGGTACACTGTGTAACTTTGTTATTTCAGAAGTGTTTTTTCAAAGTGGTAGCCCTTTGCATTACTCAGTGCCCTTGAAGTACAGTAGCTCTCAGTTTCAAAAAGGTTAGTGACCCCTGTGTTAAACTGTGTTCCAAAAATTAGTCCGTGTAGTCCCTCATTCATCCAGGAGTGATACATAGTAGAAAAAGTTTTAAAAAAGTCTTCTGGACAGTTTAATTCTTGATTAAGACGTTTCGACTTCCATCCGGAAATCATTTTCAATCTGAATGAAATGGACTGAGTAAAAGGTAAAAAAAATAGTAAGAAGGGCTCGACCAAAGAGCCTGTGTTACCTATGATGGCCGTGAATGGCTCCTATTGTAGCCACAGACCAGTAAACGACCCCATTATAAAAATGCTAAAAGCATAGTGAATAGAAACTCCCGCTAATGATAGGCGTGAAACTGGGTCACGAGGTGTCATCTTTAGTCCATGGCTTCAAAAGGCTGCTGTAAATACCGGGCAGAATGTATCTAACGCCTCCACTCCGATTCAGTGAGGGATTCTCTTTCATCACAAAGATGGCTTCCTTCACCCCTCTTTCAAACCATCCTTTCTCTCTACTTAGAATCTTCACCTCACTGTCCTCAAAAGTGTGTTTGGTGGATTTAAGATGCAGATGTACAGCAGACTTTGGACCACTTGAGGCTTCTCTTCTGTGTTGGTAAAGTCTTTTGTGGAGTGGCTGCTTAGTTTCCCCAATGCAGTGTTCTTTGCAGAAGACTTTTTTGAAACTTTTTCTACAAAGTACTATGTGTTCGCTTTTTCCGCCTTTAGAGGGCACCAAAGCAAGTCAGTGTCCTCCATCTAACCCTGTCTTCTGCATCCTCTTCTAACACCACCATCTACTTTCTTGTCCTACTTTACTACACACATGAACCAGCTCCTCTTTGGCCTTCTTCTAGATCTCATGCTTTGCAGGTCCAAACTCAAGATCCCTACCTCTCGCACCTCTGCACATGCCCAAACAATCGCAATCTAGACTCTAACTTTCTCTCCGAAGCTACTAACTGTGGTGAGATGTTCTGTAGTGTCTGTTTTTTGCCCTTGTGAGTTTCCACTTTTACCCCCTCTTCTCCAACGTGCTGGCAATGGACTATGGATGCAAAACTTTGTCAGTTCTTCAACAACCGATGTGGAACTGCTCGGCCCTGGTCTTCCTGTTTTTTTCTCTGCCACACAGTTTCACTTGGATCTTCTCCATTCCTACATGAATGCTTTTTGCTAGTAAAATATACTGTTTTTTTTCCACCTGCATTGGGTTCTTCCTGCTTCTCGAAAACCTATAACTAACGTGTTCCTCTAATGTCCTCACTGCTGTTCACCCTGTTCTCTTTCTTTCTGTTCCACGCCTAACCTTCACATCTCCAGCTTTTCCTCCAACTGTTCCCTGATCTCATTACATACGATGTCATATGCAAACATCATAATTCACGGAGACTCCTGTCTTAGCCCGTCTATTGCAATAGCAAAGAAAAACTGACTCAGAGCAGATCCCTGATACAAACTCCTCCATCACACCTACAGCACATCTTACTACTGCCGTCATACATGTTCTTAATTGCTCTAACATACATCTCTTCTACGTCCAGTTTCCCAATGCAATACAACAAAACTCTTGTGAGGCTAACTAAACAAACTCTCCTGTCCTTAGTCTCTCCATCTCTGTGATGGAAAACTCCAAAAAAAACCAAGCAGTGAGGGAAAAAAAACTTTATGGAGATCCACATGAAGGAGGGACTGGGGACAGACAGACTATGTATTTAGCACTGTTGATTAAATATTAGCAACGTTGTATACATCACAATGAGAATTCTTTAGAATATATTATTCAATTTGAGAAGTGCATGCATTTGTATCTTGGCAGAATTTGGACGTCCTTATTTGGATGCAATTTAATTTGGTACATTTCAATGGTGCAAAATTTTACAAACCAAAGAATGGTTGCGAAAAAAAATGAACATTTGATATAAAAATGAAGAAGTAATGAAAACAATTAAATGATCTGTCAAAAGTATATCACAGAGATAGGCTAACATAAAAACAGCCTAGACGAATTGAGGCTTTTTGTTGGTCATTTTTTTGTGTGAATAAAAAATTTCTCTTCCTCTAAGATCGTATGACAGGACCAACACATTCAACCCCGACTCATATAAAATCTATTAACCAGGCTTTGCTGATGCCTCATTCCCAGCAGCGACAGGTGAAATATCAGCCATGTAAATGATGCACACACACGCAGCTATGACAGCGTATAGCAGCCATTTTTTTAAATAAATGGAAGTATAAGAGGTGTTTAAACGGTGACATGTTGGAAGCATATCTCCTGTCACAGACCTGCAGACTGTAACCAAATGCTTTCTATCCCTGTTTCTGCAGTGATACTTGAGCATCACACACTGTTATATGTCCTCACATCAAAGCCAGATTATGTGACAGCGATGGGACATTGCAACATGGGTTTCATCATGCTGAGCTTTTACCTGACTTAAAGCAATGACAAGGTTTGGTGGGAACAATCTATTTCGCTTTATTGTCTTTTTTATCTGATACACTTTGGGAAGACAAGAAAACTGAATAGAAGTAGTTAAAAATAATATTAAGGGAGTGCTCTTAAAAAAAAAAAAAAAAAGAGCTCGCTATAAAACTAAAACGCTGAACTCATGCCAGCTGCTCCGGTTCATTAATGCCTGTAGATTAAAAAGGATTTTGGAAATGTGCCTTATGTTTTGCCTCTAAAGTTCATTAGGATTAGAACACTGTGTCGTTCTGCCGTTAACTATATTTTTATTTGGAAATAAAACTCAGAAGTATCAACGTTCTTTATGGCATACAAGGTGAAGATTAAGTCATCTAAGTCTTTAAGCAATCTGGTATTACATCCCTGAGATCACGGAGATAATTATTTTACCACCTATGTGAGTTGTTGCCATTACCAGTCAGGTACCTTTGCTGCAGCAACATGTAACGGCTGACTGCGGACAGGCACAAGCTGCCAGCGGTGAGGACACTACGACTCAGCACGTGTCCTCATACATTAGCTCAGATACACACTTTAGATCAACAGTGAAGAACAAAGCTTTGATTAAGACTGTGGGAGGTTAGTAACGTGCCAAGGGAAAATAAAGTGCTGATTCAATGTCTTGAATGATTTGTAAGCTTTAGATTCTTTTTGGAAAGCATTTACTGTCATGATGTGGGGATGTGGAAGGAGAAGGGGGACCCAAATGCAGGACAACAAAACAGGATTTATTAACCAAAAGTCCAGTAAAGCTGTAAGGCAAGGGGCACAGGATTAACTCAGGATCCAAACGTCACATATGCAACTTATGGTCAGGCAGCCAGGCTCAAAGCCCTAGCTGGAGGGGATGGTGATGATGGTGATGACAATGACCCGACAAAGACGCCTGGAGTGATTGCCTTTAAATAGGCACCAGGAACCACAGATGTGTGTCATCAGTCTAATCACCCTCAGGTGTCCCGAATCAGAGTGATGATTGAAGGTTCAGGGCTCCCTCTGGTGGTAGGGGAAGCAATCATGACATCTACGTATTTTATTAAAAAGACTTCAAACTCACTCTTGAGTCTATTTTTTTATGTATTGATTATTTCTAAGTTTCTCCAGAAAATAAAAAATTAAGGTTTTTACTTCTTTATCTACTTTAAAAACATTTTTTGTGAAGAATATTTTCTTCCAGTACTTTTCGGCATTTAAATGGTCAATTTTAATTGCTGTTCATCAATGTATAAAAAAGATAAATCAAAATTTACTAAATTTATCCCATTAAAAAGACTTCTACATTTACGGAGCCCATTCATTTCATCTAACACTTTGAGGATTGATATAAAAAGTTACGATCCTACAACCAACTCTATTTTCTGATTCTAATTCGTACTTTTATGGCTGCTTCTTAAATGTTAATGAGATAAAGAACCACTCAAAAATGTTTTTCCATTTACTAGCGGTCGTAATGTGGCAGTGCTTCCATCATTTTAAGTTTTTGGTAAACTAAGTTTCTTATAGAAGCGTTTTCCATCGACTCTGAAAGCAATTATTTTGAAAATATTAATATGTTAAACTAGCAAAACAAGTTTTAAAGATGCATTTTTTCATCTTTAATTTCCTGCTCTTTTGCATACATCCTGTTTTTGGTTAGAAAAGCACTAGAGTTTATCCGGGCTAGATTCCTTCAAGAATATCAGCTAGAAAATACAAAATCACGAAGCAGAGGCTGAAGAAAACCTAAAAGAAAAAGACAAACACATATGCTCACACTCCCACGTGCTAGCACCAATTCAGATACATCTAATAAATTAGCATGTGTGTACTTTGTAGTTTTGGACTGTGGGAGTAAGTCAGAACATTCAGAAGGAAAAACAAAAATCCCACACAAGCAATAGAAGAGGAGAATGTAGACCGAAAAAATCTCAACCAAGACTTAAACACTTTGCTTTTAAGGAGACGTCTTAACCACTCAAAAAAATCGTAGTGGGACTTTAAAAAAATGTATATCTGCATTGGTTCGTTACGATGAAGAAAAACCCGAGCTGTAAAGCAAAGCTTTTGATGCACCAGTTGATCTACGATCCCACCCTCACTTTTGGTCCCCAGCTGTGAGTGGGCACCAAAAGAATGAGATCACAGATACAAGCGGCTGAAATGAGCTCCTCTGTCTACAGAGTGGCTGGGTTCTCAATCAGAGACTCTGCCATCCGGGAGGAGCTCAGAGTAGAGCCGATGCTCAAGTGAAGCCAGATAGGGTGCCTCCCGAACGCCTCACATGTGAGGAGTTTTGGGCCCCTGCTGGAGAGACTATGTCTCACAACTGGTAAGGGAACACCTCGGAATCCTCGCGGGTGAGCTGAAGGATGCAGCCGAGGTGCGAGAACCCGGAGTTTCTCATTTGAGATTGTTGCCCTCACGACTTGGCCCCAGATAAGCATAAGACAATGGAACAGATTTTTTTTTCATTTATTAAAAACTAATTTTGAAAGACACAAATATATCAAAGCTAGTGTTTTCATTGTTTTCTATCAATTCTTTTCTTTACCCTTAAACTGGTTACAGAAAAATAATTATGGTGTGAAAGACCAGACGATGTAAACTACACTATAGAGTATAAAGCAAGGTTATACGTAGGACGTCATGCATAGCAGAGCTAGATCCTTAAATTACCCTTGGATCAGTCTTTAGTGTTTAACTACAGTGGAACATATGGTTCCTGTGTCTACCACTCAATTCAACATTTTCACCCAAGCTGAGAAACTCCGAGAACTAAATCAACCTCCACATCATTCTGTAGTGACTGAACTTTCACCTCATGGTGGCAATAACCAGATCGAGGAAAATATGCAGTGTATCTAACGGGACTAGGTTGAGTTTCTTCTCATTAAATTTATATGTTGTTTACTTAACTGGCAGATATGTCTGTCTGAATTATACATTGAATGGTAAACACTGACCTCGAGCCTCGCTGCCAACTCAAATATTTCAGTTTAATATGAGGTGAGTGTAATATACTGAGCTCTTCCCTCGGGGAAAGTGGTAAATGGTACTCTACTCAAATGGATTAGGTGGTGGGGGGGATGTTGGTGTATCGATGCTGGCTGGCAGCTGTGGCTGGTAATGTGATGTTAAGCATTCGGGCTGTCTTTAAGTGATCCGGTCATGGCTCATTGATAATCCATATGTGGATATGAGGGCGCATGCGGCGAAGCCAATTAAAAAGCTGACAGGCAATGCCAGTTTGAAAGTTAACCAGGCCTCATAAGCTCTGGACTACGGGCATGAAAATCATGTGATCTTTTTTTACGATGATAAATTCTTTGATGATAAATCCTACGTAAGGATTTTGGAATAATGGAAGGTAATCAGTACCAACCAATCAAAACTAGGGTTCTTAACCTGATCAAGAATAGTCCTGCCCCAAGAGAAGGAATGCAAGTATTTGTTCACAATTTAGGGAAGCATTGAAAGGGAGATTGATAAGCGATGGATCAATGTGGTCTCCGCAATAATCGGAATGCTGCTTCAGCCGTTTCGTTCCATCGTCTTCCGTTCATCCGGGGCCGGGTCACACGGGCAACGGCCTCAGATGGGGAGCCCAGGCTTCTCTCACCCCAGCTGCATCCTCCGGCTCACCCAGAAGGATCCAGAGTCATTCCCCGGCCAGCTGTGAGACATAGTGTCTCTAGCGGGTCCAGAGTCTGCCTCTCGGTCTCCTCCCGGTGGGACGTGCCCGGAACACCTCACCAGCGAGGCACTTGGGGGCATCCTGACCAGATGCCCGAACCACCCCATCTGGCTCCTCTCGACCTGGAGGAGGAGTGGCTTGACACCGAGCTTCTCCCAGATGGCAGAGCTCCTCACCCTTGATCTCTGAGTGAGAGCCCAGCCACCTTGCGGAGGAAGCTCATTTCGGCCGCTTGTATTCGCAATCTCATTCTTTCGGTGACCCCCCACAGCTGGTGACCATAGGTGAGGGTTGGAACGTAGATCTACTTGTAAATCGAGAGCTTTGCTTTTTGGCTCAGCTCTTTCTTTACCACGACGGACTGATGCAGCATCCTAGTTATTGCTGATGCCGCACCGATCCGCCCGTCGATCTCCCACTCCATCCTTCCCCCACTCGTGAACAAGACCCCGAGTTACTTAAAGTCCTCTACTTGGGGCAGGACCCTCTCCCTGACCCGCAGGGGGCATTCCACCCTTTTCGGGGCGAGGACCATGGTCTCTGATTTGGAAGCTAGCTGCTTCGGCCATTTGTGGGGAAGAAAGAGCTAAAAGTGAACATCACCTATTGTCACTTTTGGGCAGCGACTAAAAGAACAAAAATGCAAAAGCAAGTGTCTGAGACGGGTTTCCTCCACCGTGTAACCGGGGTGTCATTACAAGTGCCCCACTGATATTTTAATCACTTGCAGCAACTTTTACATACAGTCAACAAAATTCTAACGACCAATAACTCAAGAAATAAATAAAACCAGGGACGCTACAACAAAATCTCAAGGGACAAAAGCAACATGATTGTAGTGAGTTTTTCTTCACCACTGCACGTTGCCTAATTCATTCATGAATTCGACTTTTGCTATTCTCTTTGTCAAACTCGCCTTTACTGATTCCTGTCGGGCACATGAAAACATCTCTGAATCATGTGTCTGTTATTATTAATGCAAGAATCAGCTGCACACGCTCAGTGCTGTCCTCTCTGTGCTATCCTTCGGATTCCCTTCAATCCCCCTCTACTCGTACCTGCTGACTATATATCCCACACCCAGCAGGTGAATTCATTCCATGACATTGCGTGCCCACCTTCATCATTGAGGATTCATTTTTAAAACTAGATGCTGACTCATTCGGAGCGACGCAAGTTAAGAGCTGTTCACGGTTTTAGTTTTAATGTTGCATACAATGGTAAAATTTGAAGCTTTGTCTGTGAGCACGCTCATAATTTTAAGTGCACCACTTGCTGGAGTTTTTTTTTTTGTTTTTTTTAGCATAGAACTGCGTGGTTTAATGTGGTCCCTGTGGTTTTAATGGGAGGTCACCTCGAATTGCAGCAAGTGCTAGTTAGCATTCAATTGTGACAATTTTTCAGAGTTAACACATTCATTTTCAGGGAGTGGGGAAATGTGCTTTGGGGAAAATGTCCACGTCTACAGAGCAACCTTCGACACATATATATAAATATATATCCACACACACACTCAGACACACATACGCACACTGGTCCAAGGTGAGCTCTCTGCCCCCAGCACAGATTTGTCTGTGCTCTGGAGAGGAAAGAAATGGTGAAATTGAGCACTTTAAATGCATTTAGAGCCCGCTACGCTTCGTCATTTATCTGCTGAAGGACACACATCTGTTACAGAGTCTTCATAGCAGCCTGAGCTTATGGCACAGGATCATTTCTTTTCTTTAGAAAAGACTAGAAGGTAACCAAGAGGACGAAGAAAAGAAGATACATTTCAGAATAGAAAAATTGACACGATTGAAGGACAGTGTTGTAACGTTTTGATTTGGATCCTATTAAAATGTTTGAGTGAAAATCTCCGAGACGTCTATTGATTTTAATATTGAGTGATCCATTTAAAAATGTTTCTAGTTTATCTATTCATCAGTTGAGCTGTGAGAGATCAGACTGGTGAAACGTGCCCAGCACACTGGTCAATACTAGAACCTCCATGCAGCTGGAATACACCGCTTTACATTAACCGTTTCTCTGGGTAACTTGTTGCCATAAAAGTCCCATGAAATGAACAGTCGTCAATTTATTTGAAGCAAACACTTGTGTTACATCAGCTCTTGAAACCGTGCTCGACACAGATGAGTCAGCCAATCACAGACTGAGCTTATTTGTAGGAATAAATTCAAGTTTTCACCGATAACAAATCTTTGTCGGTTCTCACTTTTTTTTGTCCAAATTTAAGTAAAAGTCAAGATAAAAGATTTCAGTGGCTTACACGACACCTTAATACCACAGATAGTTGGATATAATTTACCAGCTGTTGTAGTGACAAATCAATGATGTTGATCCCAGTGTGTTTTTGGACAACACGCATTCCATTAATCCAGAATCCGTGACTTGCAGAGGATGTACTTTGAATACTTCAATTTATATCCATAATCAGCATTTAAAAAAAATCTGTTCTGTTCGCCAGAGCCTATCCTGGCTGGTTCAAGGCAAGAGGGGACATCCTGAACAGGTTGCCAGTCCGCAGCGGGGCCACATACAACCATCCACACACTCATTCCAAGGAACATTTCCACTGTGGCCAATAAACCCAACCTACATGTTGTTTTTGGAGGGAGGAGACCAGAGTACCTGGGTAAAAAAGCCCATGCATACACGTGGAGAGCATGCAAAATCCACACAGAAAGGTCAGTCTTTCAAACCTCATCCCACCCAGGACTTGAACCCCCAACCTTCTTGCTGTGAGGCCACTGTGCTAACCACTGCACCACCATACATCCCATATATCTTTACATACTTTTATCAGGTGGTGGAAGGTTCTAATACTGTTTATTGAACACTCCCACCTTTCTTTACCATCTCTAAGCAGGAGTCTGCAACCTTTCTTTACCCCACTACTCTGTAAGAACACACCTCTTTGTTTTTCACAACTGTTTAAATAAAAGAGACAGCGATGCATACTCTTTTTTAGATTTGGGTCTGAGGGGTTGGCAACCCTTGTCTGACAAGTAAAATTGAGCATCTTTAGTTTATTCTCCATTCAGACACACCAGCACTCAGGCGTACATGCAATTGTCTATGCTAGTTTTGGTTCATACGCTGACTTTAAATGTGAAATTTCAGCACTGTTGAATACTTAAGTCGAGTTTAAAAATAAGAAGCTAATTATCTGCAACTTGATATCTACAGATCAGCAGTGAAATCTTTCCAACTACTTTACTTCTACGATTTCTGATCCCATTATACTTTGCAAATGATCATCTGCTTCACAGTTTTGAAACAAAAAACCCACCAGACTGCAAAACCATTTCTAGGAATTAATAATTCAGATCATGTCTCTAGCGTACGGTGAGAACGGGAGAAGACAGAGATTTACAAATATAGATATATTGTACAGCGCTAAACAGAATCAGCAAGCACTTGTTTGGTGACTGAAGTTACGTCCAAAAAGAAAAATACCCATCCTCAAATGTGTTGATCCACTCATAATATTTTCAGCTGGAAGCACAACCCTTCAACTGGCAGTGCCTCTGCTGTGTCAGCCTATTAAACGTCTTTCAAGAAAAAAAAACAGCTGACAAACAACACAAAATTCTGTTTCCTTCTCTGATGAGCACCCACACATTTTCCGTTTTAACTGGATGTGCTAAAAGCTCTGATTTAAGGAGTCTATATAGTAAAATAAAATGGCATTTTGTGGTTCCGTTGAATCCTCTCGTCCTAGATCCAGACGTAAGGTCATTAGCAAATCAATTTTATCTCATCTTTAGGGTCCAGCAACGGAGTCGGAAAAAGTTGTCCTTATTAGGTTAATTGGCCGCTACGAAATTCCCCTTAGGAATTAATGTGTGTGTGGATGGTTGTCTGTGTTTGGCTCCACAACAGACTGTCGACCTGTTCGGGGTGTGCCCTGCCTCTCACCTGAAACCAGCCGAAATAGGCGGTTCAGAAAACAAGAGTTTATCGTGCTTTAATGGCAAAAAAATTCCAGTTCTAGACCGTATAAGTTTTCTTTTTGGTCTTAGTTTTCTGTTTCCATGTTGAAATAAAAATGATATTATGTAAGTAAATCTAAGTCTCCAAAGACGTGCAAGCAAGTAAACAAGTTTATCTTTTATGAAAGACCAATCATCAGAAGACCACATATAAGAAACAATCCCAATGTTTAAAATTTTATATTCTGTTATTTCTAATTTGGACTCAATTTGAACCAGACTGATGGTTGTCTTATATAAGTTTTAATTTAATATCATTGTTGTCCAGAATTTGGGAAAGATGGAGAGACGGTGGCTCAGTGGAGAGATGAGCAGACCGGAAGTCAACCGGAAGTTCGCGGGTTTGCATCCCAATGAGTTCACGTCTAGGGTCTTTGGAGAAGACACCTAACCCCCTGTTTCTCCCACCATTGGGCGTGGTCATAAGTGGCAGCCTGCTGCGGTGTAATGCAGCACACAAATTTCCTGGTGAGGTAGTAATAAAATATATTATTAATCTGCGGTCATTCAAACCCTCATTTGGGGAGACGGTGGCTCAGTGGTAGCGCATTCGCCTGCGGACTGGAAGTCAACCCGAAGTTTGTGGGTTTGCATCACACTAAGTGCACGTCTACGGTCCTTGGAGAAGACACCTAACCCCCGTTTCTCTCACCATGTGGCAGCCTACTGCGGTGTAGGAATGTAGCACACAAATATCCCCAGTGAGGGATGAATAGAGTGAGTAAAAATGAAAAAAATTTTAAAATATTTGGAGAATAGATGACTGATGGAAGACCGACAGAGATCTCGTCATCATACACACTCACACGTTTAAATTTATACTACATACAGTACGTGTGTTCACAGAAATTTATACAAGCGAGTTGGAGAAAATCAACAAAATTTGAACAAAATGTATCTAAATATTGGAATCAAAACTGTCTGGATATCTGAGATGAAGTCTGAGTTTTTCCAACGAATAAGTCTACGTGGTTGTCCGAGCGTTGGATGCGTTGGTTAACTAATTGCAAGGCAATGAATAACACATCAGAGTAAACTGATCTCCAACATAAATCTAGCTAAATGAGCATGGTATCGGTTCAACCTCTTTGTCAAATCAGGAGGATGAAAAAAACTGTTGCACATAATTAATTGTTTATGGAAAGATAAGACTTTCATAAAACCATTTTTTTTCTGGGACTGGACATAAACTAATACATAAAACATGATGATAGCCTGCAGATGCATCATGATGACCCCACACTCCACACACCAGACTGAAGTAAATGTATTTTTGCAATGTTCTGTCAAGGTGGAAAGTGCAGCAGCGTTGCCTGCATGACATGAACCCACTCACAACTCCAAGGAGACCCACTCTAAAGCGGCCACATGACAGGGTGAGTAAACCACCTCGGGTTGTCGACACAAACATAATGCATTATAGGAGCAGAGCGGAGCTAACAAACATTTATTTTCACTACAAGTTTCCTCTGTGGAACATCAGCAGTCCACATTTCATTGCGTATGTTCTCAAAACACGATGGTTGATTGATCAAACTTGCAAAGCACAACAATTAATAATGGCACAGGTTAAAGTAGTTGTAGGCAATCAGCGCAGCAGCACGTGAGATGATTACAAATAGAGGCTGCGGGAAAGTACTGCTACTCACTTTGGGATCAAAGGGTATGCTTTAATTATCTACGCACAAATGAAGCCAACTTCCTTTTTATTGTACTGTATGCGATTGATAAATCCTTCCATCAGGATTTGAAAGACATTAATGCTGTGCATTTAAATCAAGGGATTGGCTAAAACCACCCACACAGCTGTCCTCCACTTTGAGTTTAAGAACTCCAAATAAGCCCGAGGCTAAGGCTGACTGCCTTTACATATCAAAGATGTACCTTGTGAACCCTCGTCCTTATTATTCCACACTTTTATCCAGCCAACCAGAGTCTGTTTTAACACGTCCCAGCTCGGGGCGGTCAAACTCCCGGAGCGCAATGATCGCTTTGTTAAAGGGCAAGTAATTGTGGGACTGAGTTCCAATTGCCTTTGGCTTTCTTCAAGACCAATTTGTTTGATTGTCACTTGGGCGACGGGGCAAGCGGAGGTTGATAGTGATGGGAAATGTGATCTCTTGCTGATGTGTTAAGTGCTTCCTGCTTGTCTGTTTTCTTTAGAGGCTTCAGTGAGACGTCAGAGTTTGTAGCAGAAACAATGCGGGTATTGTCTTGTTCAGCTAGTATGCTGACATATTAATCAGTAAACTTCTTAAAATATTGGTCTAAACTTTGCTCAAACGTTCTCTACAAGAGATAAATGAAACGTTTTGCAAGCAAACATTACCTTACAACATTTGCTAGTTCCATACTCTCTCATAACTTTCATTTTTAAATTGTCAAAAACATTTTAATTTTCTTTTATCAAATAATAATCAAGCCGTCACCACACGTTTTATGAAGCATGATTAGATACATCTCTGTCATTTTTACAGTTCACAAGAAAAAAAAAGATAAAATGTCACCTTGATCTAGATGCAGTTTAAACTAACCCATACCATGATATCGCCACACTGCTGAATTCAACAGGCAAAATATTCAAAGGTCGTGCAAGAGATTTATAAGTTCCTTCTCATGCAAAATAACTCTATTTTTTATTGTTTCTTATGTACATAAATGACCACAACTTGGGTTTTACAGAGTTGACGCAACACCTATTTATAAGCATCGGTCCAACCAAAGAACACAGTTTTATGAAATACAGTATATATATAAAAAAATCTTCCTGTCAAGACCCTCCCCTCATCCTGAAAATGTCCTCCCTCCAAATTCTGCCCTCAGCCCAAATTCTACATGCCTGGTCCCAATTGTCTCTCCCCGATGTCGTCGGATTTTACCTGTTTTACCGGTATCCATCACTTCTAGGTAAGATCATCTGTGGTGCTGCTGTCATGCACTCCCCTCATCCTGCTGAGCTCTACCCCTGGTCCATCATCCTGCTGAGCTCTACCTTTGGTTCCTCATCCTGCTGACCTCTACCTCTGGTCCCTCATCCTGCTGAGCTCCACCTCTGGTCTCTCATCCTGCTGAGCTCCACCTCTGGTCCCTCATCCTGCTGAGCTCTACCTTTGGTTCCTCATCCTACTGACCTCTACCTCTGGTCCCTCATCCTGCTGAGCTCTACCCCTGGTCCCTCATCCTACTGACCTCTACCTCTAGTCCCTCATCCTACTGACCTCTACCTCTGGTCCCTCATCCTGCTGAGCTCTACCTTTGGTTCCTCATCCTACTGACCTCTACCTCTGGTCCCTCATCCTGCTGAGCTCTACCCCTGGTCCCTCATCCTACTGACCTCTACCCCTGGTCCTTCATCCTGCTGAGCTCTACCTTTGGTTCCTCAACCTGCTGAGCTCTATGTAGGGTTCTGCAGTCATACTACCTGTAAAAAACTGGTTAAAACTGGCTATACATCTGGGTCCTACTACACTTCCTTAACCACCATCATGACACTTTCAGAGATAAACGCACATACTTTTGTTTTAACAGTTTGAGCAGATTACTGAAGGAAAAGTTCTCAAAAATATTTCAAATTTGACTGATTTATAACGATTCCATTTTACTTTAGAATTTTTTTTAGTTGTATTGAAAGCATATAGTTTATATAAATTATATGAGCTATTAAGGAGAGATTAATTATCTTTGGTTTTCAATATTTGCTTTTAAAAATTCTTCAACTTAGTTTGAAATTCTAATCAAATAAAGAGCCTTGGAGCAGTAACTGAAATAACTGTGTAAAACTTGAAGATTAATGATATTCCGCTGAATACATTTTCCTTGATTAATTTTCTCATTCATTTAATGAATAACTCAGAAAAATGAAACCTGCAAAAATATGCTCACTTTTTCTTAATTAATCTCCCTGAAACACTTTGATTACTCCTAAAGTATCATCAATATGCCGATTCCATCTTTGAATACTTTAAATCAACAGTTAGTGATCTTTTCCAAACTCGTTTATTTCTGGATAAATTGAATTCCACACATCCCATTGGCCTTTTTCTCCCATAAAAATGACAAACTGGAGTTTCTTCCCTGATGCGGCAGGTCCTGCAGAAAATCTCATCATCACAAAATATTATCTGGCGTCTTTAGTAGAGAAATCATCTCTTGTGATATTCCTCCTCGGAATATTCACTGAGAGACTACACTAGAGTCTGGATTACACAAGTACCATTTTTCATGTATAATGGGGTTCTCCATTAAACATAAACTTGAGGAAACCATCATTTACCTTGGCACCATCACTTCAACTAACTACTATTTGAAACTACCACGACGCAGACTGCACAAAGTTTTATGGGAAAGAAAAAGTAAAAAGAATGACGGATCTGCTTTAATATTTACAGATCCAGGATAGGAGCTGCATGGTGGTACAGTAGCTAGCATCGGTGGCCTCACAGCAGAAGCTTGAAACACTGTTCTTTCTGTGTGAAGTTTGCATGTTCTCCGCGGGTTTTCTCTGGTTTCCTCCCACTCTCCAAAAACATACATGTTAGGTTGATTGGCCGCTGTGAAATTGTCCCTAGAAATAAGTGTGGATGTGGATGGTTGTCTGTGTGTGTGGCCCCACGACGGAATAGTGACCTGTCGGGGTATAGGCCCTGGCAAATCCCGCAATATCATTAGGAATAAACGTCTCAGAAGACAAAAAGAAACATCAAGGGTATTTTGTTGTTATTAAAAACAGATTTTAGACACAAATTTTTCAAATGAGGCAAATTTCAAGACATTTTAGAGCCAAACTACTTCATAAGGCCAAAAAAAATGTGAAAAATGAAACAAAATAATCTTAATTTTTGACGCAGAGTTTTCAAATGTTGCTGCAAATTATATGAAGGGAATGAAAGGAAAGGTAAAATAAAATAGTCAAAAAGTACGACTTTGTTCTTTAAATAAAATAATCAATAGAATATTATGAATTGTGTATATAGTTAATTTATGTGTGTGAATGAGAGGGATCCAAATGGAAAAGTGAGGTTACAGGGAGAAGAGATAAAGAAGGGGGAAGATTTTAAGTACTTGGGATCAACAGTCCAGAGCAATGGAGAGTGTGGAAAAGAGGTGAAGAAGCGTGTTCAAGCAGGCTGGAACGGGTGGAGAAAAGTATCAGGTGTGATGTGTGACAGAAGAGTTTCAGCTAAAATTAAAGGAAAAGTGTACAAAACCATGGTGACACCGGCCATGGTGTTTGGTCTAGAAACAGTAGCACTGAAGAAAAGACAGGAAGCAGAGATGGAGGTAGCAGAGATGAAGATGCTGAGGATCTCTCTGGGAGTGACCAGGATGGACAGGATCAGAAATGTGTATATCAGAGGAACAGGGCATGTTAGAGGTTTTGGAGATAAAGCCAGAGAGGCCAGGCTGAGATGGTTTGGACATGTGCAGAGGACAGAGAGAGAGTACATCGGCAGAAGGATGCCGGGTTTGGAACGTCCAGGAAAGAGGACTAGAGGAAGACCAAAGAGGAGGTTCATGGATACAGTGAAGGAAGACATGAAGATAGTTGGTGTGACCGAAGAAGATGCAGCAGATAGGGTTAGATGGAAGAAACTGACTTGCTGTGGCGACCCCTGAAGGGAAATGCCGAAAGGAGGAGAAGAAGAAGATATAGGTAATTTATCAAGTTTTGAAATCTGCATTTTGCCTCGTGGAAAAATAAATACATAAAAAAAAAAAAAAAGAATATAAACTATGTTTGAGGTAAAATACTCAAAACCATCAAAAAAATTCAGTTCTTCCAAATCTCTCATGTTTTAGATGGGCTGTAGTTTGGTATGTTACCATTAATAAAACAATGATGGATGACCAAAATCATGTTGCGTGTGCAGCAACATGGAGAAATAATCTATTTTCTAGTCTGTACCAGACTGGCCCCATGGTGGTGTACTAATAGAATCCACATGAGGCAGGAGCAAGATAAATCAGATGTGTGAAACATACAGAAAAGCTCAAGTTTGGAAATAAACCTCTTTTTATCTGTTTTTTTTTTTCTCCTAAGAAGCATGAGGTTACTTTTTATTTTTTTATGCAATCTTGATCAATAGTTCTTCAAACTTTAAGAAACTTTCTCTGGAGGTTTGATATTTTTTAAACTCCAGTCACTGTGTACGGTATTTCAGCAGCGTTCTGACTTAACAATAAATAAATAAAGATGCACCAGCACAGAGTCGACACCGAACAGTTGGTAGTAAAAAGTAAATGGCTTCAAATTTGACAAGTGAAAAAGAAACTGGTAAAAATGGATTAACAGAGAAGTAAACGTGAAAGGCGGCCGAAATGAGCTTCCCCTGCAGGGTGGATGGGTTCTCACTCAGAGATCAGATGAGAAGTTCTGCTATCTGGGAGGAGCTCGGTGTCGAGCCCTCCTCCTCCAAGTCGAGAGCAGCCAGATGGGGTGGTTCAGGCATGTGGTCTGGATGCCTCCCAAACGCCTCGCTGGTGAGGTGTTTTGGGCTTGTCCCACCGAAAGGAGACCAACAGGCAGACCTCGGACCCGCTGGAGAGACTATGTCTCACAGCTGGCTGGGGAATGACTTGGGATCCTTCCGGGTGAGCAGGAGGTGGGGTGAGAGAAGTCTGGGCTTTCCGTCTGAGGCGGTTGCCCCCACGACCCTGCCCAGGATAAGCGGAAGATGACGGAATGGGAAAAAAAAAAAAAAGAAAAAAAACTATTTCATCAGAGGATGTGCCTTATCTCAGAAATCGGATAGAAATCAGTCCGACAGTCAAACAAAGAAACTATGGAAAGTTTTTCAACAATCCCGTGGAGATTTATTTAAAAACGAATCAAATAAATGACAAAAAAAGAATGTCTAAGAAGTTTGTGCTCTCTGAAGGAAGACTTTGATCTTCATTGAGACTCTTCAGAGCCCACTTGTCTTTCATTTTATATTTCCAATTTATGATACGACATGCTTACTTGATCAATAGTTTTCAAAAAGAATCAAAGAAACAACGTCTGATTTACAAAGTATTTGGTGTTATATTGACTATGACTTTATTGTTTTCTTTTAATCAAAAATAGCGTCAAACTGCAGAAACTGTTCAAAAACTTTATGAAAAATCTTCAAAAGCGGGCGAAAACATATAAACTAAGTCAAACTGAAGATTCAACCACACATGAGTACCTATCATCTTCTGAACCGCTTACCCCAAGTAGGGGGTGTCGGAGCCCATCCCTAGCTGATTTCAGGCGAAAGGTAGGGTACTCCCTAAACAGGTTGCTAGTCTGGTGCGGGGCCACACACACAGAGAACCGTCCACACCTACACTCATTCTGAGAGGCAATTTTGCTGCAGGAAATAAACCTAACATGCATGTTTTTGGAGAGTGGGCGGAAACCAGAGTACCTGGAGAAAATCCATGCATATACACGGGGAGAACATGCAAACTCCACACACAGAGACCAGTGTTTCAAACCTTTCCCCCTCTTGGACTCGAACCCCAACTTTCTAGCTGTGAGGCCAGCATGCGGCCTTGAGTAATATTGAACATAAAATACATTTTAGACATTAAAGTTTATTCTTAGCCGAGATTTATTTTCCTATTTCCCAGATTAGTGTTTGTACAATTTTTTCAGGACGGTATTGAAATTAATACCCTTCTTATTTGTTCCCACCAGAACACAGCACTACCCTACACCGTCCAAGCCCAATTTAAATCCATAACAATGAAAAATATCAAATTACTCCAAATATTTCACACCAGAGTTTGCAATGTGAAGTTTGTGATTCATACTAAAAGTCAAGCTGAGTTTCAGTCGTGAGGTTTATAGAGATTAAGCAACAGTCTGCTTTACCGCCGCACCTAATCAAATCCCATGAGCGTCTGATTACACAGACAATAGCAGTGTGAAACATGGCAGACAAATCAAGCCTCCTCCTGTGCCACACAGAAACCCCACACCAGCAAGCCTCTGGATGATAGACTGTATCAGCCTCTCTCCAGAGAGCCTCGTCTTTAATGGCACTTTCCATCAACACAATGTGGAGTAGTCTGCTTCAGTTCCAGCAGACAGAACACTGGCTCCTAATATTTGCCCTTTAAGTCTAAAGTCATTGCTCATCAGGGAGCTTAAGCGAACCGTCGGGCACTCATGCAGGGCAGTAGTCTTAGTGAGACCGGTCAAAATTTAAAAAACAATCTATGAGCGAACAAGAAAGTTAGAATGTTTTATTAAAGTTTGTGGTTAAAAAAAAAACAATAAAAATGACAAATTAATTTTACTCACATTAACTTTGTGGTTTGTTTATCATTAAAATGAGAAACCACTTTATTACATTCATAAATCTATTTAAGGAGACAAAAAACAGTAGAAAATAAGAAGGAAATTTATTTATTTATTTATTTATTTTTTTACCACTGCAGTGATTTCCTTTTATTTACTCGAACAAAGCTCAAATTGCCCTTTTTCTCTCCATCCTCGGTGTTTATCTTGTTTACAACAAAATTAGACCAGAAAATAAAAAGTCTTCCGACCTCTTACTGAGTGGGATATTTGTAACTACAAAAATAGTGTTTTTTGTTTTGATCTCATTCCAAAGTCGAGAATCTTTCTTAAAATAAGGTTGTTTTTTTTAAATTGTACTATACTCATCCCTCATGGGGAAATTACTGTTGCTGCATTGCACCACAGCAGGCAGCCATGACTCTGTCAATAGTGGGAGTAACTGGAAAGTAGGTCTTTTCTGCAGCTACACTTGGGCATGAGCTCAATAGGAATCAAACCAGCAACTTCTTGGTTCAAAGATGGCGAGTCTACCACTGAGCTGTAGTGTTTTCAGAAACGACGTCAATAGTTCATGCTAGATTCTAAAAATGTGTATTCTAATGAATACACAAATGATATGTTTATGGCCCCAAAACAGACTAATGACCTGTTCGACGTGTACCCTGCCTCTCGCCTGAAATCAGCCGGTATAGACTCCGGCACAATAAGCGAATCAATAGATCAGAGGTGTCCAAAACCGGTCTTAGAGGTCCGGTGTCCTGATTGTTTTCCACACCTTCAGGACACCAGCCCTCGAGGACCGGATTTGGACAGCCCTGCAATAGAGGAATGGATTAAATAAAATGAGTTTTCTTGCTCCACAAAGACCACAAATTTTTTTAAAAGGTACACTAGTCTTCTCCAAAAGGTAATAGAAGACTGTATTTGTGATACTTGAGATCGCTATAGTTGATGATCCTTTTTATGAATGCATTATGTTTTGCACAACATGTTGAAATTATTACTGTGGGCAATAAATACCAGATTGCAATATGGAACTATAACATTTTAAGAAAGGGATTATTTTGTACAAAGCAGATCACCTAAAATAGAGAAAAAATAAGCTAAAAACTTTAGAAGAAGGTCCAAGAGGAAAATGATGATCCATCCTTATTAGGTACAAATCTAACATCAAGGAGCTGGTCAGATGCAATAACCTGGTCACTCTGCTTTGAAGGGAACTATATAGGTAGAAGTGGGTCTTTGCTTTACTAAAGCTAGTGGATTGCTGAGGCAGAGGTACTGTAAATGACAAACAAGAAAACCCCTTCCTACATTGCTTTGCATTTAAATTGAATCGGCTGTGGTAGCAGCGGTGCATGGAGAATGCAGGAGACTGCAGCAACAATGGTAAATAACACCTTGCAGCCACCGAGCATGCCTAGTTGCTCAGTGTCATACATCATCTCCTCCTGTGTCAGAAGGCTCACAAACATAATCTGTTTAAAGTGGCAGTTTTTTTGCAGAGTCATGCAGAGATGGAGTTTGGAACTTTTGTAAGCTCAGTGTGATTTAAATCAGAACAAAACACTTGCAAGTTAATTTCTCAAAAGAACTGATCATTCTGGTTCATTTCGGACTTCATAAGGAGTTGCTTCCACTGTTTTTTAATCAGGTTGTAATTTATAACAAAGCAAATGTCTGTTTAAGGGCCTTAAAATAAGTACCTTAGAAAAATAGCAAAAAAAAAAAAAAAAAAAGAAGTGTAAATGCCTTAAAGAAATCAAATACCGATTTTTAAATAAATAATAAATGAATTACTCTATTCATCCCTCACCGGGGAAATTTGTTTGCTGCACTCCTTACACCGCAGCAGGCTGCCCTTCAACAGCGCCAATGGTGGGAGAAGCGGGGGTTAGGTGTCTTCTCCAAGGACCCTAGACGTGCTCTCCGTGGGACGCGAACCCGTGACCTTCCGGTCGGCGGGCGAACGCTCTAACCACGCAGCCACCGTCTCCACCCAGTTCTGCAAACTTAGTTCTGCAAACCAAATACTTGTGTTTCAATCTTTGTAAAATAATTCTCAAACTCAAACCACTATCAGCGCGACATTAATCCACATTATTGCACACAACTTTTACTGCTATTCGTTGGGCTGTTAATCTATCACATTCATTTAAAACTATGGACACATTGGGATCGTGATGTTCAGTGTCTCGCTCAGGAGCACTTCTGCATAAAGGGAGGGTAAGCCTGGAATCGATCCACTCGTAAAAAGACTGCTTCTACTCTGGCGCCCGGCTACACCACAACACATCACTCTGGACACTTCAGCTAATGAATCTGATATTGTGCGTCATTTAATGCATGGGTTCGTGCTCCCTGATTAGGCTTCGATAGTCTGATTCACAGTGTGATTTCTTATTTCCATTTGTCTGGAGTAGACTGAGACTTAGCCAAGTAAGTAATGGGGCCAAGGGTGAACGTGTCTACAGAAGGAATGGAAAAGGTGCTCCATTTTCTGCATAACCAGCCACAATTAGCTCTGCAAGCAGGTGTGAGTAATTACAGCACTTTAAGGTCATAGGATGCAGAGTAAATCTCCTAGAAATGTGTGGCGGGAATTTAGTGTCCTTGACTAAGAGTTTGAATAATTGAGATCTCAAATATAGAGCAACACAAAAACACAGTTTTTCTTTAAGCGATGACCAATCACCAAAGAAATAACTGGGACTGAGAAATGTGTGTGTTTATCCTGGTTCACTAGAGCAGCTGTGATTTTGAGTTAGAATTTAACCACAAAACAATTCTAAAGAGAGTACAACGAGGGTGCCCACTCACCCTTGGGAGGAATCCTAACCAGATGCCTGAAACACCCCATATGGCTTCTTTGAACCTGGAAGAACAACGGGCTCTACTCTTAGCTCCTTCCAGATGAGGAGGAGCTTTCCTCTCTCATTTCGTCCACTTGTATCAGTGATCTCTTTCAGTCACCACCCACAGCTTGTGATCATAGGTGAGGGTAAGATTGTAGATCGACTTGTAAATCAAGAGCTTTGCTTTTCGCCTCAGCTCTGTCTTCACCACGATGGACAAAAACATCACAAGTTCCAATATTGCTCTGGTTTGTTTACTACTAAACAGTGGATGCACTCTCATTAGGACTGGACAACAACATTCTGCATATCTGTAGATTCTCATGGACAGCTTTGAGATGTTTTCGTACTCCGTGACCAACAAGCGAAGCAAACCTGCTTCACAGCGACTAAATCTTGTATGGTGTAATTAAAAAGTTTACTAGTACCCAATCTGTCTCAATGGAACGTTCTTTTCTGAACATGTTGCAAAAATACTAATAATACTGAGACATTATTCTCTTAGTGTAACTCTGGCCATGAGTCATGTGAAGAAGCACATCGTGAAATGTCACAAAGCCCGATTGGAGGATATAATGGACTGTCATTCACATCTGCCTTTTGTCCATGTATTCATTCCCTCTGTTTATCCAAGCATTTGACATTTTGTGAGAATCTCTATTTGGAGATCGGTTTGAAGCTTTCAATCTACAACCAATCGCTGGAGACATGCATGTCATTTGAATCGAAATGTCTAGAAAATGACAAGAGCATTTTCCCCACAGGACGGAGCAGAGACAGTCTTAATGAAACTAAATTCCCAGAGTCTCTACTTAAACTTCAAGCAAAATAGTGGATCTAACTTTAAACCATCTGCAATATTCAATGTACAGTTAATACTTTCTGATCGGTGGATAAATTCTAGATTTTTTTTTCTTCTTTCGGCATTTCCCTTCAGGGGTCGCCACACCAAGTCAGTTGCTTCCATCTAACCCTATCTGCTGCATCCTCTTCAGTCACACCAACTACTGTATCTTCATGTCTTCCTTCAATGTATCCATGAGCCTCCTCTTTTGGTCTTCCTCTAGGTCTCCTTCCTGGTGGTTCCAAATCTAGCATCCTTCTCCCTATGTACTCTCTTCTCTGCACATGTCCAAACCATCTCAGTTTGGCCTCTCGGACTTTATATCCAAAACCTCTACCATGCGCTGTTCCTCTGATATACTCATTTCTGATCTTGTCCATCCTGGTCACTCCCAGAGAGATCCTAAGCATCTTCATCTCTGCTACCTCCATCTCTGTTTCCTGTCTTTTCCTCAGTGCCACTGTCTCTAGACCAAACAGCATAACCGGTCTCACCACAGTTTTATACACTTTCCCTTTCATTTTAGCTGAAACTGTTCTATCACACATGATACTTTTCTCCACCCATTCCAGCCTGCCTGCACACGCTTCTTCACCTCTTTTCCACACTCTCCATTGCTCTGGACTGGACTTTTCCTCATTGCCACTATCTCTAGACCAAACAGCATGGTCGGTCTCACCACGGTTTTGTACACTTTTTCATTTATTTTAGCTGAAACTCTTGCTGAAATTCTTGCTTTATCAATTCATTTATTATAACTGAGATCTTCTGATATGATAAATGCTCCACCAAACAAATCTTCTAGGGCATGTTTGAAACAAAGTCTGTCTGTGGATTGAACTTGTTTCTCACTGATAAAATCAGGTTGTTCTAGAACAACGTGTGGGGAATTTGGAATGGGGTGAACACTTTTTTTTTTTGTTCTTGGGAGACTTTCTGTGTATGTTTGTTGGGCCCACTGCGGTGTTTCTGGGGATGTTCTGTTGCAACAAGCGGAGTGTGACTCGTCTGCAAAAATAGGTAGGTAGGTGGCAAGTGTCAAAGTAACATTGATGTGAATGCTAAGATGTGGAATTTTCCAAAAAGCATACTGTATTGTTGACAAGCAGGGCGACGTTCTTTTACCAGTCAGTGGTTTACAGATTAAAACTGCTTTGTATTTAACTATGTGAATGGGTGGATCATTAAAATACAGCTGCTTTGAAACTCAAAAGAAATTTAAAAACATGACAATCAGGAATTTTATGTCATTTTAAGTTGGAATCATTTTTTAAAAAGAAAAAAAAAAAACCATCTAAATTTCCCAACAAATCAGACAGGTTTTTAACAATAAGTTTGATGTCATGAAGACAAATTTTGTCCTTTTTTTTATAGCCAACAACAATGCTTCATACACATCAAGCCCAGCCGTGCTCAAACTAAAAATAGACCAACCATTCTTTTCACTCTCGTTTAGAAACATTAGAGCAAATGGGAAAACTGATTACTCGAGCTGGCAGGGGGAGAATTCAAATGGACAGTAACACAAGATAACCACAGGCTCTGGTCCACTGCAAAAACCAACAAATGAGAACAAATGCTGCCCGAGTCATCCACAGAGCTGGTAAACGCTGCGGTGAGGGACAAAAGGCTACGCATACAAAACTCCCAAAAACCACAAAGCTTATTGTAGATGATACAGATCATTTGACAACACGGTTTATTGGAAACAAGGATGAGAAATAAATTTCAAAGAAAGGCAAAGATCAAGAAATAGTTCATTTTGACTCATTTTACCAAGATCTTAGTTACAGATTCTTCTTCTTCTTTTGGCATTTCCCTTCAGAGGTTGCCACACCAAGTCAGTTTCTTCCATCCAACCCTATCTGCAGCATCCTCTTCGGTTACATCAACTATATTCATGTCTTCCTTCACTGCGTCCATGAACCTCCTCTTTGGTCTTCCTCTAGACCTCTTTCCTGGTGGTTCCAAACCCAGCATCCTTCTTCCGATGTACTCTCTCTCTCTCCTCTCCACAAGTCCAAACCATCTCAGTCTGGCCTCTCTGACTTTATCTCCAAAACCTCTAACATGTGCTGTTCCTTTGATTCTGTCCATCCTGGTCACTCCCAGAGAGATCCTCAGCATCTTCATCTCTGCTACCTCTATCTCTGCTTCCTGTCTTTTTCTCAGTGCCATGGTCTCTAGACCAATCAGCATGGCCGGTCTCACCACGGTTTTGTACACTTTTCCTTTCGTTTTAGCTGAAACTCTTCTGTCACACATCACACCTGATACTTTTCTCCACCCATTCCAGCCTGCCTGCACACACTTCTTCACCTCTTTTCCACACTCTCCATTGCTCTGGACTGTTGATCCTAAGTACTTAAAATCTTCCACTTTCCTTATCTCTTCTCCCTGTAACCTCACTTTTCCATTTGGATCCCTCTCATTCACACACATGTACTCTGTCTTACTCTGACTAATCTTCATCCCTCTTCTTTCTCGTGCAAACCTCCACCTCTCCAGCTTTCTTCCACCTCTTCCCTCCTCTCACTACAGATCACAATGTCGTTACAGATTCATTCTTGGATAATTACTTGTAATAATTAAGTTGGACCCTCCTGAAGAAGATTTTCACATTTCCACAGTTAAACGAGACGTTTACCATAACATGTGTGTTAAACGGAGAGATTAAAGCTCCTACTCCGACATGTAACTAGTTTCTCATTCTGACCTCAACACCAGCGATGTCACCGAATATTTCATTTTGGTTTTTACAAAGCGATGTAATCTGACCTAAATGGTCACGTCGTTTTCCACTTCACTGAACACACTCTTCCGTTAGTTACAATGCTTGGACAGATGGTCCAGCAATACTTTAACAGACCCTGACAGCCAGTTGCTCCCTTTGCTCGCTTTTCGGCTGACAAAGGAAGATTTGTGAGGAGTTTTAGTTACTAGAGGACATCGGCAGCAGGTTTCCAGTGATACATTCAACACCGAAAAGCCCAAAAGTGAGAATGAAATTGTGCTGCTGCTGTGTTTGACAGCAGCAAAAGAAACAGAAACCAGAAACCTGAAATAGGCTGGGACACTGAAACGAGGAGACAGTGAGCCGTGCCTGTCAGGAAACTGATATGGAAACATATCACAGTCCTCATTCTGCAGCCGACAAAGGCGGTCAGCCCTGAAAAGGGGTTCATGGTGAGAGGTCATACTGCAAGGTTAAAAGAAAGTTTGTTAGAGGATGACACACTTTTTTCCATCATGCAGCGGACCAAAGAAGATATGATTTCCTATTGTTAAGTAACAACTAATAGTAATTAGTTGCTGTAAACCAAGCTCTTCTACTTTGGTTCTTCCTTGATTTGACGTAGTCAGTTTTTTTCAAAGAGTTGGACGGCTAAAATTCTCCTGAAACCCAGATGTTTCTAAGTTATAATTGATTTTTATCCAAGTCATCACTAAGGAAAGGCACTTTTCCTCAGGTTTAACTTCACGTATAATTGTAATAACCAGCTGTTTGTAAAACGAGGGAGGCAATCACCGTGCCATTTTTGGATGGTATGAAAAAAAAAAACTTATAAAGCCTGATTTCTTTCCCCCCATCTGTTCCTATTTTGCCTTTCCAGCCAAGACTGCAGAAAAGTCCAGATAGAGATATGCAGCTGTTCTGCACAAAAAGTTTTCATTTTATGTTAATTTCTGAAGAAAAGCTCCAAATCTACTCATGAGATAAAACTATGCAGTGAAATATTATGAAAAATCGCTGTTGTTCACTTCATTTTATTTCAGTTGGATTATCAGAGGATACTGAAACAGATCCAAAGTAATTATGCTAATCAATGCACTGTAATAGAATCAATGTCTGCCAGTAGAGTGTATCATCTAACCCCACCCATAGAAACAAGCAGAGTCAAAATAAAGCACAGTCTCATGCCACTTAAAATGAGTACACAGTTGCTAAGACATGATGCCAACCCGGCCAGCTAGGAGGTATCAAATATTCAGTGTTTGGCCAGGGATTATGGGCTTTGAATGTGCTGTTCTCATGGGACAGGTGGAACATGACCTGCTAATAGTCATCAGGAAACCACAGAGAGGAAAACAAAGAAGGGCCCTCGCGTCATTGGGCAGGAGCCAACACACATGCTCACGAGTGCACGCAGAGGAGTCGACCGATATATTTTCAACTCCATTGACTGACTGAGTAATAGAAGGTCTAAGTTGACGGAGTTTATAAATGCACCTTTTACTACTGGCCTCAAACCTTTTAGTGCTTTTATATGTCAGTCTGAAAGGCTAATTAAACATGAGTTCTGAACTTATTTTACTGAAATGAAGTCCATCATTCGGTATACATCGGTATTAGGTCCATAGAACAGCTGTGCAATAAGGATAATCACCTCCAGAGGTAACAAATCTGTTTGGCTATTAGATCCATAACTATGACATTAAGACCATGATTTCCCCGGGTTACAATCCGCACATCACAATGTTGCATGGTCAGCAACCTTAGCTGGGAAGGCTATACTTCCTGGCGTTCTAACTTGATATCAAAACCACACCATCTGTCTTCTCTTGACGCAAAAGAGAAACAGGTCTAACTCAACACTCCCTGGAGTGGACAAGCGGAGGTGGACAAGAAGCTTGTATTTGAGATCTTGTTCTAACGGTCATCGCACAGTTGGTGACTGAAGGTGAGTGTCAGATTAGTAAATTGAGAGCTTTGATCTACTCCCTCTTTCCCAGGAGAGACCGATACAGCATCCTAATTAAATTGGACGTTGCTACAATCCGCCTGTTGATATCCTACTCCATCTTTCCCTCACTCATGAAACGAGACCCGAAATACTTAAAAATCAGGGCAGGGCCCAGCCCCTGACCTGTGAATCCCACTCCACTCTTTTCCGATCAAAAACCAGAGTCTTAGATTTTTTTTTTTTTTTTTTATCTCGGTTTCTTCCAACTTGGCTGCAAATCGGACCAATAAGAGTTGGAAGTCAGAGCATCACATCATCTGCAAAAAGTAGAAACCCACCAAATTAGATTTGTTCACCACCTCAGCCGTACCAAAAAAAATCCTCTCCAATGAACTAGATCAGTGATAAATGGCTGTCCTGGCGGAGTCCGACTCAACAGGAATGGATCCAACTTACACTTGGGAATGCAGTTCGAGGTGTGGAACCAGTAGGCCATTTGTCAGAACAACAACAGATATTAAGTTAAAGTCTGTTCATCTAGAAGTGCTTCAAGGTATTTCCTACACTAGTTTAGATCCAACAGAGAACTTCGTAGGAAGTCCCACCACTTTTAAGCTGCTTTTACTAACGACCATACCAAATAGTTAACATGTTAAAGAATCATATTGAGTTCTCTAAAGCGCAAGCGGTGTCTAAAATAAGTCCTGAAGTCAGGCAGGGAAAAAAATGAAGGTTGGCAAAACAAAAACAAAATGCGGTGTGGATTATCATGGACAGAAAAATGAATAATAGATATGCGGTATTTCATTTTCACAAACGCAGGCGATACAGTTTTTCTGACTTCATCTATTTTCTAGCAGTTACTCAACAGAAGAGACAAAGAGCAAAAAAAGAGAAACTTTGTCAAGCTTTTTAAGAGAAGAGTGTCTTTAAAACAATTATGTTCACTGCAATTGTCCTGCTACCTCATTATTCAGTGCGCGCATTTCACCGACTTTCATTCTTTTTAGCCTAGAATAACTGAATAGAATGATCTCCAATAAGTTGTTCACATGCAAATGAAAAGGTAAGCTCTTTCATAAATAATTTATTCCAAAATACCATAATTTACTTTCAAAGGACGATGGAATGAATAGAACGAAATTGCCTGATCACTTCCCTAGTCCCTGTTCTTTGGTCACCGGCTGGGAAGACTCGAAACGTTGATTCGTTGATACATCAAAAGCTTCACTCTTTGGCAGAGCTCTCTGTTCACTATGGTAGAATTTTGAGTGTCCTACTTGGTAGGGACGCCTCACCAATATACTCGTTGATAGACACTCTACTCGCAACTGACCCAAGAACCCCTTTGAATCTTCCCTTATGAGGTAGAAGGTGTGGCTGAGACAATTTTTCTGCTGCTAGATTTGAAATTTAACGTTCTTGATGTAACATTTAGCCCATTTGTTTAAAATCTAGCGCGCCATTCTATCGGTCTAATCTAGCGGCTACCAAAGCATGCCATCCATCTGATCCCGTTCCGGCCCACTTGTCAAATGTTAGAACTCAATGTGGCCCGCGAACTGAAAAGTTTGCCCACCCCTGTGACTATACACTATACTCTGATCCTGCAAATTTCCAATTCATTTGTGCATCACAGTTTGTGTCTTTAAATGCAAGCTTAGATGACGTCACTTAAAATAAAAATGTGCTTCTGGAAAAACATTTTCCTGCAAGCTGCAGCTAAACAATAAAGCAGTGATGTAATTATGCACCATAGTGTGAAACCCATTAAACTGGAATGATCAGACTTACTGCTTAGGAAGAACGAGAAACAGTAATAGAGTTACTCTCAATGACAAACATGTTCTATTTAAGTCAAATCTGTGAGCTGCTTAGCATTGATACTGACGAGCATATTGTCCTGTATATTTTTTTATTTAAAATAATTCCTTTAAGTCTTACAAAGGGATCCAGACAAGCTGGAGCGCTAAGCTGTCAGCTGGCTTCAGAGATAGTGTTAAAACTTGCATTAAATTCAACTAAACTAAATCCAATTTAGATGATTTAGCTTTAAAACTTCCAAGTGTTTATAAAGAACGGAGATGAGGGACGGGGGAGGGGAGGAAACAGCTTGTTTGCCACTGTGGGCTATTGCACCAAATGTGTAATTATTTCAAATCAAATAAAGTTTTTGTATGCTATTGTTCCGTTGAAAGAGAACACAGACAAAAAAAGGAGCATTTAGAGCTGCAGTGGATAAAAAAAAACAACTAAAATGAGTTCAAACTCATTAGAGCTTTTGTGTTGCAATGACAAACTTTCAAAGAGCAGAGAGGAGGAATTAAGATTGCTCTGTTTGTGTGTTGTTAAACAATACGCTTGGAATCATCTGCAAACCCCTAAGCTTGTCCTGACAACAGGAAATGGATGATGCATTGCAGTGGCTGGGGCGGCTGACAGCCACTTGCTTGGGGAGGAAGTGAGCTGTGAAGATGTGGTGAAAGATTACAAGAAGTATCACAGTGACCCAAAGCAAACAGCCCATCTAATGGGTTCCGTGATGCAAAAACAAAAGGGAAAAAGAGCCATGTTTAATGACACACATCTCCAACAAGAGTATTGATTGCATAACAAAGAGACACTGAAGACAAGTAGCTTAAAGACTAAGGAGGATAAATAACCTTGCTTGAGGAGATCTACTTGATCCTGACGGATATTCTGTGCGGATGCAGTTCCCCCGGCTCGTCTGTCACAGAGACCATGTTGAAAATGTTGTAGGAGATGAAGATTTCCCCTAGTGTGTGCAGCCAATAACTTTCTGCTTTTCAAAGGAATGAATATGTGCTGACATTGCCACTTGGATTTATAACCTAGGAACCTGTGCATCTGTAATTTGTTTTTCCCTCCCATCCCTTCCCACACACATTCAGAAAACTCCGGGCCTGCTGTGCTGCAGTGATGGCATGAATACCAACGATTGCCTACTGTTTCTATCGACCAGCTTCTGACTAAAAAATGCCCGACCTGCTTTGATCAATAAACGATTTCCTGTGCTCACTGAAGATATCAAATGATCCTTGTTTATGGTTTCATTACTAAGCTTACCACATTTTACAGCAAGACCTTGTACACCAGAAAGATGGTGTCAAAAGTAGACCTTCAAGTGTTCAACGCAGCTCACATCTGATGTTTAGAGAAAAGAAAAACTCATGCATGTGCTGGCCTTGGAAACTAAGAGATCAATGTGGTAATAGGTCTTTTCTAGAACAGTGAACATCTCAAATGAAATCCCATGGTCTGCTAACCGACTCCATCTATCATTCTCTTCCCCTGGTCACCCAATGTCTGCCGTGCCAGCTTCGCTCCGGTCAAATTCCATTTATATTCATCTGCAACACAGCCTATTGGAAAACTAATATGTGTTTAGAGATAAATGAATTCATCTTGGAATATTTTCTGAATTAAATGAAATGAGATGTACAGTAATCAATTTTCTGTGAAAACAGAACGTCTCGGTCTCTGACTTGGATTTAAAACGTGTTCTAAAGAGAAATTTTGTGCATCCACGTTTTCAACTTTTTAATCCTCATTTAAAGTAAAAATTGTCTGTGTTATCTTAATATGAAACATGGATTGTAAATTAATGTCGATAACAAATCCATCTCATTAAAGCTAGACTTTGTGTGTGTGTGTGAGTGTGTGTGTTATGCAGATAGCGTGCCATCATTTTAATCCAACATAATGAGTCAATCTAACACAACACTAGCAATATTTAGATTTTTTTTAAATATCCTTAAAAGTCCCACAATGAAGACATTTCTGTGCTGCATTGCACTGCAGCAGGCAGCCATGACGGGGCCACTGAGCCAATGCCTCTCTTCTCCCGATATTTATCGTCTTTCAGAGAAGCACTGATGCAACTTTATGGTGCATTTAGCTTTAAAGAGATAACTTGATGCAGAGATTGTGGACTAAAAAACGGCAAAAATGAAACAGCGTCCACTTTTTTCAGCATTTGTGCCCTAAAAAGCAGACATTTCTGAACTTAAGTTTGGCAGAAAATGTCTCACATTTGTATGATTTGGACTTTTTTTATTTTACCAGTCATAAAAGTTTCAAGCTTCTCATGAGAAACGTAACCAATCGTGAGAGTGGGAAGGATTGTGGCAGCGTTTTAATGTGACTGATCGAGGAATCTCTAAAGTATGGTGCAAATATATAATTTGTTTGTTTCCTTCAGTTAAAAGTCTATTGAAATGCAGCTCATCATCTTAAGATAGAAAACAAGATTAAAAAAAAGTTTGTATGTTTTTAGAAACAATTCAGAAATCAAACAGCCTCAAGGAAGAACTAAAGCAATTTAGGGAATGCAAAAAATAAAATAAGCAGCTATCCCACGGGGCAATCCCCACTTTTACTTGGCTTAATATACTATATAAAAATCCCAAATGTGTCCCACGTAATATGTTCAATAAGACGTTTTATTAGGAAGTAATGCACTCCATTAGGAAGCATTTGTGGCTCATGTATTTAACTCCCCAAGAGAAATTAAGTCTAGCCGTGTGTTTTTTATGATCAATGATTCACATAAAAAAACGCAGCCAACTAAATCAAGACTATTAGAGCGCAAAAAAATATGTTACATTTTGTCATCGAGGGCTTTGGGGCAGTTACAAAAACAAAGCTCCAATGAAAATAAATCATATTATGCAATTAGGAGGTCAATTTGACCCGAACAACTCATGTAGCTCTGAAATCTAAGAAAATATTACTGTGGATGGATGGTGAGTACGGGGGTTTGGTGGGATTACTAGAAAACTGAAACAGTCTACTTTTTCTAGAGCAGTTTTTCAAGTCTTTTTCAACCCAAGGTACATTTTTCCATCAAAAAAAATCTCGAGGCACACTACCAACCAAAAATATTAGAAATGATTCTCTAAACAAATTTAAATGATTTAATTACTTAATTAAAGACAATCTCTTCTGCAGCAATGTGTCCCAAAGAGTACTACGTTATCCTGCACGTTTGAAAATTTTACATTTTATTTGCCATATTAACATGTTTAGTTCCAGACTGAGCCTTTCAGAAGATTTACCCAAAATGCAAGAAAAACTCTTTACTTTTTAATGGCTTGCAGAAAAAGAGATTTTATCAGAATCCACAACCACCTAGATTTTCACATAATGTCTCAAAAACATGTAGAAAATACGATCCACCAACTGGCGTGGTTTTTGGGAGGGATAGACAGCAGCATGAAACAAAAAAGCAGAGAATAGTGGGTTGCTATGGTTACAGGACAACCCTGCCTGCCTCTGAATAAAAAAAACAAGATTTCATACTAATGAACATAAATCCAAATCCACCGTGGCTGGAGGAGTTGGTGCAGTACCAACAGAACTGAGAAGGAGAATCTGAAAGGAGACGCTTTGAGCCCAGTGTCCCTGTCCGGTCACTCGCTGGCAAAATGTAGGAAGTGGGGACGCTTGTTCTAACCCAGCAGGAATGTGGAGGGGCCGCTTTGTTGTGCTTCTTTGACTCCGTGGACTCTTTACGGACTGTTTTTTCAACTGTTCAGATGCCAGCTTTTACACTGTGTAAGCGGACCGAGAAGGCATTGAGGTGTTCACACCGCAGCATCAATTTTTTCTTCGAGGATTAATAAAGTATTTTCAATTCGATAAATCAATACGCTTTAATCCATTCTTTTTTACAAAGACACCAACCAAAACAATCTTTGAGAGCTACCGGTAGATCACGATCACCGTGTGAGGTGTAATAGGATCATTTACCACAAAATGCCTGAAAATCTCTCACCGTACACTATTGTGCCAGAGAACACAGGTTGAAAACTGCTATTATAGAGAAAAGTCCACCGCTACTCTCAACTCTAATAGTTACCTCTGAGGTCAAGAAGAATGAAAATAGACCACAGCCGAGCAAAGACAAAATTTCACCAATTCTGTAAACTAGTTTTTTTTTGCTCAAACAAATGGAGAAAACCACCAGAAGAGAAAATACTGTAAATCACAAATGATCATAGGAATGGTTTTATGCATGTTCGAGAACTGTATTCCTGCAGCTTTACATCATGCAGTGTGATCATCAACAACTCAACCCTAGAATGCTCAGTTAATGATGAGAGTTACAATACACGATTTTGTGAATGTTTGCAAACAGTGCAGTGATATTACATGTGCAGTCGACAGAGGAAAAGCTGCATGTAGTACTGCGGAGACAAAAAAAAAAAAAAAGCTCTAAAAATCAATTCTGAATTGCTGCTGCAGAAAGAGTAACGAATAACGAACAAAGAATCAGTGTATCCTACTGTTGGTAACCTTTAACATTTACTGAAACCTTTAAAATATTCTGAAGATGATCCGTTATGTGTGTTTGTGTTTGTAGAATGTGAGAAAAGTTTTGCTTCTGGGAAGATTTTAGAAAAATTCAACTTCTACGTGCAACGTCAAGTTCAAAAGCTTCAGAATGCGTACAGAACGATAAAATACTACGATACATCTTAAGAAGAGAAAGACTTTCTGTGAAGCAGTTTACTTCGTCCTTTTTTATACCAGTGATCTGTTTTACTCATCACATCTTTTCAAGTCTTTCATTGAAGTAAACATAAGGAGGTAAATAATCCGAAGTGGGTGATAACTCCAAAAATTCCCACAGTCCTCACACCGTCTTCCCAGACATGTACGTGTTAACAACCATTCACACCATACGGCACAGACAAGGTGAAAGCCTAAAGTGTTGATGCAAACTTGAGTTCAAACCAACTCTTAATCAGAAACCCACTTAAACCCAGCTTATGATGGAAAAGCTGCAGCGAACCTTAAAGCAGGACCAACTTCGTTCTCAGTCTTACCGGTGTTGAGTGTTCCTGTTATAAGTCTGAACAGGTACTGAGCAAACTTGAAGATTTCACGCTTGCACCGCTTCCTGCAGCTCATCTTTGCTCCTCAGGGACGAAACAGTTCAGAACAAAAACTTCTTGCTTCAGATTGAACCAAAAAAAAAAAAAAAAATCCAGGTGAGTGTTAGTTTGACAAAGTTCCACAAAAGGGCAAAGGGTCCTTTTCTTTTCTCCACTCGTCTGGCAGAGTCAGCGTGGCCCTTGTGCTCATCAGTGAGTGGACAGCTGTGAGAGGAACTCCACCGGTGTGTGTGTTTGTGTCCCAGCTCCTCTTCGTGCTTCTCCGGGGTATGTCTGTTTGATCAACACAAGGATGTCATGTGCTCTTTTGTCAGATCGTTAATATTTGCTTTGCAGCAGTTCACCTCCTGCTCTCTGTCTCTCTCTCTGGGGAAGGGGTTTCTGTTTCTCCTCCTCTGACATGCACTCCTTCTCCTGACACTTCCTGCAACTCCTCTCAGTCTACACACTCCAGCTCTTCCTCTGTGTTACTATTCCCAACACACCGGGGTCTGTCGCAGACACACAAACAAACACACACTCCTCACACTTGATCTCGTAGTGCTGCCTGCTTCTCGCTCTACTCAACACCATCTGTGGATGTTTTACCCTTGCTGACGGTTGCCATGGAGGTGTGGTCTGATTGGCCCGAGCGGAGGAGGAGGAGAACAAGAAAACGAAGAGAGGTAGAAGGCAGACAAGGAGGAGGAGAGAATAAAGGAGAAATGAGGGGAAAGTGTCCATTTCAGTAAATCACAGCTGACAGTACATGATGGTCCTGTTGTGTGGTGTGGAACTGAACATTTGTTCAATGACTGACGGTAATGGACAGCTGCAATGACACAGCACAGGCTTTTAAAGCAACTAAAAGAGTGTAAGTGTGATAAAGCTGCTAAAACGAGAAAGTAAGGGAAGAGAGGGTGCAAAAAAAAAGAGGTAGAACCCAGGTGGAGATTTGAAAGTTCCTTCCTCGTTATATCAAGGTTGTTATTAATAACGAGTGACAGTCTGCGTCCTGCATCTGTGATGACATTAAGACCGGTCGAGTGCATCATCATCATCTCGACTCATTAGCTTGGACTCTACCTCAATTGCAATCATCTATCAATGTCATACTCTTACATCTGACAAACTTGTCATTAAGTCAACCTCTGAAGTTTTTCTGCAGAGAAAAAAAAAGGACAACTTGTGATCTTTAGTAAGAGGAGGGAAGAGGTGGAGGAAAAGCTGGAGAGGTGGAGGTTTACACTAGAAAGAAGAGGAATGAAGATTAGTCAGAGTAAGACAGAGTACATGTGTGTGAATGAGAGGGATCCAAATGGAAAAGTGACGTTACAGGGAGAAGAGACAAAGAAGGTGGAAGATTTTAAGTATCTAGGATCAACAGTCCAGAGCAATGGAGAGTGTGGAAAAGAGGTGAAGAAGCGTGTTCAGGCAGGCTGGAACAGGTGGAGGAAGGTATCAGTTGTGATGTGCAACAGAAGAGTTTCAGCTAGAATGAAAGGGAAAGTGTACAAAACCGTGGTGAGAGCGGCCATGCTGTTTGGTCTAGAGACAGTAGCACTGAAGAAAAGACAGGAAGCAGAGATGGAGGTAGCAGAGATGAAGAGGCTGGGGATCTCTCTGGGAGTGACCAGGATGAACAGGATTAGAAATGAGTACATCAGGGAAACAGCACATGTTAGAGGTTTTGGGAATAAAGTTCGAGAGGCCAGACTGAGATGGTTTGGACATGTGCAGAGGAGAGAGAAAGAGTACATAGGAAGAAGGATGCTGGATTTGGAACCACCTGGAAAGAGGACTAGAGGAAGGCCAAAGAGGAGGTTCATGGACGCAGTGAAGGAAGATATGAAGATAGGTGGTGTGACTGAAGGGGATTCAGCAGATAGGGTTAGATGGAAGAGGCTGGCTTGCTGTGGCGACCCCTGAAGGGAAGTACCGAAAGAAGAAGATGATTTTGGGTTACAAGTGTTTAACCAATCATCGACCAGCAGCGAGCAATTTTTTTCCCCGCAACAAGGAATAAAAATGTGATTTTTCTTTTTTTTTGGGAGAAAATGAAAGGTTTAGGAAAAATGTTTGAAACTTTTATTAGGTCAGAGCTGCAGAAGAAAGTGGCACAACGTCTCCATTGGGTGAATAATTTACATGGCACCTGCTGGGCATGCTACCTGCTTTGGAGGACATTCCAATTAAAGCTTTGAGAGAACATATTTTTTAAAAAATTGAATATGATATTTGTATCTAGATTGTAAATCATGTTCTCATTAATAAATAAAAGTGTTGATTCCTCATTTATGAGTCTGCTCTGGGCGATGTATTTGACATAAAACAACGCTTTAGAGAAATATTTTACTTGTAAGAAATAGAGAGCAGAAAAATAATATTTTTCTGCATTTTATTTAAGTGGCAAACCTTATGAAACCGACAGAATAGCAAAACACCTTGGAGCAATAAATTCCACACTTTCGCATCACTTAAGCAATAAAAAAAGAGCATGCATTAGGTTGAAGTTGGTGTTCTGGAGGTTTTATCCATATAGCTCTTTGACCCCAGGGAGAAAAGTTAATTTCAGTATCACCTTTCATGCAACCCCTGGTTTCCATTTCTATCCATGTCCCCAATAAACAAACACGCCCCTGTAGTCTCTAATTTCCACAGGGATGCTTCTTGAACAGCAGCGCTGGAGTATTTTCAGGTCACACACTGAACACGCACAAATATCCGTGACAAAATGAGCACGGTGAGGTCTGTCACCTCACTATTTTTGAGATGAACAGATGGCCGGTGCTTAGGTTGCAAACACATGCTGTATTAAAACACTTTGTTCAAAGTAAAGCCTTGCTGGCAAAACCTACACTTTAATTTAAAAAGTCTATCTTTTTTTTTTTCAAACCTACGAATCTCTTTTAAAGGTCTCCTCGATCTCCTTGTTCAGACTTAAGTATGATGCGTGGAACAAATCGCGACATTCCAACTCCATATACAGTCAGGAAAAACTCTCAACATGAGTCTTGTTTAGACTTAATGAGAACGGTCGGGTCGAAAAGAGATATGGAAGCTATGGATCACATGTTTGAGTCTTCAGAAACATGTAGACTGAGTTAAATAGAGAGAAGGTTGAGGGTTTAAGTGTTAAAAAAATTTTTCTTCCATCAGCAGTAAAGATACGTCCTCACTGTTCAGCTGGACAATGAAAGGAACTAGTCTTATCTTCATCTATTTCAAACATAAATATTGCCTTCAGGCACCTGTTAAGCCCGTCTTCTTCGGCTAACGTTAATCACTTTTTGTTCAGTTTCACTGAAAGATATAAAGCGACATCAAAGTTTCTTCAGTGATTGAGGCTTTGACCCAGAATATTTTACCCATATGTAAATGTGATTGAAAAAATTTATAAAACGAGGACTGATTTTACTTTTGTTCTTACAGATGAGAATCACTGTTTTTCAATAAACTTTAGATGAAAAAAAAGTTCAAAGTGCAGCTTAATTTCCTTCAAAATATTTACGATCACCACTCCTACTGTTTGAAACATAAAGGCTCACATGAGCTTTGCATTGTTTCAAGGCTTCAAAAGCAACACAGACTTTGTCAAGTTTCAGCCTGCAGCAGTGACTGGAGAAACATGAAATCAGCTCCACTCGAGGGGAATCTGACAGATTTATTGATCCATCTAGAAAACACTGACTGCTGGTGCACAGCAGAAAGAGGTGCATTTAGAGCAGGAACGTGTTTTCCTCTAACTGTGTGACACCAGCTTCGATGATGAAAAATAGAGCAGAAAACAGATCCTCATCAAACACAGCTTTTCTTTTTTGGATTGCAGCCTCAACGAAATAGACTCATTAACAAATACACACTCCAATTGCCAAAAAAGGAAAATAACTGCTTACGAACATTCTGATTTTCAACGCAATGCAAAGTAGACATTTTCATGAGGTTTTTTTTTTTTTTGTATAGATTTATAAAAAAGCTAAAAAAAATGTGCTTTACGTCAATAATTCTGACAAACTAATGAATAATAATGTTGAAAATCAATTAGATCTTTTCTGTCTTCCATCTGGCTTATCATTGGTTTACGAATTTTAAAAATATTTCCAGTCTATCCAACAATCATAGAAAAAAAAAAAAAAACAGCAATTCTCCCTTCTTTGTGTCAATTGTATGAACTCGCACCAACAAGCGCGTGCGTGTGAGTGTGCGTGTCTGTCTTTCCACCAGGACGAGGAGTCAAGAAAATGTTCAAACTTTTTGCTTTCCTGCCATTTTCTATTTTTGCTTGGGTACCTCACACCTGTAGGTGTAATCTGCCAACTTCTTCACAGTAGTGAAAAAATAAACAAAAAAAAAGACCTTATAATTCTCAAGTTTTCTGCAAAACTAGAGATTCTGCAGAAAAAAACAAATACTTGAACTATGAAGTCACAACAACACATACAGTATTTGGAAAACGGATCCCCACTTAGTCCAGGTTACCATAAGATGAGTAGAAAAATTATTATATGCATGCACAACGTGTACATAAAAGACAGCAAAAGTGGTTACTTACAATTAAATATTCATCAACACTTCTTTCTCTTCTTCTTCTTGCTCATTTGTAAAATTTTTACTGTCAAGCTTGGTAAAACAAAAAAAAATGGGATTATTACTCATGCCTTCTGCTAGCATTTTAATGCATAAAAAAACTGGGGACCAAGCATCACCAAATGCTGCATATTTGCACCTGTAGAATTGCAAACTAGGTTTCATTCCAACTGGATTGAACTTGAAAAAGCAAGTAAAGTAAATTGATTTACAAGTCGATCTACGTTGCTACACTCACCTATGGTCACCAGCTGTGGGTGTGAACGAAATAACGAGATCGCGGATACAAGCGGCCAAAATGAGCTTCCTCTGCAGGGATGCTGGGCTCTTACTTAGAGTGTAAGGAGCTCTGTCATCCGGCAGGAGCTGTTGCTCCTCCAGGTCGAGAGAAGCCAGATGGGGTGGTTCAGGCATCTGGTTAGGATGCCTCCAGAACACTTCGCTGGTGAAGTGTTTCGGGCTTGTCCCACCAAGAGGAGATCCAGAGATAGACCCTGAACCAGCTGGAGAGACTATGTCTCACAGTTGGACAGGGAACACCTCGGGATTATCCCGGGTGAGCTGGAGGATGCAACCGGGCCTGGATTTCCTGTCTGAGGCTGTTGCCCCGCGGCCCGACTCCGGATAAGTGGAAGAGAAAGTAAAAAGATTTAGGCAGCAATCTATCCTGTTACATGTTGGCCTCTACAAGGACTCATGGTTACTAAATTGTGTCTTGTAAGCAAACCTGAGGCAAATTTATTCAATTAATGTATTTATATTATTTAAGCTTTTCTTTGGTTTAATACATACTACAATATAAAACTGCTCAATGCTCAAATAGCAGAAAGCTAATAATCTTGAGGAGCAGTAAGAGGTTTGGATGAGCAGTGAATGCATTCATTAGGAAAAAAAAATCAATACAAATCCATCCCACGTTAGCCAAGATACTAATTTCTATCAAGAGCTCAAGAAAACAAGTGCTGTGCGAAAATAACTGAAATTGAACTCTCTGTTCAAGCCACTAGTAACTGATGTACGAGAAATTGTTCTTTAGTATGGGTCGTGTTAGATTAAAATTTAATCACAGAGGAGTTTATTGCACTAAGGAAAATTTCAATGTTCTATTAGGATTTTTCAATAATAGCTGTAATGACCCAACATGTTTACAGTACACAGGCCAATCAGTGAGCTACTATAATTCAGCCGTGTGTTGACTTATAAGAACTCACATTTGGTCCACTGAGATTACCGTTAAAATGCAGGCTTTGTTTTGCTGATGGATTAAGAAACAAAGATCACATGTACAAAGAGAGTCAGAGAACATATGAGAATATTTGGTGACTTTGCGTGTTATATTTTGCTCCGTTAGCTGGCTGTCATAAGAAAAGGTGTCATTTCTAATGTGTGGCAGCACCTGAACTTATCTCTGAACAGCAGCTTGCAGTGAGATGAGCTGCATGTGGAGCATTTAGAGCAAACTCACCACAAGCAGAACAAACAAGGTCAAAGCCAATACGCCGACAGCACAGTAAGAAAATCTGTAAAAAAAGAACCAATACTACTTTTTTAAAAAGGAAAACTTAAAAACCGAGGCACACAAGGGTACAGCTTGATTCAGTACTATTAACTCTTCTAGCAAAAGGACACCAGTGTTTGCTTCAAAGCAGTGGTGGAACGTAACAAAGTAAATGTACTTCGTTACTGTACTTAAGTAAAAAAATTGCGTATCTGTACTTTACTTAAGTAAAATTTAAGACCGGTACTTTTACTTTTACTTCGCTACTTTTTAAAAGTGTGTTTTACATTTTTTGGTACATTTTCGTTTAGGAATTTGAAAAAATACACAGGTTTTTTTTTAGTGCATCTTGAAGCCGCATCGCCAAAATCAGAAGAAGCAGTTGATCGGGAGAAGAAGTAATGAATCGAGAAACATTTTCCGCATTCATTCAACGCCAAAAACCTAACATCAAATATAGTACAAATTAAAAAGAGTCAGAAGATCCTTGTTCGTTGTGTTTACTTCTAAATAAAAAGTTCAGCCATCATTACACGAAGCAGGGGCGGATCTAGCATTTTCCAAAGGGGGTGGGGCTTTGACAAAGCCAATAAATGGTGACTGGGGGCCACCCCCCAAAAACGTTTTAAAAAATAAGAGTAATTTTCCTGCATTTTGGCGGCCCATTCACTGGCCCTTCTAGGGAATAGCTTGACTTGTCCCCTTTCCTTTTATTTTATTTATTTATTTTTTTGTGGACCAATAGAGGCGGGAGAGGGGGGTCACACCCTCGCAGGGTATTATCCTGGTTACCATGGTGACACCCTATAGCACAACAAATAACATTTGAATTATGATCGAATACTTTTACTTTTTACTTAAAAAGTCAAATTTACACCAACTACTTTTGTACTTTTACTTAAGTAGATTTTTTTATGGATACTTTTACTTAAAAGTAAATTTTTTGCCTAATTATCTGTACTTTTACTTAAGTACAAAAAGTGAGTACTTCATCCACCATTGCTTCAAACGCACAAATTGAAAATATCCGTGCAACTACACACTATTAATATAAACTATTTACTAGCTTTATCATTTTTAGTGCATTTGTGATTAGTGCAGGCATGGGCAAACTGCGGCCCACGGGCCACATGCGACCCATTAAATGTTTTAATCCGGCCCGCCAAACTTGAAAAAATTAAATAAATAAACCTTGATGGGCCATTTTTTCCCTGCAATTCTGATGTTTCTTCACTAGATGGCACACTCTAGGTATACTGGCTTTGTTGAGAAAACAACAACACTGCTCCCATTAAAATGTATGTGTCTCCGTGATATGCACGCTGTCAAAATAAAGAGTGTGCACAGATATGGAAAGCCATCAAGCCCAATACACACACGTAAACAAGTGTGTTAGATGTTAAAACAAGAAAAATTAGATTTCAAACATAGCGCCGCTAAATGCATGTTTTTAAGCGCCATCGCTCTAGTTTCAGACCTAGCGCGCTAGATTTGGAATGTAACGCTCTTGATGTAACATTTAGCACGCTTGTTTAAAATCTAGCACGCCAGTCTATTGGTCTAATCTAGGGGTTACTAAAGCATGCCATCCATCTGCTCCTGTTCCGGCCCCTTTATTAAATGTTAAAACTCAATGTGGCCTGCGAACCAAAAAAGTCTGCCCACTTAGACACCCCTAGTGTCTGAGTATACACGCTACAACTCATATGGTTGTGCTGCAATACAGGAACATGAATATAGACTGATCCTGCAGTATCGTATTTATTTACTGTCTGACTGAGACTGAAATCCAAGAAAACAGTCAGCAGAAACATGTCTACTCCAGTCAATTTCTATAATAATAGCAAAAACATGAATGAGAATAGAAGCTAAGCTGTTGACTTTCATTTGTTGCAATCCGAAACTGATGTGAGCATCAACGACACACAAACTTTAAAAATCAGGTGGTAATCTGATACAATCCTTACCAGACACAAATAATGACAGTAAAACCAAACATATTCCCAATATTTCTCAATGGACATTCTAAAAATACAAAGCCGAGAAATTATTCAGGTTGTGGTTAAACAACGATCTGAAATCCAAGCTTATACTCAGTTCAAACTAAGGGGAGCTGGCGACAGGGACACGGCTAACTGGACGACCTGCCCTGCAGTACAAAGATCCCTGAAAGAGGGATCTGAAGTCGTGCAACAGCAATGCAGTAGATCTTGAGTCAGCGACCTCTGATCCCAATAGGTGGCGTGCAACTGTCAAAATCAGCATCAAGTAGGCCGAGGGAAACAGAGATTCATTGTAAAGCCACAAAGACATTGAAACAGAAAAAAAAGTCAGTCCGTCACAGCTCCCCCGATGACTCATACCACCTATCACATTTGCAAGTGTCGAAGGAGCTGCAGCTTCCCGCATTGGCTCGTTCAGGCACAACTGAACGAGCCAATGCAACGAGATACAGATACGTTAGTATCCGGGTTTAAAATTCATTGTCTCTAGAGACAGAAGAACAATTCAGTTCAAACGGAAAAAAAAAAAAAACTTACAATAATAAGTTGACTGGACATTTTTAGTCATGTATCGATATTAATATCTAATTATTCAAAACAAAACAAATTGATTAAAAAAGACTGATGCTATATTCAAATTACTAATGCGTACAAACGGTCAAAGTGAGGCAAACTTGGTTTTAAAAAACACAGTGCTGTATAAATCATTTTAATAACACAAAAGTCTTTCGCGTCCCGGGTGGTACGAGGTTTGGAACACTAGCCTCTCTGAGTGGAGTTTGCATGTTCTCCTCGTATACAGTATATGAGGGTTGTCTCCTGGTACCCCGGTTGCCTCCTACTACCCAAAAATATGCATGTTTGGTTAATTGCCCACAATGAAATTGCCAATAGGAGTAGTTGTGTGTGGCCCTGCGACCGACTAGCAACCTGTTCAGGCGGTATCGTGCCTCTAGTCTCAAGTCAGCCAAGAATGGGCTCCAGCATGCACCTCCAGCACGACCCTGTTAAGGATAAACAATTCAGAAAACAAAACTTTTACTAGCTAATTTAATTAGATGCACTCCACATTGCCAATCAATTTTTGAAGTAATAATAATAATAATAATAAAAAATGTTAAATATTTTTAAACCTAGAATAAAAAGAAAAAAAAGCAAACACCAAAGTAAAATGATTTAATTGGTCAATAGCCTTTTTTTTTCAACGCACTTCAAAAAAAAAATTGACTATAGACTATATTCCAAAATGTTAACCTGAACTTTCAAGACTTGTCCTCTCTCCACAAATATAAACACATTTATGTGTGGCCCGATCTCTGAATGAGAGCCCAGCCACCCTGCGGAGGAAGCTCATTTCGGGTGAGGAGCTCTACCATCCGGGAGGAGCTCGGTGTCGAGCCGCTCCTCCTCCAGGTCGAGAGGAGCCAGATGGGGTGGTTCGGGCATCTGGTCAGGATGCCCCCCGAGCGCCTCGCGGGCGAGGTGTTTTGGGCACGTCCCACCGGGAGGAGACCAAGGGGCAGACCCCGGACCTGCTGGAGAGACTATGTCTTACAGCTGGCCGGGGAACGACTTGGGATCCTTCTAGGTGAGCTGGAGGATGCAGCCAGGGAGAGAGAGGCCTGGGCTGCCCACTTGATGCTGTTGCCCCCGCAACCCGACCCCGGAACAAGCGGAAGATGACAGAACGGAACGGAATGTGTGGCCATAGCAATGTGTTTGTTGCCATAGCAACATAGCAACAACTTCCAATGTGGGCTTCCTCCCAGCTGCTGCGTCCCGGTTAGAGGAGCTAAAAATGCTTATAAATTTTGAAATGTTCATTTTTAGAACACAAAAACTACATGATAGAATAGAAAAAAGGTTTATATTAAGTCATAAAAGGTCAGCCGCCTAGGTTTTATTTAATCTAATTAGCATATTAAAGTGACGTGTGGTCAAATTGACCGCTGCGGATTTCTAGTGTTAAATAAGTCAGAACTAGTTTCACTGGGTCCCATAAATCTGAAATTACCTTTGAACATAAAAACGACTGTTTCTCTTTTCCACGAGGGATTATGAACCATGCAACATCATAAAGAATGTACTTCACTGTGTGTGTGTGTTTACGGGGAGCATCTGTAATCTATATTGATTATCAAATTACAAGTCGAAATCATCAAATGAAAAAAAAGACCAATACGAACCTTAGGAATAGCTTAACTGATAATTAAATGCCATTTCAGTCCATTGTCTTTCTTTATTCTGGACTAAAATGTTAATGATGCAAGGTGTCAGAGCAGATAAGAAGCAGGTCGATAAGTAAAGACATTAATGAATTGCTTATGACATTGGTAAGCTAATGTTAGGACGACTGTTCCCTGAGGGCGGTCCTAAAAAGCTTTCAGAATGGAGATTTACATTAAATTCATGTTTCTGCTCCGTATGCTCCTGACAGCTGACTCAATATGTTTTCTGCATTGCGGAATGATGGATCATCATTAGGAAGACATGACAGCTTTAAAACGGTCCTTTTTTCAAACCCTTATCAGGATTCCTAGTGCGGTCTTCATTGGTATTCAGTACCATCTCTTAGAATCAAGTTTGTTGTGAAAAGGTCATTATAGAAAACCAAAGTAATCTCCATTCATTAGAAATCTGCTGATGAGATTTCTTTTTTTTTTTTTTTTAGAACAGGACCTGAAACGTGAAACGTTGTCTGTCTCTTCTTTTCCTCTCCGTCCCCGGTGGGAGCGTGGTACTGTATATCTCTGTCATTACTCCTTGGACTCACAGACGACATTTTATCTGCACTCGGGTATCTGGCCGGGCTATTCGGGGAGACGAAGAGCCTTGAGGAAGCCACTGATACCTGTGACTTGCTTTGTGCTACATGTCAACTTCAAAACAGTACAACCGTCTGAACAGATCTGACTGGAAGGGAAAAAAACGTCTTAGAAGAAACTTTTAGCCACAAATAAGATGAGATTCAGCAAAAAGATAAGGGCGTTATTTCTGGCTTGTAGCATCCTGATTGGCTTTGAGAAAAAGCTAATCTAACTTTTAGTTCTTTTGGAAAGAGGTCTTTTATAAAACCTGCTGACAAACGTTATGTTCACGCTGCAAAGCTCAACGCTAAACTCTGATTTATTGTTGAGATTATAGTTTTTTTTTTCTTCACACATTCAGCATCTTTCCCAGAGGAGGAACAAAGAGCCAACTGAGCCAAAAACTTGATCCAAGTCTTTTTTGTTGAATCTTTGTACGATTTTAACACGTACCTAAAGTGATTGTATCATAGAGATTTAACACAGTCATACCCGATCTTTGTTAGTCATTTCTTGCAATAGATTTCATTTCAAAAAGCGAGTAAATGATACCTTCTTTGAATTTTGCTTTGAGCATTTTCCCAAAACCTTTGAGGTTTCAAACCGTTTTCTTCTTTCATGTTTTTTTCTTAATAGAACAGCCATTTTTGTTTGTCGGGTCACAGCAGAAAAGAACAGAAAATTACATGAATCTTTCAGATTTGAACAACTTTTCTATCAACAAACTTGATCGGCAGTTCATCAGAGCAGAAACCAGATATCAGAGTTTGAAATGTCATTTTTTGACACCTTATTTCATGCTATCAAACATACAAAAAGGCCTGCCAAAGATAGGTTCAACTGCACCGTGTTCAGTGTTGATATTCATTTTTTTTCTTCTTCGTCTCTTTTTGGTCACCACAGCAAGTCAGTTTCTTCCATCTAACCCTATCTCCTGCATCCTCTCTTTGGTCACACCAACTATCTTCATGTCTTCCTTCACTGTATCCATGAACCTCCTCTTTGGTCTTCCTCTAGGCCTCTTCCCTGGTGGTTCCAAACCCAGCATCCTTCTGCCGATGTACTCGGTCTCTCTTCTCTGTACACGTCCAAACCATCTCAGCCTGGCCTCTCGGACTTTATCTCCAAAACCTCTAACATGTGCTGTTCCCTCTGATCATGTCCAGCCTGGTCACTCCCAGAGAAATCCTCAGCATCTTCATCTCTGCTACCTCCATCTCTGCTTCCTGTCTTTTCCTCAGTGCCAATGTCTCTATTCCAAACAGCATGGCTGGTCTCACCACGGTTTTGTACACTTTTCCTTTTATTTTAGCTGAAACTCTTCTGTCACACATCACACCTGATACTTTTCTCCACCCGTTCCAGCCTGCTTGAACACGCTTCTTCACCTCTTTTCCACACTCTCCATTGCTCTGGACTGTTGATCCTAAGTACTTAAAATCTTCCACCTTCTTTTACCGTATTGTATTGATCCCTTAAATTATTATCCCTTAAATTAATTTAGCTGCATTGCACCGCAGCAGGCAGCTACGACGGTACCAATAGTGAAAAGAACCAGTGGTTAGGTATCTTCCTCAAGAACACAGAGGCATGGGCCCTGTGGGAATCGAACCATCTTTTTCCAGTTTAATGACAGACATTCTAGAGCTCTAGAACCAACAAATCTGGGGGTAAAATTGGAATCAAGACTTGAACTGAAAACAGTTTTGTTTAATTGTTTAATTTTTTATCAATGTTTTTTATTTTGATTTTAAATTTAAAGAATATACATTGTCTTGCCTATTCAGAGATTTGTAGACATTGTGGGAATGCAGCGGCTTGATGCTCAGGCTGTGACGTCAGAGAATACAATCAATGGAGCTCGTGTAGTTTTTGATAAATGTAAGTTTAATCTAACGACAGAAATGACTTACAGTTCCTGCCAACACTTGATATGAATATGGATTCATTCATTTTTATTTGATCTTCATATTTTCAGGCGACCAGTGGAAGTGAAAAATGGCAACACTATTGATCGGTCACAATCTGAAATTAAGTCTACCTCCTTGACATTTCTTTTAGCATTTTCCCAATAAGCACCGTCACATACTGAACTCTATCCGCAAATCTGTAAGATGCGGCAGTCCGAGAGGTGCAGGTATGATGTTCTGCAACACAGACATCTTTTACTGTTATGAGGCTCACGTTTCTCTCTTCACTATAAGTGTAAAAGAAAAGCAGAAACGACTGCAACTCCTACATAATGCAGAAACAAACGGAGGCTGATGCAATCCAGACTGCTGCAAAGAAAATTTTAGAATTTAAGATTACATTCTTGGTTTTTTTTTATCACCTGGGAAGATGTGTTGTTTGAGATTTAGAAATCAAACATATTTGGAGAAAGAAAATTATGAAATAAAGGGAGAAAATCCGAACAAATCTGAGTAATGAAGACGGGAAAAACGGTCTATTCACGCTCTTCTTTCACAGCCTCATTTCTCAGTTTGATTGAGCGAGGGGTCAGAATTCATTTTCACTCCGAGTGAAAACAATAATGATCTGGAAAGTCTCAGCCAACCATTTTTCTTGTTCCTTGGGGCCAGGCGGCTGTTTAAATAAAGTTGCACATTGGAAAAGCAGTCATCATGAATCTCAAAGTAAATTTAGATGACTAAATGAGGAAAGCAGGGCAATGGGACGTGTCACCGAGAAAATTCAGATGGAAAATACATAATGGTGTTTGTGTGCCTGCTTTGATTTGAAATGGAGTTTTGGTGATAAATCTGAAAAAAAAAGTCACATCTAAACCACTCCCTGGTGGTGAAATTGTTTTCTTTTCATAACGAGATTATTTTGAAGATGATATAAAAAGTAAAAAATGGCATTCAGAATATTATTGTCTCCTAAATTATGTTTTTCAGTTTTATTTACTCTATTTTGAATAAATTATTCATTAAGTTTGTTCAAAATCAAAGATTTGCTCCATTGTCTTCCGCTCATCCGGGGCCGGGTCGCGGGTACAATAGCCTCATGCGGGAAGCCCAGGCTTCTCTCATCCCGGCTGCATCCTCCAGCTCACCTGGAAGGATCCCAAGTCGTTCCAAATTTAAAAAAAAAAATCTGGAGCATTGTCTTGATGTTCCATCCGAGAAATCCTCCTATTGATCTGTCCATTGACTGAGCCGCAACTAAAGAAACTCTGGTTTCTCACAAGAATGAAATATACTACATATCTGAAATATTGTTACTTCCTCATTGTTCCAATGAATGTATAGTTTTGATTTGTCTTCCGAGCTTATTCCCTAATAGGATTGTGGGGGGGTTGGCAGAGTCTATCCCGGTGTCCTGACGAGATCTGCAACCATTGAGATCTGCAACTTTGCGAGTCTGCGCATCCCAAGAATACTCCCCCTCCTTTCCAAGTGATCAAACCATCGAGATCTGCGACCTAACCATCGAGTCTGCGACCTAACCAACGAGATCTGCGACCTAATCATCGAGATCTGCGACCTAACCATCGAGATCTGCGACCTAACCATCGAGATCTGCGACCTAACCATCGAGATCTGCGACCTAACCATCGAGATTTGGGACCTAACCAACGAGATCTGCGACCTAACCATCGAGATCTGCGACCTAACCATCGAGATCTGCGACCTAACCATCGAGATCTGCGACCTAACCAACGAGATCTGCGACCTAACCAACGAGATCTGCGACCTAACCAACGAGATCTGCGACCTAACCATCGAGATCTGAGACTTAACCATCGAGATCTGCGACCTAACCATCGAGATTTGGGACCTAACCAACGAGATCTGCGACCTAACCAACGAGATCTGCGACCTAACCAACAAGATCTTCGACCTAACCATCGAGATCTGCGACCTAACCATCGAGATCTGCGACCTAACCATCGAGTCTGCGACCTAACCAACGAGATCTTCGACCTAACCATCGATATCTTCGACCTAACCATCGAGATCTTCGACCTAACCATCGAGATCTGCGACCTAACCATCGAGTATGCGACCTAACCATCGAGATCTGCGACCTACCCAACGAGATCTGCGACCTAACCATCGAGATCTGCAACCTAACCATCGAGATCTGCGACCTACCCAACGAGATCTGCGACCTAACCAATGAGATCTGCGACCTAATCATCGAGATCTGCGACCTAACCATCGAGATCTGCGACCTAACCAACGAGATCTGCGACCTAACCATCGAGATCTGCGACCTAACCATCGAGATCTGCCACCTGCCATACTTTCATTGGAATTAGCGTTAGGGTTAGTTTTCGGAACTCCGATCTATCTTGATGATGCCGCGATCTCAATAGAACACTGGCGTATTTTAGGCAAGCGGCAGGGTACACACTTAACAGGTTGCCAGTCTGTTGTGGGGCCACACATACAACCATCCACACACACACTCATTCCCAGAGGCAGTTTCTTAGCGGCAAATCAACCAAACATGCATGTTTTTGGAGGGTGGGTGGAAACCAGAGAAAACCCATGCATACATAGGTAGAACATGCAAACTCCACATAGAAAGGCCATTGTTTCAAGCCTCGCCTCCACTCCCTGACTCGAACCCCAATCTTGTTGCTGTGAAGCCACTGTGCAAACCACTTTACCACCGTGCTGCATGAATGTAAAGTTGCACAAGTAATAGTTTTATTCAATCGGTTGAGCCATTCGATCTTCACAGATACTCTTCACTGATCTGGAAGTCATTGTTGTCGTATTGTTTAAAGTCAGGGAAAAGAAAGTGTACATGCATAGACTTTATTTTATCTCCGTACAGATGAAAACACTGTTCGTCGGCCTCCACGGAGCAAGAAATATCTTTCTTTTTTTATATTTGTTTGTCAGTGAGATAACAACTACGAGGCCATATTTTATTACCTGGAGAAATGAAACAAATAAAAACAATATTTTGCTGATGTTTGGTCTGAATTTAGATCCCAAACTTTTTAACTGAAGGATAGAACACTGACCTTCAGAGTAATGGTCCTTTTAAACATGCTTGTGTAATTATTTGTCTGTTTCTGTGGTGTGAGGCCTTTTAGGCCTGCTTGTTTGTTTTTTTTCTCCCCCAAAACTCACAGGTGCTGGATGGCTTCTAACGGGAGGATTGGCTGATTGCTCCCAGCTGCACAGACTTACCGGTGGCTATAAAAGACCTGGTGTCACCCACAGTCTCTGTCAGGTCTTCAACGATTCTAGTGGTAAACTGACCACCTCTAAGCTGAGTCAAATTTTGATATCAGACTAATTTTCTTATTCTCCTCACAGGAACCTTCAGCCCTTCCTCTTGGCCATCCAGCACTGCCTGAAGCCGTTATCTCTCTGCTGTGGATTCCTTTGTTCAACACTTAATAAACTGTTAAACCTGCATTTGGATCCTCCTCATTCCCTCTCCTACACAACAGTTTCAACAAAAAAATAACAATGCAAAAACTGAAAGTGATTTACCTCGATGTTTTAAGGTGGAAACTTTGATCTATGGACCATAAATCTTTGATGACATGATGGTGTGCTGGAGGGAATTTACCAAGGCCAGGTTTAGTGAGATCGTTGATAACGAAGCAGAAGTACGTAGCCCTGAGCATCGATGCGGAGAAGAGGGGAAAAAAAAATAAAATAAAACCAAGGCAATAGACCAAGTTTACTACTGTGATGCTGATTTTTCTTTTTTATCCCTCCCAAGATTCAAACGAAAAAGACTTCCCACCATAATGAAACACGTAGACTGCTGCAGCAAAGAAAGCACTCAGCCTCGTGCAGTGGAACTGCAGGAAACATTATTCCTCTGCACAATAAATGACCAACTTGACCTTAAAAGTAATTAAGACTAATACGCTTCATTGTTTTCAAGTAATCTTTGATTTATTTAATCATTTCTAACATTTAAATAAAATCATGCTGGCCGAAAAAATGTCTCTGGTCACACTCAAAGAAAAAAAGGTTGAAATTGCATTGCTGAAATTTTGTGCAGAACCACAAAACAAAACCGGAACGGGAGATCGACAGAAATTGGTGCGGTGTCCACAATAATTAGGATGCTTTATCGGTCCGTTGTGGTACAGAAAGACCCGAGCCAAAAAGTAAAGTTCTCGATTTACCCATCGATCTACGTTCCTATCCTCATTTATGGTCACCAACTGTGGGTGGTGACCGATAGAGCGAGATCACAGGTACAAGCAGCCGGAATGAGCCTCCTCTGCAGGATGGCTGGGCTCTCACTCAGAAATAGAATGAGGAGTTCTGCCATATGGGAGGAGCACAAAGCAGAAAAGCCAGATGGGGTAGTTCGGGCATCTAATTAGGATACCTCCTAAATGCTTCGCTCGTGAGGTGTTTTCAGGCAGGTCCCACGGGGAGGACACCCACAGGCAGACTGCGGCTGGAGAGACTATGTCTCACATCTGGCTGGGGAATGACTCGGGATCCTTCTGGGTGAGCTGGAGGACCCAGCTGGGATGAGAGAAACCTGGGTTTCCCATCTGAGACTGTTGCCCCCGCAACCGACGGAACCACATAACTTGGAGAAATATTCCTGCAGGACAAGTCAATGTTAAGGACTTTTTTTCTTTTCATATGAGTCCTGCTGTTTGATGTAAAAGCTTTTAACGTGATGAAACCGTTTTTCTTCTAGAAATCAGAATCAGAAATGCTTTTATTGCCACGGTCAATGAAGAGGATCAGAGACTAAGAACTTGCTGTGGTACTAATGTGTTAAGTGTTCATAAGTCAAAATGTGTATACGGTCATATGTAGATGTGACAAACAAATGCAGGTAATCACTGTAACCATTGGGCAGCATGGTCCAATAATTTAGTATGTTATATTAACATGTTTAAATGTGCATTAAACCAATATATATCTTCCTTCCAAGCCACAACTTTTTGTTGTTCAAGCAGCTTGCAAAAGTTTTTAACGTGACCCTATCGAGAGATAAAAAAAAAACCTTTCTCACATTTCCTTGTAAATTGATCAAAATCTACATCAGTATTTGACAACAGATTGCCAAACAGATTTACGTGGATGACAGAACCAGAGTAGCAATGCTAACGTGATCTGTAGGAAAAGAGCGGGTTGTTTTAGGAAGAAAATCAGAACAGAATCATTTTTATTTTCCTTTTGACATGTCTCTTCAGGGGTCTCCACAGCAAGTCAGTTTCTTCCATCTAACCCTATCTGCTGCGTCTTCTTCGGTCACACAAACTATCTTCATGTCTTCCTTCACTGTATCCACGAACCTCCTCTTTGGTCTTCCTCTAGTCCTCTTTCCTGGTGGTTCCAAACCCAGCATCCTTCTTCCGATGTACTCTCTCTCTCCTCTGCACAAACCATCTCAGTCTGGCTTCTCTGACTTTATCTCCAAAACCTCTAACATTTGCTGTTCCTCTAATCCCATCCATCCTGGTCACTCCCAGAGAGATCCTCAGCATCTTCATCTCTTCTACCTCCATCTCTGTTTCCTGTCTTTTCCTTAGTGCCACTCTCTCTAGACCAATCAGCGTGGCCGGTCTCAGCACGGTTTTGTACACTTTCCCTTTCATTCTGGCTGATTTCTACTAAATCTATAGGATCATTAAAGATTCCTAATTAATCAGTGAGATGGTTCTGGTTTATGATAGGCTATGTTTAACCACTAATGTCTGCACTGTTAAAATATATGGATGACCTATGATTTGATTACATAGGTCATCTTTTAGGTCTTTAAACTTTAGTCAAGGAGAAAAGGTTTGTGCACATTAAACACAGATGACACGATGAGACTGTAACATAATGTCCTCCAGCTTTGCCCTGCCAGATGTGCAATGATAACCATCTGTGGCTATTTTTAGCTACATGCCCGTAGGAGGCTGTAAAATAAACATATAGTACACCTTTAACATACAGGACACAATGCACAAATAAATATAACATTGGAGCTGGAGCCTATCCCAGCTGATTTAAGGCAAGAGGAAGGATACACCCTGAACAGGTCGCCAGTCTGTTGCGCGGCCACACACAGACAACAATTCTCACACAAACACAAACAATTTTAAAGTGGCCAATAAACCTTACATGCATGTTTTTGGAGGATTTTAGGAAACCGGAGTACCTGGAGAAAATCCACACAAACACAGGAAAAACATGCAAACATCACACAGAAAGACCAGCGTTTCAAGCCTCGCCCCCACTGCGGGACCCAAACCTCTCACCTTGTGAGGCCACAGTGCTCACCATGCAGCCTAAAAACCCCCAACATTGATTATAAAATTACCCAAAAAGATGGTGATCGAGACTGGCGTAGATTGTGGGTTCAAGCAGCAAAGTTTGCAAAGATATGATGAAATAAATTTGATGATTTTTGAATCTTAACTGTTTTGCGAAAACTAAAATATTAGCAATGAATAGAAAAGTGGTCTCTCCCATATTTGATTATGCTCCATGTTTGGAAGGTGTGCAGCGACCTGCTGCTATCTGCTGCATTTGGATGCCATCAAAAAACTTTTAATTCACTTAGTATTTCACAACTCATCAGAACTTTCTTTTTGAAAGTCTTTTTAACACTAAAACATAATGCAAGTTTCTCTTAAAATGAAGCTATTTACTGAATGACTGCCTTCAAGATAGAAGAAATAAAACAACTTAGTCATCGCCATGGGAATGGTCAAATTACTACATCCGCCACCATGCAATAAAAATGATCATCAACACTGTAATTACTGGGAGGCCATCATGTTTGAAATTCATCAGTGAAAGTGGTTTGCCAGTAAGAGCTCCAAGAAATATACAAAAGTGCTCCATTATGTGGGAAACTAATGTGGATTTTGAAAAAAAATGACTATTTTCAACCATTTAGTTGTGAAAAGGAAACAAGCTTCTTTTCTTGTTTGCAATGAAAGAACAATCAGAGGTGTGACCAAGACCGAGAGGGACCAATATGTGAATACTTTTTTTATTAAAAAAAATAAAGAATCACGGTGGTGCTGTGGTTAGCATAGTGGCATCACAGCTAGAAGGTCAGGGGTTTGAGTCCTTTAGAGGCTGCGAGGCTTGAAACACTGGCCTTTCTGTGCGAAGTTTGCATTTTTTATTTTTTTTTTAAATACTCTATTGATTCCTCACCGGGGAAATTTGTCCGCCACGATGGCACCAATGTCTAGGGTCCTTGGTGAAGGACCCTAGACATGAACTTAGTGGGAATTGTACCCGCGAACTTCTGGTTAACTTCCGGTCTGAGGGCAAACGCTCTACCACCGAGCCACCGTCTCAACCTGTGTATGCTTGGGTTTTCTCCAGTTTCCTCCCACTCTGCAAAACATACGTACATGTTAGGTTTATTGGCTGCTATGAAATTGCAGTGTGTGTGGATGGTTGTGTGTGGCCCTGCAGCCGACTGGCAACCTGCTCGGGGTGTATCCTACCTCTCGTCTATTATCAGCCGGGATAGGCTCCGGCACCCCCTGCTACCCAGCTAAGGATAAGCAGTTCAGGAGATGAATGAATGGATCGGTACCTTTAAGTCTTCTAATTAAGTAGCAAAACCTAATTAGATCAATTAAATCTGCCAAGTTTTCGTATTCTGATGAACCCAGCTGTCATAGAGCATGCAAATCATCCCACACTAAAAAAAAATAAAAAATAAATCACAGGTCAGCTCGCTCGCATCTCTTCCCTGTGACCTCATTTTGTTTGGTTTCTTGCAGAAGCCTGATGCTGTTTGTTGTCCTAATTTCTACTGGGTACACATCCGCTGACAGATGGACACGCACAACCTACAGCCGTCACTTCAGAGGGATCGGCTTCACCCGTTGGGACCACCGACACTTTTTTTCTCCCCTCCCAGAAAGTGAGAACAAATGGAATTGGTTCCTTTAAGCATTCAGCAGTTCTACAGGGTTTTGGGTGTAATGCTGGATGGGTGACAGATTCACAACCTCGTTCTATAAAAGTGAGAAACACTCAGAGGGTACTTTAAGGGAATGTTCTGACGTGTGAAAATGTCACTGAGGGACCCATCAAACACTGAGTTACCGTTAAAAAGCAAGTAAGAGACCTTCAGTGTGCCTTGAAAAGTACTTCCACAAAAAGAAGTGCAGTGATGTCACTTAATAGTCAGCGAAAGGGCAAACTTGGGGAAAAAGAACAAGAAAAGGAAGAGTTTTAAAAAAAATTCCCAGCCAATGGTGTATTAATGTCACATTGTTTTTTTTTTTTTTTTAATGATCTGAATACTTAACCATTGAGTATCAGAAAATTGAAATATTCCTGTTTCCTGCACGTGTACTGAATTCATCAAAAATCAGCCAAACTAATGCAATTTTTTAAAGTAACTATGGTTATGAGGCCAAGACTAAATACGTCAAGTCATAATTGTCTGGAAAGCACGTGTTCGTCTATGATTTACAGTGGTGGAACGTAACGAAGTAAATGTACTTCGTTACTGTACTTAAGTAAAAAAATTGTGCATCTGTACTTTACTTAAGTAAAATTTAAGACCGGTACTTTTACTTTTACTTCACTACATTTTTAGAGCAAATATCTGTACTTTTACTTCGCTACTTTTTAAAAGTGTGTTTTACATTTTTTGTTACATTTTCGTTCAGAAATTTGAAAAATACACAGTTTTTTTCTGAAGCCGCATCGCCAAAATCAAAAGGAGCAGTTGATCGGGAGACATAATGAATAACGGACAAATCAGAATCAAGAGTAAACATTTTCCGCATTCATTCAGCGCCAAAAACCTAACATCAAATCTAGTACAAATTAAAAAGAGTCAAAAGATAGTTGTTCATTGTGTTTACTTCTGAATAAAAAGTTCAGCCATCGTGACACAGAGCAGGGGCGGATCTAGAATTTTCTAAAGGGGGGGCGTGAGGTAATTGACAAAGCCAATACAGGGTGACTCGGGGCCTCCCTCCCCAAAACGTTTTAAAAAATAAGCGTAATTTTTCTGCATTTTGGTGCCCATTTGCTGGCCCTTCAAAGGGATAGCTTGACTTGTCACTTTCCTTTTTTTTTTTTTGTGGACCAAAAGAGGTGGGAGAGGGGGGTCACGCCCCTGCAGAGTATTTATCCTGGTTACCATGGCGACACCATACAGCACAAAAAATAACATTTGAATTATGATCGAATACTTTTACTTTTTACTTAAAAAGTACAATTTACACCAAATACTTTTGTACTTTTACTTAAGTAGATTTTTTTTATTGGTACTTTTACTTTTACTTAAGTATTTTTTTTGCCTAATTATCTGTACTTTTACTTAAGTACAAAAAGTGAGTACTTCATCCACCACTGATGATTTATAACTACTAATATATTTATATACAGACTGGATTCGGGGTTCACTTTCTGTGCTGCGTCACTAACAATCCAGTTTATCCACAGTTTTTTGTCTTCCTGAGGCAGCTTTATGAGTCATTGTGCAGAACTCGAGGTTAAGCTGTTCGATAAGGTTTACTTAAATCAAGTTTAATGGAACAGAGAGGTGTCCAAAGGCTGCAGAAACACAGTGGACGAAAAACACCAGCTTTACAGTAAACTTAGTCTCCATTCATTCAGTCTAATGTTTTTAATACCCTAACATTTCAGATAGTTCACCAATGCATCTTCTTCTTCTTCTTCTTCAAGTCGTTTCCGGCAGGCTATACGCTCGAGTGCGCAATGCTGCCCTCCACCGGTAGACCAATCCACACCCAGCCTCCAGAAAATCCACAGTTAGATTTTCAAGAATCCAACTGTGTTAGATTCTTGAAAAAAGGCCAGTGCGGCGCAGATAAAAAAGCACGGCTTCTCCAACTTGCCCTTCCAACGAAAACAACATCGACCTAAGCGAAAAAACGGCTAACCCTGTGTCTGCCAATTGAACAAAAAGATGTCTTCTTTCGCGACTGTATTTGCTGCATGTCAACATCACATGAGCAACCGATTCAGCGTTTCCACACTCACAAAGCCCACTAGGGTGTTTGCCGACCAATTTCAAACCCTCCGCCAGGGCGCAGTGCCCAAGTCTAAGCCTAGTTAGAACAACTTCAGTTCTACGACAATAGGTTGCAGGGCACCTAGCGCCAGTAACTGAAGGCTGACTTGCAAAATAGTGTCTGCCCCGCCGCTCATTCTCCCATTGTGTCTGCCACTCCTCAGCAATTTTCTCCTTACAGATGCCAAAACACTCCTGCATCCCCAACGCCAAGGACACATCTATTGTGTCTCTACCAAGGGATGCCTTGGCTAGAGCATCGGCCCTTTCATTTCCCACAACTCCAGCATGTCCAGGGACCCAGACAAACAGAACCTCCGAACCTATATCTTCCAGTCGTTTAAGGCAGCACAGAATATCAAAAACCAAATCTGGCCGAGCTCCAGGTGTCCTATACCGGAGAGCTGATAAAGCTGATAAAGAGTCTGAACATACTATACACCGTGATGGAGGGAGATCACGGAGCCAATACAAAGCCCATAAAATTGCCACCAACTCTGCTGAAAACACAGATACATCATCTGACAGACGGACACTATTCATAACTAGCGGATTAGCAACATACATTCCAAAACCTGCTCTTCTACCCTCTTTCGACCCATCAGTGAAGATATGAACGGCCTCACTCTGCTCGCCTAAGTAGTTGTCAATACACTCACAAGCTGCCCTTTTACTTAAACTAAGCAGATCTGTGCTGACTTCTGGCTCAGGTAGGCTCCAGGAGGGCATAGGGGGCCACACCAGGCCCACCACCGAGTCTTTCCGCAACCCCATAGTCTGTGCCACCTTCACACTATGGGTGAAAAAACATGCTTTTTCTGGCCTTTTCGCAAACTCCCAACAGTCGTCCAGGAGACACTTAGACGCCAAATGGCCATGCGACCCCGCCACTCTAGCCCAAAAATGGACCCCCAGTTTGTTCCGTCTAAGTTTCAGAGGAAACTCGCCCATTTCAACCAGTAAGGCAGGAATCGACGTTGTCCGAAAGGCACCACAGCAGATCCTCAGGGCCTTTGATTGTACAATATCTAGTTTTTTCAACACTGAAGAAGATGCAGCTCCAAACACCACACAACCATAGTCAAAAATGGATCTAATCATTGCTCTGTATATTAATTGGAGAGTATACCTCTCCGCTCCCCAGTCACTACCACAGAGACTTCTCATGATATTGGTCACTTTCTCACACTTTTTGATGATATTATCAACATGTATTTTCCAAATCAATCTCTCATCAAACCAAAGCCCCAAAAATTTAAAAACCTTTACCCTCTCAATGGGTGAATTATAAATACTAAGAGAAACAGAGGGTATCTTCTTTTTCAATCCAAATATCATAACTTTGCTCTTCTCACTTGACAACTTAAATCCCCATTTAGTTCCCCACTCAATAACTTTATTGAGTGCCTTTTGTGTTTCCGTGAATAAAAACGAAATGTTTTTTCCACTCCTCCAGATTGCTCCATCATCAGCAAACAATGACTTGCCAAATCTGGTATCAACACACTGAAAGATATCATTAATCATAATATTAAATAACAGCGGGCTGATTACAGCTCCTTGGGGAGTACCGTTTTCTATTCCTGCAATTTCAGACACTGTTTTACCTACCCTTACCTGAATTGTTCTTCCACACAAAAAACTCTTTATCCAACAGAACATCCTTCCATGAACACCTGCATCATGCAATTTGAAGAGCAATCCCTCCCTCCATAGACTATCGTAAGCCCTTTCAATGTCTAGAAACACTGCTAAAACTGCTTGTTTATTTACCATAGCCCTTTTGACATCTCTATCTAATACTGCTGCTGAGTCCATCGTACTTCTACCTTTTCGAAAACCATTTTGGTAATTCACAAAGAAATCACTAGTCTCAAGAAAGAACTCCAATGCATCTTCTGCACAAGCCCCTCAAATTTCTAAAAGGTAATCACTGACATTTAAAATGAAGATGTTTTTTGTTTCTTTTCTTGAAGACTTTTCTCACTTTTGTGTTTTGTTGCTTTTCTTTTTTCAATCTCGTGCTCCCAAAAACCAGAAAAATGGTAAGACTTTGCATGAAGACGTTATTAATTTTAATCATGTTCTGAATTGCTTAACCCTGACGTGATTGTAGGTGGTTCCAGAGCCTATCCTGGCTGATTCAAGGCGTGAGGCAGGGTAGACCCCGAACAGGTCGCCAATCTGTCCCGGGGCCACACACATACTCATTCCTAACATACATGTTTTTGGAGGGTGGAAGGAAACTTGTGTTCCTGGAGAAAACCCACGCTTACTCATGGAGAACATGCAAACTCCACACAGAATGACCAGTCCCCCAAGCTTCGTCCCACCCGGGATTCAAACCCCGACCGCTGTGCCATGCACTGCGCCCCATGCAGCCCCCGTTATTCATTTTTCCAAGAAATTATTGAAACAACATTGATGCACAATTTGGCACCCCTAAAAAATACAAAGCACTAAATCTTCTCTAAATTCTTCATCAGTAAATTTAATGTTGAGTTTATACATCTCTCACTCTTTCCACTGCCTTCTACTTTCACCAGTAACGGATCAGAAATGAGTTCGATTACTGTGTTGTAGAATCAAATCAAACCAAGTCAGAGTTTAAAAGGAAACATCAATGCATAGAGAAAAAAAAAAAAAAGATTGAAAAATCAGTGAAATGTGAAGCAGGATTCAGACTAATCAAAAAGTGCTACGACATAAAAGTAGATCAATACCAGATAGCAACAGAAAATAATACGACAGCATTTGAGATGTGTAGAAAGCAGGAACAACCCGGGGCCAAAGAAAACTAGGGTAGTTATTTAGAGGAGCTTCTAAAATAAATTCACAAGAGATCAAGTCAATTTATAGAGAAAAGGTATACATTTGGACAAGTTTAAATGCCTTTAAATGATGCATTGCAAGTAAAAAATATATGCTACAGATATGCTTATTTCTTCTCCTTTTGGCATTTCTCTTCAGGGGTCGCTACAGCAAGTCAGTTTCTTCCATCTAACCCTATCTGCTGCATCTTCTTCGGTCACACCAACTATCTTCATGTCTTCTTTCACTGTATCCATGAACCTCCTCTTTGGCCTTCCTCTGGTCCTCTTTCCTGGTGGTTCAAAATCCAGCATCCTTCTTCTGATGTACTCTCTCTCTCTCATCTGAACATGTCCAAACAAACTCAGTCTGGACTCTCTGACTTTATCTACAGAACTTCTAACATGTGCTGTTCCTTTGATCCTGTCCATCCTGGTCACACCCAGAGAGATCCTCAGCATCTTCATCTCTGCTACCTCCATCTCTGTTTCCTGTCTTCTCCTCATTGCCACTGTCTCTAGACCAAACAGCATGGCCCGTCTCACCAAGGTTAATCAATTGGTCATCTAAAAAGAATAATAATTAGAATTTTTTTTAAATATTAGGTGTGAAATATTTGCAGTTTTTCTTCTTTAGTTTGCACTGATTATTGTTCTGCTAAAAGAAGCAACCGCTGTTTTTTTTTTTTAGTTTCTCTGCTTTTCTAAAAGTTTTATCTTAGAATTTTCTCCCACTTTGTGACTTTTTCTTTGATTGTCGTTAACTAGCTTACTTTCTCCTCCCAATTACATTTTCCTTTCTCATTTTAAGTATTGCCTTACACGTCTTTCTCCAAGTCCTCGTTCCTCACTGTGGATCATGTATCGGCTCGTTTGCTTTTGTGTTGGTTTTAGCTGTCAACAGGACTGCGACGTTCTCACATCAAACTCTGCTTACAAGTTCAAACTCAGTTTACTGGTGAGGCAAAGCTTTTAATCCCTTTATTCTAAAAGAGTCTGCATGAATAGAATTGGATTTGAAAGTTATTTTAAATAAAAATAAACAGATTATTTTGTGTTGTAACATTTTCTCTCAGCTTTTATGTTTAGCTTGTAAGACTGTTTTCAATAGGGTTTTGAATTTTTGTGGAGATTCTGGTTTAATTTTGCGTGTTAGAAAACGTCTAGACAAGAAGATCTTTTAAAAAATGTTCTGCACAAACTAAAACTACATTAAATACCAGCTTGATGTCGTTATATATGTTTTTAAAAAAATGCACCAGTTGTGCAAAAAGTTTTTAGGCATGAAGATAGATGGTGTGACCAAAGAGGATTCAGGAGATAGGGTCAGATGGAAGAAACCAATTTTTAAAATAATGGGGGGGAGGGTTTTCTGCAAAAAAGTTAAATTTTTTCTAAAATCAAATAAACTCTGGATAAATGTTCTATAATTTCTTGTTGATTGGATTAAGATTTGGAAAAATTAAAAGTTGACTTTTTTTTTTAAGTCAACTTTTCTTTGGAAAATTGTAAAAAATGTTCGATTTCACTTCGATCTTTTCGGCCACTGTTTGTTTCTGTTTTCTTGTAAATAGTTTTTTTTTTTTTAAAAAGTCACAGGTTACGCGAGAATTCATTGCATATTGTGTAAGGAACCAACAGAATGAGAATTTGATAGTTGTCCATTCCAACCAACATTGGATACGTGCGGGTCTTAGCAGGGGCGGATCCAGGATTTTCTAAAGGCCAGTATAGGGGGGGCATTCTCCTCTCCCCCTCAGAAAATTTTGAAAAATAACAGTCATTGTTCTGCATTTTGGTGGTCCACTCGCTGGTCTCGCAAGGGGGTAGCTAGACTAGTCCCTTTTCTTTACTTCTTCTTCTTGTTTTTTTTTTTTTTTTTTTTGACCAAAGGAGGGGGAGTTAGGTCCAAAAAATCTTCTCCAAAACTTAGGAAAGATTTGGATCAACTCCTGCTTCGTGTTAGTATACTGAAGGTTTTGGAGCCAAAAATGTAGAGTAGGGGTGTAGTAATTTTAGCAAAACCACAGTAGACACATTTACAACTTGATTTAGGGGCAACTAGAATCTAACAAAGACAAGAGGAGCGGAGGGACAATACATACACAGATTGGAAAAGATGGGACTGAAACAGTACAGTTATATTTACTGAACTTATGACCCAACTTGGCAAAGTAACTTATTCCCAAAAACTAAGACAAAAACCAACAACTGGGCATGCATCCCAAAAGTGTAGCAGAAACTACAGCCATTAGTCACAGTCAAAACTTCAAAATATCAACGAAAAACCATGATGCAGAGATTTAGGATTTAATTTCTCATCAAAACTAAACTGGCAGAAAGAAATACAAAGTTTAGTTTAACTTATCTAGATTTTTAGGAGATTCCTTTTAACAAGACCCCCAACCAATCACTTTTAGCCATGGGTTCCAATTTGTCCACTGAATTATTTAAAATATCACACCCTATTTGTTTGGTAGGAAAAAGAAATATTTTTCTACCGTACTTAATGTGATCCCCTGCTGCAGGCAGTCCCTGACCTGTAGCTGTATGACACAGTGTTACTGTATGTTAACTAAGGAAAATGCAAATACTGTTTGCTGAACCCCTTCATCCCCCCACCTTTTCTTTGTCTCTACTTATCTGTAAGTGGGGATCTGGAACCTTATTTATTTCCCACTACTTCCACAATAAATAAAGCAGACATTGAGGCATTTCTTTGTAGACACTCCAGTCTGGGGAAATGTTACCCTTGTGATAACCTTGTTATCCGGTCAGCACAGCTTTGGGATAATGATGAATAACTTTTCCCTCCGACATTATTAGACAAAAAATTTAAATAAATGTGCATGCTTTCAGGGTCCGGCTCAAACCCCTGCTCACCATTTGGCCGGGAACTGACAAAACCAGAGCAGAAACAAACAGGTGGATTCCAGCCAGTCAATACAGACATAAAGTCATTTCAGCCCTGTAGCACCAACAATTTACAAGGTTTCACTGTGCAGGGTACCAATGAGGGGGGCTATTTATAGAAAGCTCATGCCACTGTGAGAATTCACCTGACTGAAGTAGGTTACATGGAAATGACTGTTTCACCAGCAGACATTAAGAGAAAAGAGGACATTTGTGGAACAAAAGGTAGCCGAGGTTAGGGGCGAGGAATGCAAAAAACGGGTTATGAGGAACAACATCAACGGTTCTTGTGTGAGGTTGCATTTATAGTTCCGTCTAAAACTTTTATGTGAACCAATTCTACTTTGAAGAAAATATATTTGAAACAATTTTATTTTCTGTATGTTTCTTTATTTGATTTCCTAGAACTTTAGATTAAAGTGGATGTTGGGTTTAAAAAAAAAACTTATGGTCACCAGCTGTGGGTGGTGACCGAAACGAGAACACAAATACAAGCAGCCGAAAAGCGCTTTCTCCACGGGGTGGCTGGGTTCTCACTCTGAGATACAATGTCTCAGAGCTGGCTGGGGAATGCATCGAGATCCTCCCTGGTGAGCTGGGGGATGCAGTCAGGGTAAGGGAAGCCTGAGTTTCCAGTCTGAGGCTGTTGCCCCAGCAACCCAGCTCCAGATAAGCGGAAGACAACAGAACGGAAGGTTTTATTTTTCATCTTCAGAAGAAATTTTGTTTTGGAAAGGATGTTGTTCTGGGGACTGATGAAATTACTTTATTTTATTACCATGCTGTATTATTGTATTCTGCTTTGTTCAGGGTCAAAGCGGAGTACTCTTAGCAGGGAAACCCAGACTTTTTTTCACCTTTTTCTTCGCTTTTGCTTTCTTTTTGGCTCAGCCCTGTCTTCACCATTACAAATTGATGTGGTATCGTAATAATTAAAGACGGCGGACCGATCCGCCTGTCGATCTCCTGCTCCATCCTTACTTTAATCACCAACATGAGATACTTAAACTCCTCAAGTTGCCAGAGGAATATGTCCCAGTCCTGCAGCAATCACTCCACCCTTTTCCAGTGTATGATCCTAGTTTTGTAATCATCTTTGACTTTCATAAATCACAAATCTTCAAATTATATTTTGTCAAACTCACCGCAAATAATACCAACCAATAGAAGCCAGTAGAAGCCAATTTACTCATGTCATAACATGAGATGCTAAAGCATGAACTATAAAAGTACATTTGAGTAAAAAAGTCACTGTTTACAGAGATTTTTGCCAAAATCAAGAAAAAGAATTTAGAAGATTAGGAAAGCTTAATAATAATAATAAAGTCATGGGAAAAGCCTGAGCTTATTAAAATGACAGAAATACAGTACCTAAATCAAAAGGGCTGTAAAATTCAATGAGATATTATCTCTCATAACTACTCCAAACTGAACATTTCAAGCTCAAAAGTCAATTTAGAACTGAAGAGGATATTCAGATAGAAAACATTCCTAGTCCAGACAGCATAACATATGCTATTATGAGACAAGGACATAAAAATGTGGATCAGACTAAAAAAGAACTCAGAAAATCAATAAAAGCTAAAAAGAGACTCAATTAGCTTCAGTTTTATTGTAACCAAAAATGAAGTGAGAACCAGTGACTGATCTTAAAGCCAAGAAACAAAAGCATAATTTGTTAAAGTAATTAAATTCCAGATTTTCCACATACATTAGTTTGCAAACAAATTTGCATTCAGAAAACGCAAGGTTTCAAAAAATGGTGCATTGTTTTCTGACTTTTTTTTTCCACCAATGAGAAAATACCATGTACCTGGTTTCGTCTTCTGAACTCTGATCTCTAACGAGGTGTTTGAGGGTGCTGGAGCCTCTCCCGGCTGAAAGCAAGAGGCAGGATACACCCTAAAAAGGTCACCAGTCTGTTGAGGGGCCACACACACTGACAACCATCCACACACACTTATTGTCCAAGAGGAAATTTTGTAGTTGCTAAGCTACCTAAAAAGCATGTTTTTGGAGGGTGAGCGGACACCGGAGTACCCGATGCAAACCAATGCATATAAGCAGAGAAGATGCAAACTCCACACAGAAAGGCCAGTGTTTCAAACCACAACCCCATGAACCTGTTTTTTATTCCAAATTAAGACTGATTTCAAAGTATGCAGGTGATAAACGAAACTGAAATCAGTTTCTTAAAAGTAATGCCTGAAAAACTAAAGTTCTCTTATTGTGTGACTTCATCTGTACAGTTTGGCAACTTTAAACCTTTTTTCTAAATACTAAAAAAACAGTATTACAACTTTTTATATCTTTAAAATGAGCAAAAGCATTTATCTAACAATTTTTAATTGAGTAATATACTCTCACATTGATTGATCATTCTCTGAACGTGGAAAAAAAAAAAAAACACAACATGCAACATGAAATGCATCTTTAATGCCGTGCACACTGAGCGTCTTATGTAACCTGGACAATTATCTGTATTGATTACAGTGGAGATCCTGTCAGATCCACGGTGTTATTGTCTGTCAGCAGGATACTTTGTGTTGAACAATACAGTAACTCTGCTTTGTGTAATCCCTAACTGCTACCTGCTAATCCCCATTTATCAACAGAAGCAGGTCATGAGGAGAATAGGAGAAGCACTGCAATGTGTCACAGCAAACAGGAAATCCTGACATTTTAAAGTCACTTTTGAAACTGTAAAGTGTCAGTTTGCAACGTCTCAAGCACCGAACAGGCATACAACTAAGATTGAATTTGTTTGGAAAGAAAAGATACATTTTGAGTTGTCTTCATTCCTTTTCTGATGAATAAATGAAGTATTTCGGGGTCTTGTTCACAAGTGCGGGAAGGGTGGAGCGGGAGATCGAGAGACGGATCGGTGTGGGTCAGCAATAACTAGGACTCTGTAACAATTTGTTGTGGTAAAGGAAGAGCTGAGCCGAAAAGCAAAGCTCTCGATTTACAAGTCGATCTACGTTCCTACCCTCACCTATGGTCACCAGCTGTGGGTGGTGACCGAAGGAATGAGATCACGGATACAAGTGGCCGAAATGAGCTTCCTCTGCATGGTGGCTGAACTCTCACTAAGAGATCGGGCGAGGAGCTCTGCCATCCAGGAGGAGCTCAGTGTCGAGCCGCTCCTCCTCCACATTGTAAGAAGCCAGATGGGGTGGTTCAGGCATCTGGTCAGGATGCCTCCCGAGCGCCTCGCTGGTGAGGTGTTTCAGGCACGTCCCACCAGGAGGAGACCAAGAGGCAGACTCTGGACTCGCTGGAGAGACTATGCCTCACAGCTGGCCAGGAAACGACTCGGGATCATTCTGGGTGAACTGGAGGATGCAGCTGGGGTGAGAGAAGCCTGGGATTCCTGTCTGAGGCTGTTGGCCCCGCTACCCAGCCCCGGATAAGCAGAAGACGACGGAATAGGAAAAAAAATTAAATACATGACAACCAGGAGGGGTGGAGTGCAGCTGTTGCTCCTCTCGGTTGGGAGAAGCCAGATGGGGAGGTTTGAGCATCAGGTTGGGATGCCTCCTGAACACCTCGCTGGTGAGATGTTTTGGGCATATCCCACCAGGAGGAGACCCAGAAGCAGATCCTGGACTCGCTGGAGAGACTATGCCTCACAGCTGGACAGGGAACACCTCGGGATCCTCCAAGAGCTAGAGGATCAAGCCGGGGTGAAAGCAGGCTGAGTTTCCTGTCTGAGAGTGTTGCCGTCGTGACCTGGCCATGAAGTGGGAGACAAACGAACGAAACAACAGTAAGGTGTGTCTACATTTTTGTTGACTACCAGTCTCTTACCAACACTTTTTTTTCCCACTCCAAACCCAGTGGCCACACACTGCCTCAACTTCCCATCTAATCCATCATTGCCTTTTCCTATTTCCACTTTAGAGCTGTACAGACTCGCACTCTTGGTCAAGTGAGAAATAAAAACAAGAAACAGAGTCTCTTAATAACTGACATTTAACACAAAACGACTATTCTGTAAAAAAAAAAAAAAAAAAAATCCACCTTCTGAACACAATTTTTTTAAAACCATATTTCAGAAAACTCTCAATGATACAAGTTATTTAAATTATAAAAACATGATGGTTAACATAATTCTTGCTTAAGGGTTCATTTAGTACATTATTACATCAGAATCTTCAAATACCAAAACGCCGTCGTGCTGCAGGCTGCATCTGACATGGGTTTTTAGACGAGGGTAAAAATGCTGCAGGATTGGGATGTTAAAAAAAAGCGGAAGGATGGTCATTCATCTTGAAGCAGCGGGTTGTTAGATTAGATCAAATATAAAATGGACTTCATCATGAGTTTTTATTACCAACGAATAGACCAAACGAGAAGTAGATTAATGTGGTCATTTCTGTACTTTCTGAAGGACATGACTCTGTAGCTGCAACAGTGTTTACAGCTGACGTGGAAACGAACAGTGGGTTCACATTTTAATGTCTACCGTTTTATTGATCCTTACAGTCCTCATGATTTAAAAGATAAAGACGCTAGGACAGGCCACGCAGCTCCAGTAGAAAAAGAATTTTTTTTTTCTTCTTTGTACTCAATAAAATGCCAAAGATGACTCTCACATCACCAGATGTCTAATGAAAGCAGAAAACCAAACACAGCATCTCATTTTTTTACATGTTCAGATCATGTTTAAATTACATGCAGAGCCACTATAAAAATACAATTTGCAATGAATGTCTCGTGGCCCGCTAAAATACTGGTGCAGTGCAGAGATTCAGAGAATTTATGACAGTATCACCACCTGAGAATAAGAGTGTGATGCTTAGTAGGGCGTGTCTTGGACTGCAGGGTTGATCTATCGAGTATGAATGCAGTTACACAAATATTTTACACTTATATTTCAGACAGAATATTATAAATGTTTTATGCATTGATGTAAAAGCAGCAAAACAATCAGAGTTCAATAAACTGAGAAAAATTATAAAATGTCATAACAGCTTAGATTTCAGTTGAATTCATTTTCCGATGCAGTAAATGCAAACATGCACTGCTATTAAACCCAATATTTCTTCTAAATAAAATGCAAAAGCAAAAAAGTAAAGATAGATTCTTCATATTGGTCAGAAAATTAACAGTAGTGTGCTTCCCTCAAGTGGTGAAGGAGACATGGTGCAAGTTTGGTTTTGTATCAAACCAAATCAAACATTTTTTTATACTTATGTAACACTTTTCAGGACACTCAAAGACGCGTCCCCTATGTATTATGTATTCACTCCATACCAGATACTGGTAGGCTTCTGTTGTAACCATAGCTACCCTGAGGCAGACCGACAAAAGCGAGGCTGCCATATTGCACCATCAGCCCCTCTGACCATCATCAACCAACCAATCCCACACACACCATCCAAGCAAGGCAACATAGGTGAAGTGTCTTGCCCAGAGACACAAAGACAATTTAATCTCAATAGCCGTCCCACTGTGGCACCTGAGGTTCCACCGGTCTCCCATCCAAGTACTGCCCAGGTCGAGCATACTTAGCTTCAAAGGTCTGACGGGATCAGGCATTGACATGCTGGTATGGAATCTTTAAATTGCATACAAAAGAGTACAGTAAAATTTTTATTTCAACTTTCCTAATTGCAGATAATGCACAAATGCAGGCACTTTTACCTCTGATTTTATTCCTTATTTATTTATATGTGTTTTATCTATTTTTTTTTTCCAACAGTGGGTTGACTATAAACTATTGCATTACAAAAGTGATCAACTTGTTATGGCTTATCACTGAGAGTGCACGTTCGTAAAAAACAAACTCTCCGTCCCTGCTATAAGTGTGTCACAACATAATGATTGTGGACACACATTTTATTTATACTGCTTTCTCACTGGAGAATAAATCCAGCATCCGTGGAGTAACATTGCCACCTAGCAGGGAGTAAGTGTGATCGTCTACATCCTCTGAGGTTATTTAGACTAACCAAGGAGAACGACATGATCAAATCAGAAGACCACCTGATGAGTAGGGACGAGATCAACATATGCCACAAAAAGACCACGGTGAAAAGTGCTGTTATCTTGAGACAAGAAATCTATTTGAAGTCAAATTGCAAAAGAAGAACAAATTCTTTAAACATTGGAACCTTTTCAGTGAAACAAAATGCAAGTTGCAAGAAGAAAAAAAAGGTACAATTTTTCCAACAAGAGTGAGGAGGGGGATTTAAAGTGTAATTCCAATGTGGCTGTCAGAAACACCTGAGCCCTGCTGCAGCTCCAGCTGTAGCTGCAGCTTCAAGACTAAAAGAAGAATGGCTTGAAATGAAAACACAGGTGCACACATACACTCATGCAGAGGAGGCCGTTCAAGCTAGAGATTTAAAAAAAAAAGACATCTGTCATCCAGAAACTGCACATTTTTAGTAACAAACGCATCAGAAAAAATTTAAATAACATTCAAATCGACCATTTTTTTTATGGATTTTTTTTAAATAATCCTTCCACTGGAGTTGTATGAAGTATAATTCTTATAATTGCCTTTTAATTAATGATTGATAAACATGATGCCACCAGAAAAAAAAAAAAAATCAGGAAATCCATATTCGGAAAACTTTTTCAGACAGTCTACAAAAATTATCAAATATAGTCTGAACAAAATTTTCAATGCAAAGCTCAATATTTTGCTCATTTTTATTTCAATTATCCTAATGAACGTACAGTGTAAGAAATTTACTTGTTTAATTTGCAGAACAGATTTTATGTGTAACGATTATTGATGTTTTAATTCCATATTTTTTATCACCAGTTTCTATTGTAAGAAAATCAATATATATTATGAATTAAATCTCAAGAGCCATCAACTGTGACTTACTGTGGAGTCAGTTCTCACATTTCATTCCAGCTAAATTTAATTTAGCCTCTATCACATTCTACCAATCGATACGTGGACGTAACCAATTTAAATAAAGCTCAAAAGATTTTACACGTGAATCACTGGATCTGTTTTGCTCTCGAGGGAAATGATGAACAGATGAATCCGAAATGCAAAGTTGTTTTCTGGACTGTTCAGATCCTCCCCTCTTTGTTTCACTAAAGTCTTTTTAAACATGTAAGTAAATTGCTTTCGTACAAAAACAAAGGATGCCAACAGACTAAACAAACTGATAAAAAAGCTGGACGTGTGGTTGGCTCACTTCTCGCCTGCGTGGAGGAGGTGGCGAGGGACAGAATGAAAGCAAAACTGTCATCAACCATGCTAAATCCCTCCCACCACCTCCATGAATCTGTGGACCATCTGAAGAGCAGCTTCAGCAACAGACTCCTGCAACCCAGCTGCTCAAAGGAACGGTACAGAAAATAATTTCTGCCGTCCTCCATCAAAATGTTCAACCTTTCACTTTCAAACTTTTTCACTTTCACTCACAACTGCAGTATTCAAATTTTCCTTCGGGGATGAATAAAGTATTTTCAATTCAATTCGTACCTTTGGAATTTGGGGAGGCCCAGGTGATGATACGTCGTACCAGACAGCAGTTGGACAGAACTTTCTTAGAGAAGCCATGCTCTTTACGAATATGCTCCAGATCCTCCCTCCACTGGCTTTTCTTGGTCGGTGTGCACATGGTGTTTATTTATCTATCGTATGATGCAAAAACAGACTTTAATTTCCAGTTTTCAAAAAGGAATTAAAAAGAGGACGTCACAAAAAAACAATTAGCATTCAGAGCACAATGTTCATTAAATGAGAGACACTAGTTGCCAAAAAACTATATAGAATAAAATAATTTTCTGCAAGTGGTTTTGCACAAATAAAACACGTGAAAAACTTCTGACATTCGACTCAAACTTTTTTCTTTACAGATACAGAAATATTTTATGCCAAGCAATTGTGGGGGCACTGCCAAAAAATCTCACTCAGATCTTAATTACCAGCAGCAAAAAACTGTGATTTAAACAGGACATTAATGCAAACCGCATCAATTCAAGCACAAGTTCGAAACAGTTCTAAATAAAGCACAGCCTGAGAATCTCTAAGCATGAACATGACTTTGATATGTCACCTAGACGTCCCACTTAAAACCAAGAATTTATAGGTACAAGCATCCATCATCCAGCTGCTCTGTCTGCAGTGGATTGTAGTTCTTTAAGTTTAGGATAAAAGAATTGTGAATCATTCTAAACCCATAAATTAACAATCATCAACAGTTCTTTTGGGCGTCATCTTACCTGGAGGCTATAGTACGATGTACGTGCTGGTGCTGCTTCCTCGCTCTGCAAGTGATCCTCAGGTTTCACACAAGCACTTTTCCTTTCCTGAGCTGATCAACAGAGTGTAACGAGGGAGAGGAGGAGATAGAGGAGAGCGAGGGCTGCTCTGTGAAGCAGAGCAAGTTGAATGAATAGAAAAGAGAGAAAGTGTCTGTGTCTTCAGATTGGAGCCTCAGGTCCACACATGCTTCCTTTATTTATGCATTAGAGCTGCTGGTGGCTACACTGACAGAAAGGCCTCTTCACTGCTGCTCTTTGAGTCTCTTCAGCCAACATGAAAGCGTTCATGTATAAATGCATACGACCGGTTCATCGAGTGGAATTAGAAAAGCTTAAAGCTACAGAAAATCTTAAAAGATTATATGGTTTATTTGCTCAAAGTCATATGTATTTGTTCATGAATAATAGTTCTTTTTATGTTGCTGCTTTGACTTTTTTTGCATGCACAGATACTGTCTCATCAGGAATATGCAATGCATCATCGTGATATGCTTAAGAGCGAAACAGAACATTTGCAGCTAAGCATTAATGAACCTGCAAAAAACACCAAATCCCTGGTTTCACAAGTGTCATAAAAAGCCTTCTCCAAATTTTCAAAAAAATCTGGAGAAGTTAAAACTAAAACTTCTGAAAATGAATGAGTAAACATTTAATACAAGTTAAGGTTTCAACGCCAGCAAATTATGACAGAAGAGTTTCAGCTAAAATGAAAGAGAAAGTGTGCCAGTGTCACCGTGGTGAGACTGGCCCTGCTGTTTGGTCTGGAGACAGTGGCACTGAGGAAAAGACAGAAAAAAGAGATGGAGGTAGCAGAGATGAAGATGCTGAGGATCTCTCTGGGAGTGACCAGGATGGACAGGATCAGAAGAACAGCACATGTTAGAGGTTTTGGAGATAAAGTCGGAGAGTTCAGACTGAGATGGTTTGGACATGTGCAGAGGACAGAGAGAGAGTACATCGGAAGAAGGATGCTGGGTTTGGAATCACCAGGAAAGAGGACTAGAGGAAGACCAAAGAGGAGGTTCATGGATACAGTGAAGGAAGACATGAAGATAGTTGGTGTGACTGAAGAGGATGCAGGAGATAGGGCTAAGTGGAAGAAACTGACTTGCTGTGGCGCCCCCTGAAGGGAAATGCTAAAAGAAGAAGAAATTGATCCATAATGAACTTTATATTTAGGAAAGAGAGAAAACTAATAGAAAATTGGGTAAATGATTACTCACCTTTGGATGTTCAGTCTCTGAGTTTTTTGTTGTTGTTGTTGTTGTTGTTTGTTTGTTCACTTTTTGCTCAAACGACTGCTTTTTTCTTTTTTTTTGTTAATTCTCACATATAATATTAATATTTTCTTTCTGTATTCATGTTATCACACCACCTCCTGCACAACATATTGCACAAGATGAAATCCTAACTACAGGTTTCACAACTTCCTGGGGATTTAGTTGGAAGATAGTTGGAAATAAATCAAAAGATTCCAAAGCTGATTCAACATTTAACTATTTTCCTTTAAAATAAATGGATCTGTTTTAAAATCAGAAAAAAAGTTCATAAAACTGCAGATTGTAACAGTTTGTTTTCACACACACTGATGATTGGATTGTGAATTTAAAACAGGTGCATGAGGTGTAGTGAAGCTTTGAGGGAATCATCTACATGTGGCTTTATGGCAGAAGCACACTTCTGGAGCATTACCGCCTCCTAGCTTAACTACAACTCTTCACACCCGATCCATCCACGCTGTACTTCGCAAGTAACACAGCAACGCATTGCGACCCTGTCTCTGTCTCTGAGAGAATCCATAAAGAGACTAAATTTAAATCGGCGTCTTAATATAAAAAAAAACATGTATGGAAATGAAGCTGTATCATGAATGCTCCATACATGCTCTAAAATCACAGGTGGGCTTGATGGGCTGGTCCCAGAACTTAATGAGTTCCCGACGTGTCCATTTAGACCACTAACAACTGCTTGTGTGGAGATGAATAGATTCCTTCTGCACTGTAGGTCCTGCACAGAGAGTATGAAATCCAGTCGTGCTTCCTCAGCAGACTGAAGCAGACTGATGGTTGAAACAGGGAACAGATTGTTCCTTCGGTTACAGCATGTAGGTTAATAAATGCACGTTACCCCTCCCTGTGTATTAACAAGAGGACCAGGTCATAAAAGCAAGCGCCAGTCTCTGGGACAAGGTTTGACAGCTTTGTCCCCACAACTGAATAATTTATTTTCAAGAAGCTATTGATATTCAAGCCAGAGTTTCAGAGTATTCCACCTTGGCTCTTTCCAAGGAAACTTGAAAATATGTTGACTCCACAGTAGAAGTCATGTTCCAATAATTTTTTTTTTATATGTGGATGCTATTCAACTAATAAACACAACTAACTATGATGGCTCTTTCTTCTTTGATGGAAATACAATTTGCTTTAGAAATTTAATTGTTGAGTCCAAAATTTTTTTTTTTAAATTGTACTATAATAATCCCTTATGGAGAAATTACTTTTGCTACATTGCACTCCTGCAGGCAACCATGACGGCGCCAATGATGGGAGGAACAGGGGGTTAGGTGTCTTCTTCAGGGACACTTAGGCATGGGCCCAATGGGAATCGAACTGGCTCCTCCCAGTCCATGGATGGACATTCTACCACTAAGCCAACGCCTCCTTCACACTTGCAAATTGCAGCACTTTCCTACTTCATCAGAACTCGTTACCCAGGAGAATAAAAATGGTTCATTATGAAGACTATTTAAGAGTTTGACCATCTTTATCTGCAACAAAAAGTCTTTTTTTTTGGTTTTTTCCCTTCAGATGGGGCGTCACGGTGAGTTTCCTCCATCAAACCCTGTTTCCTGCATCCTCTTCTCACACCAACTACCTTAAAATCTTTCACCTTTAACTTCCCTCCTTGTAACTTAACTTCCACTTGGGTCCTCTTAATCGCACACCTGCACTCCGTCTTACTGCGGTTAAAACTCATTTCTTCGTTTTCCAGGGCGACCCTCCATCTCTCTATCTTTGTCTTTAGACGTACCCTGTTCTCATCACAAATACAAATGCAAACGTCTTTAGAAATTCCTGTCTAACCTCATCTGTCGATTGCTAAAGCAAACAAGAAGGGGCGTTTTTTCACAAGTAATATCATAACTAGAAGAAATATGTCATATCCTTTTGTCCAGATCTACAAAGACACAGTGCAACTTCCTTTGACCTTCCCTGTACTTCTCTATAAACACCCTCAGAGCTAAAACCGCATCTATGCTCTCTTTTTTTTTTTTAAATATGAAGCGATACCAATGCTCACTGCTTCCATTGTCTGGCTTTGACTACTTTCCCATAACTTTATTGTATGGCTTATCAGCTCTTTTCCTCAGTAGTTACAACTCTGTACATCCCCTTTGTTCTTAAAATGAACACCAGCACACTTCTCCTCCATATCTCCAGTGCCGTCTCATTATCTAAGTTCCTAGAAAACAACACAGTCAAAACTTCTCCTGCCACCTCACAACAGTAACATCTTCTACTCCTTCTGCTCTCTTATTTTCTTCATTCAACAACTCTTCAAAGTATTCTCTGTTAGAAGGGTACTTTTTGAGTTGTGTCAGGACTGATACCTGTCAAAATCCCTTTCTTTAATTACCCTAACCCACTGCATGAACTTCTCATCTCAGTCTCTCTGCCTCGCCGACTTGTTTAGGTATATCTCTTTTTCTTTACAGTCCAACCTGAAATACAAGTAACCGTAGGCCACTTGTTTGGCCTTTGCCTCCTGTACAATCACCTAACACTGCATCTTTCTGTTGTCTACTCTCCTCAGTCCTCTAAGTTTTGTAATTCTTCTGACAACTTCTTTCTTTGGATACACTCCTCCAGTTCCTTATTCACCACCAAGCTTCCTTATCTACTTTCCTTGCAGAATATACAAGTATTTTACAAATAATGTTTGCAGGGAGATAACGTAAAGTCATTACCACTTTCTTTTTTCTGCTTCCACTGTTTGGTCCCCAGCACTACTTTCGTCCTATTCATCTTCCTCACCACTATAGTCACCCTACATACCATCATCTTATGCTAACTGGACATCATGCCTTCAAAAACAACTCTACAGTCACAAATCCCTTTCAATAAATACTGTCTACACAAAATGATAATCTACCCACTAACCTAATCTATTTTTGTGCTTCTACCTCCACTCCAATAGATCTTATGTTCCAGGATCTTCTGAACAAAACTACCCACTAACGCCAGCTGCATCTATTTTCTTAAGCCAATTATCAACTATCCTCCACTTATTCCTGATTCCAAGAATAAACAATTGTCTCTGTTTCTCTATTTCCTACACAAATAGCAGCAGTGGTGGAACTTAAGTAAAAAAATTGTGTATCTGTACTTTACTTAAGTAAAATTTAAGACCAGTACTTTTACTTTTACTTCACTACAATTTTAGAGCAAATATTTGTAATTTTACTTCGCTATTTTTTAAAAGTGTGTTTTACATTTTTTGTTACATTTTCGTTCAGGAATTTGAAAAATACACAGTTTTTTTAGCGCATCTTGAAGCCGCATCGCCAAAATCAAAAAAAGCAGTTGATCGGGAGAAGAAGTCATGAATCGAGAAACATTTTAGTACAAATTAAAAAGAGTCAGAAGATCGTTGTTTGTTGTGTTTACTTCTAAATAAAAAGTTGAGCCATCATTACAGAGCAGAGGCAGATCTAGAATTTTCCAAAGGGGGTGGGGCTTTGACAAAGCCAATATATAGTGACTGGGGGCCTCCCCCCCAAAACATTTTAAAAAATAAGTGTCATTTTCCTCCATTTTGGCGGAAATGGCCCTTCTAGGGGATAGCTTGACTTGTTCCCTTTCCTTTTATTTTATTTATTTATTTATTTATTTTGTGGACCAAAAGAGGCGGGAGAGGGGGGGTCACACCCCTGCAGAGTATTTAACCTGGTTACCATGGTGACGCCCATTGGCACAAAAAATAACATTTGAATTATGATAGAATACTTTTACTTTTTACTTAAAAAGTACAATTTACACCAACTACTTTTGTACTTTTACTTAAGTAGATTTTTTTTATTGATACTTTTACTTTTACTTAAGTAAATTTTTTGCCTAAGTATCTGTACTTTTACTTAAGTACAAAAAGTGAGTACTTCATTCACCACTGAATAGCAGCAATCATAATTGCATTGTAAGAAAAGTAGAAAGTTTGCACTTATTTTCATTGAATCCACGTTTTTGATCAACTGAACCAGCAGCTTCCAAAGGAGGGAGAAAAAACAGATTGCGTCAATATATTTTAAAGATGCACTGTGTGATAAATTCTTATGGTCATTTCTCATTCTCGTGCAACCATTCAAGCTTGCCACATCACATTTTTCATCTCCTCATAAAAGGGACATGAATCAATGCTAACCATGGGATGGGTGAAATATTATTCAGATGTAAAGTTGCCATCCTGCTCAATCTGCCCTGCAAAATGCAAGAGCTTCTAAATGTAGCACTTAAAGTGTTATGCGGTTTAGGTTTTAAAAGTGAACTTGAAGATCTGTTTCACATTCAAGACACTGTTCCTGTAACGGACACCCATCGATAATGTCAGAAAGCACTCAAGATCAATTTAGACAGACCTCTGCAGTAGGTGGACATTTGTGTAAAACCACAATATTCAGTTCTTTAAATGTGAATGCTTTCCTGTAGCTGGTACAAAATATATCCCAGATTTCAGGAGACACTGCAGTGAAAAACAGACAGACAAAAAGATTAATGTTTAAGATACTCAGTTAAACAAATCTGCCTTCCTGGCATCTATGAGGGGGTGATGGATGCAAGATTGGTGAGGAGATAAGAAAAAAAACTGACTCAGCTTTGCAGGAGAGAGAGGCTAAACGGCTTGAAAAAAAATCAGACATTAGTAGATTCTAGGCGTTGTGTTGTAGAACATATGAAGTGAACATGTGCTTACAGACTGTTTGAAAATATGGACGATGTGATTAGATACTCATTTATTAATGTTAGAACTACCAAAGCCGTCAATTTGATGTTTCTCAGAAGTTGACGTCTATTTACTGTAGTTATGTTGATCGTGGACGTTCGTGGGCTTTTGACTTTTTCTACAGAAAAGACAGGAAGCAGAGATGGAGGTAGTAGAGATGAAGATGCTAAGGATCACACTGGGAGTGACCAGGATGGACAGGATTAGAAATGAGTACATCAGAGGAACAGCTTATGTGAGATATTTTGGATATTTTTGGATATTTTTGGGATAAAGTCCGAGAGGCAAGCCTGAGATGATTTGGACATGTGCAGAGGAGAGAGAGTACATCGGAAGAAGGATGCTGGATTTGGAATCATCAGGAAAGAGGACTAGAGGAAGGCCAAAGAGGAGGTTTATGGATACAGTGAAGGAAGACATGAAGATAGTTGGCGTGACCGAAGAAGATGCAGCAGATAGGGTTAGATGGAAGAAACTGACTTGCTGTGGGACCCCTGAAGGGAAATACCGAAAGAAGAAGAAGTTTCCTAAGCTGTAGTTTAACTGAAATAAAACACTAAAACGAGTTCTGAGTTCCTCTAACTCCCACAACTGTCATTTTGATGCCTCTATGAAATTCATTGTAACATTTTCCCGCGCCTAACCATAGCACTGTTACGGTTGCCTAGTAACTGTTGTGGCGCCACTTTGGTGAAATTTAGGTACCAGTAAGCAAAAATGGATTTGAGTAGACGTTTGTCAGTCACTGAGGCACATCTGTGTATGACGTAATCACCATAATGCTAATTGTCAAATTGACAGCAGTGGGAGTTCTAGTAGTTCTAGAATTCTGGTAGTCCTAGTGCACAAAATGAGAATCCTCTTAAAATATATACAGCACTAATAAAGGATTCACAAAACCTTTTTTTTTTCTTCAAAAACAAGACGTAAACTGATTAGGTGTAATGACTAAGGATACATAATTGCTTTTTTTTAATAACAAATGTTTTCATATCTTGGCTCGAAGATGATACTGCGGCTACAAACATAACTTGCTGCAAGTTGTGCAGAGGGAGGTGGGCACTGTGGAGAAGGAAAAAAAAATGTGCAAGTGAAGCTGTTGTCCATGATGGAAGACACACACACACAACTGTATTCATTTGAACTGGGCTCTGCGTTTCCATAAAAACGTTACGAGGATAATGATAAAGCCATTACAGCAGCCATTATCCACAGGAGAGATGGAGAGTTGCTGCCCAGCGACATCAGCAGTATAACACAGCTTAAACAAAAAGATCAGCTACATTACCTTCCTTCCTGATTACTCACCACCACATTACCAAACAGAGTTCAGTAATTGGACTAACAACCTATCATCAACATGAATTAGAGGTCTAATAAAAGCTTAATAGATCAGGACAATAGTTTGTGTTTAATAAAATATTTACACGTGGCCCTACCTGCTGGAATGGAATCTTAATGTAATACCTAAATACGCATCAGAGATGCACAGTGCATCAGTATCAAATTGATATTGTAGATGTCCTGTCCACAGTAGAGCAAAGCGAAAGGCAAAGAAATGAGAACAGGATCTTCTGAGTGCAGTTTAGTTTGTTCTAGAAACCTGGCTGAGCGACATCAGAGGTGATTCCCGTCTGAGCATACCCAGCTTCACTATGGTGCGTGTGAACAGAGACGTGGATAAGTGTAGCAAAACTAAAGATGCTGGACTGGTGGGGTTTGACAACAACAAATAGTGTTGTTCCACCACAATGAAGGACGTAAGTAGTTGTCAAAATGTGGAGCTTTTAGTTACGGTTAAGATCTTTTCATGATTCACTGGAGCTTTCAAACATCATTGCCATGGTAACACACATTCTGCCCAGTGCAGAGTCAACTGTTGTGTGGTCCACCAAGTGGCTGTTCCATCTATTTATTTATTTTATTTTTTTTTTTTTATTTATTTATTTATTTCGGTCACAGTGCAACCTCATATCAATGAAATAAAGAAAACAACCATATTCCAGCAAAGGACCGAAAAGGTAACGGCTGAAGCAAACGCTTATTACGCAGACCCTTTTTTTTTTTTTTTTTTATGTCATAATAAAAGCAAAAAGACATAAGTAAATACTAAGCCATCATAATTGTTATAACGCATAACATAATACTTTGTAATATCATAATACATCATAACATAATCATAACACATCATAACATATAACATAATCATAACACATATTCGTAACACATAACATAATCATAACACATCATAATTGTTTACTTTTTATAGAAGCTTGAATCTCTGTTCCAACAAGTGACTGTTCCATCGCCATTCCACCCAATCACTGTTCCAGCTTCATTCCACCTAAGTTGGCACCACCTAGAAGCTGTTCTGAAGCTGTTTCGGAACTCTGTCTTCGACTCAAGAGCACCACCAGACACACAAGAATTTCCCAACAGGAGATCAATAAAGTATCTCCATCGCTGAGCAGTACATCACAAAAGAAAAAAAAATTCTCACAAATGTTTTTGTTCCATCTTTACCAAACAGTAGTGGGGAGATCTCTGAGCAGCCAACTGGCTGGTCTGAGCGTCCTCAGTTGATTAGTCAGATTGTGTCATGATCCCCTCAACTGCCACCAGAGAGAGCCCTGGACCTTCCCTCATCACCCTGATTGAGACACCTGAGGGTGATTATTCTGACGCAACACAACTGTGGACCCTGCTGCCTGATAAAGGGCAATCACCATGGACCTCCACGTGGGTCATTACCATCCCTTCCAGCCAGGTCTCCCTGGTTGCCTGACCAAGAAGCACATTCAGAACAATAACCTCTTACCATGCCACTAAAATTATGTTTTCTTTCGCAGCATTACTGGACTGTCATTCTCAAATAAACCATGTTTTCTGTCCTGCAATTGGGTCCATCTCCTTCCATCTGCACACCGCTTCATGACAGATTGGTTGTAGCTCTGATTTACTATTCCTAAAATCCATAATAGGGTGCTAACTACACTCCGAAACAAACATTTTTAAATGTCTACATTTTGCATTAGTTGCAAGCAAGAAAATGTCTAAATGCCATTTCTGTTCATAATGGATATGACTTGAAGGTCAGACTCGGTTCACATTTTACAATCGTAGAGAAACAAAACATGCATGTTTAATGAAAAATATAGAATCGATATTGCAGTATCAGATGGAAAACTTGGACCCAAATTTGTTGTAGGAAATAGCAGTGTGTTGTACTTTTGCACCTCTTTGTTATTTTATTTTCCACTAAGTATTAAAGAAATTTTTTCCAGAAGTTTAATATTTACCTTCTTAAAAAACACAACATATCTGGGCTTAAGGATTTGCTTGCTTTTTCAGGTGTTATTTTACGGTTCCCCGAAAACCTCAGAAGCAATCACTGCACATCCCTGTTCCAGTCTCAGACAGGTCCGATTGCTCGGTATCCTCTGCTGTGATAGCTTCAAATGAACCACATCCTTCTAGCCGTCAGCTCCTGCAGTTCTGTGTTAACAGGTCAGCTGGCAGTCACAGTGAAGCAAGACAGAACACACACTGTGATGTGCATCGGGGTTGAAAGTCTTTCCGCCACACACACAAACTTTTTTTTTCTTTCCCATTTCTCAGACTGTCCGTGACCTTGTCCTCCAAAGCTGGGGCTAAAATTAGAAGAACGTCGGAAGAAAACGACCCAGAGGATTAAACAAGCTGCAATGCAGTGTTTAAAGATAAAAGATGGGGCGTTGTGTTGCTAAGTGAGGATGTAACAGTCATAAGTATTTATCACCGGTTTAACTAATCTGTCATTTGTTTAAATCTATTTTCTAATAACTTTTTAGAAATATTTAAGTTAGTTTAACCTGAACTCTGACAGTGCCTTTTCTTTCTAGGACCAGAGTTTTCAGCGTGTCACTGAATAAGTGAATCTCTGTGGAACCACATGCCACTTACTCACTTAAGTGGACCTGAAATTGATTCAGGCAGCTCCTGAAACCCAGCCAAGTAATCTCATCAGAGTGAAGAAATAGAGACCAATAGAAACGCAAAGATCAACCAAATTTAAAAAAAAAAAACTGCTTGTAAAACAAACTTGTAAGATTTAATTTTACTACTACTGACTACTTAAAGTACAAAGTCATCAGCTGTGAAAATAAATTGAACAAAAGTCGGATTTAAAAGCTATAATTGAATAAAAACATGGTGATAAAATGCAGTTTCATGTTTAAGTTTGTGGTATTAAATAAACACTATATGAAACGCGCATAAAACTTTTCTTTCTGCCCTGAGCTCTGCGAGCATCTGTAGTTTTGTTGGAATGCCTTCATAAATAAATCAGCCACGGGGCTCGCTATCTGAAGATAACAGCAGGTCTTTTATCTGTCAGCTTGTACAGACTCCACGTCGACGACTATACGAGCACCTGGAGGGATTTGGGCCACTTTCAGTGTAAGGATGCGTGTCGATGCGGCGGTGGAGCAAAGAGAGGAATAAGGCTTTATCTGCAGGTTAATGTGGGAAGGTCACTTTCATTTTCTCTGGGGATATTTTTGGTTTTCGGGTCATTGAACAAAGAACAATTTGTTTCATACTGCAGTAATATAAGCCTGGATTATCATGTTACTGTTCTGCAAACAAAAACCATAGACAAATTGCATCATTTAGTGTTCTTAATACACCACCTACCTATCATGTAATAGTGTATCTATTACTACTTCTTCTAATTAACAAAATAAGTGTTTGAAAAATGCACATCTATAAATAACTATTAACATTTACACACATTTTCTGAAACTTTAAAACACTTCAACTGTCGTGATCCCCTCCGCTCCTACCAGAGGGAGCCCTGGACCATTTCTCATTACCCTGATTAGGGACACCTGAGGGTGATTAGTCTGATGACACACACCTGTGGATCCTGGTATTAGGTCTTCCGTCATGGCTGCCTGACCATAAATTTAATCCTTAAACTCTGTTATATTATTTGAACTTTTGATCCTGAGTTAATCCCGGGCCCTTTGCCTTACAGCTTTATTAGACTTTTGGTTAATAAATCCTGTTTTATTATCCTGCATTTGGGTCCTCCTTCCTTTCACATCCGCACATCCTAACAACAACCAATCAGCTGGGATTAAAACACTTTCATCTAGTTAAACATTAAGGAAATTATTAGTTTTAGCTTTGCAAAAATGCAGCCATGCAATGAGAGCAACTTTCTTTTTTTTTTAACAAAGTGTCAGTATTTGGTCTGAATAGAATGTGAGCATATGAACCAGATAAATGGATTAATCTCAGTCGGGGAAGGTATAGGTAAGTCATTGTCTCTGTTCGTCCACTTGGTGTCAGCCTAACATACTGCATTGAGTCTGAAAATATCAAGCTGCAGAAAAAAAACAGCATTTTTATTGCTGAACATGAGCTGAGAAACCCCACAAACTATTAGTAATTCTATATTTACTAACAGTGAGATGAATGCACATATAAGATACACAGGGTTACGTATGTGTGTGTATTTTTGTGTGTACCCTAGATATCGAAATGAGCTCTGGCTGGCAGCATGTCAGACACGTCAGAATCTCCCGATGGAGTGATGGATATGTGGAGTATTGTGTTGTTGTGGAGTCTATAAAAAGTGCTGGCAGAGTCTGGTTGGACGTGGACTTTTGGAGAAACCAATTCCCAGAATAGGTTTATAAACCTCCCCCCTGCTGGGACAAGAAGAAAGACAGAAGGACCCTCTAGTTGGACTCTCATGCCAGGCCTGCCTCCACATATGGCCGGCATGATGTTCAGCACTGACACCATTTCATTAGAAAGTTTTCTGAAAAGCACTTGTGCTTATTAGAAGCTCCAAGGAACTAAAACACAGCAACAAGAAGGATGAGAACAAACATTACCGCACTCAGTAAGTAGAAGAAAAGCCAAAGAGTACTTTTCCTCAAATAATTAGAGCTTTGAAACAGAGACAGCTTAATCCCCTCTGAGATCCTGTCTGTACAGATTTTAAGCTGCAAAAACAAAACAAAAAAAGGACATCAATGAAACAACTTCTACTTGCAACATACTGTACTGTATACACATACTGTACATACACACACTCAGATACTCAGAGTAGAGCCAATTGCTCCTCCGAGTCGAGAGAAGCCAGATGGGGTGGTTCGGGCATCTGGTTAGAATGCCTCCCGAGCACCTTGCTGGTGAGGTATTTGGGGCATGTTCCAACTGGGATGGGTGACCCAGGGGCAAACGCCAGACCCACTGGAGAGACTATGTCTCACAGCTGGACGGACAAAACCCCGGGATCTTCTCAGGTGAGCTGAGGGATGCAACCAGGGTGAGAGAAGCCTGGGTTTCCCATCTGAGGCTGTTGCCCTCGCTACCCAGCCCCGGGTAAGCGGAAGACAACGGAACAGAATGGAATATGTGAAAGTAGCAAGCACAATTTTGTAACATGTGTTATTGGTTTACTGCATTGACTGAAAATCTTTCTAATGTTGGCAAAATGATCTACAAAACAACGTGATCTAGAAAAAGGGCCTGAGTAGACTGTACTACCTTAGAAAGCACAGGTCCTTCAATGCCTGCACAAGATGCCCTCTATGTTTTACCATGCCATCATGAAGAGTGTCCTATTCTTTGCTGTGGCTGCTTGGGGAGCTGGTATAAAAACAAAGAATGCCAACAGACTGAACAAGTTAATAAAAAAAGCTGGACGTGTGGTTGGCTCATCCCTTGCCTGCATGGAGGAGGTGGCGAGGGACAGAATGAAAGCAAAACTGTCATCAGTCATGCTAAATCCCTCCCGCCCACTCCATGAATCTGTGGACCATCTGAAGAGCAGCTATAGCAACAGTCTCCTGCAACCCCACTGCTCATAGGAGCAGTACAGAAACCATTTCTGCCGTCTTCTATCAAAATATTTAATCTTTCACTTTCTAACCTGTAATCACTTGCCATTCACAACAGTTTAACAAAAAATTGTGTACATATATTAATAAGTTCTTGATTGTATGATTGTAGCACTGCAGCACTCAAATTTTCCTAAATTTTTTTCTGCGGTCCTGATTCTTTACCGTCACAATGTGAACATAGTGACATTTGAACAAATGTTTGAAAACTTCACAGTTCACCATAAAAAAAAAGTGCTTTTTTTTCACCAACACACCTTGTCACATTGCTGTTGAAAGACAGTGTGCTGTGTTTTCCATCACAATCTAAAAAGCATGGACCAGATTCCAAGAGACAGGCAGCTATTTCAGGAGAGCTGCGCAGCGTTTTAGAAGGTTCTAAAACCCTCAGCGGGATCGATATCTGTTCCTCTGTGCACGGAGGAACAGGACGATCCCGACACATTCGCGTGACCTAAACCCGATAAGAACACTTCTGGGACATTATGTTTTTGTCAACCTTGGGCCGTCAGACTTTTTCTCAGACTATTCAGGAGCTCAGACATACCCTGGTCCGAATCTGGGAGAAAACAACGGACACCATCCGTTGGTGCATTTAGAAGCATGCATACAAACGTGTGAGGGCCACACTATCATTTTGGATTGCTGTAAAGACATTTTGGCATAATAGGACTCATCAGCTGCATTATATTTTCAGGTTGTCTTGAGTTTTTTTTTGTTTTGTAAGTAAGTTGCTTTAATTGTTACACAACGTGTCGTAGCATCCTTTTGTTAATGACAGGTTACTTGATTAGTGATGAAATTCTGAGCGTAAATCGGCCTTTCTTGGACTGTTTAATTCGGTATCAGTCTAAAAATTCCACAGTTTCACTGTAGCAAAGATGCAAGAAGGAATATTACTAGTACCACATTTGTCATTTGATAATGGAAATCTGAGCAAATCACCTTAGATAGAGTAAAATCATTTGGGATTTTTTAACCAATTTTTCTCCAAATTAATTTTTTAGTGACAATAACTAGCAGAAATGGAATCAGGGACTATCTAGGATTTTCTAAATGGGGGTCAGGGGCGTGAGGTCATTGACAAAGCCTGTATAGGGAACACAGGGGGAAATCCCCCCAGAACACTTTGAAAAATAAGAGTCATTTTCCTGCATTTTGGTGGCCCATTTGCAGGCCCTGCAAGGGAATAGCGTGACTAGTCCCCTTTTCTTTCTTCTTCTTTTTTTTTTTCTTTTTTTGTGGACCAAAATACCCCACCCTGGATCCGCCCCTGGGAATTAAATAATCAAAAACGTAGGATTATTGAGTCTCCCCAGCTTTCACTAACAATTTCTCAAATGATTATTTCACTGAACATGTAAAAAAAATAGCACCATGTGGTTTTTTGATGACCTTAAATTGAGCATTTCCTGTTCAATAAAATCAGTTTACAAATGCACTGAAACTGAAAAATATTTGAGTCACGTGTGAGGAATTAAAATGACCAAGGTGACCACCGTATTTCCACCTTTCGTTCCATATGAAAAGCAGAGTCTGATTTAGGTGAATTTGGCACAAACAAGGTAAAAGGCATTTGCAAGCTGAGTCCAAGCGCTGCCACCCAGTTGGCACCGTCTGTTTGGCACTATATTCAAAGACGTCAAATAGAGTAGATCTGTGGCATAAACAAGCGTCTTTGTAGATGTATAAACATGAAAGTAAATCTATTTCTTTGAGCAATCATTATCCGTCCCTACTGAAACACAATAATGAGTCCTTTAGCAAGTCTTTTACATCTCTTTCAGCCTGTGACTGATCAAACACCACACATCCCACTCCACCTCTTCATCTACTTCCCCATCCCACATTTATTTTATTTTCTCCAACTTCTCCTCTTCTCTGGCTTTCCTTCCCAGACAGATGGTCCATGCAAACAGATGCTCCATTCCTAGACTGTGCCAGAAACAGACAAAGCCTGGACACAAAGCAAACACAATCTGCTCCAGGGTGCCCAAAAGATAAGCAGCAAAGTTCATGGAGCAATTAATCCTGGACATAACCACAGAGCGTACATCTACTGCCATGTAGAGGGACGAAACAGGAGCAACAAAAGACCTCGCTCACTAAACTACAGATACCTACCGAGCAACTAATGTGTAAAGAAATCATTTTTATTGCAAGATGGATCAAAATATGTTTCCAAATTTCTGATGATTACTTCAAAATGCTGACAGATAAATGGTAGTCTTTGAGACACGTGTGTGTCTGAGGTCTGACAGATTCAGAGCAGTTTTATCAATCCATGTTTGTTTCACAAAGATTTAAACAACTCCTGACAAATGGAAGCAAACCAAGAACAGCAGTTTATAATCGCATGTGAGCTGAAGCTGCAGAATCCGTTTGTAGATCAAGCTTTTTTTTTCTTTTACATCTTCCACATACACATCTATCTAACTTGCAGATAGAGGGAGGAGCTCTGCCGTCCGTGGTAGAGCCGCTATTCCTCCGAGTCGAGATAAGCCAGATGGGGTGGTTTGGGCATCTGGTAGAGTTGCCTCCCGAATACCTCACTGGTGAAGTGTTTCGAGAGCAGAGAGGAGACCCACAGGCAGATCCCGGCCCAGCTGGAGAGACTATGTCCCACAGCTGGACAGGGAACACCTCAGGATCCTCCCGGGTGAAGTGAAGGATGCAGCCGGGGTGTGGGAAGCCTGGGTTTCTTGTCTGAAGCTGTTGCTACCTGACCCGCCCCTAAATAAGCAGATCAGAATAGAACATATATTTCGCTTCAATATTTGTGATTTTTTTTATTTGCGTTAATCTCAATTATTCATCCACTTTCTGAACCACTTAATCTAGTAGTCAGAAAAGGGTTCATAGTGACACACAGAAAACGTCCACAGGCTAAACTTGTGAATTAAGCAATAATTCCAGGGTATTGTCAAGACAGAGGTTCGTGACGTGGTAAAATCGGCCATGCTGTTTGGTCTAGAGACAGTGGCACTGAGAAAAAGACATGAAACAGAGATGGAGATAGCAGAGATGAAGATGCTGAGGATCTCTCTGGGAGTGACCAGGATGGACAGGATCAGAGGAACAGCACATGTTAGAGGTTTTGGAGATAAAGTCAGAGAGGCCAGACTGAGATGGTTTGGACATGTGCAGAGGAGAGAGAGTACATCGGAAAAAGAATGCTGGGTTTGGAACCACCAGGAAAGAGGACTAGAGGAAGACCAAAAAGGAGGTTCATGGATACAGTGAAGGAACATATGAAAATAGTTGCTGTGGCGACCCCTCAAGGGAAATGCCGAAAGAAGAAGAAGTCAACACAGATGTTCGAACTACGTGAATTTTCATTAGGAAACCCCAAAACAAAATGTAAGCCCGAGTGGTACACGCTTCAAAAGATTTATATTGCATTCACAATATACTGCCTAACAATTTCACAATTCACAGTTTCTTCGAGCCAGAAAAACTGCCATATTTTTGCTGAGAAACAACCAAAAAAAAAAATTGTGCTGTCGAAGAAAAAAAGAGAAGACATCAATAAGTTTGCAATTATTTTCTTTGTTTCCTTTTTGTCTCAACAGTTAATTTCTAAGACTCTAAGAGCTGCTGGGTGAAGATAATTCAACCCAAATAACAAACCTCGCAGGACAGGATTATATACAGTGTTTTTGAAAAGCAGGGCATTGAATCGAAGGAGAGAAATGTCTCAGGAAGCTGCTGGAAGTTGTGATGCAGATCTGAGAGAGCTGTGAGATACTGACGCAAAGAACTGCAACATGAAGCCGCTCAGGGGAAGATCACTAATGGCTGGGTGGATCCAGTATCTTAAGGCGACTGTTACAATATTTCCCTGGAGAAAACCCCGATTTGGAGGTTCTATGAGAAGGAAACAGCATGGAGGGACATAAGAGAGAAAAGTTGAGAAGTGACGAATATGCAAAGTAGTCACAACTCCCAGATGAGTCCAAAAACCAAACTTTGTAGCCATGAGGAAATTCAGGACTAAATTATCAGAATCCTAAAGAAGAATGGTCACTTACTCAGAGTCAGAAAAAACTAAATCACGGCAAATCCAAGTTAGAATCCACCCAGAAGTAAAGATGATCATTTCAAACTGCTTCAATGTTCTAATGGGATGTATTGTATTATCATAAACAGTTAAAAATTACTACATCGGTCCTAGGGGGAGTTGGCTTAGTGGTAGAGACATCGTCTTTCAACCAGGAGAACCTGGTTTGATTCCCACTGGGCCCAAGCCGTCCCAGGAACCACAGAAAAGACACAAAAACAAAAAAGGAAAAAAAAATAAATACACTGGAAAAAAAAAGAAGCCTAAATTAACAGATGGATCTGTGTGGCATCCACAATAATTAGGACACTGCATCGGTCCATTGTGGTGAGGAAAGAGCCGAGCCGAAAAGAAAAGCTCTCGATTTACAAGTGGATCTACGTTCCTACCCTCACCTATGGTCACCAGCTCTAAGTGATGACCGAAAGAACGAGATCGCAGATAGAAGCGGTTGAAATGAGCTTCCTCTGCAGGGTGGCTGGGCTCTCAGTCAGAGATAGAGTGAGGAGCTCTGCCATCTGGGAGGAACTTGGGGTAGAGATGTTACTCCTCTGGGTTAAGAGAAGCCAGATGGGGGGGTTTGGGCATCTGGTTAGGATGCCTCCCAAGGAGACCCAGAGGCACACCCCGGACCTGCTGGAGAGACTATATCTCACAGCTGGACAGGGAACACCGTGGAAACCTCAAGGGGTAGCAGGGTGTGGCCGGTGTGAGAGAAGCCCAGGTTTCCCATCTGAGGCTGTTGCCCATGCAACCCGGTCCCGGGAGACAACGGAATGGAACTAAAAAGATAAACTAGAAATTTTAAAAAAGCTCATTATATGGTCCAGTTTTTAACAAGTTTAAGACGGTTTCCATGGAGTGAAAGAAACCATCTGATGATCAAGTTAGGATTTATTCATAACTTGTACGGTACTTGTTTTTCCACTTTTTAGAACATCTAAAAAACTAAAAAAAAAAACTACAAATTCAACCACAAAATTAGTATTGAACATTGAATCAATTTGAAGCATGAATAGACTTAATTAGTATTTGATGCTTATGTTTTTCATGAGTGTTTTTTAATGATACATCAGCTATTATTAAAAACAGAGTTCTTGGTGTTACTGTATTACCACCAAAAACTACTATCCAAAAATCTAAATAATATTTATAACAGAACTTGATTCCATCTAAAACATAATGTGAATACAGATATAAAGATTAGAAAAGCATTGTTGTCATTGCAGTAAAGGAATGAGATTTTTTGCTCTCTCATTTCCAACTGGACTCAACCATTAAAAAACGACTGATGGCTTCACAAGCTTTAAAATCCCATTCTATGCACTCAGTTTGAATTGTTTAGTTCCTCCGGGGTTCTTCTCAAAGTTTACACAACCTCATTAGTTGGCAAATGTTACGAAACAGCATCAGTTACAGCTGTTGCAGTGCTTTACACAAATCCTCACGGAAAATGATCTCATCAATAACAATAAAACATTTGTTACGGAAAAGCTTCGAGCAACTTAAATCTTACTGCAATAATTGGAGGCGAAACGCTTATCTGTAGTTGGAGACAATTAGAAGTAAATTAGGTGTGCAAACAAACATTACTATTACTACGAGTCAATCGGGATGAGTAGTTAAGTACTTGCGAGTGAAAAGCCTGAGGGGAACCTTAGAAACTATAATTGAGCCATCAGTATGGTGAATACTTGCCAAGTACTGCAGACTAAAGTACTCAGGAGGGGATTTGGACCAGAATTTGTTGCATTTTACGGATTGCCACGTGTGCACGTCTTTAGAAAAATAAGTCAGATGTTTAATGCATCTAATGAGCACCTGAGGAAATATTAGCAGGTGCACACAAATTTACATTTTTGCTCATTCAGAATGCCCACATCACAGCAAGAGAGGAGAAATACACGCAAGACAAGCTATGTCTGGATAAGCAGAGTTATCCTTTTAAGTGTATTCATTGGTTTGTCTTCTTTTGTTGCACACAACAAAAACCACTTGCAAAAAAGGAGCACAATAAAAACAGAAAAAAAAACCCACCAGGAGCAACCCTTCTCCTGTCCAGTTGCCCATTTCTTCAAAACAGTCAGTAAATTACTTCCAAATTAGGTAAAAACTTGGCATAAGTCCATATTGATTATATATACAGTACTATATATATATATATATATATATATATACAGTATATACAGTACATACACATGGAGAGCTCGCCATAGGAACGCAGCCAACTGGACTCTCCACCTGCCCATGCGGTCCAAAGATGCCTGCAAGAGGGATCTGAAGTTGTGTAACATCGACACAGCAGATCTCGGGTCAGTGACCTCTGACCGCTTTAGGTGGCGTGCAACTGTCAAAATAGGTATCAAGCAGACCGAGGAAGACAGAAAGATCCAACACGAGGCCACGAAAATGCGGAAACAGCAAAAAAAGTCAGTCTGCCACTGCTCCCCCCATGACTCATATCACCTATCACATTTGCAGCAAGTGTGGTAAGAGCTGGTGCTCCCGCATTGGCTTATTCAGGCACAACTGACGTGGCTCAAACAGATAAGTATCCAGGTGCAGATTCTGTTACGTTTAGAGACAGAAGGATGGCAACAACAACAACAAATGAGGGACTTCTTTCTTCATCTACATTCAGAATTTATCTCTTTACAGACACTGTCTTTTTGGACAGAAGTTAGGATTAAGATTCCATCAGTTTCTGAAGTTGTTCTGAGAATCATATAATAATCATCACAGGATCAGGTAGTAATGGTACATTGAAAAGTGTACCATTACTACCTGAAGTAAATTTTCTTCTACATGCCCAAATTTATCACATTAGTGGTATTTATTGGATTAAGATATCTAACACCTTCAATCCAATTTGCACAACATATGGTTTGATCCTTTTCATAAGTTTGAATCTTCTAATATTAGATACATAAGATATATAGCAATAGATTTCTTTATATGTATAAAAAAAATATAGCTACTTGCAAACTAAGGATATTTATTCCCCATGTGAGTTTCATCCCACATTTGACCACGTTTTTTTAAAAATAAATCTCGGGCAAAAATAGATAAATAAGACACGTAAAAGAAAAAAAAAACACCCGTTATGTTTTTGATTGCGATCAAATTGAATAATAATAATAAAAAAATTTCATTTGGATAAAAAAGGCAAAAGTACTGACATGAGCAAAATGCGCATGCGCGGTAACCACATTCAAATCTATTGCCTTATGAAATAAAAAAAATCATTTACAATTTATGCAAATATGAAAATATTAATCAACTTAACGTTGCAGAATAATAGGCTGATTTTACTTTTAAAAACACTGTTATCAACCTTGATCTTTAAATAACTCACTTGCAAGTTTTAATCTAAAACCATGCAAATGTGTGTTTTTAAGAAATTTCACAAGGCAATATAAAAATACCACTATCAGATTCATGCAACAGAGATCATGTTACACGTGCATCACTGTCCTACCAGTTGATGAAACAGCAGCATCCACTCGTGCAGAAACAATCACTCTCTTTGCAGACATTGTCTTCTCTGCAGATTGACTTTTCTTTGTATCTGCTTCAAATTGATCTCCTGATCTTCAACTCCCAACTTTCACAGCAGTGTGTGAAACAAGCAGCGCGATCAGGATGCTCGTTCACGCAGATCTCAAGCGGGAGCGAGCATGCGATGATGATGATGATGCTCGGTTTTTTTTAAAAACAAATAATTTCTTTATTTATGCATAAAGAATCCTCATTTTAGTCATTAGATATACACAATCAGTTTCAAATGATCACCAGATTAATTCCTTGCTTGTTTAGGGTTGTCTTTAACTTTGTAAAATTCATAAACACATGCATCTTTGGGTTGAAAATATCCAGGATTGCTTGGCATTAGTTTTTTTGGGGCAGATCCCCTCCTTTCCCTAACATCAGTCTGCAACCTTTGGCAGTGGGATAGAAGCAAATCCCTACAGCAAGATTCCAAGAACTTGCAGAAATCCCACAACAGACTAAAAATAGCATTTTAATTCAGTTTATGCATAAAATCACATCTCTACCAAAACCCAGAAGCACCAAGTCCTGTTTATACACCCATTTATTTCTTATAGTTCTATAAATCTGCTCTGGTTTTTAACAATTATGCCACATAACAGTTTTGCATTTTGTTATGATCAGATATAAAGTAAGCTATTGGTTTAGTTGAACTTTTAAAGTCTGAAAAAATGGCTTTTTAAAAAAAAAAAAGACATCCCATAATAAACTATCCAAATTGTTAGATTATTCCTGGTAAGATGGTAAGAAACGAATCGATTTCTAGTCATTTGAAATAAACCCAACACGTGACAATAGGCTGCAAGGTGGTGAAATGGTTAGCTCTGTGGCCTCACAGCAAGTAGGTCAGGGATTCAAGTCCGGGAGTGAGGCGAGGCTTGAAACACTGGCCTTTTTTGTGTGGAGTTTGCATGTTCTACCCGTGTAGATTTTCTCCGGTCTTACCCACTCTCCAAAAACATGCATGCTAGGTTGATTGGCTGCTACAAAATTACCCCTAGGGATGAGCATGTGGACGGTCGTCTGTGTGTGTGGCCCCGCAACAGACTGGCGACCTGTTTGGGATGTATCCTGCCTCTTGCCTGAAACCAACCAGTCTTGGCTCTGGTGACCCAATTAGGAAAAAGTGGTTCAGAAGATGAAATGTGTGACAATAAAACCCTCCCAATGGATCAATAAGTCAAGCCTGCCTCTTTGGAAATCACTTCTTCTAAAGATCTAAACATTTTAATAACTAACACATTTCATGATAGTAAAACAAATTTTAATTATTCCAAAATAATTTCTTAACCATCGTCTAAGAACAAAATCAAATTCCCTGTCACAGTCAGAACAAATTCAATCCACCTAACCAGAATCCACATCTGAAGACAGATCATGAAGGAGAAAGTCGTTTACTCAGCAGGTAGGACGAGAAAACGCTGACACTTTCTAAAAAAAGAAAATTACTTCTTAAACAACTTTGATGTGAGGAATGAATATTTATAGACGTGCCTATTTCTGGAACAAGAGCTATTTATATGCAAATTTGATCAAACAAAGGCTTGCATGCTTCACATTAACTGATTTGGATGCACGCAAACTTAAAAAAAAGTTTAAAAAAAGATCAAAACTTCATCATTACCATCAAATTTAGCTTCAAATTTAGCGATGGTGCACAGCTAACGTTAGATTGCTGAAAATTAGAAAATTAAATATTTTTCTGATGAATTCATTCATAAATAAAATATAAACTATAAGTCATGATTTTTCTCTCTTCTGAAACAATCCCTCCCTCCAAATCTGCTCCTCTGACCCCAATTACCTCTTCATGATGTCTCCACCTGTGTCTCGTCTTCCTCTGGTTCTTTAACTCCTGGTGTCCATAACTCTGGTGTCAGATCATCTGATGTTCTGCACTCCTGCTGCAGCCAAGATGATGCTCCATCCACGTCATCTTTCGGGCTTCACATGTCCACATCTCTCCTTTCACCCCAGAATAACTGCAGTAAACTGGTTAAACCTGGCTATGCATCTGTGTACTACATCTCCACCTTCACCACCTCATGAGACAATATTCTACTGAGCAAGCCAACAACTGCTCTTTACAGACACCTGCTGCACAAGCTGGTTAACATAAGCTCATAAACACACGTTGCATGACAAATGGTAACTGGTAAGCATTTTTAGTGAGCATATAAAATTCCATTTCGTTTGTTTCCACTTATCCAGAGGTGGGGTGTGGTGGGACGGGACACCCAGGCTTCTCTCATCCCAGCTGCATCCTCTAGCTCACCCGGAAAGATCCCGAGTCGTTCCCTGGCCAGCTGTGGTTTCTCTTGTCCTGGAGGAGGAGTAGCTCGACACCGAGCTCCTCCCGGATGGCGGAACTTCCCACCCGATCCCTGACTGAGAGCCTAGCCACACTGTGGAGGAAGCTCATTTCGGCCGCTTGTATCCGGAATCTGGTTCGTTCAGTCACTACCCACGGCTATGACCATAGGTGAGGGTGGGAACGTAGATCGACTTGTAAATCGAGATCTTTACTTTTCGTCTCAGATCTTTCTTTACCACAACGGATCGATGCAGCATCCTAGTTTTTGCTGATGCCGCACCGATCCGCCTGTTGATCTCCCGCTCCCCCACTCGTGAACAAGACCCCGAGATACCTAAACTCCTCCACTTGGGACAGGAACCTGTCCCTGACCTACAGGGGGGATTCCACCCTTTTCCAGACGAGTATATAAAATGATGAGAATTTTATTTCGAAATCAAATCACACAAACTTCCTTCATAGTGTTTCAAAAAAGTCCTACTGATAAATAGATGGGAAGAGACCCTGAAGTAGGCCCCAGACCCACTGGAGAGACTACATGCAATGCAATGTGTGCTTAAAAAAAAGCCAATTTGAGCTACTAAAAATGGGGAAAACATCATTTACACATTTAAATTTCAATTTAACTAAAACTATTTCTAGAGTTTTTGGCTTCAATAATGAACAAACTGGGCATAAAAAGACTTGTGAGAATGTCGAAGAATTAAGAGAAAGTGTGTGTGGGTGGGATGTGTTGTTAAGTGTGAAACTTAAAATAAAATCTAAAAAAAAAGCTGCTATGATGTTATAATAATAGCATAATTGCCATTTACATATGTGTTGCTCATTACAGCAATAGGGAATCAAACTACAATCTGTTTTTTAAAGCAACACCACAGCTGTGCAACAAAAGGTATTCCGCTTTTAAATTTAAACATCCCAAGTTTACTGCAGCATGTAACGAAACACCAACACAGTGCGTCGGATGTTGAAAAGAAACTTAACAACATACAACAATTATTCGATATTTTCTTTGTTTCACTTCCGTTTTTTTAGATTGAATGAATGCTTTTCAAGAAATCGCCCCAACTTTTATTTTGTCGAGTATAGTAACAAGTCCGTGTAGTCCCTCATTCATCCAGGAGTGATCCATAGTAGAAAAAGTATCAAAAAAGTCTTCTGATTGGGGAAACTAAGCAGCCACTCCACAAAAGACTTTACCAACACAGCAGAGAAGCCTCAAGTGGTCCACAGTCTGCTGTACATCTGCATCTTAAATCCACCAAACACACTTTTGAGGACAGTGAGGTGAAGATTCTAAGTAGAGAGAAAGGATGGTTTGAAAGAGGGGTGAAGGAAGCCATCTTTGTGATGAAAGAGAGTCCCTCACTGAATCGGAGTGGAGGCGTTAGATACATTCTGCCCGGGATTTACAGTAGCCTTTTGAAGCCATAGACTAAAGATGACACCTCGTGACTCAGTTTCACGCCTCTCGTTAGCAGGAATTTCTATTCACTAGGCTTTTAGCATTTTAATAATAGGGTCGTTTACTGGTCTGTGGTTACAATAGGAGCCATTCACGGCCATCATAGGTAACACAGGCTCATTGGTCGAGCCCTTCTTACTATTTTTTTACCTGTTACTCAGGTTAGTATAAATAGATCCAGTTTTCAGTCCATTTCATTCAGATTGAAAATGATTTCCGGATGGAAGTCGAAACGTCTCGATCAAGAATTAAACTGTTCAGAAGACTTTTTTGATACTTTTTCTACTATCGAGTATAGTACGTTTTAACATTATTCTCAATTTGATGGAGTACACTGTTTAAATTACACTAAACTTTATCTTCAATTTTGTGCTAGTGTCATGAACTTTATTTCTTCTGACATCATTACTTGTGACAAAAAAAAACTCCCTTTTTGTTTGCTGGGATGGACAGGCTGACAGATGAGGTTAGACAGGATTCTCCGTGGACTGCGATGTTTGCATATAAATTGTGATGTGTAGTGAGAGGAGGAACGACATGGAGGAAAAAGCTCGAGAGGTGGAAGTTCACCCTGGAGAGGAGAGCAATCAAGGTTAGCTGCAATGACACAGAGTACCGGTACATGTGTGTTACAGAAAGAACCAAGAAGAAATAAAGAAGCTGGAGGATTTTAAGTCCTAACAAGTGAAGATCCAGAGCAGTAGAGAAAAAAAGTGAAGAAGTATGTGCAGGAAAAATTTTAATGCTTTAACTGGTATCTTTATGAGTAAAAGCGTTTTAGTTCAAACAGAAGCAGAGTATTTTATTTTTGTTATAATTCAGCATTCACAGGTCGCTTTAAGTCACAACGAGTGAAGCTCTATGAGCCCAAGCACAAATCCATCAGACGGGCATCATGCATCATTCCCTGGTCCTTGCAGCAAGTTCCATCACCCGTGTTAAATTCAGCCTTGTACCTTTTGGGCCTTGTCTGGCCTACATATCATTTGCACCATTGCCCAAAGCAACCAATGTACCTGCAATCCAAGCTGTGCAGTTTGAAAGTGTCTGTTTTCTCAATAAGTTTTGTCATCGCTTGTTAAAATTTCCAACCACAAACTAAACAAAGGGAACCAAATACCCTTTTTTTTAAAACCTAAATGAAGCTATTATAAATGGCTGCATGCTGTAATTCTAACAGACAACCTTCTGTTTATGAGATGTGCATCTGTGTGGGAGAGGCAGGTATACTGTCTACAGCTGTCACCAAGAAGAGAGACTGATACTTCTGTTCAGCTAGCTATAAATAACAGCGCACCTGGACAGAAACACAAAGCCAAATCTGCACAGCCAGACTGGCACAGGTAGATGGATGGCAATATGAAGGTATTAATGAGAATCCAGACTGCCAACTCTGCAGATGGCTTGATGTCATCATTATAGAAAGTTATGTGCATTTATGTTAGATTTGGAAAAGATGGAAATTTTCACTTGTGTAACCAGTTTTGGTTCAATTTCAAAATAAAGTATTTGCACTTTTAAAAGTTAAAGATATAGTACTTCTGTGTAAACATATAATTTTGATCAAACTGGCAGCACAGTCATTCCGACTCTCTCCGGATCACAAAATGAGCATCTATTTCTGTCTTCATTTCGACTGAGTTTAATCACGGTATATTTGAGTTTGCCCAAGGTCTCTGCAGTGCATTAATGAGGCGGCACACTGCAGCTATTAGAATGTCATCACTTCCATTCATCAAATCATACAACTAGAAAATAAGGGGTTGGGGGCGGTCCAAAACCGTCTGCATATTTTCTAACTACTCAGCATTCAAAAGAAAAGAAAAAAAAACATAGAAAGAGGTGGATTTTATCAATCAAACCCTCACCAATTTCATTTTTCTGGATGGAGAACAGAGCCTGTGTTTCTCGTAATGAGTCCTTTGGAGATCTTAATCAGAGTAAATGAAATCAGAGGAGGAGGTAAAGTATTAATCATATAATTGTAGTCCCGCTGCTACTTGCTAAATCTGTTTCCACACAAGAGCTGATCTGCATTACCCAATCAATTACTCTACTGGAGATGTCTCAGCCTCTGATCTGGGATTCTCATTAGTAAAAAATCAAGTTCAAAGGGGAATATCTTCAAACCAGAGGTTGCACAATTTAATTGGGGAACATCTGGCCAAAGCTGGAGACTTCACCTACAAAAATATTGCATTTCTTTCCAATTCGCTTCTTCACTGTTAGTTGATGACATTCCCACGTTGTACAGTTTCTAACTGGATAAAATAAAAAGTTTTTTTTATGAGTACAGGGGCGAGTCTAGATTGTCTTTTGTGGTCCTGACTCGTCCCTATGATTATTTTAAACTGAGAAAAGTTTGATTTTCTATTTTTTTTAATAAGCACTGTACAGTAAGTTAACTCCAATTAATGCACTTTTTTTAATGTCTTCCACAAGTTTCTACTTCATTACACCCTGATACTGTTAGCCAAATGAGCTTCCTCTGGCCCGAGCGCCTCGCTGGTGAGGTGTTTGGGGCACGTCCCACTGAGAGGAGACCAAGAGGCAGACCCCGGACCTGCTGGAGAGAATGTATGACAGCTGGCTGGGGAACGACTCAGGAGCTCTGCTATACACGGGAGGAGCCCGGACCAGAACTGTTGCTCCTCCGAGTCGAGAGAAGCCAGATGGGGTGGTTTGGGCATCTGGTTAGGATGCCTGAACATCTTGCTGGTGAGGTTTTTTGGGCATGTCCCATTGGGAAGAGACCCAGAGGTAGGCCCCGGACTCCCGGATGTCTCACAGCTGGACAGAAACCACCTCGGGATCCTCCCTGGTGAGCTGGATGATACAGCTGGGGTGAGAGAAGCTTGGGTTTCCCGTCTGAGGCTGTTGACCTTGCGACCGAGCCCAGATTAGTAGAACGGAAAATGCTCTAAGTACATAAATAAATACATCAAAAAAATTTATTAAAACCAAATCAAAAAGAAATCCAGTCTTTTCATAAACATGTCTAATTTGAGTCAAAATACTACTTCAAATGTCAGAAGTATCCATGTACTATGTCCTACTTAAAATACAGCTTTTACTTTGTCAAAAAATAAACTTACACACCTCTGAACACTCACCAATTACCTCTGCAGAGTGATCAGCACTATCCCTGGATACTCATTAACGCTTTGATCCATATGTCAGGTCTGATTAACACTCTGCAGGTAAAATGACTTTGAATCCCATGAACGGCCTGGGGCACCTCAACCCAATCAACACAGTAAGAAAGCCTAATGTTTTGGAAAGCATCACCCCTCCTTGCAGTGGCTTCTTTCCCCTACAGAGAAGAATCCTTCCTGTACACGCCACATGGAACAGACCGCCTGTTGCATGATGAACGTCTCTATTCAGAGGCCTGGAGGTGCTCTGCAGGCAAAAAAAGTTTGTGAGAAAGTCAAACTTTCATCTTCTTCTTTCGGCTTTTCCCTTTAGGGGTCGCCACAGCAAGTCAGTTTCTTTCATCTAACCCTATCTGCTGCATCCTCTTTGGTCACACCAACTATCTTCATGTCTTCCTTCACTGCATCCATGAACCTCCTCTTTGGCCTTCCTCTAGTCCTCTTTCCTGGTGGTTCCAAACCCAGCATCCTTCTTCATATGTACTCTCTCTCTCCTCTGTACATGCCCAAACCATCTCAGTCTTGCCTCTCGAACTTTATCCCTAAAACCTCTAACATGAGCTGTTCCTCTGATATACTCATTTCCAATCCTGTTCATCCTGGTCACTCCCAGAGAGATCATCAGCATCTTCATCTCTGTTTCCTGTCTTTTCTTCAGTGCTACTGTTTCTAGGCCAAACAGCATGGCTGGTCTCACCATGGTTTTGTACACTTTCCCGTTCATTCTACCTGAAACTCTTCTGTCACACATCACACCTGATACTTTCCTCCACCCGTTCCAGCATGCCTGAACACGCTTCTTCACCTCTTTTCCACACTCTCCATTGCTCTGGACTGTTGATCCTAGATACTTAAAATCTTCCACCTTCTTTATCTCTTCTCCCTGTAACCTCACTTTTCCATTTGGATCTCTCTCATTCACACACATGTACTCTGTTTTACTCTGACTAATCTTCATTCCTCTTCTTTCTACTGCAAACCTCCACCTCTCCAGCTTTTCCTCCACCTCTCCCCTCCTCTCACTACAGATCACAATGTCATCTGAAAAAGTCAAACTTTCATCAAGACTTAAAAAAGCCTTCATTATGTCTTAGTTTGAGCAGACTCCTTTAATCCCTTTTTATTACCAAGAGATTGTATCTGAGATTAAAGAATAAAACTGTTTGATCCTAATTTACCATTGATTTCTGCCCAAGGTGTCTCTTGGGATCTTAAAACGGAGATACACTCATCTTATTTGTACTTGATGAGTTTTTCACTCTCACTAAATCCAACTATTCTAGACGATCCCTCCAAGCTGAACTTTAGAATAAATGGCAGGACTTTGGATCGTCTGTGATTATCTGAAGATTTTTTGTTCATCCCTCCAGGCTGAGAGTAATCAAGTCGCAATTGCTCGTGTTGTAATTCAAAACTCCCATTAGAAATTGTCACAGCCAAGATGGCTGAGTAATAAATCTTAGCCTGACTGAAATATGCATTTTATTAGGAGGTCATTAATGAAAAAGTGGGGTGACTAAAGCTGTGACCAGAATGATCAGTAGATGCTGATTACTGATCGTTTCACACATTGAGAATATTATTGTTTGACCTTCAAGATTTTCTTATAACCTGTTTCGTTCATTTATACAGTAAATGACAATGTCAACACATGAGCACATTGCTGATGGTTTAAAGACACTCTGAAAAGTCCCAATGATTCAGATTTTGTTTTTCTTATTTAAAACTGGTATTCAGCAACAGCAGACAAGTTTTTTATAAACCTGATCTCTCTTTGCCCCTGACTATTTTCAGTCCACTGTAACCAGACAACTTGCAGCTTATCTGAGCTACTGACTCATTCAAGAATGAAAAAAAACCCCCCACATTTTCAAACAGTTCTGCATGCATATAAACAATAAACCTTAAAAAAAGAGACTTTTCTGTTATTTTTAGGCACTAGTTTATTCATAGCATTTCATATAGACGTTTATTCTCCTTCATATTGAGCTTTTTTTTTTTTTAAAGCCAAATATTTAAGTTTGAAAGGTAGCAAATGGAATTTTTGCACTTTAATATCAAATATTAAACTAAAAAAACATAAATAAAAAAATTTGTAGATCAAATTATCCTGGGCCGGGTCACGGGTAACCCAGGCACTAAGATCAAGCTCACCTTACAAGCGATCATGTTTGCGGTTTTCTTCTTCTCCTTTCAGCATGTGCCTTCAGGAGTTGCCACAGCAAGTCAGTTTCTTCCATCTAACCCTATCTGCTGCATCCTCTGGTCACACCAACTATCTTCATGTCTTCCTTCACTGTATCCATGAACCTCCTCTTTGGTCTTCCTCTAGGCCTCTTTCCTGGTGGTTCCAAATCCAGCATCCTTCTTCCGATGTACTCTCTCTCCTCTGCACATGTCCAAACCCTCTCAGTCTGGCCTCTCTGACTTTATCTCCAAAAAATCTGACATATACTGTTCCTCTGATCCTGTCCATCCTGGTCACTCCCAGAGAGATCCTCAGCATCTTCATCTCTGCTACCTCCATCTCTGTTTCCTGTCTTTTCTTCAGTGCTACTGTTTCTAGACCAACAGCATGTCAGGTCTCACCACGGTTTTGTAGTTTCCCTTTCATTTTAGCTGAAACTCTTCTGTCACACATCACACCTGATACTTTTCTCCACCCATTCCAGCCTGCCTTCATATGTTTCTTCACCTCTTTTCCACACTCTACATTGCACTGGACTGTTGATCCTAAGTACTTAAAATTTCCCCCTTCTTTATCTCTTCTCCATGTAACTTCACTTTTTCATTTGGATCCCTCTCCTTTACATAATTATTCCATTCCGTTGTCTTCCATTTATCCTGGGCCGGATCGCGAGGGGTAAAGCCTGAGACGGGAAACCCAGGCTTTCCTCACGCACTAACGTCAAGTTCACCTTATGAGCAGTCATGTTTGTAGTTTTGGAAAAAAACCCACCATGCATAGAACAAGATTGTAAACACTTTGATAGAATCAAATCCAGTTTGGGATCAAATAAAGTAGTTAAAAAAATATATATATTATGTCATGTTAGGACGCTGCATCGGTCCGTCGTGATAAAGAGAGAGCTGAGCCGAAAAGCAAAGCTCTCGATTTACAAGTCGATCTACGTTCCAACCCTCACCTATGGTCACCAGCTGTGGGTGGTGACCGAAAGAATGAGATCGCGGGTACAAGCGGCCGAAATGAGCTTCCTCCGCAGGGTGGCTGGGCTCTCACTCAGAGATCAGGTGAGGAGCTCTGCCATCCGGGAGGAGCTCGGTGTCGAGCCACTCCTCCTCCAAGGTCGAGAGGAGCCAGATGGGGTGGTTCGGGCATCTGGTCAGGATGCCCCCCGAGCGCCTCGCAGGCGAGGTGTTTCAGGCACGTCCCACCAGGAGGAGACCAAGGGGCAGACCCCGGACCCGCTGGAGAGACTATGTCTCACAGCTGGCCGGGGAACAACTTGGGATCCTTCCAGGTGAGCTACAGGATGCAGCCGGGGAGAGAGAGGCCTGGGCTGCCTGTTTGAGGCTGTTGCCCCCGCGACCCGACCTCGGAACAAGCGGAAGATGACGGAACGGAATGTCATGTTCTCAGTTGAACTAAATCAATTGACTTTTGCTAGATATTATTTACAATGTATCCTGTATCTCTTATTTATCCATCTTGTGGGGCAAGTTGCAATTCAGTTGCAGGGGTTCAAGTCTGCCACCTGTAACAAACACTAACCTGCAGATCCTTTGACCACCTTCTGGTATCTTCTGGTGTTCCCTCAACAGTGGGCTAAAAATATGTGAATCTGCGTCTATATGATGTATGTTTTGATGCATTTTTAAATCATACTTCTTCTTATGGTACTTCTCTCCAGCAGCAAAGTCTGGTTGTAAACAGGATCTCTGAGTTTTGAAAAAAGCCAGCAGATGGAAAGAAGCAGGAGACTTGCCTCTCATTATCTGTTCTTCTTCTGGCAGCTCCACTTGCCCGAGTGTCAGCTATCCATCACATCCTGGGGCATAAAGACAGAACATACAGTGCACTCATCAAATCTGCCAACAGCCTGGAAGAAAACACCTATCCTTCCCCAAAAGCCACTGCCAGCTGCAATTAAAGTGCTGCACCATTGCAGGGAGGAAAGAACCCGAGGCCACCTGAAGGTCAGTGAAAAAGCCAATTACCAGCTTGTCATATATTGACGGTCTTAGAAGCAAAACAGCAAGAAGCAACACTTTTCTACTGGCTGCACAAGCCTGGATGATTAGGATGTGGGTGGCAGGAATAAAACTTGCTTTTGGTAACTTTTGTTTTTATTGTTGCACCTAAAAAATGGGTGAAAGTCAAAAGAGTGAGAGGAAGCACAGTTCCACAATCAGACCATGCAGTTTTACATACACGATGCTCAAATTTGTTATAAAAAATAGAACATTTAAGAAAAAAAAACCAACTGTACAAAGAGTTTAGTGGCAGTTTTTGTGGCTAATCAGGGTTTTATTAGCAAAAGTTTTCACAGTGTAGGTTTCTTTGTGTGGAACTTCTGGGATGGAAACTGTTGCTACACAGTAGTTTCATGTTTCCACAACCCGGTTTTAATACCGCCTGCACTTTCGTTGCTAATTAAAGGCACAGTTTGACCATTTTCTTTTAGTGCGCTACCGTTTTGTGTGACTAGATTTAGCCCATAGGACTTGTTTTGGGTTTCCAGTTCAGTGCTGCTTGCGCGCCGCACACTGCCACAGTCTTTGCCGGAGCTGGAGCCTCCGACCGCAGACGCTGGCTCCGTCTCTACGGTAACCAGTTTCCCATTTTCCAAGGTGCTGCTGCTTCCTTTGTGGGTGTGGCGGGAGCGGTGTGGCAGGCTGGCGCTGTCGCTACTGTCCTGCTGCAGCTGGCTTTGATGGCGCTCTCTATACGCCATGTACGCCGCTCGCCTGCTGTTGCGTGCGGCCATGTCGTAATGGTGGTGTCTCCTGCTGGGGGCGCTCTGCACGCTGCCATCCACGCTGGTGGGCACGTCGTAGGCGTATTCTCGCAGGACGGTCAGTCTGCTCGCCCTGTGTGCCCGTGTTCTGTTTTTCTGGTGTCTGCTGGCGTGACCGTTAGCGACTGTGGTTAAATTTCCGATATTGTTCATGGGGTGGAACTGCACCTCCACCGGCGACGCGTGCATTTTTATTTCGTTGTCTAGCGAATGCTCAGTCAGACTAGTGTCCACGACGGCTGGAGCAGAGGCGGATTTGCACTGTGCCGCTTCGGCGTGCAGGTTGGTTAATTTGCTACCGTGGGTAGAATTACGCAAGCTGGGGGCGCTCCTGTTTGTATACGAGGAGTCTGCGCTGCTTTGGCCAAACTTTAGAGACTCTCCGTCTGCTTTGTTGTCGGATCCAGCTGTGGATGTCATCACCACACCTGGCTGAGGCAGGAGAACATCTTCTTGCGCCGTGTACGCTCGCCTTCCTGAGCAACACGCCTGCGACCAGAAACGCCTCATATCTTGCCTGTTGACGCAGTGATGTGCCAACATGAACGCTCCAAGCGCCAGCGCAGCCACCCCAAACAGGCAGGTAAAGGCTAAATCATACGGGTGCTCCCGGGACACTGCCATGGCACCAAACACCCAGAGAGCTGCGTACAACCCTAAAGACCCCGCTGCCCCAACGAGCTGTGCGGCAAAAGTGTGCTCATTTTCCAGGGACGACAGAGGCAAGGTGTGCGGGGAGGACGCTACAGACGAGGACGCCTCGTGTGGTTGAACCTGCAGAGAGAGAGGTTGGCAGTGACCGCTCAGACCATCTGGCCCTCCTTCGCCGCCGGCTGAGAGATGCTGTTGGTCATCGCTGGGCTCCTTTAGCTCGTAACGGCGTTCGGGGTGACGGCGTAACTGGAGCAGAATGCTGAGGAAGTACATGCAGTCCACAAAGACGATGAATCCCGCCGGGCCGTAGAACGCTCCGATGCTCGGCTCCCACGCCATCCAGCAACTAGGAGAATTAGAAGAGAAAAGCGTTCAAATAAGCATGCAAAATGTGTTTAAAAATATCCTCTGAAAAGCTCCTCGGTCTAATTTAACTGCTCCTGTCCAGTTCTATTTAATAACACCGGCTAAATTAATCTGGCTTGCAAAAAATTAATTAAACTCCAAAGACTCAAAGACAGATTCGGTCCAGATTTCTCAATTAGTTTTCAGCGTTATACAATCTAAGCAGCTGCCATCGAAGCTCCCCGAACTGGCAGCAGTCACCGGTTGCTTGGATGCACACATCATTAAAAAGCTTTTATAATCACAACTTTTGGGAATAAACTTTTTTTTAATGAAAAATACACTTTATTTAAAAAAGCAAAATCACACTTTCAGAGTGAAAAGTCTCTGATTGAATGTTTTCATCCAAATAATTGTGATCTGGATGTAAAAATAATTTTCTTACTGTAATTGCAAACAATGCTGAAAATACTTTTTGGTGTTTTTTTTTTAAATGGAAAAAATACAAATAAATCTACAGATAAATAAAAGCGATTTTCAACCGATTGGTGGTGAATAAAGAGTTCTGAAACAATCTCTAGAGATGCTTTGAAGATGTCAAACTTTTTAATCTTCTTCTTTTAGCATTTCCCTTCAGGGGTCACCACAGCAAGTCAGCTTCTTCCATCTAACCCTATCTTCTTAATCCTCTTTGGTCACACCAACTATCTTCATGTCTTCCTTCACTGTATCCATGAACCTCCTCTTTGGTCTTCCTCTAGTCCTCTTTCCTGGTGGTTCCAAACCCAGCAATCTTCTTCCGATGTACTCTCTCTCCTCTGCACATGTCCAAACCATCGCAGTCTGGCCTCTCTGACTTTATTTCCAAAACCTCTAACATGTGCTGTTCCTCTGATCCTGTCCATCCTGGTCACTCCCAGAGAGATCTTCAATTTTCTTATTAAATTTCAAAGACCCAGATTACTTCAAACAAATACTTTCTTATTGAGACTTTATCTGATTAAAACTACATTGATTCGTCGTGGTAAAGAAAGAGCTGAGCCGAAAAGCACATAGATCGACTCGATTTACAAGTCGATCAACGTTCCCACCCTCCCCTATGGTCACCAGCTGTGGGTGGTGACCGAAAGAATAAGATATCTCCCAAGCGTCTCGTTGGCAAGCTGTTTCCGACACGTCCCACTGGGAGGAGACGAAGAGGCAGACCCTGGACCCGCTGGAGAGACTATGTCTCACAGCTGGCCGGGGAAAGACTCGGGGTCCTCCCGGTTGAACTGGAAGATGCAGCGGAGGTGAGAGAAGCCTGGACTTTCCATCTGAGGCTGCTGCCCCAAAGACCCGGCCCCAAATGAGCGGAAGACGACTGAACGGAAAAATTTATAGATGTCAACTTTAAAAGAAAAAAACTTACTACGGTGCATTTATCTGGCTGCCATAGTTTTTTATGTTTGCTGCTGCGGTGATCCCACACACGATGATGGGTATCCCTCCGCCGATTAAGTAGAACCTTTAAAAATAAAAACACTGTTAGAGACTTAAGTTTTAATATTTGTTATTATGTAAGAGGAACAGACAGGATAAGATGGAAAATTAAAAAAAAAAACTTAAGCATCTGCACTGACACCATGTGGCTGGTTTACAAACAAACCACACAAAACCAGAAATCTACACTGTAGTTCAGAAAAAGATCAAAAAAGAAAAACCACAATAACTTGTTTTATATTCATAATGATTGTTTTATTAAAGTCTCAACTCAAACCGCTCAGACACAATGTGATGGTGAATTTTGCCCTTTAGACGTCATGGATCTAACCTGAGCATTGGGCGTGGAGGTGGTGGTGGCTCGTCCAGCTCCTCGTATCGTTTGGCCTTTCGAGTCAGCTGTTTGTAAATGTTACGTGCTGTCACACCCACCCACAGGGCAGTCGCCAAGGTAGAATAGTGCAGCAATATGCCCACCTGGGAAAAAAAATGAACAACTTGACTGGAAGTTAAGGTGAGGAGGCATAGTTTTTGTCTCGTATTCAAAGCAGCAACAAACGTTCCAACCTGCCAAACAGGATGGCTAGCGAGGTATAGCGAGCGTCCTTCTACGCTCTTTTAAACTCAACATTAAAGGGCCCATCTCATGCAAAATGGACTTTCCAGAGTTTTCTAGCTTGTAAGAGTGATGTCCGGGCCTTGTATATGTCACCAAAGGGGTTTCTAGATTGATTTAGCCCGTTTTTCTGTGGATTTCTGGTACGCTCAGACAAAACAACCAATGAGCAGATGTCTAAAGTATGACGCATTTGACGTAGCCAGGACGGACTTCGCACACGCCCCCCTCTGCAGCAAATCCTCACTCCTCACCGCCCGCCCTCCTCACCCGCCTCCACTCCGGCCTTACGCCCTCACAAACTCGCTTTCAACGTCCGATATACAGGCTGGTTCGTTGCTCTGCGTCTTTTTTATTTTCTTGCTTGAAACACGCTTTTTTGATGAATCGACATGATAAAATCTTATTACCAAACCACTACGCACGGGTTTACGCCTGCCTTCCCCCTCCCGCTCAGAGATGGGCGGAGGAATAGCGGCTCAGTGAGAGCAGAGGGCGGAGCTTGTACTTTGTCAGGACGGGCGGGGGGATGAGCGATACCCGGCCTTTCATAGTTCCGGTTCTGTGACTGCGCTCCACCAAATCAATATATTTTCATAACTATGGTGTAATGCATGTTGCAAACCCCACATTTTGCATGTGTATGTGGATAGGATACAATGTGAAAAGAGTTATTTTGCATGAGATGGGCCCTTTAAACTTTTAGTGATGTGCATGAGGAGGAAGACTAACTTTTTCTCCTTGAGAAACAATTTAAAGCTACGCTAGGTTTATGATCGCTTCCAATGCGGTTCGTGTTGGTGTTCGATGTGTGCATACTGTTCTCACCGCTTGGCACACGCTTGCGTATCGTGTCTGATTGATACCACCGACAAAAACCCCACAGGTGAGGGAGATGTGGAAGCTGAGGTTCACCAACATGTGCCAGAACTTACGGCTCACACGGACTGATCTGTTCAACAAGGACGTGTTAAAAAGGGCGAGAAAAAGCAAGAAAAATGTGTGGATGCGCTCGTGGTTTTCAGTCAAATGAATTAAACATGCATACTATTATTGTCTCACCTGTGATGGTAGATGTAGCTGATAATTATGGTGTAGAGACAGATGAGCAGAATTATAGTTGTCGCGTAGATGACTGGATGCAGGGGCTGGTTTTTTGGAGTGAAAAACTCCACGCTGCTAAGATCCTGTTACAGAGATGAGAATATTCACACCGTGCTATTATAATATCACTGCAACATCACATCAGGAGCCTTACATACCATTAGCAGACCATAGTTGCCCAGAGAGTTGCAGGATATGGTTGTGAAGTTATCCTGATGCTCTAGGATGCGACAACCATCACTTTTCCACCCTCCCTGACCGCCCGCCAAGCTGAAGTTCCAACTAGCGGACACGGCGTCCGAGCCACGGGCAAAACGTCGCAGGGTGATGTTTATAGGGCTCTTCAAGACACGTAGAGACATCCCATCTGATGGAAGGCAATAATTTATGCTGATTATAATTCTCAACAAGTTAAATTTAGAAGGTGTTTGACTTACCTATTTTAGCCATAATAACAGGTGTGGCCACGCTCCTTTTCTTCCCTCCATCAGCCAGCAGGGAGGTGTTGCCGGTGGAAGGAAAAAACTTTCCGTTTTTAAAGCCGAGAAGGTGCAGTTTGAACACAGCGTCCTCGTGTTGTCCCGGTACAACAGCTTGGTTAAAAAGAGACTGAGGGAGCTGGAGAGAAGCCTCCACCATAATGTTCTGCAAGGACAACAAAACAGAATTAGGTGAAAAAAAATCACAACACTTCACATCCTCCATCCTTTTATTTTAATGTCCTTTTTATTTTAACACATGGGTGTAGTTTGATCTTGCCAGACCATCTGCGGTCGATAAGACTTTCTTTTGGCACCAAAAGTTCTAAACGAATCCGTGTGCAAATCATTCCAACAACTTTATTTCTTACTATATTTTTCCGTGCACGTAATTTTCTCTCTTTACACATTTAATGGATTTGATTGTTTGGACTGTCCGGCTGAGTTTCCAGCCATGTAGCATCATCAGACTTTTTAGTCACCTTGTGAAAGACGCTGTAGAAGGAGCTGGTGGTGTTGCATTTAAACGTCAGCTGACGGTCCTGACCAGGGGTCCGCTCCGGACTCGGCCTCTGAAATAACATGCAGGTCATTCCGTTCCAGTCGCTGGCTCTGACCGCATGGGCTTCCAGTGCGATGTTAGGGGATGTCTGAGGAAAATAGAAAATGCTGAAAGGAAATCTGCATTGGATTACATTTTCAGAAAATGAGATTCTATTACTGCTTACCAGAGAGAAAGCCTGCGCCGTGGCCAGGCGGTAGACGGCAATTTTCTGCAGGCAGGCGATGATGCGGGTGCAAGCAGTGGCTTCGCGTTGAGCCATCCATAGGACTCTCTCATCGGCAAGCATTAAGTTACTAGCCATGCTAACCATTACCTCACCCAGCTGAGAAAATACAGAGAAAACATTTAGTGCACAAATACATTAGATTGAATAAATAAAATTATGACTTACATCTTTAAACTTTTCCACAAACTTTCCGAACTTCTCAATCATCTCAGCCACAAAAATAATGTCCATCTTGTCGGAGAAATTAGCAGCATCGATCGTGTAAAGCAGCAGGCGCCGGGCTCGTGTCACCACGTTGCTCTCGTTCAGAGGCATCTGGATGAAAATGAAAGCAGAAAAGTCATTTACATCAAAGTGGGGAGTATGTTGCAAATGTGCCACGAGAAAAATTGTATTGAGAACAATGATGAGTGGTAATGTGGTAGAGACCTGGTTGATGACGTAAAGAAATCTTGTGACGTCTTTCTGAAACTGGCAGTTGGAATAGTCTTCCTCTGCCCACAGCCCATCACGGTTACAGTAGCGCCACGCCTGCTGTTCTTCAGAGCTGCCGGAGTAAGTGCCCGCGCTGGATGGGAGTCGGTTGCACGAAAGGTAGGCTTTGATTCCCGCCAGAGTGCGCGGCCATCTGCAAAAGATCGACATATTGTCATGATTTGTGTCACTTTCTGTGTGAGAAATGAGCAGCAATGTGTGTAAAACTTATTTGTGCAGATACAGCTTTTCACCAGAAGGTGGTGGTGCTTCCACAATATCGAAACTTGCACCAGTACAAAACGATAGAATCAAACTACATCTTGATGGTCAAATAACATAACTTTAAAAATTTTTATCAATCAACTTAATTATTGAGGCGGTCATTCTGTCATTTATAAGTTCCTAAAAGGGCACAGTTTTTTATTTTCTCACCTGAACTCTCCTTTGTTATTAGAAACCCGTTCAGGAACGCAATATTTGGCTGAACTCTGCAAAACCACAATATGGACAGTCCTGGTGGTGTTTCCTCTGCTTGTTCGGACTCGGCACTCCCAAGTCCCCGTAAAACCAGGCTGAATGTTTGAGATGGTCAGAGCGCTGATGGAAAACACGAGATGGCAAAAGAAATATTGTTACTCAAACTGATTTGAACAAATTCTTGTGGAAAAAAAAAAGAAAGAAGTTATATTGATTAATAACGTGATCGTACCTGGCGATCAGGGAGCAGTTCTGCATGACACGCTTTTCAATGAAAATACCCTGAGTGGCGTCGGGTTTGACCATGTGGCCGTTTTGGTACCACAGCACCTGCATGTCTTCAGCCACCAGGGAAGCCTGGCATTGGAAAGGCAAGCTGTCCCCCTGGAAAACGACTTGACGGTGGGATGGGGTCAGCTGGAAGGAGGGCAGCTCAAGTGGAGCATCTAGAAAAGATGAGGGGAAAAAAAGTCGTAAAAATAATTTCAAACTCTTTCTTCCAATTTTTTCTCAAAAAAGCTAAAGTTGCATCAAAATATTAGTAAGCTATAGAGCTGTTTGATTTTTTTTCTAAAATGGAAAAGCTAAGTTGTGTGTTTCATAAATCCCCCAGTGAGATGAGTGTAGAACTGATAAGAAACGAGCGAGTGCAAACAAAGGTGGCAAGCCCTTGTCTTATCTTCTGTGTCATTGCACATGCACCTATTCCCCAAACATACATGCTCTGCAGATAACGAAAAAGAAACATTAAAGATACAGCACACTGTTTGTGCCACTATGCAAATAAGTATCTGAACACCCTGAAATTTTGCAAGTTCTCCCACTCAATTGATAAGACCTCAACTATGGAAGTAGCCAAAAAAATATCCAAAGTCCCCGGAGACAAAATTGTAACCTTCCACGAGACAGAACCGGGCAATTCAATTTTATTTGTATGGCCCAAAATCACAGAATTTCCGTCTCAATGGGCTTCACAAGAAAAAGAGGAATGTATAAACACAAATACACAGCAAGAAAAATAACTAACAAATGCTAACTAAACAAGACTTGGACATTTATGCCCTTAGACTCTCCTTCTCGGTGAGGAAAAACTCCTAAAAAACCCATCAGTGGAGAAAAATAAGAAACCTCGTGGGGATCCACATGAAAGAGAGATCCCTCCCCCGGGACGAGCAACCAATGTGTCAAAAATTATTGTTTAAATATTAGCTTATTCTACTGTACTGTACTGCAATGGGACAATTACCAAGTGGCTTGCTGAAAATTCAACACAAGGTGTCCAAATACATATGAGGCGTTTGAATACTTATTTAAAATGATGTGTTAGGGTTCTTACCACAGGTGAGAAGCTTTGCCTCAATCGAGGTGATCAACTGACCCTGAAGAGACTGCGGGTAGGAGCATTTGGTGTTCTTTACAGCAATGTTTCTCTCTTTGATCCAACTCAGGAGCCAGAGGAGGTTGCAGTCACAAAGCAAGTAGGGTGTCTGAAACTCTCTGGAGACAAACCAGGAAACAAACCAACAGTCCAAATGGGAAAAGCAGATAAAAAACTTTCTTTTGTAAGACTTCCAAATAAACTTACAATGACTTCAGAGAAACCAAGCTGTCAAATGTCCCCTGAGTTATTGAAGAGAACATGTTGCCTGAAAGGTTTCTGTAAAATGAACAGATTAAGATTTTTAGTTTATTAAAACAGATATATGTCTTTATATTTATTTTTCAAGTTACGGTATATGTAAAAAAAAAAACACTTACAGCCTGATGAGACTGGCAAGACCTTTAAAGATGTCTCCATTAAGACAGCTAATGCTATTGTTGGACAGGTCTCTGTAACACACAAATTTTATGTTTTAAAGGTCACATCTCATGCATCATAACTCTTTTCCTCATCATATTTTATGCACATACACAATCACAATTTGGGTTTTGGGACATCCAGTACACAACAGTTATGATATCTTACTGACTTATAGAGATTTTCTAAAAACCAGAAAATGTAAAAGCCTGACTGTTGCTCATCCCCCACCCATCGTGAGATCATGATGCTTGCTCGGCGTCCAAAATTTAATATGAGCCCTGAGTAAATAGCTCAGGGTATAATGTATCATCAATGTAGTTAACGTCATCACTGTGGCACATAATAGAGAGAGACAGAAATACTACTGGTAATACTTTTTTAAAATCACTGTTTCATTCCAAAAACTACTTTGGTGATAAGGCCCACATATCACTATAAGAGGGTAAAAGCCCTGAAAAGTTTATTTTGTATTAGATTGCACTTTTAAGTGAAACACATGAAACAATTTCAGCGTTCTTAGTGATCAAGAAGACTTCAGTTTTGTTTTAAAAAAGCACTCATTTTGCAAGCAAGCAAGTCAGAGTATGTCTAACAAAAAAAATCTGACAGATTTACAGTCAGTAAAGTGGTATTAGATGAAATCTATGCGCCCCTGCAGGGGGATACTGCACACATCAAAGCTGCACAAACACAGCGGGAGGCCATTAATCACCTCTGATCAGTGTCAAACATATTAAAAGGACGTGGATTCTTCACAGATCTGAGCTGACGTGTCATCTCTGGCAAACATCAAACACAAGTGCCCGGCGCACCTGACGTATTTCATACGGAAGAGACGGATGCAATTATACGAGGCTGGGGAAAACCGTCTTTTCCAACGAGGACAAGAAAAGTGGGGAAATACAAGATGTTCAACTGTGATGGCAGTGTCCAGGGACATATGTTAGGTTGATTGGCCACTGGGAAATTCCCCCCAGATATGAGTGAGTGTGGATGATTGTCTGTGTGAGTCGCCTCGCAACAGACTGGCAACTTGTTTGGGGTGTACCCTGCCTCTCGCCTGAAATCAGCTGGGATGAGGATGGGTTCAGAAGATGACCAACTGAAATAGGACCAATTTAAAGAATCCAGAAAACCTTTAGTTGTCCTACAATGGGGTCATTTCTAATCAAAATAAAGGGGATCGGAGCCCTGAACAAAATAATAGCAACATATAAAATCACAACTAAAATATAACAGGGAGGAGACGGCAGCTCAGTGGTTAGAGCGTTCGCGCGCGGACTGGAAGGTCGCAGGTTTGCGTCCCACAGAGAGCACGTCCAGGGTCCTTGGAGAAGACACCTAACCCCTGCTTCTCCCACCATTGGCGCCGTCGAAGGGCAGCCTGCTGCGGTGTAAGGGCAGCCTGCTGCGGTGTAAGGGCAGCCTGCTGCGGTGCACACAAATTTCCCCAGTGAGGGATGACTGGAGTAATTAATTAATTTATTTTATTTAACAAGTTGTTCAAATTGAGAGAACATAGAGTCATAAGATAATTATTTGCTGATTTGAAATTCCTTCACTGACGACAATAAAATACAATCAAATTTTTCCAACGTTGAGATTCCTTTGAACTCCATCTGAATAAATGTGAAGTATTATTAAGAAATTATGACATTCATTAGAAGAAAGTCCAAACATTAAAAAAAAGCAGGAGAAACACGTAGACAAAACCTTTTTTTTTAAACCTACTTTCAGTCGTTAGCTTGATAAAAGCTTGAACACACATTCCTCTGGGAATGATCCAATCATTACAAAGAATGAAGAGAAGAAACTGGATCCTGGGAGAGAAGACACATCATCCGTTCTCACTAGTTGAGCAATGTCCTGAGGTGGTGTACCAGGCTCTAACTCCCTGGCATGTGATGTAATTATCACTGTCGTTCTTTAAGGTGGGATTCTCTATCTAGGGGTATTAATTCGACTTGAAAGTAGTGAATCAGCAACTGGTTTTAAGCTTGCCAACTTGGTAAAGCCTTTTGTATCCTGGAAGGTTAAAGCAGAATAAGTGAAAAGCTTTTCAAAGTTTAACTTAGATTCACAGAGAACCACCAGTGCACGTAGGGAAACTTAAAACAAGCCAGATAATCTCATCATTCATTCTGGTGGAAATATTTACGTCCTGAGTTACACGTTATAGAAGCAAATCGATCCTCTTATTGAATAATTTTTTGCCAAGCGTTGCTTTTTATCCACAGGCGAGCAAACAATATCAGCAAGAAGAGGATTTGAGTGCATCGGTTGGTGTGTGTGATATGAAGAGCAGAAGCAAAAATAGCCTGATGTGATTAGCTTTAAGTAGAGGCTCCAGCTGTTGGAGGAATGCAGAGTAAAAGGGGGGTGGTGGCTAAAGGAATCTGTGGTTAAAGAAGGGGTGTTAAAGCCACAACCTATCCTGGACCCTACCCTGTACTTTTAAATAGTAAGATACAATGAGATCATAGAGTAGGACTTGTCTTGGCCATTTTGGTGACCAGACTACTATTGACCCTTGATCTTGGGAAAACGGGTGCGTCTGACCTCTGCTAAAATAGCCTTCTTCTGGCAAAGGGAAAGAAATTAAACACAAGTTGTTGTTTATTTCAAAGAGGGAAAATTACTCTGCACTCGGGCCTGACTAATTTATCAATAGGCCACACTCATGCGAGGCATCAGTAATCAGCAAATATGTTGCAAATTGACGCCGATTGATTTCAGTCTGTAAGTCCATCCGCCAAATCCTCAGATCTTGTAAACGCACCACCATGTGACTTCACGCGCACCGCTGGCAGTGTTGACTCTACACTGACGGTGATAGAAAAACAGATCATATACATCTTGGTCAATATATGTTTTGGATCTATTTTATATAATCCTAATGCTTGAATGTATTCGCTTGAAGAAGTTTGTTTCTACAATTTAAGTAAATAAACTTTTGTATGTAGAAGAAATACAGTGTTCTAAATGGAATAAATAGCCAACGCTAGTACAGACAATGCATAATTTGTTTTGGCTGTGGTTGCATTTAAATGATATAGTTTAAAACAGAATTTTAATCATTTGAATTCTATTAAATTTACTAGTTTTACACGATTTACAAGTCGATCTACGTTCCAACCCTCACCTATGGTCACCAGCTGTGGGTGGTGACCGAAAGAATGAGATCGCGGGTACAAGCGACCGAAATGAGCTTCCTCCGCAGGGTGGCTGGGCTCTCACTCAGAGATCGGATGAGGAGCTCTGCCATCCGGGAGGAGCTCGGTGTCGAGCCGCTCCTCCTCCAGGTTGAGAGGAGCCAGATGGGGAGGTTCGGGCATCTGGTCAGGATGCCCACCGAGCGCCTCGCATGCGAAACATTTCGGGCACATCCCACCGGTGTTTTTCTATTATTCATTAAACGCACACAAAATTCTTTGAAAGTGTCCGATTGATTGGAAATTGAAAGTTTGCGGATTTGCATCCCACTGAGTTCACGTCTAGGGTCCTTGGAGAAGACACCTAACCATTGGTGGCAGCCTGCTGCGGTGTAGTGCAGCACACAAATTTTCCAGTCAGGGATTAATAAAGATATTAAAAAAAAATCTGCTTTTGAAATGATACGGTGAAAGGGAGGGGGTGGTAGTTACGGTGTGTTCCTGCCGCCCAAACATCCAGCATTCAAAATTGCATGCGTCACGTAATTTTATACACGTCACTAAGTGGATTCCCACACTTCAACAGCAACCTTACCAAAAGGGCAAAATTCATATGCTTGAACAAACATGTTTTGGAGAACATCACTTTGTCAAAGCTGAAAGCTGTGTGATTGGTTGTTGCTGCCCCATTTGAGCACAAAAATTCTAATTTTCCTAAATCAGCTGGGATGCGGTTTTCTGCGCAATTATGAAGTGAACTGTAAGTGCACACGCCCAAAACTTGTTGCACTACATGCAAAAAGGTTGCAAATTCACACAAGGCTTGCTAACATGTGAACAAAGGTACGATTAGTAGAAAGTACCGATACCACTTTAGCTGTAGAGGTAGCACAAAAGTACCGAGCCAGCCTTCTGCGGCGCCATCTTGGAGGCCTACATACATTACACCAAGCTATAGTTTGGTAGTTTTAGCTACAGCTTGGTATAATGCATCTGTCCTTATGAGGTTAGTGTTTTTTTTGTGCACTGCCCCTGTCTTTTGATTACATAAAAAAAAGACATACCATTGACTTTTTACTTAAACTGGATGCCTATTGGTGCCTGACGTTGGTCCAGTATAAATGTAGTTTTTAAAAAAAAAAAACAACAGTTCAAAACACAAATTACACAATCAATTAAGTGCTTACCAAATTTAGTTTGGAATCTAAGTTTTAAAAAAGTTCTCGCTGACTTATTTCTGTGCTTTAACTTCCGACATGTGTTTGTACAGCTAATCTTCTTTTGCAGCCCTGGTGCACGTTTTTATACCTCCTCCCACGGAATGTGGTGGAGACATTAAGAAAATGGGCTGTCTGTGCACCAGTGCTTCCATAATAGTTTTTAAAGGGATATCTCCCAACCACTGAGATTTAAAAAAACTGACCATGTTACTCAGTACCCACTTTAGATTAACTGACTTGGTTTTCAGGGTCATGCCACCAAAAGTCCAGATTATAAGGGTGGTGGGCACAAATTTTTGTGAACATATCGTGCAAACCACTAAAGGAATTTTAATGAAACCGCCCACAATTACTCAGTACCAACTATAGATAAACTTAATAATTTAACTACTTGTTGTCTTATCTATAGTGAGTGTACCACAGTCCTTTGAATTAGTCTATAAAAATGTCTATTTTTGGAAATTCCTACAATAAGTTCAAATGATACGTTTTGATAACACAATAACAAAAAAATAATTGTCCTATTAGTTCACATAGACCTCAAACATTTATTATTAATAAAGTTTGTGATGTCTGGCAGACAGATGCATACTGTTCAAAACCTCAATGATATTGTATTCTTGTAAAAGATACATTTGTTTTGTTAAAGATTGAAAAGTTGTGTATTTTGGTTGAAAAAGTAAGGTATTGACCAAAATACACAATCTGACACAAGTTGGGTTTTAAATTGTGACAAACTAGATTTTATCCGTTCCGTCATCTTCCGCTTGTTCCGGGGTCGGATCGGGGGGGCAACAGCCTTAAGCGGCCAGCCCAGGCCTCTCTCTCCCCGGCTGCATCCTCTAGCTCACCTGGAAGGATCCCAAGTCGTTCCCCGGCCAGCTGTGAGATAGTCTCTCCAGCGGGTCCGGGGTCTGCCCCTTGGTCTCCTCCCGGTGGGACATACCCGAAACACCTCGCCTGCGAGGCGCTCGGGGGGCATCCTGACCAGATGCCCGAACTACCCCATCTGGCTTCTCTCGACTCGGAGGAGGAGCGGCTCGACACCGAGCTCCTCTCGGATGGCAGAGCTCCTCACCCGATCTGAGTGAGAGCCCAGCCACCCTGCGGAGGAAGCTCATTTCGGCCGCTTGTACCCGCGATCTCATTCTTTCGGTCACCACCCACAGCTGGTGACCATAGGTGAGGGTTGGAACGTAGATCGACTTGTAAATCGAGAGCTTTGCTTTTCGGCTCAGCTCTCTCTTTATCACGACGGACCGATGCAGCGTCCTAACATGACATAATATATATATTTTTTTTATAACTACTTTATTTGATCCCAAACTGGATTTGATTCTATCAAAGTGTTTACAATCTTGTTCTATGCATGGTGGGTTTTTTTCCAAAACTACAAACATGACTGCTCATAAGGTGAACTTGACGTTAGTGCGTGAGGAAAGCCTGGGTTTCCCGTCTCAGGCTTTACCCCTCGCGATCCGGCCCAGGATAAATGGAAGACAACGGCCTTTTCCGGGCGAGGACTATGGTCTCGGATTTGGAGGCGCTAATTTTATCCATGATTTACTATTTTATTTTTAGTCAATAAATCATACAGTAATCCAAATTTGTGTCGATGATATAATAAAGTTTTGGTGGAAAAAATATTGTCATTTTCATCACTTAAAACCAAGTTTAAAACAACTGGTTGTACTTCTTTAATAATTCTGTGCAGCTTCAGCAAAAAGAAAAAAAAATCCAATTACCAACTTGTTTATAGCTTCTGGGAAACAAAATCCCTGTATGACGTGTTACCTCGTAAAGCAAGACAAACATTGGATGTGCAAAGCGGTTTTTATCCCAATTTCTCTAAGTTCCCATGCTATGAAAAACTAATACGGACAGTTTGAAGGAGAGATTTAAAAGCCTTTTTACAACTGGGTGATTGCATGTCGTTTTTACACGACTAAAAACAAAGAATGTTTACACTCCCTGGGTCTGGGAAACCCTCATGCTTTTGGTGTTGTTCTTGCCACTTCCTTACTTCCCCTAAGGACAGTCTAGTGAGAGGCGACTACTCTTTCAGATAATCCCAGGACGCTGGAGAGGACAATTAAATGAGGCTATTCTTAGACTAAACCAAACTGACCCCTATAAAAAATTTCCACGTGAGGTTTCAGATCTCTGTGAAGAGAAGAAGGTTTAGTTTTAATATGCTGAGGACGAATGATTGGGAGTGTGGCGTGAACATGCGTTTGAAGGGGAGGAGGAAATGAGATGAACTCAGCCAAGCAGCCGAGGGCCTTCCCGTTGCGCTCTTGTTGCTTCACAGCAGCGGCCAAGTTCAAGTTTATATTGGCAGCGATTGGGTAGAGAAACCATTCCAATTCCTGCTGTGTTCGTAGTTCATTTTTAAATGCTTATACACACTTACAGACAAACACACAACTGACCTATACAGAAGCAGACCACATAAGAAGTAAGGAATTTCAGTTTTGTCTATCCAAAACAGTCAAATTATCCATGACTAATGGTCATCAACAATTAATACTTATTTATTTACCCTTTTCTTTTTGTCCCAGACTGTGTGGAAGTATACAAGACCTCATATGGTGGGTTTTTTGGCACAAAGACAGACAAAACAAACAAGTAGAAATAGACTCTCATTTAACTATGCTACTTTATGGACACTGCACTCACTATAAACTCTCACTCATCTTCTTGGCCTTATGTTTCCCTCCCGATGGGCTTTTGTTCTGGATTTGAAGGAGATGTGGTCTATTAGCCATCCCATCACTATGTAATAACGAAGGAATTTAGAGCAACAGCCAAGTGTGAACTGTCCTGAGCATGTGACAAAAAAAATATTACCCAAACTTCCCATGAACAAAAAGGAAAGCTTTTGTTTGGTAGATGAGTTTTTTATTTTAATAATACCCCAAATCTGCTGACGGACGCTGCATCGGTCCATCGTGGTAAAGAGAGAGCTGAGATGAAAAGCGAAGCTCTCGATTTACAAGTCGATCTACGTTCCTACCCTCACCATGGTAACCAGGAACTACGTTCCTACCCTCACCATGGTAAACAGGATATACGTTCCTACTCTCACCTATGGTCACCAGCTGTGGGTGATGACCGATAGAATGAGATCGCGGATACAAGCGGCCGAAATGAGCTTCCTCCGCAGGGTCGCTGGGCCCTCACTAAGAGATCGGGTGAGGAGCTCTGCCATCCGGGAGGAGCTCGGTGTCGAGACGCTCCTCCTCCAGGTCGAGAGGAGCCAGATGGGGTGGTTCGGGCATCTGGTCAGGATGCCCCCGTCGCAGGTGGGGGCATCCCCCCACCCCCAGACGCCTCGCGGGCGAGGGGTTTCGGGCACGTCACACCGGGAGGAGACCAAGGGGCAGACACCGGATCCGCTGGAGAGACTATGTCTCACAGCTGGCTGGGGAACGTCTTAGGATCCTTCCGGGTGAGCTGGAGAATGCAGCCGGGGAGAGAGAGGCCTGGGCTGCCCGTTTGAGGCTGTTGCCCCCGCAACCCGACCCTGGAACAAACGGAAGATGACGGAACGGAACAAATCTGTGAACCTACTCTTGATCTCTGTTTGGATCGTAAATGCTAACTTTGTGGTGCTATTTGCTCACATGGACAACAGGAGGGCTACGTACCAACTTGTCTAAAATGAAAGAATAATATGTGAAGAAAAACAGTTCCTTTAACAGTTTTATATCTCAAAACCACAAAATAATAAAAACATTTAGGACAGCAGCCCTGAACAGGGCCCCGTTTCAAGAAGGAGGATTTGTGGAAACTCAAAGTTTGTTGACCCCAGAATGTGGAAAACTCAGACTTTTTGGTTTCAGAAAGGGAGGTAACTTAAACCAGTAAACTCTGGGTTAGTTAAGCCGGTTTCAAGAAGAGAGTTAATCAAAACTCAGAGTCGGTAACTAGGGCAACTGACTCAGCAAACCAAACCTGGTCGGTAGCAGGTTTACTTGAGGAAACCCAGAGTTTCTCTTGGTCTCCGCTCCTTTTTAAAGTGAACAGGGTTTAAATACGCCTTCCTCGTTCAATCTGTTTGTACATTAATGGATAAATTGCAAAAATTTCTCCGATGAAGGAAAAATAATGTAAAAAAAAAAAAAAACCCCACATGTTTCCTTCACGCAGAGACTAAAATGACATGTCCTTTTCTAGATCATCCTGTAGATGAGGACGCTGGATTAATTCACAGGGAATTGAATTTATGCCACAAAATAATTTTGAGACCACGAGTTAATTTTCTATCATCTCTTCATTCATGTTTATTTGAGCGGTATCGTTTTTCTTGAGACTCCATGACATACATTAATAATCTTATCCATCCGTACATCAGACACATCACACACTCATGTATCGCGTGTTGCGTTACGGTTTTTTTTCTTTATAAAGTTGGAGATGCTGAGCACGTTAGTGCGGCCACAGTGTTCAGCTGCTGCACTAATAGACTTAATTATTTAATAAAGTCAGGTGGTCTACCTGTGATCTATGACATCATCATGTTTTACCTGTTTGAATTATGGTTTTATTTTTCATGTTCTTTTAATGCCGACAGGATTATTTATAGAACTACATCAGTGTTGGTAAAGTTTAAAAACACATTTAGATTTATGTATTTATTGTTCTCCATAAAATGTATTTCATCATAGAATTATTGTAACTGTAAAAATCCCACCTCATCCACAACGGGAAGTTTAAAAAGAACTTTAATTCATACAAATATTGAGCTTTTATTTAATTACTGAAGTAATTTCTTAAATGATTGAAAAATTAAGAATGATTTCCTATTTTACTGGAATATGACTACAATAAAATTTATATATATCATTTGGTCACACATATATATAAATGTGTATATATACATATCCACACACTTTATTCATACCTCAATGGTAAAATTTGGGTGCTGCCGTCAGCTCAGTGGGATTCGATCCCTCAAACTTCCAGTCCACAGGTGAACGTTCTACCGCTGAGCTACCGGCTCACCCCAGTGCTACCATTATTCAGTAATTAGTTACGCCGAACACTATGATTAAATGTAAACTTATGTATTTCCTCTAGGAGCTCTTTCCACCCAGGCTTTTTCTCTCTCTTTGGAGGAAGATGCTTCCAGACATTTTTTAAATAAAAAATGAGCTCATACTGTCTGTATGTCTGCAGTAGGACATCCAGCTCTGTCTGTTAGAAATATTCAGACCTCTTTGTTTACTCATGTTTCCATGATGACTTCTAATGTCTGCACTCCATTGATCAGGGCTTTTTATTCTCAAGGTGCATTTTCTAAACTCTGAGTCAATCAACTTGAAGTTGATTAATCCAACTATTTTCAGTTGATCTGAAACCGAAAACTCAGAGTTTTCAATCTCAGAGTTGACCAACTCAAGGTTTAGATTTAAACTCAAAGTTTGTTGAACTTCCTTCTTGAAACGGGCCCCAGATAGTGTTTCACATCCCTGAGCATGTATTTTGATATATAGTTGCAATAAAACCATCCCAGATTGCCAAGGGCAGGGAAATGTGCAAAGAGAGTGCCAGCAATTTGACTACCAGAGTTTTAAGCTCATCGAGTTGCAGCTTTAAGGTGATATTTAAATCGACTGGTTTAGTGGTTCTAAACTAGATTAAAAACATTACACAAATGGACGTTCTTTGAGAAAGCTACTTTGACAAAAAATGAACGAAATTTTTTTTAACATTATTTTAACATTCAAAGATAAAAATCTGAAAACTGACACTCAAACCTAGTGAAAAAAAATTCCCAGCAAACAGACAACCTCCAGGGAACGTTAGCCTGAAGTTCTCTAAAGGTTTGTTTTTACCTAACCAAAAACTATCATTCGCTAAACGTTAGTTGGTGGTTATGTTCGAACCTACCATATTTTCTGCAATATAGGGCGCACCTTCAATAAATGACATTTTAAAAAACTTTTTCCATATATACGGCGCACCACATTATAAGGCGCTACAGTAAAGGCTGTTCAACTTTGTCCTCTAACTGTGGCCATCTCGCTTTGTTCCCGCGTAAACTCTGTTTAGTCTTGTTTACTTGGCGCAGCGCATCCTCTTGCTTCCTCCACTTCCCCACCATTGATTCATTGATGTTAAACTCTCTCGCTGCGGCTCTATTCCCCTGTTCTAATGCGTGACCAATCACCTTGAGTTTAAACTCTGCGGTGTAACAGTGTCTCTTGGTAGGAGACATACGGGGGAAATGGAGTCGGCGGCTGCTTACCGCAGTTGCGACACCTGTTGTAGCTCAATATTAATCCATATATGAGGCACTCCGGGTTAAAAGGCACATCGTGGACTTTAGAGAAAAGTTAAGGTTTTTAGGTGCGCCTTATAGTGCGGAAAATACGGTAACCTTCCCAGAATGTTTAGAGAACTAAATTCCAATTGTTATTGTTAAAACTAAGGTCAGAAGAACGTTCTGAAAACCAAAAAATACCGTTTCACAACTGTCATAAAACCTTATATTTGAACCTTTAGAGAACCAAAAACAACCTTTAAGGAACATTCTGCTAACCTTTGAAAAACCTTCCCAGAACATTCTGGGGATGTTAAATTGTTAACTGGGTTTGGATTGATTGTGTGAGGAAAAAATCAAGAGTGAAATCCCAAATGAAACATCCAAGAGAATGTGGAACACAAACACACTTTTGAACACAACAATTGACACAATTTTACCCCTACTTACAGTCTTTTCAGTGCTGGCAGACCAAGAAAGGCCCCTGGTTCAATTCGGCTGATCATGTTACTCCGCACGTCCCTGTGGGACAAAAGGGAAACAGATTTTAGAACAGGTGTAACTCAAAAAATAACACTGACTGTATGAGCTCTGCTAATTAATGATACGATTCATTCTTTTTCGGTTACATACATAAAAGTAAAACTTATTTTTTTAGTTTTAAGGAAACCCAAACAAGTTTAGTAAAGTAATGTATTGCGATAATGACATATAATGGGTGTATTTATTTATTTATTCATTAAAAGAATCAAGAAAAAGTCATTATTTTATGTAAGCATGTTGATTTGAAGGAGATGTGGCCTATAAGCCATCCGATCACCATGGAATAACAAAAGAATTTAGAGCACCAGAGCCAAGTGTGAACCGTCCTAAGCATGTGACAAAAAAAAAAAAAACAGAACAAAGATGTATTGAAACTGATCTTTGGTTAAACATAATTGCTGTATTAATATTTCCGGTTTGTATAACAAGCCTGCATTTTGAATTTATTTCACCCAGACTGCAGAAGAAACTTTCCCACATTTATCATCCTGTTTTTTAAAGATTATAAGACAGACTACAATTTTTCTGATGCCGTTTGATTTTATCTTGAAACAAACTGTCAGTGGCGAACTCTGAATACTTTGAAAGCTTTCTCTGCTACATTACACAATATCTCAATTTTATTCTGGCCATTAATCTATACAAAATATTCTAGAACGCTAGTCAGCCATAAACTCAATGGATTTGTGAAAACCCACAAGCTATTAGTTTTGTTTTTTTTTGCACGATATATGTTCGATCCTGAGGTCACCAAACTGGATCCCTCCAACGTCTCGGCTGCACCTAGATATTCTGTCCCTAAAAGTGATGAACTGCTTTTTGCGGATGATGTGGTCCTGTTGGCTTCATCGGACCATGATCTCCAGCTCTCACTGGATCGATTTGCTGCAGAGTGTGAAGCGGCCGGGATGGGAATTAGCGCCTCCAAATCCAAGACAATGGTCCTCGCCCGGAAAAGGGTGGAATGCCCCCTGCGGGTCAGGGTCCTGCCCCAAGTGGAGGAGTTTAAGTATCTCGGGGTCTTGTTCACAAGTGGGGGAAGGATGGAGCGGGAGATCGACAGGCTGATCGGTGCGGCGTCAGCAATAACTAGGACGCTGCATCGGTCCGTCGTGGGAAAGAGAGAGCTGAGCCGAAAAGCAAAGCTCTCGATTTACAAGTTGATCTACGTTCCAACCCTCACCTATGGTCACCAGCTGTGGGTGGTGACCGAAAGAATGAGATCGCGGGTACAAGCGGCCGAAATGAGCTTCCTCTGTAGAGTGGCTGGGCTCTCACTCAGAGACCGGGTGAGGAGCTCTGCCATCCGGGAGGAGCTCGGTGTCGAGCCGCTCCTCCTCCAGGTCGAGAGAAGCCAGATGGGGTGGTTCGGGCATCTGGTAAGGATGCCCCCCAAGCGCCTTGCGGGAGAGGTGTTTCGGGCATGTCCCAGCGGGATGAGACCAAGGGACAGACCCCGGACCCGCTGGAGAGACTATGTCTCACAGCTGGCCGGGGAAAGACTTGGGATCCTTCCGGGTGAGCTGGAGAATGCAGCCGGGGAGAGAGAGGCCTGGGCTGCCCGTTTGAGGCTGTTGCCCCCGCAACCCGACCCTGGAACAAGCGGAAGATGACGGAACGGAACAATATATGTTTTTTTTCTGATCCTTTGTCTTCCACTTTCCGGGGGCAACAGCCTAAGACAGGAAAACCAGACTTCCCTCACCCCGGCTGCAACCTCCGGGTCACCCGGAAGGATCCCGAGGTGTTCCCTGGCTAGATGTGTGTCATAGTTTCTCCAGTGCGTCTAGGGTCTAGTACTTCTGGGTCTGCTTGAAAAATCTCACCAGCGAGGCGCTCGAGAAGCATCTTTACCAGATGCCCAAACCACCCTATCTGGCTTCTCTCAACCTGAAGTAACATTAGGTGTACTCCGAGCTCCACCCGAATGGCAGACCTCCTCACCCTATCCCTGAGTGAGAGCCCAGTCACCCTGTGGAGGAAGCTAATTTCGGACAATCGCGTACTTTCAGTCGCCACCCACAGCTGGTGGCCATAGGTGAGGGTAGGAACATAGATTAACTGGTAAATTTGGTAAAAAAAAATTATTTTTTTTAAGTATTCTAATTATTCCATTTTTACTTCAGATCAAAATCAAGCCCAAAATGTTGTAATTCACACCTTACAATCCACCATCACCGCAGTGACCTCTTATCTCTACTTCCATCATCATTCAGTAAATAACAGATGAGACAACTCAATCCCCAAAAGTTGAGTTCAGCTCTCACACAACCCTCCAACACATGAACACACAACCCTGCCTCCTTCCCCCTAAGAATCAAAGGCTTGTGGTTACGGAATTCCTGCGGCGCTCACCTGCACTGGCACTGCCTAGTCACTCATTACCGCAAAAGTTTTTTTTTTTTTTACTTGCTCCTAAAACCACACAAAGGACCTCGGGGCGAGTGCCTGTTTGATCTCAACTTACTGTCACATAAGATGGATCTGAGGTTACATGAACCTAACTTGTTCAAAGTTTTGATCTGAGAGCAGAGCGGGATTCATAAGGAGGTGGTGTTGAGGGAGAAATGAGAAAGCAGATAAGAAAAATCAAGGATATTCTTACAGAACTACAGAAGGGTACTCAGAGACACGCTAAGTTTGGAATCAGCCTGTTGCGTGCATACTTTTTTCGTGCTGATTTGTAGAATCCACAGTTGTGAAGATGAGTCCTGAAGACACGTATAAGTGTCAGAAAAAGTTGCAAAACACATAAAAAAATAAGACAAGTACTTCTATGTAATTTACTGGAACCACTAGAAGAAAAAAACACGATCAAATTTTAGTCAAAAAAGTCTAGACACCCCTCAACACTTCCCCACAAAAAAGAAAAATCCAGTTTTGCCACCAACACAGACTAAATTACTAAACTACAGCACTCATATATTCCAACACTTGTGGATAAAAAGTGAGGGGTGAGAAAAAAAAAGCCGTCTGTGTTTAATCATTTATAAATGCCCCTCAGATTCCGAACACCACAGACCACACAAACCTGGCGCCTACTAAATCTATTTGCGCAGGGAAAATGCCAACTTTTCTCGACAGACTCGCGCTGGGATAACTGGCCGTGTATTTCACGGTGCGCTTCAGATATGTACTTGAACTTCCCTCAAACAGAAGACTGTTTTTTTTCAATGTGGTCGACGTGAAGGATGAATTTACAGGCTTTTAAAAGGTGTTTTTATCCTAATGGGAAGAGGCATGTGACACCGACTTCAGAATAGTAAAGCCTTTTTTTCAAAGTTGTAGTTTTCCCCCGCCCCCAAACTGAATTTGAGTAGTGGATTTAGCTAGAGGTGATGAACAAATCCTCAGAAGAAATTTTGAACATCATGTTACTGGAACAGCAATATCTAGGACTATCTCAATAACTAGGACGCTGCATCGGTCCGTCGTGGTAAAGAGAGAGCTGAGCCGAAAAGCCAAGCTCTTGATTTACAAGTCGATCTACGTTCCAACCCTCACCTATGGTCAACAGCTGTGGGTGGTGACTGAAAGAATGAGATCGCGGGTACAAGCGGCCGAAATGAGCTTCCTCCGCAGGGTGGCTGGGCTCTCACTCAGAGATCGGGTGAGGAGCTCTGTCATCCGGGAGGAGCTCGGTGTCAAGCCGCTCCTCCTCCAGGTCGAGAGGAGCCAGATGGGGTGGTTCGGGCATCTGGTCAGGATGCCCCCCGAGCGCCTCGCGGGCGAGGTGTTTTGGGCACGTTCCACCGGGAGGAGACCAAGGGACAGACCCCGGACCCGCTGGAAGAGACTATGTCTCACAGCTGGCCGGGGAACGACTTGGGATCCTTCCAGGTGAGCTAGATGATGCGGCCGGGGAGAGAGAGGCCTGGGCTGCCCACTTGAGGCTGTTGCCCCGCGATCCGACCCCGGAACAAGCGGAAGATGACGGAACGGAATGTTACTGGAACGAGTTAAGTTTATATTGTGTATGACAACAAATTTTGTACCCTTATAGGAGAGATCGCTCGTGTTTTTTTGCGTCAACGTAATGGCTGAGACGCATGCCAGACCAGTAGTTGGAAGTACTGACGTAAATGTAAGTTCTCAGCTATCCAATCAAAGCACCTCTCTCGTGATTTCCACAGCATGGATCCATTTTCCCCACACTGCTTTTGTAAACAAGGATGCACACGAATGACATATGTGCATTACTTGTCGCAGGTAGTGACTCATAAAAACGCAAATCTCCGTTTTCGTACGTCCAAAATCACCACTTTGGCCAAAGTTTTCAAAAACGCTGGTTTTGAGTGAACAAAAACTCTGTTTTCATGTGGACGGCAGGCCAAAACGGATAAAAATATATGCGTTTTCAAAAATACCCGGCTACGTGTGGACAGGACTTTAGTAGTAGTTCAAAAAGTGGGTCATGATTATATAAAAACATTTAAATTTTCACTCCCTTTCAAACAGTTGTGTCTTCAGACTTTATTAGAGACATAATTAGGAAACTAACCCCTTGCCAAATGCATTAAAAGGGGGTAAAAAGACTTTGAATGGTCTCCAAATGGAGACGTATTACTTCTCCGACAGAGACTTAAATAATACACAGATTGCTGTTTTATGTCCTAATTATCTGAGGTTGCAGAAAAAGAGTTTTGAGAACTTATCACTGTGGAAACATATTCATATTTGATATAAAAATCAAATTTTGATACAAAGTGCAAAGTTTACTATGATTGCTTTTGTATCACACACAAAAACCTTTTCTGTTCCAAAACTTGAAATCCAACTCCTATGAGATCATCTGTTTTTTAAAAGTGTGTAAGCAAGTGCCTTGGCTCCAGATTAAGCTTGTGCTTTGGTCCAAATTACAAAATAAAAGTCTGACGTAATAAGAACAGGGTCAATACCTTAAAAAAAGTGGTGGAAAAAGTGAACAATGCAGGTTTTTTATGTCGCAAACTTTTATCATTTTCAACAAAAGGCTGTGTTTTAATTTTCATCACAGCACAGTTTATACAATAACAGTTTTCACATGCTACTGTTGCCCTTATATAACTCCCTGTTTTTCCTCCAGAGGTGTAGATTTAGAGAGGAATTAGCATGTGACGGCCACCTAGCTTGCCTCTTATTTCTCTTAGCAAAGTAATAATGGGAATTGTGAGTGGCTTATAAACAAGCAGGGGAACCTTTGGCCCCAACAAAACACAGCGGTCTCCACAGTTCCTTTGCAATTTCATGCAGGGTGCAAGATGGGCATAATCAATTCTCTCCCCTCCAGCATTCAGAGCCAGCTGCTTTCTCAGTCGTCACCATTGCATTTAGGGAGTCCGAATGCAAGAGAGAGAGCCTTTGTAGAGACAAGGAAAAAAAGAGAAGAAAGGTTGTGAAGGTGGGAGGAGGGAGCTGTGGGCAGTAAGATGGAGAGCTGCAGCACACTTAAAAAGATTCATGAAGTTTTTTAAAAAAGACAAAACCCACAAAAAAGGTGACTTTGGTTTTGGCGAAGGGCATTCCAGATAGGAAGAGGCTTCAGTGTGGAGTGTTTGTGGGAATTGCACTGCTGACACCTCTGCCCTTGGCTTAGACTCATTACAATCACAAAGCCACCAAGGATTCTTGCTTCAATAGTTGAGGTTGGACCAAAGCGGGGTGGAGTCTATGAGGTGCAAATGGGGGCTGCTTATTGGAGGTAGAGTCGCTTGTGGATTCATGCAATGACATGCAGAATAGGGTTTACAATCAATGTGGCTGTCCATTCACAAAAACAACACACAACAGCCCAAAAGGCCGTCTGAGTGGATGCAGATCAAAGATTTTTCTACCCATTTCTTTTCATCTGTGAGGTCTGAGCTCTTTGCACTAACAACCGAACAAATCACAAGCTCATGGGAAAATCCTGCTGTTAATCTGTAAACAATCTGGGCAGAAGAATGTCGTATTAATCTGAGAGTCAGCAAGAACGAGAACTCAAAGACTGCATGAGGACTCCCTCAAATTCAATCTCCTGTAAGAGTCATGACTAAAACTTCACACCAGGGATAAAATATACCAGGGATAAGTGAAAATGTCTGAAAAGAGAGGAAATAATTTAATCTGAATCCTTTTCCCAAACAAACGTCACAAGACTAACCACAAGCAGTTCTGCTTCATAGATCTCTGCTCTTTTCGAGCAATTTAAGAAAGAAGGCAGCAGAAACATGCTTTCAGGATTCCAAATCAATGCAGTCATGTGTTATTGTAGCCTCGGGTAAAAGCACGGCCATTAACGGTTTGGTTATTTTATCTTTATGAAACCATTCCTGAGTGATAAATCACTGATGGCCCGTAATGTGTAGGCTGAGAGCATTTTTCTTAAAACTCCCTGTAGGAAGGAAACACCGGCCTAATAATGAAGTCACATAACTGGCATTTTTCCACTATTGAAATGATGTGAGACTAAAATCATCTAATAAAAAAAGGAAAAGTGAGTTCCCTTACATGCCTGAAGTTATCTCAGCTATGTGTACAATCTGGAACAACTTATTTAAAAGCAGCCTAGTCAAGCAGCTGTACGTCACCAAGCAAACAACTAGCAACCCTCGGGGCTAGTTCTATATTTGGCTTGTCTAGCACTATCTCAAATCTTCCAACGTTAACAACTAGTCCTAACTGCAGCTGCATAGACTTGTTACATGCAGAAAGTTGTAAAAAGTTATAACTTCCAAACCATAAAATTTTGTGTAAAAAAGACAAGCTCCACTGGGTTTTAGGACTTGTGGTATTACTGTATTCCACTCTCAGAACTACTGGAAAGAGTTATACTTACAATTTTTCCAAAGCAGACAGCCCATAGAAGGATCCATTTCGAAGCTCTTGAATCTTATTGTTGTTTAAAATCCTGTGGAGCGGGAAAGAAAAAAAAGTTTAGTCTCAAAGCAATAAAAATTGTCACTGTGCGTGATGCACATTTCAGACACACTGCATTGGCAGCCAAACTGTTTCTGTCAACTTGTTGTACACATCAAGTCCAATTTAAAGTTGAGGAGAGAAAAACAGCATCCCCGGAGGCAAACTAACCGCTGCATTCAAAAAAGTGTCGAGGAATGTGTTGTAATTAAACGCAACAGTGGAATCAAAGACATCTAGGATCTTTTTTTTAATTAGTGGAAGGATGCCACACTTCCACTTGCAGACACATACTAACATCATGTAGTATTACTTTGGGCTGTTGTTACTGAAGAGAGAGCAGGAGGTTCTTAAACTTCAGTCAAGTGGACTGAAAACATCACATTACACACTCTGGACTTTGACATGGAAACAAAGCATTCCCTCCCCAATACTGTACTGTTTTTTGTCCTGTCTCGCTCACATATTCAACTTGTGGATATGAAAATGCTTCCGTTCCGTCATCTTCCGCTTGTTCCGGGGACTGGTCGCGGGGGCAACAGCCTCAAACGGGTAGCCCAGGCCTCTCTCACCCCGGCTGCATCCTCCAGCTCACCCGGAAGGATCCCAAGTCTTTCCCCGGCCAGCTGTGAGACATAGTCTCTCCAGCGGGTCCGGGGTATGCCCCTTGGTCACATCCCGGTGGGACGTGCCCGAAACACCTCGCCCGCGAGGCGCTTGGGGGCATCCTGACCAGATGCCCGAACCACCCCATCTGGCTCCTCTCGACCTGGAGGAGGAGCGGCTCGACACCGAGCTCCTTCCGGATGGCAGAGCTCCTCACCCGATCTCTGAGTGAGAGCCCAGCCACCCTGTGGAGGAAGCTCATTTCGACCGCTTGTACCCACGATCTCATTCTTTCGGTCACCACTCACAGCTGGTGACCATAGGTGAGGGTAGGAACGTAGATCGACTTGTAAATCGAGAGCTTTGCTTTTCGGCTCAGCTCTCTCTTTACCACGGCAGACCGATGCAGCGTCCTAGTTATTGCTGATGCCGCACCGATCCGCCTGTCGATCTCCCGCTCCATCCTTCCCCCACTCATGAACAAGACCCCGAGATACTTAAACTCCTCCACTTGGGGCAGGACCCTGTCCCTGACCCGCAGGGGGCATTCCACCCTTTTCCAGGCGTGGACCATGGTCTCGGATTTGGAGGCGCTAATTCCCATCCCGGCCGCTTCACACTCGGCAGCAAATCGATCCAGTGAGAGCTGAAGATCACGGTCCGATGAAGCCAACAGGACCAAATCATCCGCAAAAAGCAGAGATCCGATCCTGAGGTCACCAAACCGGATCCCTCCAACGCTCGGCTGCGCCTAGATATTCTGTCCATAAAGGTGATAAACAGAATCGGTGACAAAGGGCAGCCTTGGCGGAGTCCAACTCTCACTGGAAATGGAATCGACATACTGCCAGCTATACGGACCAAGCTCTGGCTCCGGTCGTACAGAGACCGGACAGCCCGTACCAAGGGCTCCGAGACTCCATACTCCCGGAGCATATGAAAATGCTTTAAATTTATATTCAATGGTATAATCAAGAAAAAGAGTAAAATAGAAATGAAAGACCAAAGAGCAACCAAAAGAATTATAAGCCTAAGGATGATGAGCTGTAATAATTAATATAAGTTCAAATGTTGTGAATCACAACATCCAGGCAGAATCACACAGAATAGTAAATGTATAAACGAGGGTTTTAAGTAAAATCCACTTTATTGAGCTCACTATTACATTCAAACATTATTTTAACATTAATACATACACCCAATGCATGAATTAAATTAAATACTCAAAGTTATTTTCAATTTAATTCATGGATGTTTGCGTAATTTGCAAGCTCTGATGTCTAGGCCATATCCACACGTGGCCGGGTAGTTTTGAAAACGTATATTTGCTGTCCTCCGTTTTAGAAAAACCCTTGCGTCCACACATAACCGTTTTCAAAGTATCCGCGTCCACGGAGCAGTATAAATACGCTTCTGAGTACGATTATGAGCATGCCAGACCAGTAGTCGGCAGTATTGATATAAACGTAAGTTCTGAGCTATCCAATCAGAGCACCTCTCTTGTCCTTGTTTTGTAAACAAGGACGTATGTGCATTACTTGTCACAGGTGGTGCTGCATAAAAACGCAAATCTCCGTTTTCGCACGTCCACACGCAAACGCAAAAACTGAGTTTTCCAAAATCTCCGCTTTGACCAGTTTTCAAAAACGCTGGTTTTGATTGAAAAAAAAACCCGCTCTCATGTAAACGGCAGGCCATAACGGATAAAAATATATGCGTTTTCCAAAAATACCCGACTACGTGTGGACAGGGCCTAAGTTGTAGTTCTATTATCCTCCTAATAAAATAATGAAGAAAAAAAAAGAATCTGCACTAGCTTATCTACATAAATACACTTCATTCTATATTTGCAGGCAAAACAAAATGTATTCCATGGCATGCGTGCACTCAGGGGGCGGGACTAACCAAGGTGCGAAAGGAAGCAGAAATTCAGTGTCAACAATTAGTTAAACTGAATGAATATGTTTATGAGTTTTTCAGCAAATATATTAAGTTTACTTGAACAAAATATACCATCATTATGCAACTAATATTTTCTATATGCTATAGGAATTCTTCCCCCCACAAAAGAACAGCACCCCCTCTTTAAAAAAGAAAGACAACCGAGGCACTAAAACAACCTCCTATACTATATTTAACCTGTGAATTACACAGGAGACAATGTGATGATTCCATGGCAACACTGTGGATAGGAAACAGGGGACATCGCAGGCAGGAAAGAGTCTGAAAGTATGCACAAGCTCGAACATGCACGCTCGCAAAGTGTGCACAATGTGTGAGTGAACAATGGGAAAAAAAATAATGTAACAAACGGCACATTTGATGAAAAACTAATAATTGAAAAAGTAAGGTAATGGGTTTACATTAACATAGTTGACCAAGTCCAATTTGTGGAAAAACTAGGGGTCACACAGAAATATAGCGGGTTTATAAACAACACTAAAACAAATGCAGACATAAAAATTTAGTGCACACAGTTATATCGTCGCTTGTATCATTTTATAACACACCATAAACAACTACAAGTCCTTTCTATGAATAACTTTATCCTCGTTTCATTTCAGCACTTGAGAAAACCTTCAAGTTTATGTGTGAACTCTGAACGGTTTCCTTCTACAGCAATAAACTGTGTTTTATTAACCAATTAGCAGTTTGTTCCCAGAAAAGTTGATGTAGGTTATGCTCAGTTTCAAAGTTTGGCTCTCCTTTCGGAGTCAGTTGCTAGGAGTCCATGTCTTTCTTCAAAACATCACCCTGAAAAATTTCAGAAACCATCAGCGTTATTAACTCACTGCAGCAAACCAAACCACTTGAGGTTTGCGTGTTTCTGGCTTGGAGGGAGGGAACGTGGTGGCTAACATACATGTTCGTTGCAATTTGGGAGCCAGATTGGAGTCATTACAGGGTGTTGAGGGTTTGTTTTATTGCAGGGCTGGACGGAGGAGACTTCGGGATTTGCTTTTTGGCTCCTTGCCTCAAAAGATGTTTAAATTTTCTACGTGTGAACAAGAAGTGATCATAAAAGCAAACACACACGTTCCACTTGCAATGCAAAAAAAAGAATAGTCAGCCAAGAAAATAATGCAGACGATAATCAAATTGGAAAGTAAATGATACACTTCAAATATTACTTTTAAAAGTTTGCAGCAGACTGCAGACGGAGACCATATGAGTAAAAGGATTGTCAAAATATATCTGTAAAAAAAAAAGTTCTCCTGAAAGTAATGAGCCCTTTCTATGGTTTCCGTACACTACCCCCGCCTCTTGTGCATGATTACCCATGTATTCCAACCCCGTCCCACCCTTTTCCTCATGACGAGATAGAAATGTAAAAAAAATCACCACAGATTTTTTGTGTTTAAAAACAAAACAAGAATGAATGGCTTCGTAAGTTGCCATCAACTCTGTTTTCAAAATGAAAGACAAGTAACTACTTATTTTTTATGTAAAATTATAGACGTACAATAACGTACTTATGTCCACCTTCCTCAGAATATCTGCGGTTTTACTGTTTGGTTTCAAGGTGTCTATCAGTGGTCAACAATCTGATGTCTGCAGACTATAAAAAATTTGTGACCTAGCTTCAAATGTTGCCTGAGGGCAGTCTCGGGTTCCTTGAGACAGTTGGCTGATAAAAATCTGCCTCGGTAATAAGTAAAGAGCTGCAGGAGGATCTCACCAAATCTCACATCCTGTCTACTCACAAATTACAGAAATCTAAATAGCATTCATGACAGAGCTTTAGCCAAAACAGGAAATCCCACTTCTACAAATGTGAAATTTGTTGGTGTAAATTTAAATCTTAGTTTATTAATTTGGCTGGATTAGGATGCAATGAGAAATAGCTTAAGTCTGCACGAATATTTACGGTCACGGGTTCAAATGTTAAAAGAACAGTGCAGTAATGGCCATCATTCACAATCTGTATAAAAACCTAATATATAAACCACAAAAGTAAATGGTGAACTTTAAACCATTTTTTTCAGTTGTTCTGTAATATTTACATCAAAATAAACTCAAAACCCCAAAAAGAAACAAAGATTAACAGCTATGATCATTTGTAACAATTCAATAGCTTTTCAAATAATTGTATGACCTCAGGTGAGCCAAAAGGGAACGTTTAGAGTTCTCCTCGGTGTGTTAAATAGAAAACTTATTTACAGTTTTCTAATCTTTGAATTGATGCATAATTTATACCAGTCTGTTGTGATTTGGACATTAGAATTAAGAAAGCTGTGTACAACTACTTTTAAAAAAAAAGATTTAGGAGAATTTAAATACACCGGTTTATTTGGGGTCACATACACACACCTCATGTCACTGATTTGTAAAATAAATTTTAAGTCTTGTGACACTTTCTTTTAAAAGTAATATTGCCTTAAATTGGAAGCCATTTAAGGCGTTCTCCATCCACCGGGGGAAGGATGGAGCGGGAGATCGACAGGCGGATCGGTGCGGCATCAGCAATAACTAGGACACTGCATCGGTCCGTCGTGGTAAAGAGAGAGCTGAGCCGAAAAGCAAAGCTCTCGATTTACAAGTCGATCTATGTTCCTACCCTCACCTATGGTCACCAGCTGTGGGTGGTGACCGAAAGAATGAGATCACGGATACAAGCGGCCAAAATGAGCTTCCTCCGCAGGGTGGCTGGGCTCTCACTCAGAGATTGGGTGAGGAGCTCTGCCATCCGGGAGGAGCTCGGTGTCGAGCCGCTCCTCCTCCAGGTCGAGAGGAGCCAGATGGGGTGGTTTGGGCATCTGGTCAGGACGCCCCCCGAGCGCCTCGCGGGCGCGTCCCACCAGGAAGAGACCAAGGGGCAGACCCCGGACCCGCTGGAGAGACTATGTCTCACAGCTGGCCGGGGAACGACTTGGGATCCTTCCAGGTGAGCTAGAGGATGCAGCCGGGGAGAGAGAGGCCTGGGCTGCCCGTTTGAGGCTGTTGCCCCCGTGACCCGACCCCGGAACAAGCGGAAGATGACGGAACGGAAGCCATTTGCCTCAGAGATCTGTAACTTGCTGCAAAAGCATGACCTGAAATATTATGAACAAAAACATAACACACTCTAAAAATCTCCTGTCTGCACACTAGACAGCATCTTTTGTCAAGGATTAAAAATACTTGTGTCGACCTGACAAAACTCAAAGCTCCACTGATCTACAAAAATAAATGCTACAGACTGGATACACAGCCGTCAATCCTTTGCTTTCGGAAATTTGGGTTTTATTTGCAAATGACAAAGAACTACTTAAGAACACAAACACAGAAAACCAGGTGGTAAAGCAGACCTATGGCTGGTCTGGAAAGTACCAAAAGCAAACCCTTAAGGACATGCATGACAACCGGCACCTGTATTCTTATAACAAAAGCTTTTCTGAAGACCCGTAGCAAGACATAAAGAATAAATAAATAGAATGAGTCACATAAGGGCCGATGTGTCTCCAAAGTGTCTACGTTTACAATCTGCTTCAGAGTTCTGGGAAGCGAAATCCAATGGGAACCCCAAAAGCATTGCTTAAAGGCATGAATCTTCAAGAAACCAGATGACAACTCCCAGTTTGCACAGTTTTGGAACCAGGCACTTTACTGCACTCCAATGTGCCTTTAGACTGAACGCACCTTTCCTGGAGCAGGGGAAAAAACCCTGCTTCCTGACATTAATCCTTTGCAGAGAGCAAAACCAGGTGTGCTTAACTTGTACTGTCCAACCCAGGTGCTCTAGTGAATAGATCTTGATTACACCAAGCAACCCTGGTAAAGAAATATGAGCTGGGCGAGCACAAAAAGCTTAAATATAATCAGTTCATGTGTGTGTGTGGGAGTATGTAGGTTGAAACTTAAACAGGTACAGAAATAAGCACTCGTGCACACACCCGGGAAAACGCTTCTCACAACTTCATCTGTCCCCAAGTGCTAAAGGCTAAATTCAACTGTAATTTAGCTGAGACCTACGCTGACATGGGCAGACAGGCCAGCTGTAAACACATTTGTGTCATTTCCTCTCGGATTACTAAGGCATGTGGTATCATTTGGAGAGCACAAATGCAGGGAATGCATTACTCACTTTTTTTTTTCCTCCTCTTTACAGAGAAGCATTCAGAAGAGAAATGCAATAAATAAGTTCATGCACTCTATGACTGGGTAAAATAATTCCGGCAATCATTTAAAGTCAAGTAACAGAGCAGACGCACTTGGACCAACACGCATGATTTAAGCTATGAATTATGTTTGTTTTACACACAAGAGTTTTACATAGAGGGATTTTATGGAGGAATGCTAAACCAATTACTAAAGTGCTCCGACATGGTCATGACAGTTAGAAAGGTAGTCTAGACCAGTGTACTTCGTTACTGTACTTAAGTAAAAAAATTGTGTATTTGTACTCTACTTAAGTAAAATTTAAGACCGGTACTTTTACTTTTTAAAAGTGTGTTTTACATTTTTTGTTACATTTTTGTTCAGGAATTTGAAAAATACACAGGTTTTTTAGCGCATCTTGAAGCTGCATTGCCAAAATCAAAAGAAGCAGTTGATCGGGAGAAGAAGTAATGAATCGAGAAACATTTTTCGCATTCATTCAGCGGCAAAAACCTAACATCAAATATAGTACAAATTTAAAAAAAACAGAAGATCGTTGTTCGTTGTGTTTACTTCTAAATAAAAAGTTGAGCCATCATTACACAGAGCAGGGGGGATCTAGAATTTTCCAAAGGGGAGTGGGGCTTTGATAAAGCCAATATAGGGTGACTGGGGGCCTCCCCCTCAAAACATTTTAAAAAATAAGTGTCATTTTCCTCCATTTTGGCGGCCCATTCACTGGCCCTTCTAGGGGATAGCTTGACTTGTCCCTTTTCCTTTTATTTATTTATTTTTTTTGTGGACCAAAAGAGGCGGGAGTGAAAGGGAGTGTCACACCCCTGCAGAGTATTTATCCTGGTTACCATGGTGACACCCTACAGCACAAAAAATAACATTTGAATCATGATCGAATACTTTTACTTTTTACTTAAAAAGTACAATTTACACCAACTACTTTTGTACTTTTACTTAAGTAGATTTTTTTTATTGGTACTTTTACTTTTGTAAATTTTTTGCCTGATTATCTGTACTTTTACTTAAGTACAAAAAGTGAGTACTTCATCCACCACTGGTCTAGACAAAGTAGAAGAATGATCCTTGTTTCAACCCCTATACAGTTAAATACCTTCAAAATGGAAAAAGTCATCTAAACAATAACTTTGCGGATGTCTAATTAGTGATTAAAAAATGAGTAATTACACACACAAACAAAATCAACGCTATCGGTTCATATTTTAATCAATTTTTGCATCATTACAACCCGAAATAACAAATGTAGACTTCAACTTGAGAAAAGCGAGCAAGTTGATTTTGCATTCCAAAGAACGTGAACCACTTGATCTTTTTGGTTGAGGAACTCAAAACACCTAACGAAGGCATTTCTCCCCAGCACAGAAAGACATGCAATTGTCCAAAACAAAAACACAAACCTAACACCTCATAAGCTCCTAGAGATGATGGTAAAAGATCTAAAACTCTAAGAAGTTGACTTGAAGCTGGGAAAGACAAGTACCAACAGATCTTACAACAAAGACAACGCTCCAAAGAACATAGACAGCTGGCTCTGTTTACTTTGAGACCGAGCTGAACAAGTGCTGAATTGCATTGAATATTGGGTTTAGGGGACAATTAGATTTTGTCCATTAATTAAAAACAGGTCGGTATGTTTTCAATGTTTGCTCTGTGAGGACTTTCCTTAAAGTCTGTTTCTGAAGCACCAAAACAAGAAGTTTTTATGGTTTTGTGTTGTTCCTTAATATTTAATTACACTCAGGAGGGTTTGAGTGCAATATGTTGGAGCTGCTGTGGAAGGTTGGTTTATTTGATGTGCTGACCAGCCATTCATACATAACGTGGAAAGTATTCCTAACGAGTAGAAGTCTGGTTTTTAATCAAATTACAAAACAGGATTTGCACTTACATTTTTTTATATAGATTCTTAGCTATTAAGTACTTGTTAATAGAAAATGTGTGACCTTGAATAAAGTTTATAAATGGGTACGTAGAATTGGTTTTTGTTCATGGAGTTTCTTGATAGTGGGATGCCCCAGGGGTTTGTCCTTAGACTCTTTTCATTTGCTAGTTTTTGGGCTCGAATGGAGAATTTGGAATTTGTATTTCCTTCTGCTAAGTGGAGGATTCTCGGGACTCTATTTTGCTGAAACAAGGTCAAGGTTACTATGGTTACAGGTTTGAAGTGGTGACATGAGCCCCTATTTGAAATCCACAGTGAAAAAAATTGTTGGAGTGTAAAAATAGAAATATTTTAAAATTGGCAAGTTTTAAAAAATTTAATCCAACAAAGAATAAATTAAAAGGAGACAGTGGTTCAGTGGTTGGAGGGTTTGCCCGCGGACTGGAAGTTAACTGGAAGTTTGCGGGTTCGCATCCCACTGAGTTCATGTCTAGGGTCCTTGGAGAAGACACCTAACCCCCCGTTTCTTCCACCATTGGCATCGTCATAGGTGGCAGCCTGCTGCGGTGTAATGCAGCACACAAATTTCCCGGTCAGGGATTAATAAAGTATATTTAAAAAAACAACAAAAAACCAACTAGTTTTGCCAAGAATGAAACAAATGGCACAAATGTATTTCACAATCAATGAGGAAAATGACCTGAACAAGTAAGGTGTTCAATGAATAACAGTAACAACTTGCATAACCGCTTTTGGGAAAAATAATTCCACAATCAGTCAAATATTGTAATTTACGGACTATAAACTACAGCCGTGCTGCTGTGTTACTGCAGCATTACAGACACCGTTTGGAAAGAAAAGTTAAGATATGTTCTTAAAACTTTTTCTGTGTACTGTCTTTCTTAGTAAATATCTCATGTCACAGTGTGGGTCATGGTGGCTTGTAAACAAGTGCGGCTTATGTATGTACAAAACTTTTTTCTTTTAAAAAAGTAGTGGGTGTGGCTTGTGCTTGATAGTCCAGAAAATACGGCAGTTAGCCATTTAAAAATGTATAATTTAGATGATACTTTGACCAAGTAGACGCACACTATTTGCTTAATTTGGTTGTGTAATACTGGAATTCAACCAGTTTCGTGTTAAAAAGCAAGAACATCTTACTCTTTTCTTCTTCTTCATGTGGATCCCCATGAGGTTTCCTATTTTTTCCCCACTGATGGTTTTTTTTAGGAGTTTTTCCTCACTGTGAAGGAGAGTCTAAGTGCATAAATGTGCTAGTCTTGTTTAGTTAGCATTTGCTAGTTATTTTTCTTGCTGTTTATTTGTGTTAATACATTCCTCTTTTTCTTGTGAAGCCCATTGAGACGAAAATTCTGTGATTTTGGGCCATACAAATAAAATTGAATTCTTGTGATTCATATTTTTACTATAAACTATCTCAAAACGTGTTGTTTAATTGCCAGACATATCCACAGCAATTCATAACGTGAACAGTTTTATTGTTTTCCAAGGCATAAAAGACAATCGGCCATACCAAAAGTAGAGAAGGAAAGAAATTTTTAGGGCAGTACTTGCTTCTGTTTGTGCTCTTTCATTAAATTATTTTTGTTTTCTTGGAGGCCCTCCCTGGCGTCTGTGCTTAAAACTTAGTCATGAGGAACCAGTCTTGGCACACACTGTCAAAAAGGTATTACTGAAGTCCTCCAAATGGCAAACAACCAGCCTAGAAGCGTAATACAGCTAAAGATGATCTCACTGCAACACGGCAAAGTAATGTGAATGAGGACGTGACCTAGAAATAAAAATTTCAAGATAACTCTGCAAAGTTCTTTGTAACAAACATGTAACACAAAGTTCAACAGTAATAGCAAAAAAGTATTTCTTTTTTGGTAAGTTGACTAATCAACAATTATGTTTTATGTCTTAATTCTAAGCGATCAAGACTGTTATGGTAATTTAAAAAAATCCGTAAGCTTTTCTTCAAACTAGATTAGAAGATTTTGTGATAAAACTGCTGGTGTTGTTTTGTCTGCATTGGTGCCCATCCGTGTTAATCCATATAAACAATGCGTTGTGCACAAGAAAATCTTGTATAATTTGAATATTGTCATTTTTTGTTCCGTTCCGTTAGCTTCCGCTTGTTCCGAGGTCGGGTCGCGGGGGCAACAGCCTCAAACGGGCAGCCCAGGCCTCTCTCTCCCCGGTTGCATCCTCTAGCTCACCTGGAAGGATCCCAAGTCGTTCCCCGGCCAGCTGTGAGACATAGTCTCTCCAGCGGGTCCGGGGTCTGCCCCTTGGTCTCCTCCCGGTGGGACGTGCCCAAAACACCTTGCCCGCGAGGCGCTCGGGGGGGCATCCTGACCAGATGCCCGAACCACCCCATCTGGCTCCTCTCGACCTGGAGGAGGAGCGGCTCAACACCGAGCTCCTCCCGGATGGCAGAGCTCCTCACCCGATCTCTGAGAGCCCAGCCACCCTGCGGAGGAAGCTCATTTCGGCCGCTTGTACCCGCGATCTCATTCTTTCGGTCACCACCCACAGCTGGTGACCATAGGTGAGGGTTGGAACGTAGATCGACTTGTAAATCGAGAGCTTTGCTTTTCGGCTCAGCTCTCTCTTTACCACGACGGACCGGTGGAGCGTCCTAGTTATTGCTGATGCCGCACCGATCCGCCTGTCAATCTCCCGCTCCGTCCTTCCCCCACTCGTGAACAAGACCCATTTTTTGTAAGATTAATTAAAAGAAAATTCTCTAATCTACACTCTAGTTTTGTTGCTTGCCATACTTCTTAAAAATAAAAACCCAAAACACCACAACAATTCAAGCTTTTTGTCCATTTATAAATGATCTTGAACTAGTTTTTGTCCAGGGATAACTCAAATGCAAACCTCTTTTAAACACGCTCATAACTCTTCACTTACCACCATCTCCATTTCCTTCCCTCCCTGAGTGCTATTATTTGCTTTCTACTCCACAGCCCTACCATGGGATTCTCATATTTCATCGCTAAACACAAAACACAAGTAATCTTTGGCTATGAATGTGTGTGTGTGTGTGTGTGTGTGTGTGTGTGTGTGTGTGTGTGTGTGTACTTTAGTGCCACTTGTTTTTTTCTGTGTAAAGTTTTGCGGTAAACTCTAAACTAACCAGACAGTTGTGGATATCTGGAAAACTAAGCAAAAAGCTTTAATTAGTCTTAGCTAGTGTTTGAATTGACGTGTTTTATGCTCACGAATTAGGACGAAAGTTGCCACACAAGCATCGATAACCAAACCAGTGCCCTCACTGTCTGCTGTCAAATTACAAATCCTGCTTTTTTTATTAAAAATGTAGAAATTGCACATAAAAAACCCAAAGTAATTCTTTTTTTTACTGACTGAACCACAAGTTTAATGATGTATTTCAGTTATTTAGCAGTAAAAATATCTGTTATATGGATCACACTCTCACTTAGGACAATAGGCTACTGTTAGATGGGGTTTACTGTTAGATCACGTGTGACATAATGATGAATAGATGGATGAATGGCTTCCCAAGTAAACCGATAAAACAAAACTATGGCAATGACAGAAAAAAAAAAAAAAAACTAATATCACCCTACCAAAGGTGTCAAACTTTGGCCGATAGTGGTACAATATTTGGTCCACAAAACAACATTACTGGAGCTGTCCCATTGATATTTTACAGCATGTAGAACTTCTGTTCTATCATCTCCCGCTTGTTCCGGGGTCGGGTCGCGGGGGCAACAGCCTCAAACGGGCAGCCCAGGCCTCTCTCACCCCGGCTGCATCCTCCAGCTCACCCGGAAAGATCCCAAGTCTTTCCCCGGCCAGCTGTGAGACATAGTCTCTCCAGCGGGTCCGGGGTCTGCCCCTTGGTCTCCTCCCGGAGTGACGTGCCCAAAACACCTTGCCCGCGAGGCGCTCAGGGGGCATCCTGACCAGATGCCTGAACCACCCCATCTGGCTCCTCTCGACCTGGAGGAGGAGCGGCTCGACACCGAGCTCCTCCCGAATGGCAGAGCTCCTCACCCGATCTCTGAGTGAGAGCCCAGCCACCCCTGCGGAGGAAGCTCATTTCGGCCGCTTGTACCCAGCATGTAGAACTGATATTACAAATCCCCGAATACTACTGGGATTTGGCAAGGATCATTCATAATCCCTGCCAATCGAATCGTCACGTTGCACATCACAATCTCTCATTTATGAATGATCTTGTTTATTTTTGAGAGATCATTGATGTCAAAGCAACGTTTTATCAACACTGCCGATTTATGTGTTAATATAGGTTTTCCCAAGCAGTGCTGGATACATATTCAGTTGCCCTACATTAAACTGAGAAACTGTTTTTCGATCATTCTGGAGGTAATAATGGACTCAGACTAGAGTTTCAATAGACGCATCAAATTAATTACATCAGCAGACTTTTACCACCTTAACAAAAACATTGCCAAAATCAGAGGTTTGGTGTCTAAAACAGACTTAAAGGTTCGTATCCATGCATTTGTTTGTAGAAGATTAGATTATAGTAATGGTCCACTAACTGGTCTAAACAAAAATGCTGCAGATTATTCAAAAGGCTGTTGCTTGTGTCCAAATGAGAATCAGCAAATATGATCAAAATTAGTCCTGTGCTCAGGACTCTGCACTGGCTTCCTGTGACTCAGAGAACAGACTTTATAGCTGCTCTGCTTGTGTTTAATTGAGTCTCTTGTTAATGTCTTATAAATCATCTAGAACTCTGAGAACCTCTAGGACCGGTCTCCTGCTTGTGTCTAGATTCAGGACTAAACACGGAGAACAAACTTCCTGAGGCTGTGAGACAGGCCGACACTGTCACAATATTTAAATCTATGATGAAAACAGTTCTGTTAAAACATGCATTTAACTGGAAATTTCGTTCCGTTCCGTCATCTTCCGCTTGTTCCGGGGTCGGGTCGCGGGTGCTACAGCCTCAAACGGGCAGCCCAGGCCTCTCTCTCCCCGGCTGCATCCTCTAGCTCACCTGGAAGGATCCCAAGTCTTTCCCCGGCCAGATGTGAGACGTAGTCTCTCCAGTGGGTCCGGGGTCTGCCCCTTGGTCTCCTCCCGGTGGGACGTGCCCGAAACACCTCGCCCGCGAGGTGCCCGGGGGGCATTCTGACCAGATGCCCGAACCACCCCATCTGGCTCCTCTCGACCTGGAGGAGGAGCGCCTCGACACCGAGCTCCTCCCGGATGGCAGAGCTCCTCACCCGATCTCTGAGTGAGAGCCCAGCCACCCTGCGGAGGAAGCTCATCAACTGGAAATTAATCACTCTTCATTTTTATTCTATGTTTTTTTTTTATGATTTTAATGGATTTTTTTCAATAATTGCCTTGTATATGAATTGTACTATTCAAATAAACTTGCCTTGCCTAGTCTATTGAGTTTGACTTCTTTTCATGTCCCATCATAGTTAGTGATTGCTGTGATTTTGGTCAACATTGAGTTTGTAAGGTTTTTTTTTTGCACAGAGAAATACAAACTCATCATCATCATATGGAATGACCTGGAAACCCATTTGTACTTGTAATTAAAATGTGTTGTGAATAATATAGGTGTAATAACGTGTGGAACAAAACATGGACTGTGCAGCTCAGACAGAAAATCATTGTTGTTGCACATTTACACATGTGCAGGTTTGAAATAAATGGTATAAGGATCTAATAAATGAACTACTGATTGAAAATGAGTGAGATCTTGTGTTTTCACATGTTAAAATGTCTGGATGTGATGGATACTCACAGAGTGACTGTTCTGTTTGGGAAGGAGTCTGCTGGTAACACCTGATGGAGCTCCATGTTGCTGCAGATCACTTTATCAGAAGACAAGCTTCTTCCACTGCTTTTAGTCCGATCATCAGAGGATTTACACGGAAAAGGAACTGTGGATCCCTGACAAACATTTAGCAGTAAAACCACCATCATCTGCAGCCGAATGACCATCATTTTAACCCGAAAAAACAGGGGGGACACCACCGCATTGACAAATAAGACAATCCAAAAGGTGGTGAACAGAAATGGACTGATTCGGAAAATCAAAACGCTTTTACTATGAGGATTGAAAGCTGGATAAAAGTGAGATATATCCCATGGATCAAGCTTTCCTCCTCCATTTCTCTTCTTTAGATCGTTTTTTTTAACTCTAAAGGAGGTGTCCTTTGTTTGAAAAACTACTCATTTACAATTCCCACTCCATCATGGTGCGGCGTCATTTTCACGGTATCTCCACAGATCAGGTTAATGGAGTAAAACCAGTCGAATAGAAGAGAGCTTTTCTTTTGTTGAGGAAAATGTGCGTCCATAGGTTAGATAATTCCAGACAAACATCCAAGGTTCTCTTCTTTAAACTTCTTTTACCTCCTCTTTACATAAAAACTTCCAACTTCACCAGCATAAAAACAATCTCCTACGTAGAAAATTACTCTGAAAAACAGCTAAAAGGCGTAAAAAAACGACGTTTTTCTTCCGTAAGTGTTGCTTTAAAATCCGAAAAACAAAGAAAACTGTGTTAATTAAGTTTAAAATACAAGTGAAATGAGTTTGAGTTGTTTTTTTAGCTTTTAAAGTACTCTAAACTAATTTATTAGGAAGACCTCCTGCTCCGAGTCAAGTTAAGCTAGTTAATTCAATTGACTTCCGGGCTATCTTTCAAAATAAAACAGAACGCCTTTAAATAAAAAAATAAAAGCCTTTACTAAAAGTGTATTAAAGACTTTACTATTTTGATATAATTATAACCATATAACAAACAAACCTATGGTCTCCAGCTGTGGGTGTTGACCAAAAGAATGAGATCGCGGGTACAAGCGGCCGAAATGAGCTTCTTCCGCAGGGTGGCTGGGCTCTCACTCAGAGAGAGAAAAAAAAAACACAAATGCATAAGAGAGTATCAAGTGCAATTAAATACATGACTTCTATAATCCCTGTAGAAAAAAAACCCTCCTAAACATTTAGGAATAATTGCTGCCTCCCATGTTGGTTACATTCAGAGATCGGGTGTGGAGCTCTGCCATCCGGGAGGAGCTCGGTGTCGAGCCGCTTCTCCTCCAGGTCGAGAGGAGCCAGATGGGGTGGTTCGGGCATCTGGTCAAGATGCCCTCTGAGAGCCTCGCAGGCGAGGTGTTTTGGGCACATCCCACCGGGAGGAGACCAAGGGGCAGACCCCGGACCCGCTGGAGAGACTATGTCTCACAGCTGGCTGGGGAAAGACTTGGGATCCTTCCGGGTGAGCTGGAGGATGCAGCCGGGGTGAGAGAGGCCTGGGCTGCCCGTTTGAGGCTGTTGCCCCCGCGACCCGACCCCGGAATAAGCGGAAGATGACGGAACAGAACAAACAAACCTGTCAAGTTATACAGTTTTGCTGTATTTTAATGTGGGGGGAAAATGTGATTTGGACTCCTGGGCTGAGGAGTCCCCCGTGTAGCCATCAGGATGAAGAACATCTACTCATCCCCGTACTGGACATCGCAGGGCTGAGGAGTCTCCCGTGTTTCCATCAGGATGAAGAACATCTATTGACTTCTTTAGATATTTAGCTGTAGAGTAGAATAAGCTAATATTTAAACAATAATCTTTGACACATTGGTTGCTCGATCCGGGGAGGGTTCTCTCTTTCATGTGGATCCCCACGAGGTTTCTTATTTTTTTTTTCCCACTGATGTTTTTTTTTTTTTGGAGTTTTTCCTCCCCGTGAAGAAGTGTCTAAAGGCCTAAATGTGCTAGTCTTGTTTAGTTAGCATTCGTTAGTTATTTTCCTTGCTCTATATTTGTGTTAATACATTCCTCTTTTTCTTGTGAAGCCCATTGAGACAGAAATTCTGTGATTTTGGGCTATACATATAAAATTGAATTGATTTCCCCAAGTATGGGCATATTATTATTTCTATTACAGAGCATTTATTGTATGTACATTTCTATACAATAAAATACCTTCAAGTTGATTATGGTACATTTCAGGCGGTCATTGTTCCAGCGCAGTCAGAGCTGGACTTGTTACCTCTTACGTCACTCTGATTCATTATAATTTGACTGCTCATGCACAGTCTTTTGTGATTTTCAAAATGCTGATGAATACAGTTTTTAGGTACTAAAAGTCTCCCTAGTCCCTAATATGGTTGGCAGGAGGAATGTCTCAAGACTTTATAGCATTCCTGTCAATTGACAGGAATGCTGTGAAGCTATAAAGTTTTATTTCCATTGTTTGGCATCAAATATTTATAACCACACTTTTGAATGGACCTATTCATTCACTTAATTGCTTTTATTTTACCTTCAGAAGCCGTGTGAAGTTGGACGTGTGGTTGGCTCACCCCCCGCCACTGGACATGTGGTTGGCTCGCCTCTCGCCGCTGGACGTGTGGTTTGCTCACCCCTCGCCTGTGTGAAGGAGGTGGCGAGAGACAAAATGAAAGATAAAATGTCACCAATCATGCTAAATTCCTCCCAGACCCTCCATGAATCTGTGGACCATCTGAAGAGCAGCTTCAACAACAGACTCCTGCAACCCCACTGCTCAAAGGAACGATACAGAAAATAATTTCTGCCATCCTCCATCGAACTATTCAACCTTCACTTTCAAACCTTTTCACTTTCACTCACAACAGTTAAAAACAAACAAATAAAAAATCATGTTAAATGACATTGTGATTGTAGCACTGCAGCACTCAAATTTCCCTTTGGAGATAAAGTATTTTCAGTTCAATCATTTCACATTATATATTGGGAAAAAAACATTTATGCCTTTTTTCTTCAAAAGTTGTATGTATATGTGTAATTAAGAAATAAAATTTGGAACATTTATTTCCTATTCCATTGATACCCACAAATACTATTTAATATAGTCAGTTTTGGTTCTCTGTATAATAAGCAGGTTTTTTTTCTGTTTCGCACGAGGAACATTATTGCTTAGTTGCAAAGTAATATTTAGAATTTATACAACTTTTATTTACAATTGTGCAATATTTTCTAGAAAACTGAAAATGAATAATCATTTACTGATAAACAAAGTTACAAAAATGATGAAAAGCAGTAAACAATTTTTAAATAATAAAAAAAAATAGTCAGATTCAATCTTTTTGTCAGTTATTTAGATTCAGAATATTTTATTAAACCTGTAGGAGAAAATTTGTGTGTCCAGTAGCTCCAAGCAATTCAAGAGAGAGCTCCAAAAGAGCTTCAGAACATCTGCTAGGTGGGGCCAATTTGGGGAGGTGGAGATGGAACTGCCGCTAGGTGGAACAGAGGTAGAACAGCCACGTGGTGGAACAGAGGTGGAACAGCCACTTGGTGGAATATAATTTACCCTAAATAATCTTTTTTTATTATTATTACATCACATAAAACTCAGAACCACTTATTTATATGATCCATGTTGTTGAAAAGCATTAAATTCAATCAAGTCAAAGTTGATTTACAGGACTTTTTTTTTGTCCGCATTCAGCTTTTTAACTTACTTTGGGTAAGTTTCAGTCACTCCCTATTGTTGTCTTTACTTGAACTGTTATTCTACCCTTTGCCTTTGAGAGTCTCAACAAGTTGAGTCTAGTTTCTGGCAGTCCTGTAAGACAGAGTCACATGAGGGGATAAAATCACTTGAAAGCCTGAGGTAGATGGAGGCAGTCTGACTGATAAGATTTGATTTCCTTTTGAGTCACAATCCATAATACTCTGTTGGGGGGAAGTGAGTCACTTCACACTAAAAACACAAAAGAAACAATAGCCTTTGTAACAGTTTGCCAAAAGCAATTTTTCACTTGAGTCAGATAGTTTTTTATCTTTTACAATCTGTAGGATTTCATTCTTGCAAGAGTACATGGAACACACAAACTGCTATTTTACTCATTACATAGTTTTAAACGTGCATCCAGAAATAGCGTTTTATTTCATATGATGCAAATCTATTCTTGTTTTGTTAAGAGTCAATAATTATTGTGGTAAATGTGCAATTAAAGATTTTCAGAAATACACTGATAAACCTTTGTGGTAATTTGAATTTGAAAAATTAGAACAGAAAACATTTTTCTGTTCTAAATGAAAAATGTTTTCATTTAGAACAGAAATGAAAACATTTCATTTCTGTTCTAAAGAAATGAAATGTTTCTTTAGAACTGTAATGGTCAGTGTATTCTTCCATTACATGCAACCAAGTCATCTATCTTCTTCTCCTTTCAGCATTTCCTTTCAGGGGTCGCCACAGCAAGTCAGTTTCTTCCATCTAACCCTATCTGCTGTGTCCTCTTTGGTCACACCAACTATCTTCATGTCTTCCTTCACTATATCCAGGAACCTCCTCTCTGGTCTTACTCTAGGCCTCTTTCCTGGTGGTTCCAAATCCAGCATCCTTCTTCCGATGTACTCTATCACTCCTCTGCACATGTCCAAAACCATCTCAGTCTGGCCTTTCTGACTTTATCAGAGGAACAGCACGTGTTAGGAGATAAACTCATTCCTGATCCTGTCCATCCTGGTCACTTCCAGAGAGATCATCAGCATCTTCATCTCTGCTACCTCCATCTCTGCTCCCTGTCTTTTTCTCAGTGCCACTGTCTCTAGACCAAACAGCATGGCGGGTCTCACCACGGTTTTGTACACTTTCCCTTTCATTTTGGCTGAAACTCTTCTAACACACATCAAACCTGATGCTTTTCTCCACCCGTTCCAGTCTGCCTGCACACACTTCTTCACCTCTTTTCCACACTCTCTATTGCTCTGGACTGTTGATCCTACGTACTTAAAATATCCACCTTCTTTATCTCTTCTCCATGTAACCTCAATTTTCCATTTGGATCCCTCTCCTTTACATAATTATTCCATTCCGTTGTCTTCCATTTATCCTATGATAAACACTGCCCTGTTTTTCCAAAAGTGAATAAAACTGAGAAAAGCAATAAGAAATAATAACAATAAAAAGTAAAGTAAAGTAACTCAGTCCTTTGTACTTTGAAATCCTATTAATACCAAATACTCAAACTTCAGAAATAGTTGCTCAAACAACATAACTGTTTTTCTTTTACATGAACTTGCATTGATAATGCTCACAGTTCCATTTAGAATTGTAACATAGGAAAACTTTTGCATTTCTTCAAAAATAAGAATTTTATAATTATTCTCATATGCAACAAAAAACAAAGGTAGTTGTTGGCAATTTTGTCTTTCTTTAGATACGTACAAAGAACAATTCTATGGGCTAATGCATAAAAAAGTGAAGTTTTTATGAACAAAATTATTGCCAGTGTGTCTTTAGAGACACAGTTTTAAGACATATTGTACTGCTGTGGATTTTTTTTACTAACAAAACAAGTCCTTTTCAAGTATTCTTGTCCCCCTCTGATGAAGAGTATGTCTCTAAAACCCCTCATTATGCCTCCACGTGGGCTGAAAATGAAGCTACATCAGGAATATTACAAACTTTTAAAAATATTTCCAGTTGTAATCCACCTCCTTTTTAGTAGTTTAACCTTTAAATCAAAATCTTAGGCCTTTTTAAATTAAATAAGTTTTATTAGAAAAGGTCAATTGGAGATAAAAGAATGATTTAATATCAAACTTCAAAAGGAATGTTTTTGTCCAGTTTAATAATCTAATGATTTAATTGGTAAAGAATGAAATGCAATAGTAATTTGGAAAAATTGTATTAGTGTTTAATTTAATTGTCTGTATGATCAAGAGTCTTAAAAATAACAGTATTTATGCAAGATTATCATTTTTTTTATTACTTTAACATTTTTATAGTAACTTTTACTTTTTTAAAAAAGCAAGCAAATAAGTCACAAGCAAACAGCTTTTCAAAATAATCTTCACATGTCCTAAGAAGGCTTACATATAGTCATTCATTTAAATAAAATTTAAATGCTATATAACTTTTTTATGTACATACTTATTAATTACTATAATTTATACAAAGTAATTAAATGGAAGGAAATTTGCATTTACAAAAATCAGATATAGAATTTTTCAAATATAAGATGATTAATAATTTTTTCTTCTATTTCTTGTTTTATCATGAACATTTTTTATTATGAAAGCCAAAAAAATACATGTTTAAATTTCAGAGTGAAGTTGAATTAAAAATAATTTTACAAAAAGATCCACTGATATTTACAAAGAAAGATTCATTTTTTCTTGATGATCTTTGCAAAAAGTACAGTTAGGGTTGATTATTTTAATGTGTATCATGTATAGTATAAGAAGATCTGTGGAAAAAAATCTGTGCATTATTTTGAAAGAATCCCATTTCATTTTAAAATTTCTCATAGATTTCAATCACAATCCAACTTTTTATCCAAACTATTAGGATCTAAATGTCCAGGGAAAATTTTGTGCATGGTAAAGAAATTACAACTTTTTGTTGTTGTTGCTATGCTGTTGCTAAGGTTTCATCATGACGTCATGGCCCCGCCTACAAATGTCAAACTACTTCCTGGTAGTAAAAAACAAACAAAAAACAGTAAACTTTTAACAAAATTAACACGTCATTACGGAAATATATTAAAGTGTTGAGAGTCTTGTTATTAAAATAATTAAAATAAAAATGATGATCTCGCGGGATTTCGCTTGGGGAGCAGCAACCGCTGCTTATCAAATAGAAGGTAAGAATAAAACACGTGCTACTGTTGTGTTTACTAACAGTCCTGTTTACATCCAATCACCTGAAAGATTATTAGAAACATCATACCAATAAGGTCTTTGATCCCCTTTTTACTCTCAAAACGACCTTAATTCTATGTGGCATTGATTCAACAAGGAGCTGAAATCACTATTTGGAAATATTGATTCATATTGATAGGATAGCATCTTCAGTTGATGAGGTTTGTGGGATGCACATTCCATTCCACTACATCTCAAAGATGCTCTATCAGATTGAGATCTGATGACTGTGAGGATCATTGCTGTACAGTAAACCCATTGTCATGTTCAAGAAAGTTTGAAATTATGTGAGCTTTATGACCTGGTGCATTATCCTGCTGGAAGTAGCCATCATAAGATGGACACATGGGGTCATGAGGGGATGGACATGGTCCATCATGGTGGTGTGACAAGAAATCATCCCCCACATCATTATACCATCAGCATGGAGAGGTGGAGGTTTGCACTAGAAAGAATCAGAATGAAAATTAGTCAGAGTAAAACAGAGTACATGTGTGTGAATGAGAGGGATCAAAATGGAAAAGTGAGGTTACAGGGAGAAGAGATAAAGAAGGTGAAAGATTTTAAGTAACTAGGATCAACAGTCCAGAGCAATGGAGAGTGTGGAAAAGAGGTGAAGAAGCGTGTTCAGGCAGGATGGAACGGGTGGAGGAAAGTATCAGGTGGTAACCGTGGTGAGACCGGCTATGCTGTTTGGTCTAGAGACAGTGACACTGAAGAAAAGACAGGAAGCAGAGATGGAGGTAGCAGAGATGAAGATGCTGAGGATCTCTCTGAGAGTGACCAGGATGGACAAGTATAGAAATGAGTATATCAAAGGAACAGCACATGTTAGATGTTTTGGGGATAACGTCCGAGAGGCCAGACTGAGATGGTTTGGACATGTGCAGAGGAGAGAGAGTACATAGGAAGAAGGATGCTGGATTTGGAACCACCAGGAAAGAGGGCTAGAGGAAGACCAAAGAGGAGGTTCATGGATACAGTGAAGGAAGACATGAAGATAGTTGGTGTGACCAAAGAGGATACAGCAGATAGGGTTAGATGGAAGAAACTGACTTGCTGTGGCGACCCCTGAAGGGAAATGCCAAAAGAAGAAGAATCATTATACCATCAGCACCAGCCTGCATGATAGATCCATGTTCTCGTTCTGACTCTTATCATTTGAAAGTTTCAACAGAAATCGATACTCATCAGACCAGGATACATTTTTCCAGTCTTCAGGTTGTGCGTGTTGTGGCTTCACTAATGCTTTGCTGCATTCCTCGATTGTAACGACTAGTTATTTCAGCCAACATTGCTATTCCATCAGCTTGAATTACTCGGCTCATTCTCCTCTAACCTCTAGTATCCACAGGACAGCCGCAAGGAGGTACTCTGAGTAGAGCTGTTGCTCCTCCGGGTCGAGAGAAGCCAGATGGGGTGGTTTGGGCATGTGGTTAGGATACCTTCTGAGTGTTTTGCTGGTGAGGTGTTTCGGGCACGTCTCATCGGGAGGACACCTCGAGGTAGATCCCGGGCCGGATGGAGAGACTGTGTCTCACAACTGGACAGGGGTCCTTCCGGATGACGGAAGACTGGGTTTCCCATCTGAGGCTGTTGCCCCCGCAACCTGGCCCTGAATAAACGGCAGATGACAGAACGGGAAACACATATATTCTATTTGTTATACACAAATGATAAAAAAAAATGTTATCTTACTAATGCTTTTTCACCGTTATCTTCTATTTAGGTGGGTGGAGGGCAGATGGTAAAGGTCCGAGTATCTGGGACACCTTTTGTCATGAGAAAGGCAGAGTGTTTGAAGACCAAAATGGAGATGTAGCTTGTGACAGTTATAAGTTGTGGGAAAAAGATCTGAAATGCATTCAGCAGCTTGGACTAACACACTACCGCTTGTCTCTGTCCTGGAGTCGTCTTCTACCTGAGGGCACCACACAGTACGTCAATGAGAAAGGTAAATGCACCCCTGGAAATAAAAGTCAAACCTAATTATGATTTTTATGATAATTATTTGGTATGTTCTACCCAACAGGAGTTCAGTACTATAACAAAGTGATCAATGATTTGCTTGCCTGTGATGTTTCACCAATGGTCACTCTGTACCACTTTGACCTGCCTCAAAGTGTCCAAGATCGGGGAGGGTGGAAGTCCCCTGATATCGCACACGTCTTCAACGATTACGCCAAGTTTTGCTTTGAGACGTTTGGTGATCATGTCAAACTGTGGATCACAATTAATGAGCCATATGTATGTGCCAAACTGGGTTATGAAGATGGTATACATGCGCCAGGGTTAATGGAAAAAGGGACTTCTGCTTATGTGGTGGGGCATAACATGCTACGTGCTCACGCCATGGCGTGGCACAGTTACAACTCTTCATACAGGGCGAAGCAGAAAGGTGCAGTATCACTGGCCATCAACAGTGACTGGTTTGAGCCTCTGGACCCAAACTGCAAAGAGGACTTCGCTGCCGCTAAGCGTGCTTTTGCATTCACACTGGGATGGTTTGCTTGGCCTGTGTTTGTCACCGGAGATTATCCAGAAATCATGAGGTCTTCAATCGACGCTCAGAGTGATAAACTAGGATACAGCGATGTTTCAAGATCAAGACTGCCCTGCTTCTCAAAAGATGAGCCTACCGTTTTAGGAACAGCAGACTTCTTCGCATTGAACTACTACACATCCCGCAAAGTCAAACAGAGAAGAGATTGTGATCCGGAATTGAATATGGAGAATGACAGAGATGTAGAAGATGTTCTAGATCCAGCATGGCCTATTTGTGGGGTCTCCTGGCTGGCCGTGGTACCTAACGGTTTGAGAAAGCTTCTGAATTATATTAAGGTAACATTTAAATTACCGTATTTTCCGCACTATAAGGCGCACCGAATTATAAGGCGCTACAGTAAAGGCTGCGGTTACGTTATGCATCCACTAAATGGTGCTGCACTAAAGGAATGTAAAAAAAACAAACAAAAAACAGTCAGATAGGTCAGTCAAATTTTACTAACAATTACAAAACAACTTTCTGTTTTTACTCCCAAAATGAATGAACAGCTGTTTTATTATTTTCTCCGAGATAAAGTATTAGTATTTTCGTGACACAGTTTATCTTCCATTGGAGATAAACTCTGTTTAGTCTTACTTACTTGGCGCAGCGCATCCTCTTGCTTCCTCCACTTCCTCACCATTGATTCGTTAATGTTAAACTCTCTCGCTGCGGCTCTATTCCTGTGTTCTACTGCGTGACCGATCGCCTTGAGTTTAAACTCTGCGGTGTAACAGTGTCTCTTGGTAGGAGCCATTTCCGGGTCTTTACACAAACACACAAATGGAAATACAGTGGTGGTCAAAAGTTTACATACACTTGTAAAGAACATAATGTCATGGCTGTCTTGAGTTTCCAGTTATTTCAACAACTCTGATTTTTCTCTGATATAGTGATTGGAACAGATCCTTCTTTGTCACAAAAAAACATTCATGAAGTTTGATTCTTTTATGACTTTATTATGAGTAAACTGAAAATGTGACAAAATCAGCTGGGTCAAAAATATACATACAGCAATGCTAATATTTGGTTACATGTCCTTTGGCCATTTTTACTTCAATTAGGCGCTTTTGGTAGCCATCCACAAGCTTCTGACAAGTTTCTGGTTGAATCTTTGACCACTCCTCTTGACAGAATTGGTGCAGTTCAGTTAAATTTGTTGGCTTTCTGACATGGACTTGTTTCTTCAGCATTATCCACATGTTCTCAATGGGATTTCAGTCAGGACTTTGGGAAGGCCATTCTAAAACCTTAATTCTAGCCTGATTTAGCCATTCCATTACCACTTTTGATGTGTGTTTGGGGTCATTGTCCTGTTGGAACACCCAACTGCGCCCAAGACCCAACCTTTGGGCTGATGACTTCAGGTTTTCTTGAAGAATTTGAAGGTAATCCTCCTTCTTCATTGTCCCATTGACTCTCTGTAAAGCACCAGTTCCATTGGCAGCAAAACAGGCCCACAGCATAATACTACCACCACAGTGCTTGATGGTAGGCATGGTGTTCTTGGGGTTAAAGGTCTCACCTTTTCTCCTCCAAACATACTGCTGGGCATTGTGGCCAAACAGCTCAATTTTTGTTTCATCTGACCACAGAACTTTGTCCATGTGATCAGCAGCAAACTTTAGTCGAGCCTTAAGGTGCCGCTTTTGGAGCAAGGGCTTCCTTCTTGCACGGCAACCTCTCAGTCCATGGCGATGCAAAACACGCTTGACTGTGGACACTGACACCTGTGTTCCAGCAGCTTCTAATTCTTGGCAGATCTGCTTTTTGGTGCTCCTGGGTTGACTCTTTACCCTCCTGACCAGTTTTCTCTCAGCAGCAGGTGACAGCTTGCGTTTTCTTCCTGATCGTGGCAGTGACAAAACAGTGCCATTCACTTTATACTTACAAACAATTGTTTGCACTGTTGCTCTTGGAACCTGCAGCTGCTTTGAAATGGCTCCAAGTGACTTTCCTGACTTGTTCAAGTCAATGATTCTCTTTTTCAAATCTGTGCTGAGCTCCTTTGACTTTCCCATTGTAGCGTTTGTGGGTGTTTTTATCCAATGAGCCCTTTTTAAATGGCCTCAGAGAAGTCACCAGCTGTAGTCACTCATAATCACTCACAAGAAGTTAAGAGGTCATGCTATGAAGCTCATGTCATTGACACAACTTTCTAAGTCTCCAAAATTGCTCATTCATGTTGCTGTATGTATATTTTTGACCCAGCTGATTTCGTCACATTTTCAGTTTACCCATAATAAAGTCATAAAAGAATCAAACTTCATGAATGTTTTTTGTGACAAAGAAGGATCTGTTCCAATCACTATATCAGAGAAAAATCAGAGTTGTTGAAATAACTGGAAACTCAAGACAGCCATGACATTATGTTCTTTACAAGTGTATGTAAACTTTTGACCACCACTGTAGGTGCGTTCGAGATGACACAGGCGGACGCAGTTCTGATCGGCGCAGATCGGTGTGCAATGCATGCCGGTTAGGTTTTGCATTCAAAAACTAACCTGTGTCATCTCGAACACACCTAATGAGACGCCCTTTCATATATCCCAGCATTCACCGCGCACTACTTCTTCTACGGGGGAAATGGAGTCGGCGGCTGCTTACCGCAGTTGCGACACTTGTTGTAGCTCAATATTAATCCATATATAAGGCGCTCCGGGTTAAAAGGCGCATTGTGGACTTTAGAGAAAATTTAAGGTTTTAGGTGCGCGTTATTGTGCGGAAAATACGGTATACATTGCTCCATATTTTACTGTAAATTTGCTAACTTAACCCTGCTATAAAAAGAAAAAACACAAAAATACTTTGTCACATTACGCTAATTTAACTCAAAACAAAGTCACAACTCTTCGTTTTTCTGTGTGACCAACAACATGATTGATTACTTTTCCCCACATGATGAAAACACTGACATTTGTTCTGTCTTTCAATTGATTTTGTATGCAGTAATTTGTCTTTCAACACCTCCAGAAGCACACTAATGCTTCATTAGTGCTGTCACATTGAATGAAACAGTTCCTTTGCTGAAAAGTGTTTGCAAACGAGCAATTTCCTGCTGTTGTGACTTGTCACACGCCATTAGTTTGAGCCTGGCACCGTTTAAAAAGCAGCAAAACGCCACACTTTAGACCAATCTGTCTCTTTTCCAACTGCTTGACAAGTATGATACCTTGTTTGTGAAAAACATATGCCCTTTGACTCTTTAGGACACCTTCAGCAACCCAGCCATCTACATTACTGAGAACGGATTCTCTCAGGTGGGGCCTGTAGTCATGGAAGATGCTCAACGCTGCGAGTTTTACAAGAGCACCATCTCAGAAGTGGCTCGAGGTAACACGTATACTACAGAACCCTGCATTAGTTGTGACAAGCTGGTCTAAACAGATCATAATAAATGGAATATATTTGTGTTGGTTGTTGCATCTTGCAAATTTGTCCTTCTGTAAGTGATTACTTTATAATTTGGTTGAGTTTAAGCCGTCTCAATTCTAAAAATTAACTCATAGCAGACACAATTGTTTTCACGACTGTGTGTGGCCTGGATTGCGGGGGCAACTGCCTCAGACGGGAAACCCATGCTTCTCTCACCCCGGCTGCATCCTCAGCTCACCTGGGAGGATCCTGAGGTGTTCCCTGTCCAGCTGTGAGATATAGTCTCTTCAGCCGGTCCAGAGCCTCTCTATGGGTTTCCTACCGATGGGACATGCCAAACACACCTCACCAGCAAGGTGTTTGGTAGCCATCCTAGCTAGATATCCAAACCACCCCATCTGGCTTCTCTCAACCCGAAAGAGCAACAGTTCTACTCCAAGCTCCTCCTGGATGGCAGAGCTCCTTCCCCTGACCCTGTCCACACGTAGTCAGGTATCTAATAAGCAAATATATTTTTATTCGTTTTGGCCTGTCATCCACATGAAGCCGTAGGTTTTTTTCACTCAAAACCGTTGTTTTTGAAAACTCAGACTAAAGTGAAAATTTTGGAAATCTTTTTTGAAACGTCACTACCTGCGACAATTAATGCAAAAACGTCATTTGTGTGCGTCCTCGAGGAGCAAAGGAGGAGAAATGCGTTGCAGTTGGCTATTATCCATCATATAAGCTTTCCTACTCAGAGCTTACGTTTAGATAAATACTGCCCACTACTGGTCTGGCATGCTTAAAAACGCACTCAGAAGCGTATTTCTACGGGTTTGTGTGGATGAAGTTATTATAAAAACGGTTACAAGTGTACGCAAGTGTATGCTGCCCTCCTCTAAAACGGAGGACAGCGGATATAGGTTTTCAAAAATACACGGCTACGTGTGGACATGGTCTCAAACTCTGAGAATCCTCCCATGCTGCGGAGCAAACTCATTTCGTCCATTTATCAATAAACTCTGTATTAATAAAGAAAATAGAATTTGCATAAAGGAAATGACATTTTCTAGATGATAGTAAATTTGCACATTGAAATTTATCAAACATCCTAAATGAATAACTATAATTAACCCCTTTGAAATAATAAATGCACAATATTTTATCTGCATCCCAATGCTTATTACAATATGATTAATTAGTCATAAAATGTTGATGAGATAGTTTATGTTTTTATACTCTACGTGACTATTTGGTCGAAAAAATAAACCACTTATTTAAAGATAAGTAAATAAAATTATTGGCATAACTGGCTGATTAAAAATAATAAAGAATATGTTTGTGCATTGCAATCAGAAAGCAAAATCTTCTTCTTTCGGCATGCAGAATTTTTATATGCAGACAGCTGATAAGCATTAAACTGGGTGTCACTAATGTTCTCTTATTTTACATAAATCATCTTGTTGTTGTGATTTTAATTATTAGTAATGATGTTTATCATTTCTCATGTCATGTTAATAGTCATGGATTCATTTAAATAGTTTGGGAAGGGGAGGGAAATAGGATGTGAAAAGCTTAAAAACGTAAACACTAACAAATTTATTCTGTTTTTATGTCATGTTCAGCCATCCAGGAGGACCGGGTCGACATCCGTGGATACTTTGCCTGGTCACTAATGGACAACTTTGAATGGGCCGATGGATTCAGTGTTCGCTTTGGACTGTTTCACGTGGATTTTTCTGATGAGGAATTAAATCGAACTATTTACCAGTCTGGAAAAGAGTACGCAAAGATTATCTCAGAACACAAATGTGGTAAATGATGATGTAAGCATGTAAAAAATATATTCATGAAGATGAGAAGTTTACGTAAGACGATAAAATTGGGGAACTAATTTGATCAAACATCACGTTGTTTTTTGTTTGTTTGTGTTCTTTTTAAAAGTTCTTGTAATCCTTCATTGTAAAAAAGGCTTCAAAGTTGTCTTGTGGACATTGTATTTGATGATCGATCTGGGCGTTCCTTACCTTCCCTGTGTTATGCTTGTGCTTTCACTCAATTTTATATTTCTTCCAGGAGAATGTTGGAAGGTTAAGGAACAGAAAATCCAGATTGATCATTAAATACATGTCCAGAAGACGACTTTTTAAGCTGTTTTTTTCAATGTTCTTTCCCCAATAGTGTTGCGACGGGTGCCGGAGCCCATCCTGGCTGATTTCAGACCAGAGGCAGGATACATCCTAAACAGGTCGCCAGTCTGTTGCAGGGCCACACACACTCAATCCTAGGTGCAATTTTGCAGTTGCTAATCAACCTATCATACATGTTTTTGGAGGGTCGAAGGAAACGAGGAAACCCACACATACACGAGGAGAACATCCAAACTCCTCACAGAAATGCTAGTGTTTCAAATCTCGCTCCCACTCCAGGATTTGAACCTCTGACCTTCTTGCTGCGAGGCCACCATGCTAACCACTGTACTACCATGCTGCCCCAATATTTTATCTAGAACTTAAAATCTGAGTCCATACCCAAAGTGATACAAGCATAGATACAAGCAAGAGACGAAACACGTAATATGACATCCGCTTGTTTTTTTCTATCGTCTTCCGCTTATCTGGGGCCAGGTCGCGGGGGCAACCGCCTCAAAAGGCAAGCCCATGCTTTGCTCACCCCAGCTTCATCCTCCAGCTCACCCGGAAGAATCCCGAGTCATTCCCCAGCCAGCTGTGAAACATAGTCTCTCCAGCGGGTCTAGGGTCTGCCTCTTGGTCTCCTCCCGGTGGGACATGCCCGAAACACCTCACCAGCGAGGCGCTCGGTGACATTTGTGGTAAAATTATAAAGTAGCCAAGATCCCCTTTAAACACAAAAAAATTATGTTAGGAACCTAAAAAAAGCAAAGATGATGTCATCGGTCTGTTCCCCTTTCAAATAAAGCAACAAAAAACATTAAAGACCACATGTTTAATCTTTTGGGCAAACATTTGGGATAAAACGTTCATTAGATTGAAGCCTCATTAGTGTGTAGACGAGTATAGACGAGCCAAAGGGCTTAAAAATAAATATCAGATTGCTGTCTGGAAGAAAACCACATATGGCAGAGAATTTGTAACACTAAAGAAAAAAATCCCACCTCAATAAACATAAAATCCTATTTAAAGAATGATTCTGCCACCATGTGGTAAAGACCTGAGGTACAGTTTTAAACTCCTCATTTCAGACCCTCACTGTGTCATATGTGCTGCTTTTTAAAAAATACATAATGTACATCACTGCTTTAAAAAAAAAAAAAAAAAGGACGGGATGACGCATATTTCTATCTTCAATAAATCTCATATTTAACACAATTAATTTCTAAGCTTCAATGTGAAGTAAAAAGGTCATTTATTTTGTGCGTTTGGAGACTGTTTTTATTATTAAGTATTGTGTATGGTGACATGCAGTTGGCTGTGCTTACCGTTCTCAACAGATGTGAATAATACCCTGGTGGCCCTCCTCCATCTATGTCAAGTCATGTGAGAATCTGCTTTGTCTTATGATGAATATCAAGCTAAAGCAGGGATATTAATAATGCCGTAGCTGTTTACATCACAACCTACAGTTTAGAAGCAAAGATCAGCTGCTATTTGGGATGTTTTAGGATAAGAGCTGCAGAGACTGTTCATGTTTTTAAGAAGAGGTTAAAAAACCCGTCTTTTTAACTTGGCTTTTATTTTTTGCTTAAGATGATTTTATATTTTTATCTAGGCACAGCCGAGGTGTTGGAGGGATCCAGTTTGGTGACCTCAGGATCAGATCTCTGCTTTTTGCGGATGATGTGGTCCTGTTGGCTTCATCGGACCGTGATCTCCAGCTCTCACTGGATCAATTTGCTGCTGAGTGTGAAGCGGTCAGGATGGGAATTAGCGCCTCCAAATCCGAGACCATTGTCCACCCCCGGAAAAGGGTGGACTGCCCGCTGCGGGTCATGCACAGGGTCCTGCTCCAAGTGGAGGAGTTTAAGTATCTCTGGTCTTGTTCACGAGTGGGGGAAAGATGGAGCGGGAGATTGACAGGCGGATCGTTGCGGCATCAGCAATAACTAAGATGCTATATCGGTTCGTTGTGGTAAAGAAAGAGCTGAGCCGAAAAGCAAAGCTCTCTATTTACAAGTCGATCTACATTCCTATCCTCACCTACGGTCACCAGCTGTGGGTGGTGACCGAAAGAATGAGACCGCGGATACAATCGGTCGAAATGAGCTCCCTCCGCAGGGTGCTGGGCTCTCACTCAGAGATCGGGTGAGGAGCTCTGCCATCCGGGAGGAGCTCAGTGTCGAGCTGCTCCTCCAAGTCGAGAAGAACCAGGTGGTTAGGGCAGCTGGTCAGGATGCCCCCTAGTGCCTCGCTGGTGAGGTGTTTCGGGTACGTCCCAACGGAGGGAGACCAAGAGGCAGACCCCAGACCTGCTGGATCCGGGTGAGCTGGAGGATGCAGCCGAGGTGAGAGAAGCCTAGGCTTCCTGTCTGAGGATCCGCCCCCGCGATCCGGCCCCGGATGAGCGGAAGACGACGGAACGGAACAGATTTTATGTATTTAATAAAATCTGTTTACTTGCCCTTTGTTTGCATAGTTTTATTTTTTTGATTAATTTCTTAAGTAGTTTTTAACCACTTTTTACTGGTTTTACTTTTTATTCTATTGTTTTCTTTTGTGTCTTATTCCAGTGTTTCCTCATGGGGATCCTCCATCCCACGAGCTCTGCCTGCTCAGTCTGTAGGGTCTTCTCTGTGGGGGTCTGACTTGTCTGGGTGGTGCGGGTACCTATATTTAGCCAGGTGGCTTCTGTAGGTGCCTGTGTCTCTTGGAGTTGGGTGGACTCATGTGATTTTGACCGCTGCAGTCACGGGCAGGCCTGCTCCTGGTGTGGATCGATCCCCAGTTGTTATTTCCTCGCAGCATCAGGCCGGATGTTTATTTTTATTTCAGTTAAAAGTGCTTTATAAATAACATTTGATTTGAAATAAGCAGCTTTTGTTAGATTATTAAAGTAAAATTAAGCAGTCAAATTGCATTTTTATGTGGAGAAAAACTAGAAAAGAAGCAGCTCAATGTTTTTATTTTACTATCTGATGTGGAAGTCTGAAATAGGTTTGAATTACATTTCCTATGATTCATCGGTTTGGGCTCCTTGGCGACTGAAATCTCAGCTGAAAGATTAGTAATTCCAGCAACTGTCCTCCAGTATTGATGGATTTCCGTTTCTTCTATCAGTAGCTGCTTGGGTGGAAGAACCTCCATCGCTGCTGAATTGATTGAATGAAATATAAGCAAGAAAATCTTCTGCACTTTGTGAGCATTGGACATTTGAATTTGTAAAGAGCCGAGGAATAATATGTGCCTATTGCGACATGGAAAAGTTTAAATCATTAATTAACATTTTAATAATTCACTCTCACAGCGTCTTTAACAGCCTCAATATGAACGTTCAACTTCATTAGAGCTAGAAGAATTCATTCTGAAGTCACAAAATGAACCGTTTCTAATTAAGTGTCAGATACATCACACGAATAGATACGTTGCTTTTGACAAGAAGTTAGCAGGCTTAATTCTAGCATTAGATCTTTTTGATTGGCTGAGATTTACCCTGAGGAGTAAATCACAAAGAGTGGTCCACTTGTGTTTGACCCAACTAACTCATTAGATTTTAGACAGAATATTAAATATTTAACAACTGAAATGTTCATTTAGTTAAATTATTAAGTTCATTTAAAATAGCAAAAACTTAATTGTGAAGAATCGAGGAGACACGGTCTTAGATAGTGTGCTGATTACCGGTACGACTTTAATTTTGATTACTTTCATATGCAGATGACACGCAAATGTTCCTTTCAGTCGTCTTCCGCTTATCCGGGGCCGGGTCACAGGGACAACAGCCTCAGATGGGAAGCCAAGGCTTCTCTTACCGTAGCTGCATCCTCCAGAATTAGAAGGATCCCGAGTCATTCCCCAGGCAGCTGTGAGAAAGTTTCTCCAGCGGGTCCGAGGTCTGCCTCTTGGTCTCCTCCTGGTAGGACGTGCCCACGTGGGGTGGGGGGATCCTGACCAGATGCCCGAATCATCTCATCTGGCTTCTCTCGACTTAGAGGAGGAACGGCTCGACACCGAGCTCCTCCCGGATGGCAGAGCTCCTCACCCGATCTCTGAGGGAGAGCCCAGCCACTCTGCGGAGAAAGCGTAAGGAGATGGTGGTTCAGTGGTCTGAGCATTCGCCCGCGGTTTGCGTCCCACTGAGTGCACGTCTAGGGTCCTTGGAGAAGACACCTAACCGCTCGTTTCTCCCACCATTAGCGCCGTCATAGGTGGCAGCCTGCTGCGGTGAAATGCAGCACATAAATTTCCCGGTGAGGGATTAATAAAGTATATTAAGCTCATTTTGGCCGCTTGTATCCGCGATCTCATCCCTTCGGTCACCACCCACAGCTGGTGACCATAGGTGAGGGTATGAATGTAGATTGACTTGTAAATTGAGAATATTATAATTAGAATGTTCTAATTAGATTGTTTCTTTTCTAAATCTGATGAGATGTGAGCCACTACTTTTCTCCTCGGCTCTGATTTAAATCTGATTTTTTCTTTGTCTGGTTTTCTCAGTCGCCGGGTTGGGGATCTTGTAAGAGTCTCAATCCACCACTTCCCTGGATTATAGTGTCTTTTCCCTCTTTTTTCTTTATTTTCCTGATATTATTCAACTTTCAAGCTCATCATTTCCCTCTCTTCTAATCGTATTGCTCATTTCCCGATGAAAAGAATGAGAAGAGTGGCTATGAAGAAGGAAGGAAGGAAAAAGGACAAACTTTTTAAATCCCATTGACCTACTTCACTAGACATTTCACTGGGAATTCATATTAGCGTGGAAGAGTTTCAAGTAGCAATGTTTTTTCTCTCTCTCTTCTCCTGTCTTCCTCAAAACTCCCATTTTTTTTCCCTTTCCTTTCAGCTGCAGGCCATTTTCCCAGCGTCCTGTGTTTGATCCTGTATGAGCACTAACAGTATTTTATACAAGTGGATAAATGTCTTACAGCAGCGTAAGCGCCACCATTTTCTGACAGTGGTGTTAGAAGCGTGACATTGGAGTTTAAAAAAAAAAGGCTACTTTTTTGGAAGGCCTCATGTATCATTGATGACTGAAGGGGATGAATACTGCTAGACCTCAAAGTGGAATTATGACAAGCCCATATGGAAAGCTGTAGAAAAGAAAAGGAGAAAACGTTCAATTCTTTTCTTTTAAACCCCTCCCTTAGGAACCACGGATGACCCTGCTAATGACTGTCAAAACTTCAACTCCCTCAAGTGTAGTAGTGCTGTGTTGTGGAAGGAGGTCTGCAGACCTGTTTGAAAAATTGAAAGCGTCTAGAATATTCAGCTCTCCCTGGGTTTCTCTGTTGGGGGTGGGAATACGGGGTGCACATGCAGAGATTTGGTATTCTGGGTGTGAGTGTGTATTTATAAGAACTCCCTCTGCTTGTGTGTCTGTGGCCAATGAGGTGAGCGCTTCATTTCATGGGAACGGTGGTGGGAAGTGGGTGGGAACACAGGTGCAAAAAGGAAAGAGACAATTTATGAAACCTTTAGAAGTGAGGTGACCAGAACTGTGAAGGCGAGTAGTTATTAGGCCCGAATCCAAGCAGAGAGACTAATGACGTGGATATAACCTTCTGCTCCCAATATGCAAACACATTGTCATCAATGAGGGCTGAAAATTTCCTCTGCTATCCTTTTGGCCTTCATTATTCTTAGTGGTAATAACCAAGACTATTGGTATTATCGGGGACGAACAATTTAATCCCTTTGCCATAAAAGTGATTAATTCTAAAGTAGAAAATCCTTTACTTGGTATAAAATTAATACCATAAGTATTTTTAAATCTTTAAGTTTACTGGTGGGGTTTCCCACCCCAGCTGCATCCTACAGCCCACCCGGGAGAATCTCGAGGTGTTCCCATGCCAGCTATGAGACATAGTATCTCCAGCAGGTCCTGGAACTGCCTCTGGGTCTACTCCCGGTGGGACGTGCCTGAAACACCTCACCATCAGGAGGCATCCTAACCCCATGCCCTAACCACCCCATCTAACCATCCCATCATTACAGATGTTTTCAGCTGCTGCATTTATTAAGATGAAACCATTGGATACTCTATCTCCTCAGAGATAGATTGAGGAGTTTGGTCATCCGAGAGGATCTTTGAGTAGAGCTGTTGCTCCTACAGGTTGAGAGAAGCCAGATGGGGTGGTTCGGGCATCTGGTCAGGATGCCCCCCGAACGCCTCACTGGTGAGGTGTTTCAGGCTCGTCTATTCTGAAGTAGACCAAGAGGCAGACCCCCAACCCGCTGGAGAAACTATGTCTCACAGCTGGATGGGGAACGACTTGGGATCCTTCCGGCTGATCTGAAGGATGCAGCTGGGGTGAGAGACCTGGGCTTCCTGTCTGAGGCTGTTGCCACCGCGACCCAGCCCAGAAGCGGAAGCTAATGAAACAGAACGGATTTAACATGTCACTTTTAGAATCTAGCAACAACTAATCAAACAGCATAAGTTTATGTCAAAGGGTTGAACTGTCCTCCGTCTTGGACAAACCTACCACATCTTGAAAAAAGAATAATAATAAAACATCAAAGGAGTCCCCAAACTGCAGAGCAGCTAAAATGTTTTATCAAATAGGAATGAGGGTAAAAAAAAAATTACCCAACAAAAGCAATGTGACAGGAAGAACAGAGTGAGCGACCACAGGACTGAGGTGTCACTGAAGTTCTTCATCAAATGCCCCTGATACCAGGAAATAATACCATGGTAAACAGTGTTCTGTGTTTGTTGTAACGAGCTGGACCCCAATATAAAACACCTCTATGTGAGGTAATCTGGGGTGAAAAAAAATTAATTGCAACTCTGACATTTCAGCAATGCATTGGTCCGTTGTGGTAAAGAGAGAGCTGAGCCGAAAAGCAAAACTCTCGATTTACAAGTCGATCTACGTTCCAACCCTCACCTATGGTCACCGGCTGTGCGGGGTGACCGAAAGAATGAGATCGCAGGTACAAGCGATCTCTCACTCAGTACAAGTGGCCGAAATGAGCTTCCTCCACAGGGTGGCTTGGCTCTCACTCAGAGATCGGGTGAGGAGCTCTGCCATCCGGGTCGAAAGGAGCCAGATGGGGTGGTTCAGGCATCTGGTCAGGATGCCCCCCGAGCGACTCGCGGGCGAGGTGTTTCGGGCATGTCCTACCGGGAGGAGACCAAGGGGCAGACCCCGGACCCGCTGGAGAGACTATGTCTCACGGCTGGCCGGGGAACGACTTGGGATCCTTCCAGGTGAGCTGGAGGACGCAGCCGGGGAGAGAGAGGCCTGGGCTACCCGTTTGAGGCTGTGGACCCCGTGACCCGACCCGACCAACATTTCAGCAACAAAAACAAAAAGTATTGAGAAAAACACGTTTGCCGAAAGAATTAGAAAACTACAAAACCATAAAATGATGTGAGAAAAAAATGAAACAGCTTAGGGAGGTTAGAAAAAAAAAAGAAGTAGCCTTAATTTGAAACTCTTCCTTAAACAAGCAGATTTGCCGCATAGTGTTAAAAGTTCAGCCTGTTTCGAGGATGAGTAGCGAGCGGACGCATTGTCTGCTGAGCAACAGTGCACGTGGACTAATTAACTCTAAGTGTTGTACGACATGCTCCCTTCTCACCCACGTTGTCACTCTGGGTTTGAGTGGCACTAATGAGAGAATTATCTAGCCTAGGACCCTGGTAATGCATTCAAATGAACGCCAGCTGACCTGACCTACGAGATGGCTTTTTAATCTCACCACTTAATACCAATCAGACCTGATTCCTCATGTGTCCACGTATGAGGGAAGACCCTTTGCTCCTCATGCCACTATCCACTTCTTCTTTTCACTGTTGATCCAAGCAGGTGTTAATTGTCTTGTATGACTTGAGGACCTCTGTTAGTATAACGAAGAGAAGCTCAGGTGCTCTGATAAACAGAACGCTGGGCATCAGGATGAGTGGGGGTATGGGAATCGCTTATCATGAGAACCCTGACGGGGATTAAAAAGGTTAATTAGGTCAAGACTTAAAAAAAACTTTTCTGTCATAGAGTTGAGGTTTGAAATGGTTAATTTCCCATAATTGTCATCCATAATTATTGCTTCTTAAATTTGAAAGTCTTTCATAGCATATAAATGAATCTGTAATGACTAAATGTAACAGTTACTTGAGGGTTTAACCAATGGAAGTTTTTACACTAGGGATGGGACGCTCTCTTCTGAAGTTTAGATTCATTAGATTTTGGCTTTTCGATTGATCCACACCAACGCCGATCGATTTTGAGCATGCGTAAAAATACACTTCTATTCATTCACTGCTTGTTTACCATAGAGTTCAGACATACAAGCCTAGCCTTATCTTCTTCTTTGGCATTTCCCTTCAGGGGTCGCCACACCAAGTCAGTTTCTTCCATCTAACCCTATCTTCTGCATCTTCTTCAGTCACACCAACTATCTTCATGTCTTCCTTCACTGTATCCATGAACCTCCTCTTTGGTCTTCCTCTACGCCTCTTTCCTGGTGGTTCCAAACCCAGCATCCTTCTGCCGATGTACTCTCTGTCTTCTGCACATGTCCAAACTGAGATGGTTTGGACATGTGCAGAGGAGAGAGAGTACATCGGAGTCTGGCCCCTCTGACTTTATCTCGAAAATATCTAACATGTGCTGTTCCTCTGATCCCGTCCATCCTGGTCACTCCCAGAGTGATCCTCAGCTTCTTCATCTCTGCTACTTCCATCTCTGTTTCCCATCTTTTCTTCAGTGCTACTGTTTCTAGACCAAACAGCATGGCCGGTCTCATCACGGTTTTGTACACTTTTCCTTTCATTTTAGCTGAAACTCTTCTATCACAAATCACACCTGATACTTTTCTCCACCCGTTTCATCCTGCCTGCACATGCTTCTTCACCTCTTTTCCACACTCTCCATTGCTCTGGACTGTTGATCCTCTTCTTCTTTCGGCTTTTCCCTTTAGGGGTCGCCACAGCAAGTCAGTTTCTTCCATCTAATCCTATCTGCTGTATCCTCTTTGGTCACACCAACTATCTTCATGTCTTCCTTCATTGGATCCATGAACCTGCTCTTTGGTCTTCCTCTAGTCCTCTTTCCTGGTGGTTCCAAATCCAGCATCCTTCTTCCTATGTACTCTCTCTCTCTCCTCTGTACGTGCCCAAACCATCTCAGTCTTGCCTCTCGAACTTTATCCCCAAAACCTCTAACATGAGGTGTTCCCCAGATGTACTCATTTCTAATCCTGTCCATTCTGGTCACTCCCAGAGAAATCCTCAGCATCTTCATCTCTGCTACCTCCATCTCTGTTTCCTGTCTTTTCTTCAGTGCTACTGTTTCTAGGCCAAACAGCATGGCCGGTCTCACCACGGTTTTGTACACTTTTCCTTTCATTCTAGCTGAAACTCTTCTGTCGCACATCACACCTGATACTTTCCTCCGCCCGTTCCAGCCTGCCTGAACACGCTTCTTCACCTCTTTACCACACTCTCCATTGTCTTCCACCTTCTTTATCTCTTCTCCCTGTAACCTCACTTTTCCATTTAGATCCCTCTCATTCACACACATGTACTCTGTCTTACTGTGACTAATCTTCATTCCTCTTCTTTCTACAAGCCCTGCCTCATCCTGTCATGAAAACATTTCTTTAACAACATACTTGTTTATAGCTGGATGGAACTGCTTAGAAATTAAGTCACGTTTTACTCGTTAGATTTTCTACCTGAACACTTCAATTAAAACCTCCCAGTTCCAATAGTTAATTGTTGATCGGTTGTTTGTCCAGAAAGCTAAGTATGTTATCACAGCGCATGAACACTAGAAAATTCTGTTTTGCCTTCTGAACCACTTATTCCTGGTTTGGAAACGGGGCGTAGTGGAGCCCATCCCGGCTGATTTCAGGTGAGAGGGAAGGTACACCCTAAGCAGGTTGCCAGTCTGTTGCGGGGCCACATGTAAATATACTTTTCGCTGTAAGAGAAAACTTGCGTATTATGATTTTAAGAGAAAATCTGAATGATAAATCTCTGATTTCTGCTCCGCTGTTTATAGTTTACTTCAGTAGAAAATGACGGGTTTTCAACTTTATTTTCTGAGAAAAAATTAGCTTAACTATAATGTTTGAATAAATTGGATTAAAATCGTATTGATAATTGTTCACAAGATTTTTTTTTTAAAAAAAAGTTTTATACTCAGAAAATTATGGGTATAGTTATTTTTTATAGTGAATACTTTTCAATTAACAGATATTATATATTGTATGTTAAAAAATATTTTTTTCAAAGAAATTGAAAATTGTCACTCCAAAATCAAAATCAAATCGAAATATGAATTCCCATTCCCTCTTCCCATTCCCTTTTATTTTACACTCAAGAAACTATTGTCTTGCTTCCTATTGGTTGAGTGTGTTTTCAGTTTTTTGACCTTTGATTTTAATGGTGGTGGTGTGTTTTAGCCAGATGGTGCTGCACTTAGAGGCAACATGAGCAATGTGCTCCTTTTAAATGTTTTGCCTGTAACTACTATTTCTTCTCCCAAGTGCACGGGGTAATAAATAGCAAATCAAATAAAGTTCAGGGCTGCTTGCATGGAGGTTGCTATATTTCAAAGCCTTCCGGGAGAATCTTACAAATGTGCATTTGGGCAACTTTTTTATGAGATTATCTTAAACATAAATGGGGATGGTTGCTTACGGTATGCAAATTATTAAGTCTAATTGGAAAATCGTGTTTAAGAAGTTGTGCTATTAAAAAATAAAAAGGTCTTTGATGAGTTTGTCCATTTGGCTTGGCCACATGAATGCAATCTAAAGGATTCTATTGCATCATTGCTTTCTATTTAAAGAGATACTCTGTTTTTCCAGCATTATAGGTTGTGTATTAAGCTGCTTGTTTGATAAAACCTAATTTCACACCATCTTGGCTGAAAAGTTTTGTTACACTGACATGCAGAGCATTCAATTACATGTTACTAGCTGGCTGCATTATGTGCAACATCTTTACATCACTATTTGACAGCTAATTGTGCAGCAGACAATAAAGACCTGACGGTATGTTGTGTCATGCACACGAGTACCAGAGTTGCAGCTTTTGTCTTTATCTCAGCACGCAGGTCCATTGTCATGCAGGCGCTCAGGTAACCGGCCCGGTCGTCACTCATCTGTCCGACGGCTGTGACTATCTGGCCTGGCGGTGACTGATGACGGAAGCGTGGATGTGTAAAAAACAGACAAGTGTGTTATGGCAAAAGAGAAGGAGCGGCAGTCTGCAGACAGACAGTGAAAGAGGCTATAAGATAGCACCCTTACTGAGGGTGGGTTTGGACACCAGCGGGGTGAGAGGTATTATTTCTATGGATAATACTCAAGTCACAAGCACAGACAAAATGTTTCTCAGTGAAACAGTTGTCAAATACTGTATGTAGCAGATACATAAATGCTATATATTAGGGTGTGGCATCCTAAACTAATTCTTCAGATGATTTTCACCCCCTAAAGTTTCTCACTAATGGAGAAAGATCTTCTATGATCAGCCACATTGGGACATTATTTATCACAGAAACGAGGGACAAAATTTGGATGTATGGTGTATGAGCAAAGAGATGCGCTTACTTATAGTTAACAAATCAAATTACAGCAAGCGAACAATGCAATCAAATCAGTTTTGTTTCTCCTCTATTCGTAATTTTTAGTCTGATGCTTTATGTTACATTGTCGTTTTTTTGTGTGTTTGATTTTTTTCGACAGTGAAAAGTGTTATACAAAGAAAACTGTTCACTTCGTTCCGTTTCATCGTCTTACCTGGGGGCAACAGGAAGCCAAGGCTTCTCTCTCCCTGGCTGCAGCCTCCAGCTCACCCGGAAGGATCCCGAGTCGTTCCCCGGCCAGCTATGAGACATAGTCTGCCCAGCAGGTCCGGGGTCTGCCTCAAGGTCTCCTCCTAGTGAGACATATCCAAAAACACTTCACCAACGAGGTGCTCGAGAGGCTTCCGGACCAGACGCCCGAACCATCCCATCTGGCTTCTCTCGACTTGGAGGACGTCGAGAATATTAATCCGATTTTACAAATAAAATTGTATTATTTATACATTGCTGTGCAACATAAACAGGTTTTGTAACCTGGTTGCACTCGAACAGGAATGGGCAAACTATGGTTCGTTAAACATTTTAATCCAGCCCGAAAAAAATTAAATAAATAAACCATGTTAAATATTTTATTTTACCTGCAATTCTGATGTTTCCTCACTAGATGGCCCACTCAAGATACTGTACATTGGCTGTGATGCAAAAACAACAACACTGCTCCTATTCAAATGTGTGTGTATTCGTGATGCACACATTGTTAAAATAGTTTGTCTGGAGATTTCCAACCTACATTTTAAACCTAGCGCGCTAGATGCACTTTTTTAATCACTAGGGTGCTTAATTTTAACGTTAGCGCGCTAGATTACATGCGTGTAGCGACCCTAATGGCTTTCCATTTCTAGCACGCTTGTTTACCAAAGCATGCCATGTAATGCATTTATTTATCAGCTCTTGTAAAAAATCATTTCTAAACTTGTACTTGACACACTTTAAAAAACTTTTTTTTTTTTTGCAGTTTTGAGGGTTGAAAATACAGAAAATCAATGCACATCTACAGACTAATCACTTTTTTGGCAACGAGTTACTTCTTAGTACAACTTGTCATCTTCTACAAAGTATGTACACTTAAAAAATTTACACCATTTTGCGTACGACTTGGATAATTCCGGACGGTGGTGTGTACGATAACTTGTTACAAGTTGTAATATTTTCTTTATTTCATCATACTCATCCTTTGCGTGCACAAATAGTTTTCATCAGACTCTACAAAGCATAAAAATGTTTTGATTAATAGTCTATTGTGTGTTGTACATGCTCTGGGCATTCACACCACTGAACAGGTGGAATATGAGGTCCTATATGTGTGAGTACTTTCATGCCTTTCTTGTCCAGGAAGATCAATGTGTCCCCATCGACGTTACCTTGCCCTCCGCACGTGGAGTGAATGGGAGGGGGAAGAGGGGTTGGTCGAGTGGCGTGCACAAAATACATGCAATGCAAATGGCATCAGAGGACATAAGAATCAATTTACCTTATTGAAACAAATGAGAACAGCACGGCCCAACCATGGCTTCAGTTCTTTTCTTTTTTCCCCCCCTTTTGGCCGCCCCCTTTGTTATTGTAATTAACTCTTCCAACCCAAATCTTTGACCCTCCCTTTCACAAACACAGCCAAGCCCTTTAACAACCCTTTCTATGTCTTGCCTGGGTTCCCTTTTACCCTAATGAAAAAGCATCAGAGGTGCCCAGGTAAAAATCTTATGATTCATGGCCGTGGGTGACATGCTAAAAGGCAAGGCAGATCTGCCTGGAGGAGCATTTAAAAGAGGGTATTCCATGAATGAGCGCCAACACCTCTTCTTTCCTTCACACACACACATCCCGGAATGACTTACGACCATTTCCTGTTCCCACTATGCTCTTATGTATATAAACTACTCTCTGCTCCCATTCACGGAATCCCAATAACCAAAATGGACTTTAGCTTGAATGACCTCAGAGATAAGTGGCCACCACAATGTCAATTTCATACAGCGATGTGTGACATCCTATTGAAATTCTCCATTATTTTGTTTAAAAGAAGGCCAACTCTAATGTCTAAGCTCTAATTCCCCGGTGTAGGCTGGGTATTGTGCATGGGATCCCAAGGGACGGATCAATAGTTAGAGAGAGCGATGGGGTCACGTTGGAATCAATGTGCTGGACAAACGACCTCCAGCTGCCGCCTGCACCTTCCGAGCCGCTTGACACCTGAGGCGATCTTTACTGAAATGTCCTCTGCTGAAATGCCACGGGGCCACGGGCTGCTGAGCAGTCACTCATGCAGAGCTCTCGAATCAAGTGGTGTATGCAAACTGGATCTGCTTGTCATCCGCAGCAAAAGGCCTTGGCTCAGTGTTGCTACATAAACAAAACTCACGCACCTGAGAATGTCAATTACCTGCTGCCTGCACCTTCCGATGGCGGCCAAATTGGGATTAATTTGGGGAAGATGGGGGCCATTGTGGAGGTGACACTGTGTCATTACACATGAAAGAGAAAAAGGCAGCTTGGCTTGGAGAACAAGAGCAGTGGGCCGGCTTGATTGTTCCCCTATTGCCCTCACATGCCGCTTTGCATAAGCAGCAAAAGGCATTGATGAAAACAAGTGGTGGTTTCAGGTCGGAAGCAGACACCCAGAAAATGAGTAACCCCCCTTCCACCTTTCTCTTCTTACCCTTTCGCTAAGCCGCATAATTCAGAGGAGCCATCTTGTGGAAATGTCATTGTGTGGTGGTGATGGAGCAAGCAGTGTGACAGAATGCTGTAACGCCTCCCGGGCCGGGACCCTCGCCACGCTCGCTTCGCCCAAGTCAGCCTGACCTTGCAGGTACTGATATATGCAGCCACGTTGACTCTGGCGAATGGACAGTGGGTGTGCCCTCTATCTGGAGGATTTTAGCAACTTTTTTCTTCCACTTGGGGTTCATGGAGAGGTGGTGCATATTTTAAAAAGACGCTGCATGTGTTTATTTGCTGGAGGACATAGTTTTTTTTTCTGTTTTACCTCCCTTTCGGTTTTGAATAGAGGTCAATTCCCCGATGTGCATTCTCCTTTATGCACCGACTCCCTATTCTTCATTCATCTTACCTGCTGACACATCTGACAACACACTGCTGTATTATCATCCAGCAACCCCCAGCTTTATACCTTTCCCAACAACATTGGGCCAGCTCGACTCCTCCGCCCCTTTTTCTTTCTCCTTTGGAAAACTGATTATAAATGGTCAATTTGAAAATAGACTGGAAAGTCCCCAAGGCTGCTTGGCTTGTCAAATTGAAAAGGGACAAGGACAAGTCAGTCGACTTCCTCCCCGTCCGCTTCCGTGATATTTCCGAGGCAGGTGGACGAGGGGGAACGTAACAAATTCCCCCCGTGTGGCGAGCAAGGCGATGGCAAAGGATGATGAGGGAGGGTGGGGCGTCAGCAAGTTGGGGATCTTTAACATCTAGCCCTCAGCATTTATATCACAAGTCTCCACAAAGAGTCTATGGATCACTCCAGTGGGTTGGTGTTGGCAGTATCAGGAAAAGCCATGGGCTGTCGGGGAGGATGTGCTTTTCATATTTCACTGCAGACAGCTTTCTCTTCTGCCGGCCTCACTCACAGCAGCCTTTGAGGATAATATCTTCAAATCTCTCCTTTCCATGCTGAGAGGCTATTTTTAAGTAGATATTTATTTCATTCTCTCAATTTTTCTTCTCTATCTGCCTCTCCTCCATCCCACAGGTATATCTCTGCCGCTTGTAACAAGTAGAACGATGGAAACAAAATGAAGAAATGTCTGGCTCGGAAGACATTTTTCCTTCATTTTTTGCCGTTTGCTTTTAAAAGTCCCCATGCATTCTCCTGCCATTACAAACTAAAAATGAAGACAATATCTGGGAATAATTGGCTTAGTACTTCTTCTTCTCCTTTCGGCTTTTCCCTTCAGGGGTCGCCACAGCAAGTCAGTTTCTTCCATTTAACCCTATCTTCTGCATCCTCTTCGGTCACACCAACTATCTTCATGTCTATCCATGAACCTCCTCTTTGGTCTTCCTCTAGCCCCTTCCCCAGCAAACCCAGCATCCTTCTTCCGATGTACTTTCTCTCTCCTCTGCACATGTCTGAACCATCTCAGAGGTTTTGGAGATAAAGTCCGAGAAGCCAGACTAACATGTGCTGTTCCTCTGATCCTGTTCACTCCCAGAGAGATCCTCAGCATCTTCATCTCTGCTACCTCCATCTCTGTTTCCTGTCTTTTCCTCAGTGCCACTGTCTCTAGACCGAACAGCATGGCGGGTCTCACCATGGTTTTGTACACTTTTCTTTTCATTTTAGCTGAAACTCTTCTGTCACACATCACACCTGATACTTTTCTCCACCCGTTCCAGCTTGCCTGAACATGCTTCTTCATCTCTTTTCTACACTCTCCATTGTTCTGGACTGTTGATCCTGGCCAATGAATAATTGGCTTAGTACATTGCTCCATCTCCAACATCTCCAACTGCGGGTCAGGGATAGGGTTCTGCCCAAAGTGGAGGAGTTTAAGAGGGAAGGGGAAGGATAGAGCGGGAGATCGACAGGCGGAACGCTGCCGCATCAGCAATAACTAGGACGCTGCATCGGTCCGTCTTGGTAAAGAGAGAGCTGAGCCGAAAAGCAAAGCTCTCGATTTACAAGTCGATCTACGTTCCTACCCTCACCTATGGTCACCAGCTGTGGGTGGTGACTGAAAGAATGAGATCGCGGGTACAAGCGGCCAAAATGAGCTTCCTCCGCAGGGTGGCTGGGCTCTCACTCAGAGACCGGGTGAGGAGCTCTGCCATCTGGGAGGAGCTCGGTGTCGAGCCGCTACTCCTCCAGGTCGAGAGGAGCCAGATGGGGTGGTTCAGGCATCTGGTCAGGATGCTCCCCGAGCGCCTTGCGGGTGAGGTGTTTTGGGCACATCCCACCGGGAGGAGACCAAGGGGCAGACCCCGGACCCGCTGGAGAGACTATGTCTCACAGTTGGCCGGGGAACGACTTAGGCTCCCTGGGCTGCCCGTTTGAGGCCGTTGCCCCCGCGACAAGCGGAAGATGACGGAACATTGCTCCATAATTCTAAGGCTTCATCTCATCAATATGATGAATAAACACCTGAATTCCCACGTCCTTCGGTGATCTGCAGGGACTTTTTAGGCTGACAATAAAGTCCCTTTCTGATTAATCACACCGGTGAGATGGAAAGCACCCTTTGATATAGCCAAGATGTTCACGATTCATCAGAGAAGGACTTGCAATCAGATGGGACGTGTGCCTTTTTTTCCCAGCAAACGCGTATCCCCCTTCTCTTCTCAGAATACATTAGAGGACTCTGAGCGACAGAATCATCAGATAGCGGGAGGTGAATTGAAGTGGTCATGAACCTAATGTCAAACTCAAATAGCTGAATGGCAATAGATAAAACAAACAAGGGACGTGAACTGTTTGCAGAGGGAGGTGAGGAGCAGTGTGGTGTGCTGGTGAGAACTTTTACAGATAAGGCCAGCTCGCCCTGCATCACAATCAGGTTATTATCAACCATGACCCATGCAGGAATTGTAACTTTTGACCGGAAATTTATGTACTGTGTGAACTTTCTTGCCACGGAGCGTGGCAGGAGTGATGTTTCATATTCAATTTTGAACTGATCTGTTTTCCCCAGGGACTCGCTCCTTTTTTCTAACCAAATAGGAAAAATAAGTGAATGGAAATGGTGTGCTATGACTTTCCTTTTGAGCTCAGGATTTTTGTTGAATTCTGCAAAAGAAGAGTGTCGTAAAATAGAATTTACAATGTATTTTGTCTGCTTCAAGCTTTTAACACCCCTCCAGGGGAACATGATATTACTTAAAAGTTTAGCATGCATAAAAGAATATTTGATAAAAAAAAAAAAGCCTGCTTTATTTCTACCCTTATGATCCCTGCCGATTGTCTTTTGCACAGTAAGCACATTTAAAGTTGTTGTCTGTTATTCTTTATCTTATTTTGTTCCTCCAAGCCTGGCTAATGGTGGTTTTTTCCTATCTTCCTCTATTTTGGGGCTAAGCTGGGTCTTAGAGCTGCCCTCCGTTTTACAGAGAGGCACAAAGTGCTTAAGTAAGCAGAGGAAGGATTCCTCGGGTGCTACTTCAGGTAGTCCCCTCCCTCCTTTTAGCTGAGATATCTATCCCAGCCCCTTATTATCACCAAACAAGCACTTTTTGATGATGATAAGTAATAGCCACATCCCTATGTGTAGGAATCGCTTCTCAGGGGAATAAGCGGAGCATGCTGGCCATTTTTCTTGCCTGTTTGGCGTCCAGCAATCCTAGAGAAAATAAAGGCTGCACGGAGGGGGGTGATTCTGTGTTTGTGCAGCACTATTCACAACAGGAGATTGTGGAAGAAAATGTTCTTGTTTTTCTTTTTCAGTATATTTAACCTGTTTGGAAACAGCGGTCTTACACTGATTACTCAAGACAACAGATCCTAGAGTGTGTAAAAATGGGGCTTTTATAAGAGACTGATCATATGATGGCCATGCAGTTTTATAAAATGGGTTTCAATAATAATCCGGAACTTTAAAAAAAAAGCAAGAATAATTTACAGAAAAAGGCGGGTGACTTTCGGGTCAGTTCTTCCTGGAAGGAGTTCAAATCACTGAAAGAATGACAGCATGATATCACCAAAAGAGGAACTGATTGTAAAGCTTTTGACAAAAGTACAGATATCATGGGAATGAATGGACACAAATAAGCAGCATCTCGGGGATGTCTAATCTCATAGACGTGCTCGACAGTGGCCTGTCAAAATGCGGGGACCAATTTGAATGCACAGCAGGAGAACTCGCTTCTTTTCAATTTGGCATCTTGTTTGTTTCATGCTATGGCCGCGTCTTGCTGCCAAGCACATTCAGCTGGATTTATGAAGGAGTTTTACACCAGTTTGCTAAGCAGTGAAATAAATAAAAACATGGCAAAAATAGGAAAAATCAAAGACGCTGAATATAAAAGTCTTAGAAAAGAACAATTTAAACCCAAAACGTCTTTAATGAGACAAAAAAATGGCCGATATTTATTTTCCAATCCCATTTTGTTCACTTTTTTTTTCTTGTGCGCTTTGTGACCCTCGTAATCTGAACATATCGGAAGTGTTGTGTGTGGTTGCATGAAAGTGGAGGCTCCTCTCCATCCCAGTGGCTGTCACAGTGATTCCCTGAGCTACTGCTGAACAGCCTGACCTTTGGCTCAGCCTTTTAGTGCATTGATTGGCTGGTCACATCAAACCAAGATGGCTTTCCATGTCCTACTTCTCCCTCTCAGTTCACCTGAGTGAACTTGGTGACCGCCCGGCCCTTAGCCCCTGTGGCCTCAGACATGCGGTTGCCCCTATTTACACGGCATAGTTCAAAACAGTGGCGGCTCTTTTTGAAATGTCTCAGGTCGTGTCAAAATTGTAGGAAAGTGGGAAAGGGTATAAAAGATGAAGTCATTTAACGTACACCAAGTGGATAGGGTCAGACCTTTTGATCGCATTACTGAATACTTCGCATACTAAGTCCTCGTTTGCCTTTATCCAGTTGGGCTTCCAAACAACTGAGCAGGTGCACGTTGGTACGGATGGAATTATTTGAACATATGGGAACTAAAATATTGGACGTTTAACAGAAAGTCTGAACGATTCATATTCAATTCAATTTTATTTGAATAGCCCAAAATCACAGAATTTCCGTCTCAATGGGCTTCACAAGAAAAAGAGGAATGTATTAACACAAATATACAGCAAGGAAAATAACTAACAAGTGCTAACTAAACAAGACTAGCACATTTATGCCCTTAGACTCTCCTTCTCGGTGAGGAAAAACTCCTAAAAAACGGAAAGGAAAAAAAAAGAAACTTTGTGGGGATCCACATGAAAGAGAGATCCCTCCCCCGGGACGAGCAACCAATGTGTCAAAAATTATTGTTTAAATATTAGCTTATTCTAATCTACAGCTAAATATCTATATGTTTGGACCAGACAGCGTTCTGACAAGATCAGCGGCCCCATCGAGATCTAACAACCAGAGGTGAACCGGAAGTGAACAACCGGTCACAGAACTTAAAGTAGATACGCGTTAAACTAATAAAAAACACTTAATTGTACGTTTTAAAATTGTAGATTTTTTTGTCAAAAAATGCGGAGCAGTTGCGAAGAAACGCCAATAGAAGTTAGCGTCATGCTAGGTCGCAGATCTGGATGGTTGGATCATCTGGAATGGAGGGGGAGATGGATCATGCGTTCTGGGAGGGATCAGCAGGGCATGCCCAGACGCGCAAAATTGCAGATCTCGACAGTCGCAGATCTCGTCAGGACAACGTCACAAAAATCACTGGCTGATGTTTTTTATGACCCACAAAGTCCACAGCTTATTAAAAAAATTTAGTACCCCTAAAGCTCGAAGGAATACTGGTTCATCCCGAAAACCTTCCGTTCCGTTCCGTCATCTTCCGCTTGTTCTGGGGTCGGGTTGCGGGGTCAACAGACTCAAACGGGTAGCCCAGGCCTCTCTCACCCCGGCTGCATCCTCCAGCTCACCCAGAAGGATCCCAAGTCGTTCCCCAGCCAGCTGTGAGACATAGTCTCTCCAGCGGGTCGGGGTCTGCCCCTTGGTGTCCTCCCGGTGGGACATGCCCAAAACACCTCACCCGTGAGGCGCTCGGGGGCATCCTGACCAGATGCCCGAACCACCCCATCTGGCTCCTCTCGACCCGGAGGAGGAGCGGCTCGACACTGAGCTCCTCCTGGATGGCAGAGCTCCTCACCCGATCTCTAAGTGAGAGCCCGGCCACCCTGCGGAGGAAGCTCATCCCGAAAACTTATTGTTTTTAAACAATACTTCAAAAAAATGTATTTATCAAGTTCATTCATGCCACGTTTAAGTGGTCTCAATGCTTTATGTGGTAACGGGTCTTTTAGAGAGGAGACACCAGGCCAGCTGGCAGGCCACCTTCTCCACCGGTTGCTACCGACACCACCCACGCAACATCACAACAACCCAATAAGCATGCGCTACAGTGCTTACTCCACTGGCAGAGTTTTGAAATATGCTCTTGCTGAATTTATCATTTAAAATGTATCCTCCTGTTATTCCTAGATAAGGTGCCATGATCAGGTTGGTAGAGAAACAAAAATGAAGCAAACCCGGTGTGCGCATAAACCACTCTGGCTGTCTGGATCTAAGTGAGGGCATTTTGTCACTTTAAGGCCTGGGAGTTCACCTCTGAATCGAGTCTCGTAAACATGCTCCCTACAAAAGGCAATAGAGGGGAGGCACGTGCAGCACAAAGCAATTCAGCATTCTAACGTGCTGTCACCGAGCTCACATTTCAACCATTCTTTATTCTCTGCCACTGTTCCAGCGGGGTGTAAATTGTGCTGGGCGGTAATTAATCCATGTCAGGTCAGAAAAGAGGAAGAAGGGAAAACGAAGAAACCGGCTGAAGTATGAGGTCCCCTTTGATGATAGCAGCTCTCATTCTATATCACTTCACTCATATTGTTTTGCATTTATAAAGAAAATCTGGCCCCCTATGGAGCTGGAGTACAGTACTTTCATGTTTCTAAATCCTGCTAAAGCTCTATTTGTCTCATTGTGCTTTTGTCTGTGTGAAACAGCGGAAGCTCTCTAGTGTGGGCGAAACAAAAATATATATATCTTCAAAAGACAATTCATGCTGGGCTCATATACTGTGTGACCACAGCATAACCCCAATTCCAATTCGCACTATCAAATCAGGAGAGTGGAATTCACTGAAATTAAAAAATCCAAATAAAATATATAACGCGATTTAAGATTCTCTCAACTGCTACAAAAAAAAAGCTCGGGTAGAATGAAGTTTAGAGAATAAAAGGCTCTACAACCAATTTTCAGGTTTAATGGAGGTGAAAAGGTTCGTTATACTCCTACCTGAGATGATGTAATGATAGTTTTACTTATTCACTGGAGTTTTTTTTTTGGTTTCAGTCATTTTGATAAACACTTTTGCAATAAAGGGAATTCTTCTTGGCAATGGGAGTTAACTGACCAGTAGAAGTTGGGACTTGAGTTTTTTTTTTTGTGAAAATAAATACAAACTCCAAACAAAATGTTAATTTATAGGCTAAAAATACCATTTGCTTTGTGATCCAGCAGGGAGCATTAAAAAAGCTATATTTTGCATCGCGGTCCTTTATGACAACGAACTGGTTGATTTATATGGCGTGTCATGACTGGTGGGTGACTCACTTTAGCCAGGTGAGTCACCCATCTGGCTCACCCAGCTCTCTTGGAGCTGGGTGGACCCCTTGTGGTTTTGACCGCTGCAATCAGGCCAAACTGAGATGGTTTGGACATGTGCAGAGGAGAGAGAGAGTACATCGGAAGAAGGATGCTGGGTTTGGAACCACCAGGAAAGAGGCCTAGAGGAAGGCCAAAGAGGAGGTTCATGGATACAGTGAAGGAAGACATGAAGATAGTTGGCGTGACTGAAGAGGATTCAGCAGATAGGGTTAGATGGAAGAAACTGACTTGCTGTTCGTCCAGGAGTGGGTAGAGAGGATGGTCATGATTGTCCATGATGGACAAAAGTTTGTTCAGTGACCCCCTCTCTACCACGGCCTCAAGAGAGTCCTGTTTGCAGCCAATGACAGAGCTAGCCAATTTTGACTGTGGGGTTAAATAGTTCCACATTTAAGGTTGCACAGAGCAAATCAGATGAGGTGAAAAGTTTTGATCCATTTCGTCGTTTTCTGCTCATCTGGGGCCGGATCGCGGGGGAAACAGCCTTAGACAGGAAGCCCAGGCTTCTCTCACACCGGGGCTGCATCCTCCAGCTCACCCGGAAGGATCCCGAGTCGTTCCCATGCCAGCTGTGAGACATAGTCTCTCCAGCGGGTACGGGGTCTGCCTCTTGGTCTCCTCCTGGTGGGACGTGCCCGAAACACCTCACCAGCGAGGCGCTTGGGGGACATCCTGACCAAATCCTGACCAGGTAAAAAATAAAATTCAAAATCTGTTTATTACCTGTACAAACAACTAATAGATTATTTTTTGTGCTGGTGAATAAATGCATTCATTTCCCTAAACAAGCCGACTAAAACATGGATCCAGCAAGAATTTCAAAAGCATCAAGAGTTTTGCTCTCTCAGCTCTAAACAAGTTTCCATTGGATTTGTGTTGCTCTCCACACTTGCATAAAATTATTATTCACTCTCTTTGACAACGAGCTACAGGAGAGGCACGGGAGAGGAGGTAGCTGCAGTGCCGAGTGTTTTTAGAGTTTGTACAAAACTCTAATAAAAGCGTTTATGAATGTGAGTTCTTGTAAACTCTGGGATAGACTGTGCATCCTGGGAGTTAAAAAGTTAGTCAAACTTTTCTGTTGATAACTCTCGATTCTACACTTTTTCTCCAGTTTTACACAAATATCACTCATTGTAAACTAAAGATAAAGGTCATACACTCCTCACTCCACAAAACGTCATGCATTTTATAAATTCTTTAGTGTAGACTTTGGCAAATAAAAAGTTGTGTCCTAGTCCTGTGATGGGGTGACTGACCTGATCTGGTTTCTTACTTGCATGAGAAAAAGGTTGCAGCTTTTGTTAGTTAGATTTTAGCTGTGTATTTGTGTATTTTTGTCAGTCAGTTACCTTCTTTAACCATCTATCCTTTATGGTCCCTTATGGGGTTGCGGGAGTTGCCGGAGCCCATCCTGGCTGATTTGAGGTGAGGGGCAGGGTACACCATGAACAGGTCGCCAGTCTGCCACACACATACACACACACACACACACGCTCATTCCTAGGGGCAATCATCTAGTGGCCAATCAACATAACATGCATGTTTTTGAAGGGTGGGAGGAAACCGGAGCACATGGAGGAAACCCACACATACATGGGGAGAACATGCAAACTCCACACAAAAAGGCCAGTGTTTCAAGCCTCGTCCCGATCCGGGTCTTGAACCTTGTCATTTCTTATGTGGTTTTTTTTATTTTTTTTTAAATCTAATTAGACACCATTTAAGCATCAGTTTGATCTTGGCCATGGATTTTGTTCAATGCAACACCCATATTCTAATATGAGCAGAAAGTGCATTGCAGCAGCAGTGCATGTTCTCTGCATAAGCTAACCCAGTGCATGGGAGTAAGTGGGGTGCAAGAAGAGGAGGAAATTCAGAAACATAAACAAAAATGTAACTTGAACAACTGTATTTATAAGGTTTTTTTTTTTTGGCAAATAATGCATTTCTAAAGAAACAAATTATCCAATAAAAGCACAACAAAACCATCTTTAAGACATAGAAATCTTAAAATCATTTAATAAATAATTTCACCGCAGGGGGTTTAGTTATCTCCCCACTGCATCAACAGCTGGGGGGAGATGATTGTTTTAGAGAGTTAAACCCCAAAATGTAGATAGTTGCCATGTGAAAATGTCATGACTGCCCCACATGAAAATCGGAAAAGAAGGGAGGCAAGCCAAAAGGCCATTAAAATCTGCGATCATTTATTTCCACTCCTTCGTCTAATCCATCTCTCTGGAGAATGGTTCTGTCCTTATCCACCCAAGGCTACCAATCTATTCCCCTGTCTGTCTTCATGCATCAAAATGAACCCGTGAAACAGACAGACATTTTCTCCTTCTTTTTTATCCATTTCTTGTCTTCTGTCTCTTGCAGGCTCAACCTACTGCCCTGATTTTGCTTTATCTCTCCTCTTTATTCGCACAGTCTCTGATTGTCCGTGTTCTCCTCACCTTCTTCCTCTCCCCATTTCATTGTGTCAGAAATGGCCACAAAAATCCAATTCAAATCATATCCAGAAAAGAAGGAGCAACAACAAGACTTTGTCAATGGCAATTTAATCTGTGGTGAGCGAGGCTCGTGTAATGCTGCGCATGTTCCAGGAAGCTGTCTGATTGCGTTTGGATTCGTGCAGATCTGGTTGCTGCGTGGATACAGAGGGAAGAAAATTATACACGCCAAGCTACCTGACTCATTTTTCACAATGTACCTTAATTTCTCTTCTTATTTATATCACTGCATATTCTCCAGAACAGGAATGTTTATTCAAGTTTTGATAGATTTGTTTGGCTGGAAGAATCAGTGCACACGTAGGCACAAAGAAAAGAGGGTGGGCAGTTTTCCCCACCTAACCTTGTATTTTAGGATGATAAGAGTAAGAAGTCTGAAGCGTGCTGCTCATCAGTCACTGCTTCACAAGACAGAAAACGCCACGGAATAAAAGTGGTACCTCAAACCAAGGTCCTACTCCTCATCAGGCTCCATCTCCAAGGTTAGCCACACCATCGCGCTTCAACGTCAAGAAATAAAAAACTCCTGTCTGGCTCCCCGCCCGACACAAACGTCTTTTGCTAATAGCTGCCACAAAGTCCCACTAAGCATCGACTGAATATTTATAAACCATTAATAACCTATGTGTAAACCACCAGTGTCACCAACCGGGTGAAGCAGATGATGGGGAATGATGGTCAGAGCATTAATAGTGCTGCGGGCCCACACAGAGATAGATAAATGGACCTTTGCATCTTGGACTCATGTGCACGCCGGATTGGCTGCCATCATATCCAGACGGCGAGGTCTGTGATCTGTGCCCATCCAAATTCCAGCAAGTTAATTGGTGAGATTGTGTGATAAATTGCAGCAATTTAGCGTTTCTGTTACCGTCTGCAAGCTTCAGAAGGTTTTTCTTATGAAGGTTTATTCACCTGTTTTTTTTTTGGATGAGATTTGTTGAAAAGACCAGGCTGGTGTTAAATATCTTTGATTGAACCGGTAATTAGATTAGTATGGTCTAAATTGGTGGAGGGCTGGACATTGAAACTCCAAACTCTTCATTTTTTGAGAGTCTGAAATGCAAGGCAATGGAGCATTTGATGACAATTTAAAATTTACCTAATAGAGTTCAGTGACCATACAGATTGTCAGTTGTGTAGTCAAGAACTGAAAAATGAAGATTACAAAATACAAGTGGTTGAAATGAGTTCCTTTTCTGGGCTGGCGGGGCTCTTCGTTCTCAAAATAGGACCTTTGGCCCTCTGGGTTAAGAGAAGCAAGATCTGGTTCGGGTGTCTTGTTGGAAATCCTGCCGAACACTTCGCTTTTGGTAACCTACTGGATAAGCTGAAAAATTGTAACAATAAATTTTTCCAATCTTCCCTGGTTAGGCTTCTACCTACGTAACCTGAACCCGTATGAAGGAAAAAGATGGTGCCATGAAAAAGTTTCCGCTTTCCTTTTCTGTACTTCTTGCCACCTAGAATGTTAAAGTAAATTCTTACTTGCTCATCTTTTCAACCTGCATGCAAAAACAAAGCCGAACTCTTAAAACTCTTTCAGGGATAGAGATGCTGTGTTCACTTGTTAAAGTGAAACTAATTGCCGATGCTGCTACATTTAAGTGTTGTGGAAGAGCTAGAGTCTAGATAAACTATTTCAACACATTCCTGCCCCTAGACCCGCCTTCATGATTGGAAAAAAAATTTTGGGAACCTTATGGGGACCCATGTGAAGAAGCGAACCCGCCACTAATAATCAGAAACTACTGAGTTGGGCAGTCAGTAGCAGAAAATTTGTTTCTCTTCTTTTATTTGTAGGAAAACTTGAGGGATTTACATTTAGTCCTTCCAGAGGTTTATCAAAACATGACAGCGTTCTTTTCGTCAGTGATGACGACAACGAAATCATTTCGTTGAAGAAGAATTTTTCATGACAATGACGTAACAATAACAAAATAAATGCGACATTTTGGTGACGAAAATGTGACGAGACGTTTGCAAGTTTCTGTTGACGAGACAAAAATGTATCGAAATAGGCGTCAGACTTTCACATTTCTGTCTGTGAAAAGAAAAAACATAGCGGCTGCATCTGTCTCTCACGGCGGCACGCCCCCCACAATGCTGCACGTTCACACTGTCTACACAACACACCTCCAGCCATGAGAAAGTCACACACCGTGGCGGCAGCAGCAACAAAGAGGCTTGATGGTCAGAAACTTAAAGTTTTCCACATATTTTGCGCAAACAGCATGCTGACTTCAAGCTAATACTAGCTTGTCGGCGCTGCTAACTTCCTTAGTTAGCTTGGTTGCGCTAACGACTGCTTTAAAGACACAATGCAATGTTTACTTTATTTACAGGGTGTTTAAGAAGTGTCATTTTTAGGTATGCTTAAGTTACAACGTTCCTCACTCGCTGAAGAATTTCTATTTTATGTTGTTTTACAATGTTCGCTGTTTTTGCGCAAGTTAAAGCTCGGCTATTAGCTTTAACTTAACTAGCCATCATTCTTAGTAATAAAGACACAATTGTTAAAGTAAGTTCAGTCAGTCAGTCATCTTCTTATCCGTCTATCCCTTTTTGGGGTTGCGGGAGCCCATCCCGGCCAATTTAAGGCGAAGGGCAGAGTACACCCCGAACAGGTCGCCATTCTGTCGCGGGGCACGCACGCACACACTCCTAGAGGCAATTTCAGCACCGGCCAATCAACCTAGCATGCATGTCTTTGGAGGGCGGGAGGAAACCGGAGTACCCGCAGGAAACCCACCTAAACATGGGGAGAACATGTAAACTCCACACAGAAAGGACAGTGTTCCAAGCCTCGTCGCCACCCGGGACTCGAACCCATGACCTTCTTGCTGTGAGGCCACTTTGCTACCCACTGCGCCACCGTGCTGCCCGTTAAAGTAAGTTGGTTTTTTTTTTTAAACACTAAAACTAGACAAAAACTCTTTTGGGTTTTTGTGACTAAAACAAAAATATAAAGAGATGACGAAAACGTGACTATTTTTTGTTCCAAAGACGAAGACTAAAACAAAAACTTAGATGGCTGCCAAAAACACCAATGACACATAAATGCCAATTTGGTTGCTTACGTTGAAGAGCTTTTACCAGTAGGTATGTGGTATGAAAAGACCTCTACCTGCAGTTGACCTACCATTTAGTGGAAACGTGAAGGTGCGTGTCCACCCATTTGCTAACATGCCTGTTCAAGCTTATGAATTTGCTTAGTGATGCGTATAACATCGCAGGTATCGTGTGATCTCACACGCCAGATGGTGGTCTGGATGGTACGCGCCATAAGACTATGCTAGCAGAAGGATTAGGAGCCACTGTAAAACTACGGTCGGTGTCTTGGTTAAGACAGCATTTGATCACTGACTTATTCAAATGACGACTTGTTAAACACAAAACAGTTCACAGATTTGGAATCTGTTTCTTTTCCTAGTTACAATCCACAAAAAAGACAGCATGCTTTGCTGAAACTAAAATCTTCCACCATTATATTATTACTGAGCCACTGGCTTCACTTTTCAGACCCAGGGGTTGCATCCATCTTTGATAAAGGGGAAACCAAAGAGACTAAAACACAGATTAAATAATAATGTACCGCTTCTGCCAGGTTCGTATACGCTACCTCTGTTTTTTTTTTCTCTGAACAGCTGCTTAAAGTTATTTTTCATCCTGCCGTGTTTTGCCTCGGTATAAAACTACAAACTGCTCTTCCATGCCAGAAGGTGCAGATGGAAGCACACATTTCTCGCTTTTCACTTTACATTCAATTCCTTCGACCTAAAAGCAGCTCCACATTAATCTTCACAATTTTAACACCCTACATATTTATATATATGTGTGTGTATGTTTAAAATTCAAGAAAGCCAGTACATAACTCAGTATAGCTCAATAATACACTTGGCCATTAGTTTTTTTATGGAAATATAGCCTTGGGTTCTGGAATAAAAAATGAGTCTCATTCCTAATTTCTGTTATGATAAGTCCTTTACCTGATTGCCCCCATAAGAGGCAGATCTGTCTTCATGAGGTCTTTTGAGTCTCCTGACAACTATTTAGCTCTGCTAATCCATTTGTTTGATTTATTTCTTACAGTACGTGGCTAATGTTTTTTAAAGATCTGCCGGCTACGTGGAGATAAAGAAAAACCAATTACTGACAGATAGCATCAAAATTTTTGATGCAGCACATCTTCTCCTTTAGATATATATTTTTTTCAAACAGCAAATGAAATAGCTTCACAAACATAAAAGATTAAAGTTATTTTACACCGCACTTGACGAAACGAGGGATTTCGACTTAAAGATAAGCATCATCTAAATAATGTGGTGCATAAAAACAAATCACATCCATGCACCAGTTTTAACACAAATAAGAAAAACAGCAAGAAAACTGGAGCTGTTATGAGAAAATGTGTGCATTTTCTCCAGTTTCTCTTAAAAAATGTCTTGCAACAGAGACTTGGATAACTTATTTGGATGAATGCAGATCTTCAACCTTGTAACAGTTAAACGGTCCAAAGCTGCAACTCCTGGTGGTAGCTGAAAGAATGGGGGGATGGTAAAAGAGAAAGATAAAGACTGATGGGTGAGACTCTCCTGCTCCTCCATCATCATTTCACAGGTCCAGGGCGGTGAGACAGCAGACCCTCACAGTGGGAATCACCACTGTTTCCGGGATGAATGGAAGTCAGTAAAAGAAGAAAAGTAAGGTGCTACAGAAAAGTGGAATGTAATCAGTTTGGTGAACGAGTGTGTGTCACTTTGAAATTTTTCGACCAAAGTCGGCGGGTAAGTTGGCAGACTGATTGAAATGGTAAACAACAGCGTTTGAAAAGCACTTGGACTGAAATGTATTTGGAATGCCGCAGAGTAAGGCAGCAGATGAGTTTCCTCAATTTCTGTGTTGATGCATGCAAATAAAGTCGGTTAGAACATCCACACCTAGCACACAATGTGAGGACTCGTCCCTGACAGAATGCATGTGAAAAACAAAAACAAAAAAAAAATCCAAGCATGGAAATACATTTCAAATCATACAAAGAAGTATTTACCTAAGCACACATCCATTCAGAGTGCAGCATAAACAAACCCACAGGTGCTTTCACAGTCATGTGCACATGCACTCACACATCCACACACAGATTAGGCTACTGCTGGGACTGAGTAAAATGGCTTTAAGGGACCCGTGGCAGAGGCTGTGGTTCCCAGTCTCTGGCTTAGACACAGGCACGTCGATAACTAATCCTGACCTTTCCCCTGCTACCAAATTGAAAAATAAGAGTAAGAAAAAAATAAAAAAGTAGATGGCGGATGCTATCAAGGCAGCTTTTGCTGCTTCCTGAGGGTGTAAGAAGTCTTCCATCTGTTCTACCTAAAGGAGAGTGAGAAGGACAGGAAGAGGATGTTGGGAGTGTCTACTATTCATACACAGGCTTTATTTTAAAGGGTGAGTATTTTGTAAATTGATCTCTTTGGATGTTTCTACAATGTTTGAATGTAATTCTCACATCTAGAAGAATTTAGATCATAAAAAATGAAAGTGAAACTGAATAACATTGTATTTCTGAGCTAATATATGTTTATCTATATTTATGTTAAATCATTAGAATTATTACCTCGCAAAAGTATGAGAACCTCTCTTTAAAAAGTCTGAACGACTTATGTTCTCTCAGTTTTTCTAACTAATAAAGAGGGAAATTTGAGTCTGTAATGTCAGACTTTGATGCTGATCCACTGACTAGAACAGGCACGGGCAAACAACGGCCCGCGGGCCAAATGCGGCCCGTTAGCCATTTTAATCTGGCCCGCCGAACTTGAAAAAAAAATCAAATAAATAAACCTCATTACTGTTTTATTTCCTGTCAGAGGTTAGAGGTTTTGGAGATAAAGTCAGAGAGGCCAGACTGAGATGGTTTGGACATGTACAGAGAAGAGAGACCGAGTACATCGGCAGAAGGATGCTGGGTTTGGAACCACCAGGAAAGAGGACTAGAGGAAGACCAAAGAGGAGGTTCATGGATACAGTGAAGAAAGACATGAAGATAGTTGGCGTGACCGAAAAGGATGCAGCAGATAGGGTTAGATGGAAGAAACTGACTTGCTGTGGCGACCCCTGAAGGGAGATGCCGAAAGGAGAAGTTACTGTTTTATTTCCCCTGCAATTCTGATGTTTCATCACTAGGTGGCGCACGGTATGATATTGAAAGCTGTTGGGCCCAATACACGCATGTAAACAAACGTGTTAGATGTTAAAACAAGCAAAATATTACATCAAATGCTTAGATTTCAAACCCAGCGCTGCTAAATGAACTTTCTTAAGCGCTATCGCACTAGATTTCAGACGTAGCGCCACTAGATTTGAAATTTAGCGCTCTTGATGTAACATTTAGCGTGCTTGTTTAAAATCTAGCGCGCCATTCTATTGGTCTAATCTAGCAGTTACCAAAGCATGCCATCCATCTCCTCCTGTTCCGGCGCCCTGGTCAAATGTTAGAACTCAATGTGGCCCGTAAACCAAAAGGTTTGCCCTCTCCTGGACTATGCCCAGGGGTGGGCATCCAAATGAAGCCAATTCAGTTAACATTTTCTACCTTGCGGATGGCACTATGTTGAATATTTTAAAATGATAATATGATGTCATTGGTCCAGGTTTGCATGGCAGCCATCTTGCCAACCAGGTGAACAACCCTGCTACTAGAAACCCTAACTGCCCCCAATCTGTCTGACTCAAAGTCTGGGTTCTTGCTGTCATTGGCTAAGTAATATTTTTCAAGCAAACCTATCAAAGATATTCACATGACACGGAAAGAGCAACCGCTACATTTTAAAATCAGTGCATCTGATTGGTCCGTTATTAACTTGAAAAGCCTTTGCAACAAAACACCCCCCTCCCCCAAAAGTCTGAACAATGAAAAATAGCATTATAACTAAGGTAAAGGAACGGAATGGTTGATATAACAATAATAGAGAGTGAGTAATAAATAGTGCTAGTTTTTCAATAGAAGTCCATGAGATCTGACAATATTTGAAGCAGCAGGTATTTCCTATTTGGAATGCAGACAAATGTGACTTGCTTTGTTAAGTACTTATGTACTGTACGTACAGTCATTGGAAAATTCAATGCAGTGCATCCCAAGTACTTTTGTAATTCTGTACAATGTGCCATCTAATCCAGACGTATGTCCATATTTTCTTTTATGAGAGAGATTAAACTTTTCCTTCAAACATGCACACTTCTACACATCACTTCCTCAGTCTGTCATACCTGTTAGAGCTCTAAATTAGCTTTGCCACAAGCATGGCAGTGTTGCCAGGAATCTTGCAACACTGAATATATTTGGTTACATTACCCAAAAGTCCATGCTGGCACACCAAGGAAGCAATGTTTGCACACCAGACTCTCTTTTGAGGGTTAAACTTGTCATGTGAGACCGCAATCAGATTGTTTGAAATGTAAATTTTGTCATCTTAAAATGTCCTTTATTGTCAAGCAAAAAAAATGCTTGTTAGAAGTCCAAATGCATCTGGTGGAAAGAAATCATTTTCTCGGTGGATAGTTCATAATGATTTACATGTGGCAACACATTTGGACATCTTACGTTTTTGGCATTGCTAGTCCAATTCATCAAAGACTGAGAAAAAAGAAAGTGAATATTGATAAAAAATATTTTGAACTTATTCCATCCTTGATGAGATTTTTAAAGTCCTGCAAGCACGTGACCGACTAAAAAGGCTCATGAAAAGATACAGGCAAAGCATGGGGATGTAACATCTCAAGAGTGTCTAACAGACCCAAATCTCTGCAAGATCCACTAGGTGGTGTATAATATCAGTCCATGAGAGTCAGCTCTATCAGTCCATAGAGAGTCTGCTAAAACCAAGTACTCTCCTTTTTTGATTTTTTCCAAGTTGTGAATCCTCAGATTATGCAGATTAGTAACTGATAAATGATGTGTAAATTTTGAGATATGAAGCAAAACCACAGCTCAAACATTTTTTTTTTCTATTAACCTCAACGAAGAGAAATTTAGAGATGCAACTATGTCTCACAATTATTGAAACACAAACCACAAACATTCATAAAATCTGAAAACTACATCACAAAATGTTAAATGAGCAAAACTAAATACACATAAAAGTTTTGGCTCTTAAAGAACCATTTGACTCTGAACGGATTTGTCATTTTCAAAAAGAAATATTAAAGAAAATCTGGAAGTTGTTCACAGAGTAAGTAAGACAAAAGACCAAGGGAAAAAAAGCCAAAAGAGATTCATAAATGTTTTTGAAGGAAAAAAAATGAAGCCACGGAAAAAAATGAGTTGATGAATCCCAAATTTTGGAGATTGGTCGTAAAAATTAGTCTAGATATAAACTTCCAACAAATAAAATAATCATACATTCTTTTGACCAAGGCTTTAATGAGTTGTGTTTACACCATATCCACTAATTTATGCATGCATGCACCCATTCACCCATCCATCCATGCATGCACGCTCACCCATCTATGCATGCATGGACCCATTCACCCATCTATCCATGCATGGACCCATTCACCCATCTATCCATGCATGGACCCATTCACCCATCTATCCATGCATGGACACATTCACCCATCTATCCATGCATGGACCCATTCACTTATCTATCCATGCATGGACCCATTCACCCATCTATCCATGCATTGAACCATTCACCCATCTATCCATGCATGGACACATTCACCCATCTATGCATGCATGGACCCATTCACCCATCTATCCATGCATGGACCCATTCACCCATCTATCCATGCATGGACACATTCACCCAACTATCCATGCATGGACCCATTCACCCATCTATCCATGCATGGACCCATTCACCCATCTATCCATGCATTGAACCATTCACCCATCTATCCATGCATGGACACATTCACCCATCTATGCATGCATGGACCCATTCACCCATCTATCCATGCATGGACACATTCACCCATCTATCCATGCATGGACCCATTCACCCATCTATCCATGCATGGACACATTCACCCATCTATCCATGCATGGACACATTCACCCATCTATGCATGCATGGACCCATTCACCCATCTATCCATGCATGGACACATTCACCCATCTATCCATGCATGGACCCATTCACCCATCTATCCATGCATGGATACATTCACCCATCTATGCATGCATGGACCCATTCACCCATCTATCCATGCATGGACACATTCACCCATCTATGCATGCATGGACCCATTCACCCATCTATCCATGCATGGACACATTCACCCATCTATCCATGCATGGACCCATTCACCCATCTATCCATGCATGGATACATTCACCCATCTATGCATGCATGGACCCATTCACCCATCTATGCATGCATGGACCCATTCACCCATCTATCCATGCATGGACCCATTCACCCATCTATTCATGCATTGAACCATTCACCCATCTATCCATGCATGAACCAAGTGACCCATCTATCCATGCATGGACCCATTCACCCATCTATGCATGCATGGACCCATTCACCCATCTATGCATGCATGGACCCATTCACCCATCTATCCATGCATGGACCCATTCATCCATCTATCCATGCATGGATACATTCACCCATCTATCCATGCATGGACCCATTCATCCATCTATCCATGCATGGATACATTCACCCATCTATCCATGCATGCATGCATTTGTACATTTAAACTCTTGTGCATGCATTCATCCTCCATTTATGCATGAACCCATCCATCTATCCATGCAAAAACCCATTCATCCATGTGTGTATGCATGCACCCACACATTTATCCATCCATGCATGCAGTCATTCAGACATCCATTCAAGCTAAACAGATAGATTTAGACTAGTGTTTGTCCAAAACTGTTGATAACATTTTATAGCAAGTTTATTTCTGGATGAAATGCTTTTCCATTGAAAAATCTCTTGAAAACAGTTTATTGACCTAAAGAGAACTAAGCTAATATTAAAAATAGAAGTTTTTAAGCTTGTCTTGTTCAATTTTTTATTCTGATTCTCTGGTAACTAAGTAGATATTTCAAGTCAGGTTAAAGAATATTTGCAACTTTCTGTTTATGTGGATGCCTCGTTAGTAGACAGCTTTTTAAAGATTATTTTGCACAATTTTTTTTTACAAAAAACCCCGAAATCACAAGTGTTTTGTGTCCTAATGGAATTTATGCTATTTATCATCTTCTTTCCCGGGCTATGTCAGGGAAAGGCACTGGCATACACCCTCCAGTGGCGATGCCGCAGCTATTTTTTGCTGTGTTTTAGCTCTTTTAATGGAATGTTCGCCTCCAGCTATCCACAGCATGGCTAATTAATCGGAGTAATTATTTGCTTAGGCAGACAAAGTAAGCGTTTTGTCTGTGTCCTGCAGTTTTCTACTGTGGAACATTTCGTCCGGATGAGGACACAGGGACTGGTGCATGATTACGGGGACATAAATAAGCACCATGAGTCATTATGGCAGAACTTTTTTGGACGTATACATTAGATAAATGGGATTGACTGTGTGACAGATTTTGTCTCACCATAGACAAGAATGAATTGAGGCACATTTCAGGATTAACTTTTGTCAATTAACATTGATTAACCTTAGCAGTCCAGAGATTAGATCAATCATTTCAGTTCTCCAATTTGATCACATTCATTTTAATTTATAGAAAAATTACGAAGGAACAATCTGATTAGGTTTATTTGAACAATATGAAAAAAGCTGAGGACAATTTACAGTATTTTAAGGGTATCTAATAGAAATTGAGATTATTTGGAACCATGGAATAGCGCATTGCAAAAAATAACTGAGCCGTTCCGTTGTCTTCTGCTTCTCCGGTGCCAGGTCACGGAGGCAACAGGCTCAGATGAGAAACCCAGGCTTCTCTCACCCCGACTCCAGCTCACCCAGGAGGATCCTGAGGCGTTCACTGTCCAGATGTGAAACACAGTCTCTCAATTTTCCGGGTCTCCTCCCAGTGGGACATGTCTGAAACACCTCACCAATGAGGTATTTGAGCGGTATCTTCACCTGATGCCCGAGCCACCCCATCTGGCTTCTCTTGACTCTGAGCAGGAATGCTTTACGCCAAATTCCTCCCGGAAGGTAGAGCTCCTCACTCTATCTTTGAGTGAGAGACAAGAGAAAGGGAGGACTTAATTAATCTCTTGGCTAGGCCACTTTTGTAGAAAAAAAAAAAAAAAAAATCTTGATTTTTTTTTTTTTTTTATGGTTCTAATACCTGGTTAAAAAAAGGATTAAAAATTAAATGCACAGACTAAGGTAATTTTGCCAAAAATATTTAACATTTAAGACCTTCTAATGTCAGGAATAAGTACCATAAAATGAAAAAAAAACCTTTGAACTGAACTTATTGGTGCACTTTCAGGTAACTATATATTTAAAACTGTATACACATAAAATAAGTACATACAATACAAACTTTTTATGTCCTTAAAGTTTGATTGTTGGCACATACAATGACCACCAATCCAGAAGCTCATAAAGAAAGCAAGTTTGCAAGATGCGGAAAGTCCCATTCACCTTTTCTAGGAAGAATTCCAATTGATTTCATTGACTTTTTATGCTTTTACAATCTTTATTTGAGGTAATACTTTGAGCAACACACTGCTGTATAACATGGACAACACAACTGAGTAATGGCATTTCTATGAGAGTTGAGTCATTAATTTAAAGCTACGTTAAAGGTTTTGAAAGTGTTTTTGCTTTCATACTGTACGTATTTGGTTTGATCTGATGACTCAAGCCAGCTCTTGTTGGCGTGGCCTTCAAAAGGAACAAAAAAAAAGTTCTTAGAATAGTTAAGAATAGTTAGTTGACATCGGTGGTTATTGCTTTACTTGGAATTTACATACCCTCAGAATTTTTCAGAAGTGAAGTTATAAAAGTTAATAGTTCAATGAATTTTTGTTTTAAAGCCATGCGGACCGTCTGACATCTGGATAAAAACAGTAAACTAGTAGACGTTGTGTGCTGAGAGTCAAAATGAAAATATGAAACATGGATTCTGTGTTAGGCCTTTCTTTACTTCTTCTTCTTCTCCTATCACCATTTCCCTTCAGGGGGCGCCACAGCAAGTCAGTTTCTTCCATCTAACCCTATCTGCTGCATCTTCTTCAGTCACGCCAGCTATCTTCACATCTTCCTTCACTGTATCCATGAACCTCCTCTTAGACCTCTTTCCTGGTGGTTCCAAATCTAGCATCCTTCTGCCAATGTACTCTCTCTCCTCTGCACATGTCCAAAACATCTCAGTCTGGCCTCTCTGACTTTAACTCCAAAACCTCTAACATGTGCTGTTCCTCTGATCCTGTCCATCCTGATTACTCCCAGAGAGATCCTCAGCATCTTCATCTCTGCTACCTCCAGCTCTGTTTCTCGTTGTTTCCTCAGTGCTACTGTCTCAAGACCAAACAGCATGGCCGGTCTCACCACGGTTTTGTACACTTTCCCTTTCATTGTACCTGAAACTCTTCTGTCACACATCACACCTGATACTTTTCTCCACCCGTTCCAGCCTGCTTGCACACGCTTCTTCACCTCTTTTCCACACTCTCTATTTCTCTTGACTGTTGATACTAAGTACTTATTCTTAGTTTTAACCTCTTGCCTAATAAATCCATTGAAAAATCTGTCCAAAGTTATTAAATTGATGCAAACCTCCCATATCAGTTAAGGCACTGGTTCTACATTGCCCAGTACATGTTCGGATTGTAATCGCTAGGCCTATTTCTTACTGGTAGACAAGCCTGACACACCTCTGCATGCTCACCCATTAGACTTTATGCATCAATGAGCTGATATAAAAGTGGCATAAACTGTACACTTAGCAAATCTTAGCATCCACATAAAAAAACAAGCACACACACACACGTAAACACACTAACATACTCACACTATTACTCCTGCCTATATTGAACAGGCTGGGTCCTTCGAGCACTCTAAATCTGTTCATCTGTCAAACTGTCAGAGTCTATGCATCATCTCAGAGTCTTCGCCGCACACAAACACACACGCATGCACAAAACAGGGGGCATCTCTCAGAAGCGAAGCAGCAGGCTTTACTATATTTTAAATGAAGCAGGCTTAGAGATATCAGATTGCTTTCCATCATAAGGGAGACTGTCGCTGCTGTTGCGTGCGTGGGAGTAACAAAACATTGACTATTTTCTGGGAACCTCTTTGTACTGCCTTTAAATGCCAAATATGAAAAAAAGAAAGAAAAGAAAAAGGCTTTTTAATGTCTCCACAATAATCAAAGTCTGTCTGTTGATTGTGCAAAGCAAATGTCTTTGTTTTGAGTACGGTAAACTGAATGGAATTGGGATTGTTTTAATCCAATTGAATTCTTATCTATGTATTTTTTTCTAATGTTTATCCCGTCTCTGCCATCAGATACGAGTCAGGACGAGATTACCAAAAAACTCTTAAAGAGGTCGCATTACGAAAAATCAAAAAACAGATCTGAAGGGTTTTTTCCATTTTATTCGTGTATGTTTAAGAAATTTGCGACTTCTCCCAAATTCAGATAACATTCAGGAGACGGTGGCTCAGTGGTTAGAGTGTTCGCCCGCGGACTGGAAGTCAACCGGAAGTTCGCCGACTGCACGTCTAGGGTCCTTGGAGAAGACACCTGACCCCCCATTTCTCCCGCCATAGTCGCCATCGTAGGCAGCCTGCTGCAGTGATTTCCCCGGAAAGCGATAAATATACTTAAAAAAAAAAAAAAGCCTGGTTGTTGTTGGCTATGGATTTTATTTTCTAACTCAAGCAGAAAGTCGACGTGCTTTACTCACAAATTTACGGTGTAAAAAAAAAAAGACGTGAAAATGATTAAATCCATTTATAAGCGTCTTTTTTTTTTTTTTTTTGGCAAATAAAAATTATTACCTCACAAAAGCACCATATGGCTTCTTTAAAGAAAAGTCCACCAAAAAACTATCAAGAATCTAAAAAATAAAAACAACCCTAGAGAACTTTGTTTGAGCTACAACTTAATAAACTGTCAGCATATCATTGTTCTTAATGTCACCCCTCTTGTAGAGTAACATATCGGTGAAGATTCTCAGACATGACTCCAGAGGACCAGAGTCAACCGTCCACCTCAAATTAAAAGAAAAAGGACATTCTCAAGAGGACAATGAGGTCCAGATTCTCTCTGGAGAACATCGCTGGTTTGAGAGGGGATCCAAGGAAGCCATTTGAGATAGTGGACTCGGATACAACCTTTCATCCATCTACGACCCGTTTTGAAAACCCAAACACACACAGCATGTAAAGGAGAATTCCAAGACATGCGATGAAACCGAATAACGTGAGGAGAAAACACAGTTGTCAAGGGCTTTTGTTGGACATAAAGGAACGAAAACTCCAGCAATGAGGATAAATACTGCCAAATACTGAGGAGGTGATAGCTCAGTGGTAGAACGTTCATCTTTGGACCCGAAGTTCTGCATAAGTTCGTGGGATCGAATCCCACTGAGCTCATGTCTAGGTGTCCTTTGAGAAGACACCTAACCCCCTGTTTCTCCCACCATTGGCGCTGTCGTAGCAGCCTGCTGCGGTGTAATGCATCACACAAATTTCCCCATTGACGGATGAATAAAGTATATTTCTATTTCATTTCAGTACTGTCAGATATATACTGCATGAGGAAGGACGGCACAGTAGGTTAGGTGACCCTCCTGTAACCAGAGAGCTGCAAGACCAAACCCCAAACTCCTCCTGATGGTAGTTTGCACCTTGCCTGGAAGCTTCCACCATCATGTATGAATGTGTGTGATTGTGAGCTACAATGTAAAGCGCTTGGAGTGCCAATGCAGGTTGAAAAGCGCTATTTACGTAGAGTCCATTTACCATTTACTCTGTACCAGTTGGACTGAACCGAAGAAACCCCTTGGGTAAGAGGTGAAACATCTAAACTAGAAACTTTGTTCAGTTGATTTAACTTTTTTTCCCTCTTTTTTCTTGCAAAAGAGAGATATTCATCCAATCCCTACAGAACCCATGTTACAAATGAGATCAGTCCACGGTCTCTGAACATGATTACGGTTCAGAAAAAAGACACAGAGGTAAGGGCATTGGTGCAGTAAAAACAAGCAACAAACAAAAAAGTGATTCTCTTGCTAGTTAGGAGGGTAAAAAAAAAGTCATTTGCAATATTACATTGTCAGAGGAATCATAAAAACATCACCTTGTGTTACTGCTTGTGTATTTCCTCCCCATTGTCTCTGTCTTTCTTTCTCCAGCACGCACACATTCACAGTTTCTGACGGCCATAATGCAAAGGTCATGGGCGCCCTGGAGCGTGTAGTATCTTAGCACACCTCAGTGGTCCGACACAGCTCCCAGGTGAGAAGAGATGCTGTAGGCTCAGCATGCTGATGCAGGCATGTCTTCCAAAAGAACAGAGTAAAGCAAGGTAATTTATTTGTGTGTCATTGTCTTTGATAGCTGGCATCTGCATGTGGATTTACACCAAAAGACTTTTCAAAATGTGTGTTACACTTTTGACCAATAATAATATCATGAAGAGTCTGCCATTAAAATTCCAAAGTTGGAAAATAATTCTATTTAAATAAAAAGAAAAAAAGTTGTCCTTGACTTTCAAATAATTTGACAAATATCAGAATGTACTGATGATCAAATCTCTGGTGCCTCACTTGTAGAGCAACTTTCCTTGGCTCTGTTCCCAGACCCAATAATTTTGATTCAAACACAAAGTCTCCTCGTCTGCGTCCCCAAATGCCATTTCTATTTAACTAAAAAAAATAACAAAAAAACAATAAGGTTTTTGGTAATGGAATGACCTTCAGTTTATTGTTAGGAACAAATAAAATTGCAGCCAACAAACACAGCAAAAGCCATTAAGTAATTGACCACTGAGCATGTACCAAGTCCTTCTAATCTTCTCCTTCAAGCTGAGCAACAGTGGCTAACTAAGCACACTACATATGACAAATTTTGAAAATTTTGCTGTATGCTGAAGATGCTCATGAATCTTAATTGGGTTGATTAATATTTGTGTAAAAGCATGCAAACAAAAGGATGCATGATGTTTTCTGTTCCTAGTTTGATGGTCAAACTAGCGCCAACTTGATCTCAAATGCATGGATGCATCATAACTTTACTTGAACGAAGGAACAAAATCAACAGGAATAGTCAATATTTGAGAATAACAGAAGTTATAACAATTTTGGGAAAAAATATTAGTAGAACCAGATTTTTAAAGTGTCTAAAAGTGTTATTTTTCAACCTGCAATCTTATTTTTTTGTTTTCCTCTACATGATTCCCGTATTTTGTTATGTATTAGTTGAATTACCTAAAACTTTTTGTCACTTTTTATGAATCCAACATCATCTGATAAGAAGATATAGGCAGCTCAATATTAGTGCTTTTTCTCAGTGACAGTATATGTTTTAAAAATCTAATAAAGTTCAGTCCGCTTTTTGTAAATTTTGTCAATTTGAATTTGATGTTTCCAGGGGCGGATCTAGGATTTTCTGAAGGGGGTGAGGTCATTGACAAAGACAGTATGGCGGGCGTGGGGGCATTGAGGGCTCTTCCTTTCTTTTTTTTTTTTTTTTCTCTTTTTTTTGTGGACCAAAAGGGGGGGTTTGGTTAGGAAGGGTTGGCGAGTCCCTTCCCCCTTGGCTCCGCCACTGGTTTTCTTTCTTCTTCTAAACATCTTATACCTAGTGGGCCCGCAAGTCTGTCGGAATGTATCCCGTCTAATTTCAGGCAAGATGCACTCCGCATTCCCCACTTGATTAAAATAATAAAGAAAAAGGGCTATAACAATGTGTTTAACTCTGAATAACTTTGTATTGTTGAAAAATTCAATTTCAATGTCTCAATGAATGTGTAGAACACATAGAAAGTGTTGAATTAGGTCACAAATTATCATAAAATTGATGACCAGAAAGTTTTTGACACTATTTTTGTCCACTGTACCGTGCCGTCTCTTTTGTCTCTCATTTTAAAGTCTATAGCTTTACCTGAATATTCCACTTTGTTTTATTGATTATTCATTGGATTCTGACGACAAACCTCAGACTTATTATTACAAAGCATTATCTAGTTGTGTTTCTCATTCCTTCATCCTCGTATTTTTCCCCTTGTGACTAAAGTAATATGAGAGTTTGTGTTTGAGGGGGTACGGGTTTAATGTCAGCCCAGGCCATGATCCGCTCTGAGGAGTTGATTTGCTGTGGCTGAGCGCCCCAGAGTCTGATTAGCATTCCACTACAAAATCCTCAACTCCTTCATACCGTAGAGCAGCACAACTGTTCACCATCCTTTTTCACTTTCATATTCTTTCATAGAGTCGGTCCTGCCACCCCATGCCAATAATGAGCCCGGTAAAGCTCACAGTTACACCTACTTGCAGCCATCCTGGAGCACTCCTTATTGGATCGAGCAAAGTGCCTTTTCAGTATGGAATAATTGTCTGGGAGTTGAAATGGTCTTTTTCCCCTTCCACCTCAGACTGTGAGGTTTTCTTATTGTGACTGTGCAGTGACTGTTGGCTCACCCCCAAGACAATAAGCTCAGACAAGAGCTGAACTTGTGACCGTCTTAAAGCACTTGCCAAGCTCATTGGCAGTGAGGTCCTGTGTGTGTGGCTCCAGAGGTTCAGGTGCTTTTCCTTTCACTCAACGAGACAGCCTTAATGATAGGTGTGCCAAGGCAGCGCAGCAACATCGATTGGGAAGAAATAACCAGATTAGTCCCTCATTGGGTCTGGGAGTTTGGATAAGCTACAGAACTGGGTGTCAAGATGAATTGAAGCTGATATTGAAAAGATAAATGACAGCTCAGGCTTGCAGATTGAATTCTGACTTCAAGTGCCAAAAAGAAAAGACTTTAAAGCTTCAAAAGTAAGCTACTGTAAGTAAGGTGTTATCTTATTTTTACACCCGAAAAACAACAACTCGAATAGTTTTGAGGTAGATTTAACCGACTGTATGTCTTTATGTGTTACAAACACAGATCTTCCAAGACATTGTTATTAGTTATTCATGCTATACCTTTTGGGCAAATTGATACCGAGAGCTTTATTGGACTAAAGTGCGAACAAACTTAAGTTTATTGAATACACCCCAGGTACTCGATAACTGTCAGACCTCATCAGACAATGAGGGCTCTCTATTGAGCAACAGCGATTAAAGTTCTTTTACTTGAACCTCTCCGACTGAGAGTAAAGCATAATGTATACTGTATCTGAGGACATGAAAAACAAGGTAAAGATGAATACAGAGAGCAAATGTACAAGTTTCATTGGGTCAGTTATTTTGTAGACTGAAATGGCCATGAAAAAACGGAACCAAGGACACGTTGGTAGGCAATAGGCCTAGGCCTGGTAGGCAACAGGCCAAATAGGCAAATTTGGCCTATTGCAAGTTTGCAATAGGCCAAATTTGCAATTGGCTTATTGCAAATTTGAATAGGCCAATTTAAAAAATACAAGACCTATTCTGTGCTCAAACATTTTCTTCTAAGAGTCTACCTCGCAAGTTTCCACACACTCCAGGCAGGGATTAATTCACCTCTGCACTGTTTCTTTATTCATTCATACATCAAAATAAGAATAAAGTGTTGTCTTTTTTCTACAAGTGTGTATTTACAAATGAGATCTTTTAATTTAAAAAAATGACCCAATTTGTAGGCGATGTCAAAGACATGATGACTAATGCTTTGCCTTGGGACTGCTACAAGTGATTGGTTTTCTATTGCATCAAAATCAGAGATTCATAGATCATGATAAAGTGGTGTGAGCAGGACAATGCTTCATTACTGGCCAGAAAAGAACGTCTGTATTTCTAGACTAGAAGGTTTTTTTTTTCACCCTACAGCTCAATATGGCATTGAAAAAAGGTTGTATTAAACTTTTTATGAATGGAAAATAAAACACAAGGACAGCCTCGAATCCGGTATGGCAGCCAACAAAATGATTGATTTCTGCTAGAAAAGATTTTACAAAACTAAACTTCTAATTTTACCAAGAAGGTTCTGTAAAGGTTCACTCCTGCTCTCGCATACTTTATCCACAAATTCCATCTTTCTCTTTTTGTCTTTTCTGATCAACAACTCTATTTACAGTAATTGTATGGCATTGCCATTTCGGGAGATCCCAAAATGGGTAGTTAAAGAAGCTTAGAGTGCACAAGTATATTTTATCACCAGATATGCCCGGAAATCAATGCACCCTCTCAAATGGCTGTCTCTTTATGGATCGTCAGGGAAATATGAGTGGAAATAGAAAAGCGGGAAGGCAGTGATGTGAGTGAAAACCTTCATTCTCTAGTCTTACCTCCCATTTCCAAAGCAGACATGATCATCAAGGGTCCGTTTTTGTTAAAACTCCCTTTTCCTCAGTCTGAAGTGTGCAATCATATAATGTGTGGCACCAGATGACTGGACATAACATCACATGAGAGAAAGCTTAAATAAAATGAGCAAAAACATAGTTCAAATAGTAATCTGAAGCCTAGCTGGAAAGTTTGTGCTGTAAAAAGGCCTTCAGGTTGAGACTGAAGTTTTTGTGCAGCAACGCTTAACGCCTGGCAATTGTAGGGTGATAGAGTACAGCCATCTGCTTTGAGGAATTTGGTCGGTGACTAAAACTGCTACAGAGCCAGCTTGTAGAACATTCTAGCTAACAATGTTGTTGCAGGTTGTTGTTAAATGTTGTTGCTGCCATTAGAAAATGGGGAGTCTCTAACTCCCAAAAAAATCTTGATTCCGTTTTTTGCATGGTCCACGTGTAGATTGGTGTGGTATCCCATATAATTAAGATGCTGCACCGGTCTGTTGTGGTAAAGATAGAGTTGTGCCAAAAGCAAAGCACTTAGTCTACATTCTGAATCTCACCAGAGGGTGGTGACTTAAACAAAATTGCAAGTACATATGGCCAAGATGAGCTTGCTCCACTGGGCAGTCAGGACCTTGCTCGGAAATAGTGAGGAGCCCTTCCACCAGAACTGTAGCTCCTGGGATGGGATGGTTGAGCATATGGTTAGACTTGTCGTGATGTGGAATGCAGGTGGAAGGATGTGGACTCAATTGCAGGACAAGAAACATGGTTTATTTAATGAAGGAGTCCAGTAATGCTTTAACGAAAAGAACACATGATTCAGTGGAATGTCATTGAGTTATTGTTCTAATATTAATTATGGTCAGGCAGCCAGGAATACCTGGCTGGAATGGAATCTATGACCCGACACCTGGAGGGAAGACAGGTTGCCTATTTAAAGGCAGCTGCACAAAGATCTTCAGGTGTGTAAAATCAGGCAAATGAGGAAAGGCCCCGGATTCCCCCTGGCGGAGGGCGAGGGAACCATGACAAGAATGTTCATCTCTTTCTGTGAAACATTGAGTGCATGTCCCATAGAGTGGAGACTCAGGGACTGGGTTCCTCACAGATGAGCTCTGAGATACAGCTGGAGTGAGAAAATTTAGGCCTTCCTTGGTAATTATGTTACCTTCGCAACCCGGATACAACTAATGTCAGGATTACCTCACCTGCCGCTAAGGGGAGCCCTGGATGTCCCTCAACACCCTGATTGGGGACTCCTGATGCCACACATCTGTGGACCCTGTCATCTATTTAAGGACAATCATCCCAGACTTCCTTGTCGAGTCATACCGTCCGTTCCAGCCTGGTCACCCTGGTTGCCTGACCATGTTTGAACTCTGTTATTATTTGAACTTTTGAAATCCTGAGTTAATCCTGTGCCCTTTGATTTACAGACTTACTCGAATTGTGTTAGTAAACCTTGTTTTGATTTCCTGCAATTGGGTCCTCCTCTTTCCTCATTCAAAAACCCTGACAACTAAATGGCAGAAGACAATATGGCAGTTTTCTGGTTTATATTAACAAAAAATCAATTAAATTTACAAGTTTCCTATAAAGTGAGTTGAGAAAATATATTAAATAACTACAGTTTAACTCATCGATTATGTGCCAACTATCTATAAAAACACCTGTGTTTGTTCACCGTTTAAATGCTGTTGCTTTACACCTACAGGACAGGCTCATTAACTCACTTGCAACCAGTTCTTTATTTAGAGGCCAGTCCTCTTAGCTCAGACCCAAGGTCACCGCATCATGCTATGAACTCTGGCTGCCAACAAAGTAGCTATCAGTCATCAGCCTTAATGAATAGGGGTGCAGAGTAAAAATAGACATGAAGCTATAGAGGCAGAACGCAGGCTTTCATAGACAACAGTGGCACTGACACCTGGCAACTTGCACTTCTTATCAGTCCACATGACTTTACACATTTAAACCAGTTATCTTTAGCTTGTTGAAGGTTATTTTCAGTCCGTCTCTTGCCGCATGCAGAATCACAGACACTCGACAAGAAGACAGTTAATGAGAGTATATGTCACACACATTAGGCCTTTTCGTTGGCATGATAATTGGTAATCTAAGTGACATAATAATAATTACTGAAATTCGAGGGTGACGGAATTACATTGTGATATTTATTATTGTACGTTCTCCAGAAAGTACTTGACCATACTCCAGAAAGTATTTGTTAAAATCTAAGTTTACTTTTTCAAACTTCTCCAGCCCCCCCAAACTTAGCTGGTACATACTGACCCCAAAATCTGATGGGATTCGTCATATAGAGTGTGCGTCGTTCAAATCATTTCCGTTGAACGTGTTGTCATTCCCATTTCTAAAACTAAACTAATATTTAGGTTTAAGAGGTACAGGGTGGCAGATGGCCTGCCCCCTCGCTGAGTGGATCCGCCAGCTTGGACTAGCACACATGTTCCCTCACTGCAATTAAGTCTAGCTGACCCCTCCGAGCCCCGGGTATCAGCAGGGTGTTTCCGTCGTGTTTCTCTATGCAGATGCTAGCACAAGTGAATTCTGTATGTGAACTTTTGCCACATGCACACCATGCACATATGGCTGGTCCGTGTTTGGCATGTTTAATAATATCAACATGTTTTAGTAGATAACGTCGGAGCCACAGGAGACCTCGAGTAAAGTATTCATATGTAGTTATGAGCAAGTTATTCTAAAACTGTAAAATATTACATACGACTAGGTAAAGAAATAAAATGTAATTAATTTGTATTACAATATTCTACTTAAAAAATGAACAGTGAACATGCAAACTCCACACAGACAGACAAGTGTTTCAAGCCTCTCCTCTACCCTGGGACTCGGACCTCGACCTTCTTGCTTTGAGGCCACTCTGCTAACTGCCATGCCACTGTACCGTCAGGACAGAAATTGCCACCAAACTAATTCTTCTCCCCCTTTTTGTTTTAGCTTTTGTTTTAATTAAATGATCACAAAACCAATGCATTTCATTTAAACGTGTGACTTGGAGGTGGTCAAGAATAATAATCAAATTTTACAAACAAAACACCTCACCAGCGAGGGGCTCGGACGCCAGCATGACCAGATGCCTGAACCACCCCATCTCGCTTTTCTCAACTGATAGATAGTGGCTCCACACCAGGCTACCCTGGGGTGGCAGAACTTCTCCACCGATCTCCGAGTGAGAGCCCAGCCACCCTGCAGAGGAAGCTCATTTCGGCCGCTTGTATCTGCGATCTTGTTCCTACGATCACCACCACAGCTGGTGACCATAGGTGAGGGTAGGAACACAGATCGACTTGTAAATCAAGAGCTTTGCTTTTCGGCTCAGCTCTTTCTTTACCACGATGGATCGATGCAGCATCCTAGTTATTGCTGACGCTGCATCGATCCGTATGTCGATCTCACGCTCCATCCTTCCCCTACTTGTGAACAAGACCTCGAGTTGGGGCAGGACTCTTTCCCTGTTCTGCAGGGGGCTTTTCACCCTTTTCTGGGAGAGGACCCTCTTTCAAACCACTTTCTTCATTACCAGGTTACAGGTGGTACCTGAGCCTGTTGGTAAGAGAAAGGCAGGGTACATCCTGTACAGGTCAACTGTCTGACACAGGGTCTCTTTATTATCACACACTTCTTAAATCAAATTCTTGATTTAGAACGTGAAAACAAATCACACAATATTGCATTCCGACTCCTCGAACAGAATCTCACACTCTCTCTCCAGCCTCTCTCTCCTCCTCGTCCATATGCACTGTAATCCATCTTTTTATTTGCATGCGCAAACTGCCCTGACGCATGACTATAAAGGAAGCAACTTCATATATCAAGAAAATCTGTCTTATTTATAGGCATCTCAAGTGTTAGCTAGCAACAAAAATCATTCCGATGCCAAATAGTCTTTGTAAGGCCTGACTGCTATTTACTGTCAGACGTCTCATTTTAGTGTTATGGGTGATTATGATGGGAAAGCCTGTGCAGGCAGACATTAGTATGCACTGAATGAGCAGCGAGACATGATACCCCGTGACTACAAGCTAAATGAAAGCTGCTCGCTTATGCAGATACATTTACATTCTGATCTGAGGATGAAAAACATTACTAATATGCAGAAATGAGCCCAAACGAAGACATCCATATTTTCAATGTAGTAATCCCTCAATCCTTTGTTCCATAGTCGTCGATCAACAGCAGTCTTCTTGAATGTTTTTTTCTGTTTTAGTCAGTCAATCTTTCACCCCAACATCCATCTAACCCATTGTTACCCCAATTCCAGTGAAGGAACCTGAATGCATCACTGTGGCTGTCACTCTGAGTGTAAATTACTGTGGTTCCCTCTGTCCTACAGCAAGGCTCAGGTCAGGCTGGGCCGTATCTACTCCTTTCATCCAATTAGGAAATAAGTTAAAACCCTTCACTTGTGCTGACAGACATACACACACACAGGCACACACAGCATCTACCCCATCACCTACACTTTTTCTTAATTTAGATCTCAAGCGGGATAACCGGTCAAAACACACATACAAACACAGTAAAGGATGAATAGACCGTCTGTCTTTTCACTTCCTCCTCTTTCTTCCACACGGTGTAGACGTATATCAATTGATTTGGCATCTCTCTTCCCGTCTTCTCCGTTCTTTCCCTCTCGTTCATACACACAAGCACGGAGTCCATTCCTTAGGGGTGAAATCACTTACATACACACAAACAAGTGCACGCGCGCACAAATATCGGGTGGCTCGTTGCTGGAGTGGACAGGCCTTTGTGAGATAACGGCCAACGCAGCCTGACAGGCTCGGCTGGGCCATTATTGAATTGCAGTGAAGACTATATTACTTTAGAGTGAGATAAAAGACTACATACAAGACGGATGGGTGGGGGACATCAAACAAGACTGTGTTCGGGTTGTGCCAGGAGTAATCTGGCTGAAGGCACTGGTGATTTCCCTCAGGCCGGGTGCCATTTCTTCTTGAATAATACTTATGAGTCCAACAACAGCCTCTCATCTGTGTCATAATTTACATTGTGGTTTTTTTTCATCCACTTCCTCACATTGTGTTTCTTGCCATCTGTTTGTTGGGTCTACCCATTCCTTCATCTCGTTTTAAGGGTTTACAGTCACAAAAAACTCAAATATTATGATAGCAAATCTTTAAAACCCTTTTAACATTGTGCGGAGTGTCCTCGACCTCAACGTGTTTTCAGACTATGAATGAAGACAGAAGGTCCTCAGGGGAAATACTTGTGATGATGTTTGGGAGGTTCGGCCCAGGAATGCAATATGGCTTGCAAGGAAAGCCATCTGATGCAGTAGAGACATTTGGCACCTTTTGTCATCTGCTGAACTTGTTTGCAGAGAGAGGAGTCTTTGATCTCCAGAAGAAAACATTGTAAACAGATGCTTTGTGTTTGCTTACTCTGAACATCTTAGCCTGCAAAAAGGCGGACAGGTGTGATGATACTGTAAAGCAAGGCAATCATTACTCATTTCAAAGGGAGAAGAACTTTAAAAAAAGCAGAAGGAATCAGTAGATGAAACATAGCAAGCAGTGCCCCGGAATTTTCTGGCTTTTATTATCTCTTCCAAAGTGACAGTGCTCCTTTTCAGCTTGCGGAGCTGGATGGCATTGGATTGGACAGCAAATATTGGCATGTCATTAATCAAAAAGAAACGCATAAAAATCATCATGGTGTTCCAACACAGGTGATAAAGAAAGAGAAGAAATGAGGCGAAAAAAAGAGATTTGAACTTCTAGTTCAGGTCTTGTGGTAAAAGGGTTAACCATGGCTCCAATAAGGATCCAAAATATGCATTGATGAAACATTAGTGCTCAGTAATTTGAGAGAAATTATCTCTTTGGGCTGGTTTTTAGAATTACAAATTTAAATCCTGGCAATTTAAGAGTCTGGGCAACATCCTCTGAAAGACGGACCTGTGATGCCATCATGTTTATGGATTTGGGACATAGTATTCTACATATCAGATGAGCTGGTATTTATCTACTGTTCAAGACGAGGTAGAAAAACAACGTATTCAGCACAGCAGCTTGTGAGCTGCAAAGGAATCCAGTTTATTTACATGCATGTGGGCCCGGACTTAAAAAAAAGTGATATCTAATGCCTTAGTAGTAAAATAAATAGATTTTTTTGGGCTCTTATTGTGAAATCAGAACGTGCCCAGTCACTGTAACTGTAAGCCAGAGAAGAGATAATCTGGAAATAGTCGTCTTCATATCAATACTTTTAAAGAAATCATTAAAATAATCATTAAAATAGGTATTAGGAATCCCTAAATAATTACCGTAACTCCCTCTGTCATCTTTACACATGTTTCTATGCAAATTTGAGTAAACTTCTTTCTATTTCTGGGTTTAAATGAAGGTTATCATCAAAAATTAAAATGACAATGTCTGGTGTCTAAGAGCTAGAAAGTGTTAGACGTTAGCCACCAGTTCTGCGGACCTCGCTGAGGAAGCAGGTGCTACCTGAAATCAACCTTGGCAGGACCAAGCAGACGAGCAGGCAACAACAGCCCATTTATTCGGTCCAATTCCCAAGCCCATCCAAGTAGAAGGTGGCCATTCTCCAGACCAAGCTAGCAGGCATTTGCTGTTAGCTGCAAGCACTGTGCTTTGCTGAGTGAGCTGCTTCTTGCAGAAAATTCACCTGGACAGGGTTGAGTTGGTCAGCGATTGGACGGCAGGAGCTGGGAACACAACCTAAACGCCACAAAATGCAGCCAACCATTCCCCACAGCCAACACTAGCTTTTCACAGAATGGTGAGTGGCAACTTGGGCAGTCCAAAACGAGCCAAGTCTGCTAATACAATTTGGTATTAATCCATCTGTTTATTGAGCAACACAGGCCATGAATTTGTTTCTAATAATGACCATTTGCGTTGTCATTCGGATTTGCCAACAACCTAAAACTTTATCTAAAAGTCTTAACTCTTTGAATAGAATATCTCGGTTTCAGATTAAAGACAATTAGAGTATGTAATTTTTCTGCATGACAAAAAAAAAAAATCTTTTGACACCACAGAAGGCAGAGAGTGGTTTTCAACTATTTGTATCTGGGAGCCCAAACATCACAACGCAATTACCTTTTTCAATTGCCTGAAAGATGGCCTGATGTTTAAAAAAAAATCTCCAAGGTAATCACATTTTCATTTGTCAAAACACACAATGACATTCTTGCTGATGTGTTTCAGCCAACGCAATTACTCAGATAGAAATGTGTCAGCTAGCATCACCTGGGACATTGGCTTAAACTGATTAAATTGTAAGATTAGATGGTAATGTCATGTATTAAACAATCTGTCATTGGGGAATGAAGAAATTGTTCTTAGATTTTGTGTGAGAATAAAGACTTTTCAGATCAATTGTGTTGAAAGTTGATCAGATTCTATGATTTTTCATTTTCAGAAATAATGGTTCAATTCTTTCGTACTGTAAGGAGTCAAAAGCATTATATCGGAAAGTAAAAGTCAAAGATTGGAAAACATAAGGATGGAAAAAAGTTACATGAACAAAACCAAACAAGTTTTTTCAATGCGTTATTTATATATCAAGTAGACAAAAAAAAAAAAAATCACTCAGGTCTTTTAGTTGTCCCAATTCTGAATCTGAAGTATTGATTGTCATTAAGCCCCAAGGGAATGGGATGAGTCATAGAGCCAGGAGACTGAAGACATACGTATTATTATTTGGATGCTTCAACATTGCAGGCATAGATTGGACAAAAGAGGGTTAGGTAGGGAACATGGTGTTTTTTGTTGTTCACTTCTTCTGAACCGCTCATCCCAAATGGGGTTGCTGTTATTACCAGAGCCTACCCCAGATGTTTTCAGGCAAGAGCCAGGATACACCCCGAACAGGTCGCCGGTCTATTGTGGGGGAAGCATGGTCTCTTTCAAAAGAAAAAAAATGTTGTGTGCAACTGCCAAAGAATGGTGAAGGGAAACTAGTGAAAAAACAACACATGGGATCAGTCTTATTATAATAATAATAATAATACATTTTATTTCTAAGGCGCCTTTCTAGAAGCACATCGACACAAAATAGGAGTTTGTGGGAGGAAACACTTTACTTTCCCCCAGAAGGGGGTCAATTGAAATCTTGTATTGTGTTTTATAGTTAATGTGTCATGAATCAGTGAGCAGGTGAAAAGAGGAGGACCCAATTGTAGGACATCAAAACAAGGTTTATAAACACAATTCAGATAAGTCTGTAAAGCAAAGGGCACAGGATTAACTCAGGATTTCAAAAGTTTAAATAATAACAGAGTTCGAACATGGTCATGCAACCAGGGTGACCTGGCTGGAAGGGATTGTATAATTGCCCTTAAATAGATGGCAGGGTCCACAGATGTCTGGAATCAATCCCAGGTGTCCCTAATCGGGGCAATGAGACACATCCAGGGGCCCCTTTGGCGGCAGGAGAGGGCATCTACGCCGCACTGTCCTTTTTTCAAGGATCTAACGTCAACCTTTGGTCTACCTGTGGAGGGCAGCATTGCGCACTCGAGCGGCGTATAGCCTGCCGGAAATCATTAGAAGAAGAAGAAGAAGGAAGGCATCATGACTTAATGAAAGCCATTTAGATCAAATCAAGCCTCCAAACGCACAAATCAAAACATGAAGTAGTTTCACGCCCTAAAGTACAGATTCAAAATTTTGAATGCGCCAACTTGGGTAAAGCCACCATACCAGATCCAAGCAACAGATATGCAAAGAATAATTTTTAACGTTACAAGCCCACCTACCATTCTAAGAAATAGGAAACCAATTACAGTTTTGTGAACAATTGTCCCCAATTCCTCTCAGCTCATTCTGTAATAAATATAGTTCTTCATAAACCAGAATAGAAGATGAGATGGTTTTTATTCTAAAGGCTTTGAGCGGAGATAGTTCCATTGTCTTATTTACTTGTCGATGTGACACACAACACAATATTATTAATTAACTGAGGATATTAATTTTTAATGGGGGACCTAAATGGTATGCCTCAAGGGCCTATAACCTCTGGTTTTAATTAATATGTGGTGGGTACACATTAGGCTTTCAATTAGTGTGGGTGGAATAGCCAGGCAATCACTGAACACTTTTAATCCATATGCTCATCAAGGGTCCAAGTCATGGCTTTAATCAAGCTCTCCAGCCAGGGAAATGGCAGAAACACCTGTTCTTCCAGTCATTCAGCAAGAACAGTGAGAAGGTCTGCAAGAAAAGTGCTGTTTTTTAATGAACTTGACAGTAATGTGACATTAAAGGGACAGAGCAGGGAGGAAAAAAGAAAGTAGACCTTATATACAAGACTTTCTCAAAGAGAGATACAGAGGATTAGTAAAATGAAAATGAACACATTTTTGGATTAAGTGACGTCTTGACAAGGATGAGTTTAACATGTCCAAATAACAGATTTCTTTTTTCCATCTACCATCCAAACAAATGGCTTTCCTCCTGCCAAGATGCGGCACAATCTGTTGGATTGCCGCAGGTGACTCTGTACCTTTTGTGAAAATTGGAATTCCCTGTTATAAAGAGGCACTTTGTTTGAATGCAAGTTGGGGTTTGAACATTTTGTAGATCAACAGCCTGCTTTCATCTAATCCCACTCCATCCACTGTATGTGGTGGATTGTGCTTTCCCGCTATTAATTTTTCAAATAGACGCGACTATAGTAATTTAAAGAATCCAAGGTTCCATTTCCGATTAATTGGACCATATTTAAAATATATATACTATATATATATTTGGCCAGGTCACTCTTGTAAAAGAGATTATTAATCTCAATGAGCCTATACCTGGTTAAATAAAGGTCAAATAAATAAAATAATATTGTTTTGTTTAATGCTCAAGAGCAAATAACAATACTGAATTAGATAAAACGCCAAAAATTGAGGTCCCAGAGATGTTGGCCTAGTGGTAGAAATACTGTCTTTCGAATAGGAGAACCTGGTTCAATTCCCGCTGGACCCGAGCCGTCCCTGGGACCACAGAAAAGACACAAAAAAAAATAGAAAGAAAATAAAAACAGTGAAAAAAAAAAAAAGTGAAAAATTGCGCAAACATGTCATAATTTGCACATTCACAAATGCGCTTGTAATACTTTTCACATATAATTTGATCCTCTAGTAATTTTTCAAAAATTAGAAATAAAATAGTTATTAAAATGATATAATAAGTATTTCACCAAACTGACTTCTCTCATTTTTGTGAAATCAGAAACACACTCCCATGCAATGCCATCGATAATATATTCAGGACTATTTATTAATTAATTGCTCTTTTCATATTTTAAAGTTCATTGAATTTGGTAAATTAATTTAGATGCCACCAAACCAAATGTCATTGTTTCTCTGGAATGACAATAAAGCCACTTAAATATTGAATTATTTTCTTTTTTTTAATGGTTAATTGATCATTAATCACAACTATAGCAAAGACAAAAAAAATAAATAAATGAATTTACTGTTGGCCTGTGCAGCTGGCTATTTTTTTTAAATCATTTTGCAAAATGCATTTCTTAATCATATACAATTTTATTTACTTAAATTGTGAAAACAGAGGATGCTAAAGCTTTTAGTGATAGCAAATCCGCTGCAGGAACCGTATGTCTTCTTTAAAGACACAATTTATACAAATTTAAAGCACTAACATTGAAACTGTGCAAAATACTAGCCAAACAATCCTTTTTGTTCGTATAATGTACACAAAACAATGGACAAGATGAAAAAATAGTCTGTTTCTGCTTTCTTCCTCTATGGCAGAAAAACATTAATGTTTCCCGTAGTGTATGTATACACTGTAGTGTACGGGACGATGCTTTCAAAGACCCTTTGAAAATGTGTTTAGTGGAAAGTTCCGTTCCGTCATCTTCCGCTTGATCCGGGTCGGGTCACGAGGGCAAAAGCCTCAAAGGGGCAGCCCAGGCCTCTCTCTCTCCGGCTGCATCCTCCAGCTCACCCAGAAGGTTCCCAAGTCGTTCCCCGGCCAGCTGTGAGACATAGTCTCTCCAGCGGGTCCGGGGTCTGCCCCTTGGGCTCCTCCCGGTAGGAAGTGCCCAAAACACCTCGCCCGCGAGGCGCTCGAACCACCTCATCTGGCTGGAGGGAGGAGCTCGGTGTCGAGCCGCTCCTCCTCCAGCAGAGCTCCTCACCCGATCTCTGAGTGAGAGCCCAGCCATCCTGCGGAGGAAGCTCTTTTCGGCCGCTTGTACTCGCAATCTCATTCTTTTGGTCACCACCCACAGCTGGTGACCATAGGTGAGGGTTGGAACGTAGATCGACTTGTAAATCGAGAGCTTTGCTTTTCGGCTCAACTCTCTCTTTACTAAGACGAACCGATGCAGCATCCTAGTTATTGCTGTTGCTGCACCGATCCGCCTGTCGATCTCCCGCTTCATCCTTCTCCCACTCGTGAACAAGACCCCGAGATACTTAAATTTCTCCACTTGGGACAGGACACTCTCCCTGACCCGCAGGGGGCATTCCATCCTTTTCCGGGCGAGGAAAATGTTTAGCGGACAAGTTCTGACAGGATTCCATCAGCAGTAATTTTTTTCAGTTGAGCGCTAGTTTGTAGGATTTCGAAAATATGCTTAAAACATCGCATTCAAACAATAAATTACTATGCCATCAAAACAGCCTAGAAACCAATTAAAGATTGAATATAGACAACTGTGCTTGCATGGTACTTATCAAGAATGTCTTTGTTGGTTTGAATTAAGAAAAAAAGAAAAGATAGTGGGGTCGGGTAGGACACAAAACCAGAAAAATCTTAGAGAAAGTGAAAAGAAACAGACAGGTAGACGGAGGGCTTTTGGGGGAGTGAGATTGGTTGATGTTGTGCAGCAGCTAATGCACACCAGCAATTACGGGCCATCATAATCACAGCATCCAGTGACAACATAATCATAGCACAATCAGGTGGCGAATCAGAGGCAATTTGCAGACTATCTCCACAACTTGGTGGGGCTGCTGGATCTCCTATTTGTGTGCAGTAGGCTGAGAAAGCTTAATTATCCTGATTAGGAAATGGCAAAGGAGGGACCGGCGACCCCAGCGAGCTTCATGCCATGTATGAAAGGAATGGCAGCTGGTATTGGGGTCTCCACACACCTGGATTCTTACACAGCAACACAATGTAGGGAACAGGTGTCAGTTTGGTCTCGATTGAGAACATGTAAAAGAATACATTTACTAGTTACTGGTGTAGTTTCCCCCACTTTTCAAGTTTTTGTTGCATGGCTGAGTTCAAGCTCTAATGCGAGAAGAATCCTTTCTTTTCTCACAAAGGTTCATTGTCTTGTGAAGTTGCGGCACCCAGCTGCGATGAAGAAATGGCGGTAATCTGAGAATCAGTAATATATTCATGTGCGAGGAACATGCAAAACTTGAAATTTACAAGGAGACAAAAATAACTGCAGAGAAAGCTTCACAAATTTCCCTGAAAAAAAATTCCTTTGGGCAATGCTCTTATACTTAGAAATGAACAACAAAGATGCTGAATTAATCTCCGCCATGAATTGGCGCCCAGATAATTCCAGTGGAGCAAATTGAACTGGAATGTAAATGCTAAAAAGATCCGGATGCAGTCTGTGGATTCCTGCGAGCATTGACTCAGAATTCAGTCAGTGCTTCTTCTTTGCTCAAATATGTGGATAACAACAAAAATTAATTATACATATTAATGCTTGCTGGCTAATTTTTCACACTCTTCTGTCGGAAAACAGCTTTTTTTTTTTTTTTTTTTTTTTTTTTTACATGTACACATCCAGAATTTGAACTAACTAATCTGCGGCTGCCCGAGGAAGGAAAACAAGCACTTTGTGGGAATGAGTTACATTCTGCAGCGGTGTTTACACGTGTGGCTGAGCACAGAACTTCAGAGCTGGCATTTCAATCAGAAACCATCAGAGGCATCCATGGCAGATAAGAGGAGCTGCTCAAGCACTTCCACTCTCAGCTTAATAGTGTGTTTATGGACAATACAACATGCATACAGTTAAACCAACCCCTGGATAAGTCCTGTGGAGACACTCTGGCTTTTTAAACTAATTAGAGAAAACCTAACTTATGTTCGGTGACAGCTCGTTATCTGAATTATGAGTTTACATGTTAAATGTGCTTGGATACATTTTTTTTTTCGTTCAGTTCGCCTGATTTGGATTTGAGATGTAATCAAAACAACTTGTGTAATGGGTCAGTGGTTTTACAGGGATCATGACAAGACCTTGAGGGCTGTAAACAAATCCCCCGGCTAAAACTAACATTATGACCCTAAAATCACCATTGGGGAAAAAAAAAAACTCCTTCATTTTACTTTGTACTTATATTAACCATGACTTATATGACTTATTTGATTATGTATGAAGAGAAAACTTAAAAATGTATAGCGTCATGGCCCCTCCCCTTCCTGGCAGGGGCGGAGCCTCCTGCAGGTCAGGTATGCTTTTGGTTTGTTCCGTTCCATCATCTTCCGCTTTTCCGGGTAGCAGGGGCAACAGCCTCAGACGAGAAACCTTGGCTTCTCTCACCCCAGCTACATCATCCAGCTCACCCGGAAGGATCCCGAGTCATTCCCCAGCCAGCTGTGAGACATAGTCTCTCCAGCGGGTACAGGGTCTGCCTCTTGGTCTCCTCCTGGTGGAACGTGCCCAAAACACCTCACCAGCAAGGCGCTCGAGTTTGTCAGTTTCCTAAATATTGAATTTGTATTGGCAGCAAGGTGGCGCAGTGGGTATCACAGTGGCCTCACAGCAAGAAGGTCGTGGGTTCGAGCCCTGGGTGGAGACGAGGCTTGGAACACTGTCCTTTCTGTGTGGAGTTTGTATGTTCTTCCCGTGTTTGCGTGGGTTTACTCCGGTTTCCTCCCACCCTCTAAAGACATGCATGTTAGGTTGATTGGCCGGTGCCAAATTGCTCCTAGAAATGAGTGTGTGTGGCCCCGCGACAGACTGGCGACCTGTTCGGGGTGTACTTAGCCCTTCGCCTTAAATTGGCTGGGATGGGCTCCGGCACCCCCGACAACCCCGGAAGGGATAGACGAATAAGAAGATGACTGACTGACTTACTTTGATTTGGCCCATAATTTGTCTTCGTTTCCCTCATTTTTGTCCCAGACCCAGAGCCAATCTGTGACAATACGTAGTTATTGTGGCAAGACATTTACAGGTTAAAAACAATTGGTTTCATTCTCTGTTTGATTTTACATTTACTTCCTCATTTTAACAAAGCAGCAGATATTTTAAGGTTTATATGCTTACAAATTGGTAGAAATTGAATAATGGGATTGTAATTTTAAGGGGCCATACCCGCTTGTCAGTGCCTGATCATGTCAGACCTCAAAAGCTAAGCAGACTCAACCTGGGCAGTACTTGGATGGGAGACCGCTGAAAACCCAGGTGCCACAGTGGGACGGTCGTTGAGATTCAAATGTCGCTGCATCCCTGGGCAAGACACTTCACCCACACTCTCTAGTCTGGCTCTGGTGTGTGTGATTGGTTGGTGAGGGGCATAGGGGCCTTGCTTCTGTCAGTGCAAACACCTCGACGTCTTCCCGGTCTGCTTACACGGTGCGAAAATTGGCATCTGAACATTGAAAAACCAGTCCGTAATGAGTCCATGGCGTTGGGCTTCAATGAAGTACATCAAAGTGGCCCCTCCGTATTCCCGCTAGGTCAGAGCGAATGCCCCAGTTCCTCCATCTTGCCCGGGAGCGACCGGAAGTTACCGATGACAACTGCAAGGACACTGGGCTCAAAGAGCCACTTTTCAGTTGATCTAATTCTCAGGACTGTCTGGACTGCACAGACTCCTCCAACAATGATGGATCTGGTTCCGAGAGCTAGCAGGGGGTCGTGCACGCAAACAAAGCGGGACAACTACATAACCAGCAAAACAATCAAATGGGGAGCTAGCCGTTGCAAAAAAAAAAAAACCGACTAGCTTAAAAACAGCTTTTTGAATTCAACATAATTTTTGTGATTTTTGGTGAAATTTGGCTCATTTTAAAGTAAAGTCCAGCTTTGGTTCTTGAAGGTCCAAATTTTACAGGATGTGAAGTTTGCATGTGCCAACACAATCTATTCAACTTCCAAGTCATTGTACAAATTCTATGAACGATGGATGAGTAAAATGAACCATCTTCACTTCCTGATGTGATAAAGCTTTAAAAATCAGAATAAATTTATAACTATTGGATAATGGATGTTCTAAAACCCAGAGTAAGGTAGTTAATGTGCAAAGGACACAAAGAGAAAAGAGTTGTTTGGCATAAAATGTGACCTTTAAGTCTTATTGGAGTGCAGCATGTACCCCACAAAGGACGACTAAAGTTAACAGGTGAAGTCGGGGTGAAGTAGAGAGGCTGCTGTGTTGTGACTTGGGGATTTATATCTGCAGTATAACAAGTTTTTATTACCTCCTATTAAGATTCATTGACCTGATCGGTGGAGCGGACTTTCAAGTGACCCAGTTGTTTATAAAAATGAGGCTAATTATGCCAAGATGAGCGTGTCACCTTTGTGAGAATAAATCATCTGTTCATACCTTAATTTTAATGACAATAGTGACCTTTGTGATTCACATCCTGAAGCAAGACAAATACCAAACAAATCATTGGTCACACTTGTTTGCTTCGAAACACAAGTATGTGTTTTAAAGTTTTACATGTGAAAAACTTGTTTTGAATCTTCAAAAGGTACTAAAGTCTTCAGAAATGTTGTTACAGCTGACTGACCTAAAATTAAAAAGTTTTGTGAATTGTTTCCTAAATTTTAAAGAGAACAAAGTTATTCTGATGAATAAATTTTTGTAACGATTTCTCAAGGGCCAGCTCAAGAATATTTGAAGCCATGAAACAGACTTTGGTTTTGTGTCATGATGTGGAGCTGAGGCCAAAAATATATTCTTGACACAACAGACAAGCTCAGATGAAAAAAAATCACAAGCAGATTTATTAGATTGACAAAAAGTCCAAATAAAGAAGACAAAAACAGATAAACTAGGCAGGTTCTAATGTAGGAGGAGCTGGAGCTGGAGTGAGGGAGCGGAACCGGAACAGATAGTGGATCCGTTTGGACTAGCGCTTATCGGTCCGAATAAAATGACGGCCGCGGAACCGTTTCCGAAAAAAAACGGTTCTCGGAACCCATCCCTACAGGTCAAACATGATAAATAAACGATCTGGCAAAGAGTGTGTCAAAAACTGATCCATTTATGCTCAAACAAATGAGTAGATGAGTTTCAGGTGTGACTTGTGCACACACAGACAAGAGGGAGGGGGGAAATAGGACACAGAGGGGGAACAGACTACTCTCCTGACATTTTGGGAGTTGTTTTTTTTTCATTTCTACCACTTCTAATAGTAGACTTCTGACCGATAAAAACTTGTTTAAATCTGGCTGAGTAATTATTCATTCACTTTTAATAATTATAACATTTTCCTAAGGTATCCGTTTCTCACAGATGATGTGGTCCTGTTGGCTTCATTTGATTGTGATCGATCTCCAAATCTCATTGGACCGATTTGCTGCAGACTGTGAATCGACCAGGATGGGAATCAACAACTTTTAATCTGAGACCATGATCTTCATACCTCTTTTCCTGCAGGAAGAGTTTAAGTATTTCAGGGTCTTGTTCACGAGTGGGGGAAGGATGGAGAGGGACATCGACAGATAGATCAGTGTGGCTGCATTTGTCCGTCAGGGTAAAGAAAGAGCTGAGGCTAAAAACTCAGCTCTTGATTTACCAGTTGATCTACTTTTCTATCTTCACTTATGATCACCAGCTGTAGGTAGAGTGGAAAGAACCAAAACATAGATACAAGCGGCAGCAGCGGAGCTTTGCTATCCGGGTGGAGCCCGAAGCAGAGCTCAACTGGGTTGAGAGAAGACAAATGGGATGGTTAAGCCGTCTTGTTAGGATGCCTCTTGAATGAGGTGTTCTAGTCAAGTACAACAAGGAAAAGACCCAGAGGTAGATCAAGGCCTCTGCAGCTGGTCAGCAAATGCTTCGGGATCCTCTAGGATGAGCAAGAGGATGTGGCTGGGGTGAGGGAAGCCCGGCGACCTAGTCTCAGACAAAGATGAAGGTGAGACTTTATTCACCCAGGCCACCTTCTCCAGCTCAGGCTAAATGGATGCCCAATCTGCCACATCTGACTCCTCAAATTATGGGGTTTAACAGTATTTAACACTACTTGTTCACGAGTGGGGGAAGGATGGAGCTGGAGCTCAACAGGCGGATCGGTGCGGCATCAGCAATAACTAGGACGCTGCATCGATCCGTCGTGGTAAACAGAGAGCTAAGCCGAAAAGCAAAGCTCTCGATTTACAAGTGGATCTACGTTCCAACCCTCACCTATGGCCACCAGCTGTGGGTGGTGACCGAAAGAATGAAATCGCGGGTACAAGCGGCCAAAATGAGCTTCCCGCGCAGGGTGGATGGGCTCTCACTCGGAGATCGGGTGAGGAGCTTTGCCATCCGGGAGGAGCTCGGTGTCGAGCCGCTCCTCCTCCAGGTCGAGAGGAGCCAGATGGGGTGGTTCGGGCATCTGATCAGGATCCCCCTCTGAGCGCCTTGCGGGCGAGGTGTTTTGAGGAGACTAAGGGGCAGACCCTGGACCCGCTGGAGAGACTATGTCTCACAGCTGGCCGGGGAAGGACTTGGGATGCGGGGTGAGAGAGGCCTGGACTACCCGTTTGAGGCTGTTGCCCCCGCGACCTGACCCCGGAACAAGCGGAAGATGACGGAACGGAACGGGACGACTCATAGCAATATCTATTCTAAACCCCACAGCCTAAAACTGTGAAACACTCAACTTACTTCAATCATGTTTCTGAATGAGTGAAAACATTCAGTTATTTTGGGTACTTGCTATTTTCGGTTGCAATGAATGAAAAAAAAAAGTTAAACAAAACAAAGAGGAAACCGCACACGGCCTAAAAGTTGGAAAATTTGCTTATCTGAGAAACCACACATACGGGGAGCACGCTGTGTGCCTGCAGAGACGCCACATGTTTAGACAGTCACTTCAGATGCCTTATTGATGGTTGTTTTGAGGTGAAGAAACTTTAAAACGTTCAAGAGAAACAGACTCCCCTGCTCAACCCTAACCACCACCCTAACCACCTTCTGTGTGCGAGAATAATCTATTGCAGGCACGCATGTTGAAGGAATAACTATGACCGTCACGTGCACACTGGCTTTCAGCTGTAAATTTGTAGCAGGTTAGTGATCAAGAGTAACATTATGCAACCCACTTTAGTGGTAATCAGAAAAATAGAGCTTGACTTCATGTGGTTTTATATACGACTACATAAAACATTACAACAGCTCAGACCTCCTAATAAAACTACAAGCCCTCAGTCAGTGGCCGCCATCATTTGAACGACACTTCCGCGTTCAGGCAGAAATCACATCTTGCCCAACTAAATTGACGTGCACCAGTTTTCCATATCAGAGGTTCTCTCCAGCAGTCAAGTGTGTGTGTATCTGTTTGTGTGTATACGTGTGAGAGATCTCATTTCTGTATCGTTTCGGTGGTCTGATGCGTGCGTGGGACTCAAGCCCACAGCGGCGAGTCAATCTGAGACATCTATTATGCACTTCATCAATCTTTTTGGACTCTTGACATTTCACTAGCCGAACAAATTGTCAGTTATCAAAACTCAATTTCAGAAATGACATGTCGAAATTTCACTCCTCTCCACCCGGGCCCCTCCCCCGCTACAACTCGCTCTTCCTCTCCTGGCTCAGTCTCAGCAAATATCTCCTTGCATTTACCTACAAGCAATCCAAAAACTTCCCCTCACACACACACAGTCATGCACGTGTTTGTGCTCATATGTATATGAGGACAAATGAAGTTCACTTTCCCCCCTCTGCTATCTAAATGGCTTAGCGATGGCGGTTGTGTATGCAAAGAGTTAAACTGCTAGAGTTGATCGCTTCTGGGCTACCAGCGGTCCTGTGAGCAGATAAGACTGTTTATAAATTGATTTGGTCATGCTTCATTGATAATAAAAGAAGCCAGGCTTTGTTTACCCAACACAATAACACTCACACAGGGTGCATCCCAACGTGCACGTGTGGCTCCAGCACGTACTTTGCTATGATCAAGTAGACTTGTGTGTCCAAGAGTGAGAGAGTAGATGTGAAAGAAACAACGAAAAAGGGGGAAAAGGAAGAGAGGGTACGAGAGTGACAGGGTCAACCTTGAGGAAGGATGTTGGGAGAAAATCATTAGCGTAAAGTAAAGGTGAAAGCAGGCAACACTGAAGGGGGCCTAATCCTCGCTCACTTCCGTTAATGAAAGTCATCAGTCACATTCCTATGCATACTAATGATGTATGCAGGTGCAACGACACACACCCGTAACATCACACACGTGGACTTCTACATGCCCCTGGGTGCCAAACTACATTGGGACTTTTTGTATATTATCCAAACAAACTTGCGGAATGACTCCCTGTGTGCATGATCGACTGTTTGTTTTTCCACAGATTAACGGTTGAGACAGGCTCAATCTCAAAGGCAAATCTCTAACCTTGCTTTGTAATGCAGGATAAAGTGAAACCTTCTCTACACTCTGTGAACGCTACAAGTCAAGTTCAGAAGGTTAAACGCTCATGGTATCTTTAAAATTTAGGTTATGTAAATAAAAAAAAAAGGACAAAGTTGTTTATTTTAGACCAGCGTTTTTCAACCAGTTTAACCAGTTTAAAAGTGAGGTTACAGGGAGAAGAGATAAAGAAGGTGGAAGATTTTAAGTATCTAGCATCAAAAGTCCAGAGCAATGGAGAGTGTGGAAAAGAGGTGAAGAAGCGTGTTCAGGCAGGCTGGAACGGGTGGAGGAAAGTATCAGGTGTGATGTGTGATAGAAGAGTTTCAGCTAAAATGAAAGGAAAAGTGTACAAAACTGTGGTGAGACCGGCCATGCTGTTTGGTCTAGAAACAGTGGCACTGAGGAAAAGACAGGAAACAGAGACGGAGGTAGCAGAGATGAAGATGCTGAGGATCTATCTGGGAGTGACCAGGATGGAAAGGATTAGAAATGAGTACATCAGGGGAACAGCACATGTTAGAGGTTTTGGGGATAAAGTTCGAGAGGCAAGACTGAGATGGTTTGGGCACGTACAGAGGAGAGAGTACATAGGAAGAAGGATGCTGGATTTGGAACCACCAGGAAAGAGGATTAGAGGAAGGCCAAAGAGGAGGTTCATGGATACAGTGAAGGAAGACATGAAGATAGTTGGTGTGACTGAAGAAGATGCAGCAGATAGGATTAGATGGAAGAAACTGACTTGCTGTGGCGACCCCCAAAGGGAAATGCCGAAAGAAAAAGAAGATTTCGCGGCACACAAGTGTGCAATGAGAGATAGGGAGGTCGGCCATGGTGATCGATGGTGATCGTGATCTACCGGTTGCTCCTAAAGATTATTTTGATGATCTCATGGTCAGTCGGTCGGTCTCTTTCTTAACCGTTTCTCTCTGTCGGAGTTACAGGGGGTGCCGGAGCCCATCCCGGGCTATCTGAGGTGAAGGGCAGGATACACCCCGAACAGGTCGCCAGTCTGTTGCGGGGCCACAAACATACAACCACACACACACTCATTCCTAGGGACAATTTGGCACTGGCCAATCAACCTAACATGCATGTTTTTTGGAGGGTGGGAGGAAACCGGAGTACCCGGAGAAAACCCATGCAAACACGGGGAGAACATGCAAACTCCACACAGTATGGCCAGTGTTCCAACCCTCGTCACCACTGGGGACTTGAACCCACGACCTTCTTGCTGTGAGGCCACTGTGCTACCCAATCATTTTTAACATTTTTGGTTGATGCCTCAAGTGTGCCATAAGATTTTTTTTGACAAAAAAATGTACCTTGGCTTGAAAAGGGTTGAAAAACGCTGTTTTCAGCAACACAACCAATCTGGTAGCAAATTGTCAATACATTTGGGGATAAAAATTATGGTATTTAAATACCGTGCAGTGGAGATCTTCCTGTTAAAAATCATCACAGATGCAATTTAAATAGCCTCAGGGTCGGATGTGATCATTATGCGGACTACATGTAAGTGATATGTCTTCCATATGAAAGAAAACATAGTAAATACTCCTTATTTTTCAGTTTGGGAATCCAAAGTTCTGATGTTACTGCTGTGTTACTTATACTTTTATGGCAGATAATTATCACCCTGTCTTTTAGCCAAAACAGAGGTAGTTGATTTTATGTTAAGTTTTCAGCCTCAACAGACTCATCCCTACATTTTCTCACTGCAACGTCAGACCAGATGTCTTATTGTTTATTTTTTAACAAAGTTAAAGAGACAGTAGCCGGCAGATAAAGAGAAAATAGAATAGAGGTGCGTGGTGAAATGAAGAATTGTTGCATGTGTATGTGTGTTACATGTGTACAAAGAAAAGCTTTATAGCGTTTGATTCCATTCAGAGATGAACTGAGATTATTCCAGCAGTTTCTATTGAACAAACAAAAATACCATTGTAATTGATCTTTTATATTCATGTCTTCCTTCACTGTATCCATGAACCTCCTCTTTGGTCTTCCTCTAGGCCTCTTGCCTGGTGGTTCCAAATCCAGCATCCTTCTTCTGATCTACTCTCTCTCTCTTCTCTGCACGTGTCCAAACCATCTCAGTCTGGCCTCTCTGACTTTATCTCCAAAACCTCTAACATGTGCTGTTCCTCTGATCCTGTCCATCCTGGTCACTCCCAGAGAGAGCAGCTAACAATTGTGATTCTCTCAAAAGTAAGTAAAACTTTTTAAAACTAATGCCATCCACAACAGAAAATACTGTAGATGTAAATCAGTCAGTACGTACTCTGCAATGTGAAGACTACTTAAACCCTGGTGAAGTGAGAAATTACTGTTAAAACTAGCTTTTGTAAAGATTTTTGACTGCTACTACTTTGTTGTTGTTGATGACGCTGCCTGCTATGGCGGAGAAGTCTTTTCATACCGTCAAATGTTACTTTTTAGAGTTTGTAAAAACACCTCGAGCCAAAATGTTTCCACTGATCTGACTTATATACAACTGAGGAGCTCACTTTTTTTTTTAAAAAATCCACATTAACCTCACTCCTATTCACCATCTTCATTCACTGTTTAGTGTGTGTTGGGAGGCAAAAGGATCACAAACTGACGATAGTGTTAAAAAAACAGTGGTGTATCATGTTTTTGTCAGACTTGTAACCAGATGTTTCTCATGAGTAACCTATTACAGACACTCCTCACTTTTTCACTCAAGAATTGGGTGAGGAACTCTGCCATTCGGGAAGAGCTCGGTGTCAAACCACTCATCGTCCAAGTTGAGAGAAGCCAGATGGGGTGGTTCGGGCATCTGGTCAGGATGCCCCGCGAGCGCCTCATTGGTAAGGGTGTTTCGGGGACGTCCCACCGGGAGGAGACCAAGAGGCAGACCCCGGACATGCTGGAGAGACTGTGACTCAGCTGGCTGGGGAATGACTCGGGATTCTTCCGGGTGAGCTGGAGGATGCAGCTGGGGTGAGAGAAGCCTGGGCTTCCCATCTGAGGCTGTTGCCCCTGTGACCCGGCCCTGGATAAGCGGAAGACGACGTAACGAAACGGAACAGACACTCCTCATCCAAGCATCTTCTCTTCATAATAAACTGGATGCATGAGGGAAAGACTAGATTATAGCCGTAGTCCTGTTTGGGGGACACTACAAGCTCAAGATTCATGACGATCATGAACCTCATCAAAGAAAAGAAGAAGAGGGAAGGAAGAAAAACATGGAGACGTTCCAATAATCAGAAACATCCGGCTCATATTCCCTAAATAGTAAGCCTTGTGTGTCGCTCATTAGCATTCAGATTACTCGGAGCACTCTGTAATTTGCAATAAAAAAATAAAGACGACACCAAAACAAAAACAAATTTAAGCTGATACAAATTAGTAGGAGTTCGCTTGGTTAGTCTGTCAAAGCGGTAAATTTTCTTACGCAGTGTGAAACACTCAGGTCGCCGGGCTCCAACACAAGCGAGAAAAATGAATGAGCTGTCTGTTTGTGTGACTTTATTCCCCTTGTATTCCCACAATTTTGCATGGACAGCGTATCCATCTGCCTTTACAGTAATGATGCATTAAAGTGATTTGGTTCGTTTTGGGTTGAGAGGGAAGAAAAAAAAAAAACCCAACAGTCGCTTCGTTTCACGGACTTTTCCTCTTGATTATTTTCAAGGGTGGAACGTAACGAAGTAAATGTACTTCGTTACTGTACTTAAGTAAAAAAATTGTGTATCTGTACTTTACTTAAGTAAAATTTAAGACCGATACTTTTACTTTTACTTCACTACATTTTTAGAGCAAATATCTGTACTTTTACTTCGCTACTTTTTAAAAGTGTGTTTTACATTTTTTGTTACATTTTCGTTCCGTAATTTGAAAAATACACAGGTTTTTTAGCGCATCTTGAAGCCGCATCGCCAAAATCAAAAGAAGCAGTTGATCGGGAGAAGAAGTCATGAATCGAGAAACATTTTTCGCATTCATTCATTCAGCGCTAAAAACCTAACATCAAATACAGTACAAACGAAAAAGATGCAGAAGATCGTTGTTCGTTATGTTTACTTCTAAATAAAAAGTTGAGCCATTATTATACAGAGCAGGGGTGGATCTAGAATTTTCCAAAGGGGGGTGGGGCTTTGACAAAGCCAATACATAGTAAAAAATAAGTGTCATTTTCCTCCATTTTGGCGGCCCATTCACTGGCCTTTCTAGGTGATAGCTTGACTTGTCCCCTTTCCTTTTATTTTATTTATTTATTTTTATTGTAGACCAAAAGAAGCGGGAGAGGGGGGGTCACACCCCTGCAGAGTATTTATCCTGGTTACCATGGTGACACCCTATAGCACAAAAAATGACATTTGAATTATGATCGAATACTTTTACTTTTTACTTAAAAAGTACAATTTACACCAATTACTTTTGTACTTTTACTTAAGTAGATTTTTTTTATTGGTACTTTTACTTTTACTTAAGTAATTTTTTTGCCTTATTATCTGTACTTTTACTTAAGTACAAAAAGTGAGTACTTCATCCACCACTGATTATTTTACAGAGGGCAGAAAATATCTTCCCGTCCTTTTTCAGAGTAGAAAAAAAATTCACCTTTGAATCTAAAGTTGTTTTTTAAAAAACATTTATCATATTTCTCTTGTTGCTTACAGCTGGTTTCTGAGGCCTGGAAAGTTTTAATGAAGCCAATCCTTTTCCCTGCCACCAGTGAGGATCTCTCAGCGTGGATCCCCAGCTGCTGGCTGACACTCAGATAAGCCAGACCTCTCACTCCCAACACCTCGCACAAGTCATGCTGAATCATCACTCTGCCTTTCGGATTAAGCGAAAAGTCTGGTGGGTGTCACAGCGTGGGGGCTAAATGTCTGAAAACCAACATAACCTCTGTTTAGGTTGATTGAAACATGCTGATACGAGGAGATGCCCAGCGGTGGGAAAAATAGTTGGAATTCGGACCAAAAATGGGTTCGGAAATGAAACGCAAGCTGATGCTGCACTAACATGGCAGATGGGAAATGAAATTGTCGCTGCTTCTCTCTATCTTTCACCTATCCATCCATCTAGTGATCCATCCTTCTGGAGCGGAAAAGCCAAAGAGGCCACGTGAAGATTCTAGGTCAGCTCCTGTGGGACATCACTCTGCATCCCTGAGGATCCTGACATGGTTACAGAATCCCAACCTGCCAACACAGCTGACCTCCCCTGGTCACCCCCGCTGCACAGCAGGCCTGTCATATGCTGGACACCTTTTCTGCTTCTGTATGCATTAAGCAATTTCCTCATACTTGTCCAGGTGGGGAAACATGGATGCTTGTCTCGAGGAGTTGCATTCAAACCCGCAAAGCTTTTGTTCTCAATTCTCTCCTCGTGTTTCACCAGTGGTCGATAAAACAGGTATTATAGGTCACTAAGGGAATCACAAAAAAGTGGAAAAATGAAAATGCTAAGAAACACAGAAACAGCAGAGAAAAGAGTCTCAGATGACTTATTGTCACTAGATTTTAACACACTTTTACTCAGCATGTTGGGTCTTATTCTGTGTCTCCTGCTGGCTGGTTAAAGACTTCTTGGACCAACAAAATCAGCATGAAGTTGTAGGAGTCTGGGAAGCTGATTTTAAGAGCACAGGATATAAAAAGGAAGCTAATCTAACCGTGAATACTCGAACTAGGCTATGGTACAGCCAGGAGCTGTTGGGAGTCATGTTGGCTGTGGTAGTTATTTAATACAAGTTGATCTAACTTAGAAGTAGAATTTTTATTTAAAAAGAACATAAAATCTACTTGAAATGTTTTAACAGTAAGTTAAAGGTGCACATAGCTCAGGGTGGGCAAACTTTTTGGTTCGCGGGCCACATTGAGTTCTAACCTTTGACAAAGGGGCCGGAACAGGAGCAGATGGATGGCATGCTTTGGTAACCGCTAAATTAGACCGATAGAATGGCACGCTGGATTTTAAACAAGCACACTAAATGTTACATCAAGCGCCAAATCTAGTGGCGCTCGATTTGAATCTAAGCGCTTGATGTAACATTTTGCCTGTTTAACTTCCAACGTGCTTGTTTAGGTGCGTGTTTTGGGCCCGATTGCTTTCAATACTTGCGCGCACTGTTTATTTTGACAACGTGCGCATAATGGAGACACACACATTTTAATGGGAGCAGTGTTGTTGTTTTCTCAAATAAGTAAACATTATCTAGAGTGCACCATCTAGTGAGGAAACATCAGATTTGCATTAAAACATTAACTTTTTTTTTTAATTATTTTTACGATCAGCGGGCCAGATTAAAACGTTTAAAGGGCCGCATGTGGCCCGCGAGCCGTAGTTTGCCCATGCCTGACATAACTGGTGCAAAGTGCACATGCATTGTCAAAATATACACAGGACATTAGCAAGGCCTAATTGTTCAATTTAACCAGAATATTTTAGGATTTCAGATGATTTTTTTCATTCAAAGATTCCTGCCAGTCTTCCAAATAAGTTCCTGACCAAAATCTAGTCGTTAAATTCCTGCCAGGTTTATAAATTAAGTCATATTTTGGCTTAAATGTTGTCATAACTCTGCTTTTTCTTGACATTCAGGTTCATTTTGGACGTCAGTTCTGTTTGTTTGAGATTTAAAACAAGAGCTCAAAACCACTTTCAACCTTAAAACATATTCTGTTTTCTTTTGTACCCTAGAATTCATTATGCACATTTTCTGAACTGTCATTGCGGCACAGCTTCCTGGGGCTACGAAATCACTTTGTTTTTTAGTTTGGAACATCACATGACAGCTGGGATTCGTTTTTCCAGCTCTGTCCCACAGGCCGACAGCATGCAAACCTAGGAAAAACTAAGATAGAAAGAAAAAGAGATGGAAAATAAAACAGAATGTCCAACGTCAAACTAATTTTGACTGGCTGGAGAGAACTCGGAGAAGAAACAGGATTCAAGACATGTCGAAATAACTGCTCCAATTTGGTACTGAAGAGAAAAAGTGCTTGATTTGTTAAGGATGGTTTAGTAGGCTCATATTTTTTTCAAAATATAAGTTTCGAAATATATTTTTTTCAAAATAGTATTTTTTTCAAAATAAAGTGAGAAATAAACCAGATAAAATGTAAGAATCTTTCAGAAAGAGAAAAGCAGGTTTTTAAAAAGTGAGTCATTATTAAGTTCAAGAGTACAGAGTTGTTCTTGCTGCATGCATTTTTTCATTTTTTAACGTACTTTATTCATCCTTCAAATTCTGCTGCACTGCACCACAGCAGTCAGCCACAACGGTACCAACAGTGGTAGAAACAACGGCCCAGGTGTCTTCCCCAAGGACACGTAGGCATGAGCCCAGTGGAAAATAAACCGGCTTCTCCCGATCTAAGGGTGGACATTCTACCATTGAGCCAAAGCCTCCCTACCTTTTTTTTTATGTATTCTAAGCAAAATGAATAAATAAAAATAATGGGATACAAAAAAATGCAGCTCTTCCCACTGAAAAAAGGCTAACGATCTAAACTATCAATTTAATTTCCACCAAATCTGCGACTCATTTACTTCCTATTTAACAAGGACAGAGAACCTTTGCTTCTCTACGTTCAATTCAATTTAATTTGTATATCCCAAAAATCACAGAATTTCTGGCTCAATGGGCTTAACATAAAAAATTCAGAAAAAAGAAAAACAAGAAAAAAGAGGAATCTATAAACACAATTATACAGCAAAAAAACTAACTAACAAATATTAGCACATTCCATGGACTGATCAACCCTAGAAGAGATCGGCCTGCCATTAAAGATGCAAAGGGCGTAGGAAAAATTCCTAAAAATCCATCAGTGGGGAAAAAATAAGAAACCTCATGGGGATCCACACGAAAGAGAGATCCCTCCCCTGCGACAAGCATCCAATGTGTCTAAGACTATTATTTAAAAAAATAATGGAAACATTATAGTATACATGCATCAAAACACTTTTTCTTGTATTATCAATTAACTTTGTAAAAACAATCAAGTTATTCAAACTCCAAATTTGAACCAGAGGTCGTTACTTTGGGAATTTTTGTGACATATGTATTTCAGTATTTTTTTCATTAGCTGTGGTAAATTTAATTATTTAGTTTTAACCAGTGGTGGATGAAGTACTCACTTTTTGTACTTAAGTAAAAGTACAGATAATTAGGCAAAAAAATACTTAAGTAAAAGTACCAATAAAAAAATCTACTTAAGTAGAAGTACAAAAGTAGTTGGTGAAAATTGTGCTTTTTAAGTAAAAAGTAAAAGTATTCTATCATAATTCAAATGTTATTTTTTGTGCTATAGGGTGTCACCATGGTAACCAGGATAAATATTCTGCAGGGGTGTGACCCTCTCTCCCGCCTCTTTTGGTCCACAAAATAAATAAATAAAATAAAAGGAAAGGGGACAAGTCAAGCTATCCCCTAGAAGGGCCAGTGAATGGGCCGCCAAAATGGAGGAAAATGACACTTATTTTTTAAAATGTTTTGGGGGGGGAGGCCCATAGTCACTATATATTGGCTTTGTCAAAGCCCCACGCCCCTTTGAAAAATTCTAGATCCGCCCCTGCTATGTGTAATGATGTCTCAACTTTTTATTTAGAAGTAAACACAACAAACAACGATCTTCTGACTCTTTTTAATTTGTACTATATTTAATGTTAGGTTTTTGGCGCTGAATGAATGCGGAAAATGTTTCTCGATTCATGACCTCTTCTCCGATCAACTGCTTCTTTTGATTTTGGCGATGCGGCTTCAAGATGCGCTAAAAAACCTGTGTATTTTTCAAATTCCGGAACGAAAATTTAACGAAAAATGTAAAACACACTTTTAAAAAGTGACGAAGTAAAAGTACAGATATTTGCTCTAAAAATGTAGTGAAGTAAAAGTAAAAGTACCGGTCTTAAATTTTACTCAAGTAAAGTACAGATACACAATTTTTTTTACTTAAGTACAGTAACGAAGTACATTTACTTCGTTACATTCCACCACTGGTTTTAACCAGGTGACATTTCTTATATGTCATGTCAATGACAATATTATTCTACTAGAATGCATACAAATGCCAATTTATGATACGATATCCTGCCCTTGTATACTTTCCAGATTTGCACATTATCCGTTTGGTTTATTCCCACTCGTCGCTGTTTTAGAGCGGACTGAAAGAGTTGGTCAGCTGGTTCTGCCATTGTCACCTTCACAAATCTCATCACCATCTAAATCCCTGACATGGCTGTCTGGAGATATTTCCAGATAGAAAAACCATCAGGGGACGGTAAAATGCTGAGATAAACCCCCTCGCACTCACCTCTTTTTTTTATACTTGAACCCACAAATAAACATATAGATTCATATTTGCTAAATCGGGATGCGGGGCAGTTATGTATGGCTGGCGACAGAAGGAAGAGAGACACAAAATAATCCATCACGCTCAGAAACAGCAACCTCAAACCTCTGTGGACGCCCGGGTTTTGTCGGAAAACAGACCTGCAAGTATACTTTCCATGGGACTCTTTGGTAGCTCTAGGATTATAGGTTGAGGAAAGAGAGAAAAAAAATGATTCTCAACGGTTCCAAGCTTGGCTGAGACTCTTATTGCCAACTATGTATCCATTACTGCCTTCCTCTGGTGCCCTTACATCAATACGACCCAGAGAAAATCTGGTCTGGTGGCACCTTCCATTGACAAAGCATGTCTGGGTGGGTCGATAGTGTATTAATATGGGACAATGGTGCTGGCCACAAGTCGCTCGCACCACTAGGCCATATCGGAGTCTGTAGCACGCCCAGGGGTTGTATGAATGGCCTTCTTCTCCACTGGGGCAGTGGATACGTTCATTGTGTGTGTGTCTATGTGTGTGTGCATTAAAGTTAGCAAGTGTGTTTTTGTGTTCTGGGACTGTTTACGAACCCAGAAGTTCCCAATAACTGACTAGCGGAGCAAAAAGAAGAGACAGAACAAGAGAGAGAGAAAAAAGGTCCTCCACTAAAAAATACTCCAGTCTTCCACAGCTGAAACGCAGCTATTTCAAAACATACATGTTGAATGCATACACATGCCACGTCCATGGATTCATTCTAAAATTAATCTGATCATCTTTTAAATTCAGTCTCGTAATATCAACCATTAATTTTATAGAAGGAGTTTGGTGCCATGTTTGAATATTAATCCCACATCAAAAACACGCATACATAGTAGTTTTCAGTTTCATTTGTGCATGTTTGAGAAATTTACTACCTCTCCTGTTCACGAGATACAACTCCAATGCTGGGTTGTTTTTGGCCACGGATCACATTCTTTGTCACGCCCACATTCTAATGTAAAATCTAGAGCAAAGTGTGTTTTGGTTTCTTTTGCAAATTGTGTGCCCTGTCGACACATAGCCGGGTATCTGGTAAAACAAATATATTTTTATTCGTTTTGACCTGTCATCCACACGAACTTGTTGTTTTTTTCACTCAAAACCGAGAATTTTGAAAACCTCGCCCAAAGTGAAGATTTCAGAAAACTACGGTTTAGCGTTTGCGTGTGGACATGCGTAGCTGGTGTTACTTTTTTAAACATCACTACCTGCGACAATTAATACATAAATGTCATTTGTGTGCATCTTTGTTCTTAATATCAGGAAAAAAAAAAAAACACTGCCGACTAGTGGTCTGGCATGCTTATAGCAACCCTCAGAAGCCAATTTACACGGGTTTGTGTGGATGCGGTTAAACTGAAAACGGTTACATGTGTATGCGAGAGTTTTTCTGAAACGAAGGACAGCGGATATACATTTTTAAAAATATTCGACTACATGTGGACATGACCTTAATTTATCGAATAAAATCTATGCTTTATTATTCACACGAAACATGCTACATCAGGATTAAGTGGGGAGCGAGAGGAAGGGGAAATTCAGTGTCAAAAATGGAAGTGAAATTGTATATATATATTTACAAGCTTATGTGGTAAATGATGCATTTCTGAGCTTTTCTATTTATCTCAATCTGGACGATAAGAATTATAACTCCACCAAAAAAAGACATTTATTAAAGCTTCCAAAAACGAATAAAACGTACATTAATTACAATTTTTCAAGTTCACACAATTTCTTTCCATCTCACATGTAAATAAAAACAATTAAAGTACATACCTAATCCACTGATCTACCATCAATTTGAAATGATTATCCCAATGCCAAAAAGTGGCCCCATTTATACACGTCTGTGTTTGTTTTAAACTGGCTGAGTTTATATATGAGAGCTGTCGCACCCGTCTGTAAGAGACCATGGAGCCGTGTACAGTCATCAGCCAGAGCTTGCTTTGGCCTAAATAGGTTTTGTCAGTTCAATCCATTTTGTTTATCTACATCACTGTGCTGGTATCAGACCAACACATGGTGGCGTGTCGCTTTTGCCCTTGCCTAATTTAGTTAAAAGAAAGAGGAGTAAATCATTCTTTACCGCAATGTCTGTGTTAGTTCTGAGGGGAAAAAATGCATGCAGGATGATAAATTTGAACGTAAAAAATAACATAAAACACAATTATTCAATTTTTTAGGTGTTTTTCACACCTCTAACCACATTAATACACTACAGGTGAAAAATGGATGTCCAATCCACCCCAGATTGCTGACTTTCTAAACCACAGCTGACACACTCAAACACACATGCCTAGTTAAATGTTCCATCTTGTGCACACTTGCAGACATGTGCACGCCCAAACACACATGCAGCTTGGTGATTTACAAGTACAGATGAGGCCCTGGGAGTACCTCTGCCACCAATGCACTCAAATCAAAGCTGTCAACAGAGACCCTGGAGGAAAGACGGCATCAGAAAATATCTTCCTGTTTTTTTTTTTTCCTACCATGACCTGTGTGTGCAGACTAGACAATTTGAGTGAATATATCTTTCTGCGCGAGTGTGTGCGAGCAGGCAGGAGAAATGTTTGGGAAGATGCGTAAAGCCTATCAGCCGGCTATATGAGAGATCAGTGGGATGCTGGCAGAGTCTGATTCAACCTCTCCCCCTCTGCTTGGCCATTATATGTTAGGAAATATCCACCTTTGAAGGCATGGCGGCCAGACTTGTTTACCTGCTACGAACATTTGTATCCAAGTGACATTTTCTGCGATGTAGTGAGGAAAATAGACTATCAAAGTTGTCTGGAGACCCAGAGTCCAGCTGTGTTGTTTCTTTTTCTTTTTTAACCAACCCGACCAACATGGCTGCATGCTTTTACATGCTTACATAAACCAATGCAAATATGCATGCACGGATAGAACAACAAAATTCACTGAAACTTGATTTATTCAAATGAATGGTGTGGGTAATATCTATCACAATGCTAGGCATTATTTCCATGCTGAAATTGAATTTACAGTTTAAATGCACGGGAGAGGGCAACGGGTAAAAAATATTCACGACAGAGGAAAAAAAATGCAAGGTGGGTTTTTGGTAAATAACCTCTTTAAAAAATGTAGGAAACATGCTTTAATTTAGTCTTCTGAACCACTTATTCCCTAATGAGGTCACAAGGGAATGCTGGAGCCTATCCTGACTGATTTCAGGTGAGAGGCAGGGTGCACCCAGAACAGATTGCCAGTCTGCTGGAGGGCTACATACAGACAACTATCCATACGCACACTCATTCCTACAGGCATTTTCTCCAAAAACATGCGTTTTTTTTGAAGGCGTGGAGGAAACCGAAAAAAGAAACCCCACACATGCAAAGGGAGAACATGCAAACTCCACACAGAAAAGCCAGTGTTTTCCTTGCCCTCACTACCGGAATCGAAACCCAGCCTTCTTGCAGTGAGGCTTATGTGCTAACCACTGTGTCATCCTAAGAAACAAGTTTTAGTTTAATTAGAAAATGGAAAACAAACATCCAGATTTAAATTCTACTACTGCAATGCTTATCTTATTTGGGGTTGTGGGGTGCAGCAGCCTATCGCCATAGGTCACAGGTGAGAAAAGTAGGTTACACCCTCAACAGGTCACCAGTCTGTCACAGGGAATAGCAAACTGACTATAAAAATTGGTGTTGTTCTAAAGTTGGTTAAAAAAAAACTTGAATTGATATATTGAATTGAATATACTTTATTTATCCCCGAAGGTAGATTTGATTGTTGCAGTGCTACATTCATACAATCTCATACAACGTTTTGAACAGCAAGTAATTACAGGTTTGAAATTGAAATGTTAAATAGTTTGATGGAGGATGGTAAGAATGATTTTCTGTACTGTTCCTTTGAGCAGTGGGGTTGCAGGAGTCTGTTGCTGAAGCTGCTTTTCAGATGGTCCACAGATTCATGGGGAGGGTGGGAGGGATTTAGCATTATTGATGACAGTTTTGCTTTCATTCTGTCCTCCACGCAGGCCAAAAAGTTTTAATATCCATTTTTTTCCTAATTGTAAGACCTTATGGCCTAATTAAAAGACTCAGGCTATAATTTGCTCATCCCTGGAATAACTGCATAAAAAAACAAATTGTGAACTCAGTTCAGTGATTGCAGGGTTATACTGTACTTGTTATCATTGCAATCACTGACATCATCCCTTTTTTGACGTTTTTTTCCCCCTTGCTATTTCTGTATATGTGCAACCTTCATACCTGGCGCTATCTGTGGGAAACGATGCAGGAATGACTCAGGGAACGGCACAAATTGATTTAGGGATGCTGAGGAGAAACGCCTGCCAGTTCGCTATCAAAGTTCATGCATTGTATTTACCCGAGCACGATTACCTTAACCAGGCACATATATCACATAATTAATCCAGAAGATTACAATCAAAAATCCATAAACTGGTAACATGCTTCCCCGCGCTCCGCCATTAATTACATTTGCAGCACCGAAAAGAAGAGCGAGAAAAAAAATAGAGCAAAGGAAGGATGGATAGATAAACTGGCAAAAGGCACGTGGGTTCTTTAATAAACACAATGATTAGAGGGTAATTTATCACAGAAAATATTGATGTGCTTTTAGGACGTTGCTCCACGAGCAGATAGAGACACACTAGAGCCTTTTAAAGAGGTATTCTACAAAAAGCAAAAAGACGCCCAAAAATGTGTCGTTAGTGTACAACATATACCAGAGGGAAATCTTCCGTCATCTTCCGCTTGTTCCAGGGTCGGGTCGCGGGGGCAACAGCCTCAAACGGGTAGCCCAGGCCTCTCTTTCCCCGGCTGCATCTTCCAGCTCACCCGGAAGGATCCCAAGTCGTTCCCCGGCCAGCCGTGAGACTGGCCGGGGTCTGACCCTTAGTCTCCTCCCGGTGGGACTAAGGGGCAGACTAAGGGGTGTCCGAAACACCTCACCAGTAAGGCGCTCGGGGGGCATCCTGACCAGATGCCCGAACCACCCCATCTGGCTCCTCTCGACCTGGAGGAGGAGCGGCTCGACACCGAGCTCCTCCCGGATGGCAGAGCTCCTCACCCTATCTCTGAGTGAGAGCCCAGCCACCCTGCGGAGGAAGCTCATTTCGGCCGCTTGTGCCCGCGATCTAGTTCTTTCGGTCACCACCCACAGCTGGTGACCATAGGTGAGGGTTGGAACATAGATCGACTTGTAAATCGAGAGCTTTGCTTTTCGGCTCAGCTCTCTCTTTACCACGACGGACCGATGCAGCGTCCTAGTTATTGCTGATGCCGCACCGGTCCGCCTATCGATCTCCCACTCCATTCCTTCCCCCACTCGTGAACAAGACCCCGAGATACTTAAACTCCTCCACTTGGGGCAGGACCCTGTCCCTGACCCGCAGGGGGCATTCCACCCTTTTCCGTGCGAGGACCATGGTCTCAGATTTGGAGGCGCTAATTCCCATCCCGGCCGCTTCACACTCGGCAGCAAACCGATCCAGCGAGAGCTGGAGATCACGGTCCGATGAAGCCAACAGGACCACATCATCCGCAAAAAGCAGAGATCCGATCCTGAGGTCACCAAACTGGATCCCTCCAACGCCTCGGCTGTGCCTGGATATGTCCATAAAGGTGGATGGGAGATGGGTGGCAGCCAACGACGGGGAAATCTTTAAAATGATTAAAAATAAAAAATTGTCCGGCCACTCCTATACTCTGTTACTGATCAGTTTTGTCAGACTATAAAATCCATCCCATCTGATTGAGGTTTCAAGGCACAGAGGTCAATTTCTAAAGCCCATTATTTTCTGACTGACATATATAGACATTGTCAGGCAGGCATTTAGGCCTCCAGGCATAGCTGGAGGATGGTACCAAGACCGACTGCCTGACTTTGATTCCCCCTTCAACCAACTTGCTGGGAGATTTTCCCCTCTCCTCCCATCATTGCTTTTTTCCTCTCCCAAGGAGTAGAAATATCAAATAAGCGCTTATGCTCCAGAAAGTGCCAGCTGGTCTGTAGAACATCTCTATCCCCTTTCAATGTCGGGGCTGTTTTCCAAGCTTTGATTGCAGTTTGACAAAAGAGAACATCTTGTCAAAAGGTCCCAGCTTTCAGCACAAATAAAGAGACAGAACTAAGCTGAAATATTCCATGTATTTTGTTTTATTTAAAACTTAAGAACATTCTGAAAGCTTCACACTCCTTCAACCTGACGCAACACCGAGATGACAAATTTAATCCATGCGTTTCTTCTATTCATTCCTCTCATTTGAAGTTTTCTGTTTCAGGATGTGCATCCTTTTAACCTGGTTCTCATGCTCTCAGCTGTCTTCAGCTCCAATTTTTTTTGTTCCCTGCTTCCAAGATCTTACCGTCTGATGCTAACCTAAGACTTTTCCCTTTGTGGATTTTGTGTATCTCTTTTTTCCCCCTGTCTGCACTCTTCTCGCTCTAAATGTCTCTTTTCTTTCTGCATGACGGTGATGGATGGAGCATATGGATGAGTGGGCTGTACAAGAGGTTGTGATGAAAACCGGCCTTGAAGGGAAGAAAGTTAAAGTAATATCTGGGCATTTCAACATAAAAGAGAAAGTCGGATGTGCAGAAAAAAGCATGGACAGAGGAAGCGAGACAAAAGATAAACAGTTTAATTCTCTGGAAGTTAGAGGGTCTTCCTAATCCAGCAACAAAGCCGTCTTTAGATTAATCTGATGTACGATGAGGACAGTGGAATATCCATGACTGACCAAATTCACCCAAATTTTAACGCCTGTGATTTCAAGACTCTTGAAATGTCATCTGGAAAGGGTAATGATCCTCATAGACTGAACGCAGAAGTGACTTACTGATTAGTAGAGCCTGCCAGATGATGAGATCTAAGGTGAAAATCATCAGCGGATTTGATGGAAAAGCAGAGAAAATCACATTTTGCCTCATCCAGATATGCTCTTCTGTATAAAAATCTTACCAGCCTGGCACGTTCATAGATCAAACTCATAATGAGGACTCTTGTGGGGTATGAAGGAGTGCCAGAGAAGGAAATATGCAAACTGAAACGTGTCAAAAGGAGTTTCAGGAAAGCAAAAGCAACTTCTAAACAAAAAAATAGACTCAAATGTAAATGTCTAAGACTCAAACTGCAGCACAGATGCTGTTGGCTACTTTAATGATCGTGTGAGATGTCTCACAGTTGTAACATCTGGCAAATGGAATGATGTTCAATGATTACTCATTCATATTGCTCGGAAAATTAGCTGAAATATTTCGAGATAATTAGATTAGATTGTAATCATTGTGTGTAACCAGCTTTAATGTGTGTGTGAATTTATAACTAATATAAAAAAAATGAGCTTCCGAAATGAGCTTCCTCCGCAGGGTGGCTGGGCACTCACTCAGTGATCGGGTGAGGAGCTCTGCCATCCGGGAGAAGCTCGGTGTCGAGCCGCACCTCCTCCAGGTCGAGAGGAGCCAGATAGGGTGGTTCAGGCATCTGGTCAGGATGCCCCCCGAGCGCCTCGCGGGTGAGGTGTTTCGGGCACGTCCCACCGGGAGGAGACCAAGGAGCAGACTCCGGACCCGCTGGAGAGACTATGTCTCACAGCTGGCCAGGGAAGGACTTGGGATCCTTCCGGGTGAGCTGGAGGATTCAGCTGCGGTGAGAGAACCCTGGGCTTCCCTTCTGAGGCTGTTGCCCCTGTGAACCCGGCCCCGGATGAGCGGAAGACGATTAAACAGATAAAAGAATCGATCATTTTTTTAACAAACTCAGAGCATTCCTGTCCTGGTATTCTCTTTCTCAGCGGAAAAAAAAAAAAACGGCACTAGGGAAAAAAAAAGATGAGGTTGTTGCCCCCGCGACCCGACCAACAAGCGGAAGATGACGGAACAGAACGGAATATAAAAAAAAATCTAAAATCAGCTCTTAAAATGCTGATTATTATTGGCTTTTTACATTTTTTTCCATCATATACAGAAAATTATGACGTTTCTTTGCAATTGCATGATGGGACATGTTTACAGTTTACTTCCATCATTGTAAATGTGTCACATCTACTCGTGTTAGTGTGACGGCTCTATACATCCACCCATCCATCCGACTTCATACTTCCAGGCAGGGAAATGAAGTGTCCTATGAGATTCCGCATGGGAAATCCATTTAGGAAAGACAGTTGTGGTGCACTGGGAGTATTCTGACCCTTTCACCTCTAAGCCTGTAGGGGTTCTTGAGGGTCACTCTGTCTCTGACAGAGCCCTGGGGTCCTGACACATGCATGGATCAGCAATGTGACAACAAGAAAAAGAGGAGACAAAGACAGGTTTCTTGATGAGAGACCTCCTGAAGTCCCCTACTGCCACAACTGGTAAAAAGACTTGAAAGAGAATTGGAAAGAAAACCGATGGTTGGGTTTTACTTCTTAATGAGCTAGAGATAGATTATTTATACAAATGAATGCTGTGATTGGTGAGTGTAGAACGAACATTCATTTAGAAATAGTTAAGCTACTGAACTTCCAAGTTTGGAGACAAAGAGCACTTCAATGAGATTCAAGCAATTCTTTTTCTTTCGGCATTTCCCTTCAGGGGTCGCCACAGCAAGTCAGTTTCTTCCATCTAACCCTATCTGCTGGATCCTCTTTGGTCACACCAACTATCTTCATGTCTTCCTTCACTGCATCCATGAACCTGTTCTTTGGTCTTCCTCTAGCCCTCTTTCCTGGTGGTTCCAAACACAGCATCCTTCTTCCTATGTACTCTCTCTCTCTCTTGCACATGTCCAAACCATCTCAGTCTGACCTCTCTGACTTTATCTCCAAAACCTCTAACATGTGCTGTTCCTCTGATCCTGTCCACTTCCAGAGAGATCCTCAGCATCTTCATCTCTGCTACCTCCATCTCTGTTTCCTGTCTTTTCCTCAGTGCCACTGTCTCTAAACCAAACTGCATGGCAGGTCTCACGGTTTTGTACACTTTCCCTTTCAGCTGAAACTCTTCTATCACACATCATGCCTGATATTCTCCACCCGCAATGAGACGCAAGCAATAAAATCAAAAACGAATATCGATTTTTTTTTAACATGAAAATTCAAACCAATTGCATTTTGTGCATTCGTTCAAAAAAATGGTTATTTAATATCTCCAAATGTACTTTGTTTCTAATATAAATGCATCTGAGTCTCTGTTTGAATCTTGGAGCTTTGGTTGCATTTGTAGTGACAGACCCTTTCATTTGTAGTGACAAGGCTTTCAACCCAGCCTCCAACTACCATCTCATGGGGATTGTTTGCTTCCATCGAAGGTTTTTCAATGTTCACGCTCACTGTCTTTGTCTGTTACATGTCATTCCAAGTTTAACTAGATTCACAATTTGGTTTACATATCATCAAGTTATTGTCCAAGAGATGCTTTCGTCGCCAAATAATAAATGTTCTTTAAACTCTAAAGGTTATGGTTCACATTTTGCAAGAAAAATGCCTGTTTCACCAAATACGATTACACAGTCACAGTGACCTTCTTATCCATCTATCCCATACGGCGAGGCGGGGTGTGCCGTAGCCCATCCCGGCTGATTCACGGTGAGGGGCAGGGTACACCCCGAACAGGTCGCCAGTCTGTCGAAGGGGCCAAAAACATACAACCATCCACACACACACTCATTCCTAGGGGCAATTTGGCACCGTCCAATTAACCTAGCATGCAACCTAGCATGGGAGTAAACCGGAGTACCCAGAGAAAACCAACACAGACAAGGGGTGAACATGCAAACACCACACAGAAAGGACAGTGTTCCAAGCCTCGTTCCCAACTGGGACTCGAAACCACGGCCTTCTTGCTGTGAGGCCACTGTGCTACCTACTGCGCCACCAGTCCGCCCCAATTACTATTGGTTTTTCTTAAATGTGATTTCTTTTAAAAAACAAGAAACCGTGTGCCCAAAGAATCGGTGTGTGGTGCACAATCCAAATATTAAGCAGCTCCTCAATTAATGAGCCAGAATAGGTCCAAACACTGAGAACCACAACTCTGGTCCAATTCAAAACAGAGTAATCCCGTGACAGAGCTTTCCATGCTGAAACAGCCACCAGGTTACTGACGTTGATGCTAAAAACAAGCCAACAGGATCCAACAACAGCTGTTCTTCGGCTACTGTCCGAACTGTTTAAAGCCCTGCTTTAAGATTCTCCTTTGGCCACTCAGTAGCCGCCTTTCAACCGCTTCATGCTTCACCATCATCTGTTTTTGGTGGTGTAAAATGAGTCCATGTCAGAAAAATCAAGCACCAAAGTATTCCAGGAAGACCTGATGTCACTTTCGGGGAAAAAGAGCCTGAGGCTTGACCTCAGGTTGAACCTGAGGCACACCATCACCACCAAAAGAGCTCTTTTGGCTTTCTGATAGAGGCAACATGAGCACTTTTGCTGTTGTGTATACAAAAAGTTGTTCCTGGTTGGAGATCTATCTTCTAAGTTAATTGATCCCTGGCTTACCTGTCTTGTGGACCCTAATCCATGATTCCTTTCACTTGGGTCCCTAGCTACTGTCCATTTCCGTTCAGATAATGGAAAAATGAGGAGGAATTTGAGACCAAAAACAATATTTATGCCGTGTTGTGCATGCAATCAGTAGGCTGGACTATGCAGGATGTGAGAGGAGGCAGTAATTCACAGTGCCATCAATAGAAGTGAAACTGGATGAATGTATTTGTAAGCTTTTTTTTTTTGTTGAATATTTTCTGTCCAACCTGGAATGTGATCCCATCATAAAGATCTTCATTAGGTTTCATCTTTTTTTTTCCATAGTGCCATTTTTTTAAGTAGTTTTTTTTTCCGCTGAGAAAGAGAACACCAGGACAGGAATGCTCCGTGTTTGTTAAAAAATTATCTATTCTTTTTGCCGTTCCATCGTCCGCAGACCGCAAGAGCCGCAGACGGAAAGCCCAGGGTTCTCTCACCCCAGCTGCACCCTCCAGCTCACCCGGAAGGATCCCGAGTCGTTCCCAAGCCAGCTCTGAGACATAGTCTCTCCAGCGGGTCAGGGGGCGGCTTCTTGGTCTCCTCCCGGAGGGAAGTGCCTGAAACACCTGACAAGCAAGGTGCTCGGGAGGCATCCAGACCAGATGCCCGAACCACCCCATCTGTTTTCTCTCAACCTGGAGGAGGATTGACTCAACACCAAGCTCCTCCCGGATGGCAGAACTCCTCACCAGGTCTCTGAGTGAGCCCAGCCACCCAGCGGAGGAAGCTCATTTCGGCCGCTTGTATCTGTGATTGCATTCTTTCGGTCACCACCCGCAGCTGGTGATCATAGGTGAGGGTGGGAACGATCTATTCTTTACCTTAAAATTAAATTTTGTGTGCAATTTTTGTTCAATTTTTTGTGGGAAGCCTGTCAGGACCAATGGATTGCGATATTACGAAATGCAAATAAAACAAAACTGATTTGAAGTTGTGTTTCATAAAAATAGCTCAAATTTTTGTGTAAACAAGTCTATAAATGAACATTTTAACAAATAATGTAAAAACCAGATGCAGTGTGGAGTAACGGGTCTTTATTGCTTTAAAAAAACGAGCATTTTTCTGCAGCTATATGTCCCTGCATGTCCCAAATGTCTTATTGAAATATTTGCTAAGCTCACAGAACAAAAAGCTGAAATGAACCAAAACCTTTTCTGACGAGGGGATTATTCCCAACTAGGACAATGAATGACCTAATGCCTTTTCTGTCTAGCTTAGTAGAAGTGGGATTTAGTTGGTCATTGTCGAGCTGCTGTCCGCTGGCGTTCTGAAATATATTCCAAAACTAGATTTAAAAAGACGTTCGCTTTTTTTTAGCTAGATTGCTTCAGATCCTTAGAATTCCCCCCCCCCATGTGATCAAGCAAGAGGTGTTAAAAAGTGTTTGTTTCTGTGTACCAGAATGAGTTGAAATGGTGAAGATATCACATTCCTTCACATGTGCCTACATGATGCAGCACAGGTAAGACCATTAACATAGGAAAAAGGTCACTTTGAGAACAGGAAATCAAATAGAAGGGATTTGGGCAGGGCCATTAAGCCACCCGGGCTATTAGTATTCATATTACGCAATTTAATGGAAAATACGAGCCCTACAGAAGGACCATACTATTAGATTTGAGAACAAGTGATTTGCCCAACCTCTGACATCCCTGTTTTCCAATACCTTTTCTTTTTATATATTAATATTAATGATCATATTTCACTTTTTTCCATTTGGGGGCATAATGTTGTCGGATTGCAAGGTTTTGTGACTCAGCGACCTGCCTAGGCAGTGATTGGCAAAGGTGTGATTAATACTCAAGAATGGCAGCCACCAATGCAAGCCATGCGATGCATATCAGTGAAGCAAATGGTAATTGAACTTCTGGATATATTTAAATGATGAAAGTATACAGATAAAACTTGAAAAGTAAAAGCTTTTCCTTCCAGTCTCCTTCAAACCTACTGCTTAGTATACAGCGTTCTATTTGTGTAGCTGAGAAGGTTGTCTCAGGGGTAATTTACTTTTACATGCAACCGGTCACATATTGATGCTCTGCCATTAAAATTCAACATCAATTTCTATATGAGGGAGTCAAAACGATGCATTAAGTTAACGCTGAATACATTTGGGCTTTTCGATATCCTCGTCTCAATGTAAAGCGTGTGTCTGTTTTCTAAGTGTCTCACATGTATTATTTAGCATTTGGTGTTGAAAGCTCGGATTGTTCAAACATAGATGTGCCATTTCCAGTTTTTAACAGTTCCCGCCCCAGTTTCCACCAACTTCTGCCCTTCCACTCTACAGTTGCCCCTTTCCCTCCAATGCACCCCACCTTCCGCTCCATCTGTTAGCCAATAACCTACTGGAGCTCGCCATGCCATTTGCGCACCTGTGCCTGCCACCTCAAATAGACCCGTTTGGTGCATGCAAGCAGCACGCAACCACACACAAGAACACACACACGGCCTGTACATTCAGATGAACACAACAAGCAGGGATAACAAAACAGAACTCGCTCACTAGAACATCTTGTGCAATACAAGGTTGAAAAAGTACTTCATTGGTACAAATACACTTGTTTTCTTTTCATGTTTCTCTTGAATATACTTGCTATATCAGTTATGACTACAAGTGCACTGGGACTGCCCAGGGCCGCAATCCTATTGTGTCACCATCTTGCATGGGTGGTGTTTTTTTTTCCATTTGGGGTGAGCATGCCTATTTGGTTAAAAGTAATGGCTGTGGTCTGTAGAGGTTAGTATCCATCCTCCTACAATTCAGCAACACCTGTTTCTTCTTCATTATATACATTTTGGCTCTCTTTTTTTGTGGGTGCTGACCGAAAGAATGAGATCGCGGGTACAAGCGGCCGAAATGAGCTTCCTCCGCAGGGTGGCTGGGCTCTTACTCAGAGATCGGGTGAGGAGCTCTGCCATCCGGGAGGAGCTCGGTGTCGAGCCGCTCCTCCTCCAGGTCGAGAGGAGCCTGATGGGGTGGTTCGGGCATCTGGTCAAGATGCCCCCAGAGCGCCTCGCAGGCGAGGTGTTTCGGGCACGTCCCACCGGGAGGAGACCAAGGGGCAGACTCCGGACCCGCTGGAGAGACTATGTCTCACAGCTGGCCGGGGAACGACTTGGGATCCTTCCGGGTGAGCTAGAGGATGCAGCCGGGGAGAGAGAGGCCTGGGCTGCCTGTTTGGGGCTGTTGCTGCCAGTTTGGGGCTGTTGCCCCCGCGACCCGACTCCGGAACAAGCGGAAGATGATGGAATGGAACAGAAAAAATAGGTAGTGCTACCATCTTCTGCATGAAAAAGAGAAAAAAGTCAGTTCATGCCTCTTGTTGGACATTTGATGTACAAAATAATCTTCTTTCGTACTCAGTAATAACAGAAACACGGGCTTCAAACATTTGTCAAGTAGCTCTGATTGTGACTACTACATAAAAATCCCCAAAATGAATAGGTTGAGGGAGGCGATACCTCAATGGTAGAATGTTCGCCCTTGGACCTGAAGTTCTCCGGAAGTTTGCGGGATCGAATCCCACTGAGCTCATGTCTAGGTGTAATGCAGCACACAAATTTCCCCGCTGAGGGATGTAATAAGTATGTTTAAAAAAAATAAATAAATTGAAGATATTATCCTCAACTGACCCTTTAAAACTGAACATTGGCATGTTTTTTTTTTTTTTTTATTATTATTTTTATCAGCATGATGTTGATATTATTATTACAAGCAGGACTGACATATTACTACAAACAGGAATATTATCGTCATATTTGGTTTAATGTGAGAGTTTTTTGGAAACACTGATCACACTGGGTGGTTCTCAGCTCACTGGGAAGCAACGTCATAAAAGCTAACGCTTTAAAAATATGCCTTTGGCAAAATACATTAACTACGTATTAAATGTCAAGATCTGAGATGAGCTGGTAAGCAGGAAGAGATTTAAAACAATTAAAGACCTGTTAGAAAAAACGAAACCGTTAATCGGAATCTTTTAAAAGTGAAATAAATGTTACGCAATTGATCAAACTTCAACAACTAAATGTTCTAATGAATCTTTAAAAAAAAAAAAACACAACAAAGATGGGGGCTCTGATATTTTAGCACAAGATGAACTCAAATAAGAAACAGGCACACTTGGTCTGCAACAATAATACATGGATAATTTATTTTAATTTGGAATTTACACTAGATAAATGACTCTAACATGGACTTCTTGGCTCACAAAAAAGCATGTCGACAAATTTATGTTTAAGTTATACTAGTGTAAGACCTAATAAAACCCCAATAGTGGGTCGTAGTCCAACTTCATCTCCGCTCAGAAGCCAAATCTGCTGTTAGACTTGGCAAGTAACAGAAATTCCCAATAACCAAAAAAAAAGTGCTTTTAAAAGATCTGCAATCTTGTATTTTACAAAGACCTCACACTAAAAACCTACACACACTGCCACTCATCTCTAGACTTGCCAGTTCAACCAGGATTACTCTTTGAGAACCAAAAGCTGCTTTTTTATTTTATTCCTCAAACTTTTTGGTGGAGTGAAGATAAAATCTAAAGTTTCATCTTCCAAGAAACAGTATTTTACTGATGAAAATGATTAAAACCACTAACTGGCAGTGCCACAACCCAGTCATGCATCAAAAACAAATATTCTTTAGACATAATTGGAAGGAAGTACAGGCGCGCCTTAAGAGATACCAACATTTAACACAACTCAATTTGGATTTTGCTGGACTGCAAAGCAAGCTAACGAGGGGTGCGCAATTAAGTCACTTCATGCACTCCCAGGATTACATCACAAATATGTAAAATGATCAAAATACAGAAATCCATAAGACAAATTGTCATGATCAGCTTCCCTGCCACCAGAGGGAGTCCTGGATCTTCCCTTGTCACCCTGATCAGGGACATCTGAGGGTGATTGGTCTGATAACACACACCTATGGATCCTGCTGCTTGTTTAAAGGCAATCCCCCAGAATTCTTTGTCGGGTCGTCGTCATCCTCACTATCATCCATCCCTGCCAGCTAGGGCTTCCTGACCAAAAGTTTAGTCTGAACTCTGTTATGTCATTTGAAATTTTTGATCCCGAGTCAAACATGTGCCCTTTGTCTCACAGCTTTACTAAACTTTTTGCTTTACGGACTTTTGGTTCAATAAATCCTGTTTATGTCCAGCATTTGGGTCCACCCCCTCCTTTCACATCTCCTTATCACGACACAAATTATTCTTAAATTTAAGTAAATTTCTATTTTCTTTTTTAAAGACATACTGTATTAGCAGACATACTGTCTTCACTTTTAAAGACATTTAATCTCTTTGTCATTTTGTCTTTAGGATGCGAAATCTCGAGCGCTGACAACCCAGCAACTCTTGGTGAATAGTTTGCATAGTTTGAGACATGCTTAGGTTTTTTAAAAAAAGTTTTAGGGGTTTCCGTCTCTGAACAATTGTGTATGCGTGCTGATACACTAGTGATTGTCTACACCAGTATCTGCTCAGATCAAAGTGGTTTCCTTACTTAGTATGTCAGACTTCTATGTCAGACTTTTCGGGAAAAATAAATAGGCCAAGGAAATAAATAAGAGATTACTGTAACACCTGAGGGCAGTCGATTTTTCTCAGGAATATTTATGCATTGCCAAATCAGGAAGTTCAAATTATTGAAGAGTGATTAACAGACTTTCGGCCAATGGTTTTTGGTCACCATTAAAAAGTGGTTGGCTCAAGCTTTCTTGTCCCCACCATTGATTAATGCTTTTTTTTTCTGCGCACATATGCAGTTGTACCATCTGTGTTCCAGAATGAAACTATGATTCCAACTAGATTGCAGGTAGTAGGCTGCATTCTGGTTACCATTCGATCCCAGATCAACACAGAGACCAATAAAATTATGCTTACATTGAATCTCTAGATGAGCGAATTAACCCAGTATATATTTTCTTCTTGAGAGAAGCTGGAATATATCAAGGAGCCACACAACTGTAAATGAGTACAAATTTCAGATTACGAGAGATTTAGTAGAGTCACCATCTTTCTTAAAAACACTACTAACCATTAGTTGGCTGATTTGCAGCTGATTGAATTAAAGTTTCCAAAGGGTACTTCACAAAGGCTTTAACAAGACAAGATAATTCTGTGGAGGGGTTTGGGGTTCCAAATGGTTTCACAGCTATTTCAACCTTCAGAAATGTCTTCTATTTGGGACCAAACAGTCCTTGTGTTGCAAGATGACCTCTCAGCAAACGAGCGCTTGCTAGTCAGCATTCTAAATCCTAGCCTGAGCTTTCAAACAGAACCAATAAATTTTTTCTCAGTTTGATAAGACGGTAATGCTGAGGAAATAACCTTGCCAGGTTACGTCTTTTTTGCTATCATTGATCCCCCACAACAGCAAACAAGAAAAATGGAGACAAAGGTATAAAAACAGGACATTTTCCACCGTGTGTGTCATTTTAATAGAGAAATGGTACTTTCACTCCTCGCCATCTTCAGTGTGAAGCTTTTCTCTTGCTCTTACAATTTAATAACTACCTCTATTCCTTATCGCGGGAGGATTTTTTTAAAGGGTTTTCTTGTCAGATAAAGGCCAGGGTTGTCACCAAGCTTCCTTTGCTGCTGCGAGACAGTCTGTTTACTTTTTCACTCATCATCTTTTTCTGTCAGAAAAAAGCGAATGCAAACACTTTTCCCAAGAAACCCACCGGGTGTTTTCACATTTCCGTACAACATCTTCTTTGTTGTTCCTTTTTTTTTTTTTTTCAACTTTCTGTAGTTTCTCTCTCATTGATATTCAGTTGGTCACAAGAATGTGATGACCAGTAGACCTATTTCTCATCAGGATGCATAAGTGGCCACTTGCAGATTGCTCCCGACATAGGCTGATGATAATTTACCAAAGCATAGCTCTGATGAAAAGCTTTATGAGTTGGAATGAGTCCCCTCCCTCTTCCTATCTTAGCATAGAAAATTTACTGATTGCATTTGACATCTTTGTTGTTTATTGTGTCACAGTTATTTAGTATTATTTTTAAACCCTCTTAAGCTCTGCATTAAAATTTCCTTTCATAAACAAACTTGTTGACAAAAAGTAACCAAAGGCATTTTTATTTTCCTCGAAACAGAGTAAACGTAAAGATGATAAGGAAGATTTCTATACGCTTAATTTTAGGAGTTGAACTTAAATCAGCTTTTTCTGGATGGACTTGTGTTTATAAATGAATGAGTATAGTGAATATAAAACTTTCGGTCATGCAAAGGCCGACCTGTTACCTCCTGGGATAGGCTATTGACTTTTGTAGAGTAAATCGCCCTGCAATATTTGACACAGAGCTCACCATTCTGTTTGTCATTAGAATTACTTAACATTAGAATTACTTAATAGTAATAACACCAGGCAGGACAGGGTTTAAAAAGAAAAGTTCAACTATACTTAGTACTTAATAACTGTGGGCAGTTTCATTAAAATCTTCTCATTGGATTAAGATGATATTGTGTTCACAAGAATTTGTGACCTCCACCCTTGTGGCCTTTACCTGTGGTCGCATGTCTCTGAGAAGCTAACAATCAATTCATCTATAATTGGTACATGCTAACTATGGGCCGATTCATTAAAATCCCGTCAACATTTTGGTAGATATTTTGTCTACAAAAGTGTTACGGTAGCATGGAAGCATTCTGTAGACGGAGGAGTAAAACTTGTCGAGAATCATTTTGCAATCTTAATGACCTTATTTCTTGGTCTATTTAGTTTTAGCTCGTTTTTTGTAGATTTTTTTTAAATGCAGTCCAAAAATCAGCTAATTGCCAAGTTTTATTTTTGTGTTCCAGATAATATGTCTAACTTTTCACAAACTAATTTCAAGCAGCAGATCAAAGTGTTTACAATGTTTTCTACAGCTTATCTGGGACATAAATGCCTTGTTAGATAATAGAAACTAAGAGATCTAATGTGAATCCTGCTTCTCTAGGCCACATTTACAGCTAACACAGTAACACTGAGGATGTCAAAGATTGCCTCAGCCGTTGCTAAAGACTACAAATAATCACAGACCCTACATTAAAAGCAAATAGATTGAAAATTTAACAAGATTAGAGAAAATACTGAAATAAGTGTTTAGAGAGCTGTTAACTATAACTTGAGGCCAAAAAAAAGAAACCTCAAGACAGACTCTGCCCAAACAGTTTCAGCAGCTTTCTTAGCAAGTAAACTTTAAAACTTCTTCTTTCGGCTTGTCCCTTCAGGGGTCAGTTTTTTCCATCTAACCTTATCTGCTGCATCTTCTTCCGTCACACCAACTATCTTCATGTTTTCCTTCACTGTATCCATGAACCTCCTTTTTGGTCTTCCTCTAGGCCTCTTGCCCGGTGGTTCCAAACCCAGCATCCTTCTTCCGATGTACTCTCTCTCCTCTGCACATGTCCAAACCATCTCAGTCTGGCCAGTCTGACTTTATCTCAAACACCTTCAACATGTGCCGTTCCTCTGATCCTGTCCATCCCGGTCACTCCCAGAGAGATCCTCAGCATCTTCATCTCTGCTACCTCCATCTTTGTTTCCTATCTTTTCTTCAGTACCACTGTCTCTAGACCGAACAGCATGGCCGGTCTCACCACGGTTTTGTACACTTTTGCTTTCATTTTAGCTGAAACTCGTCTGCCACACATCACACCTGATATGTTTCTCCTCCTGTTACAGCCTGCCAACACACGCTTCTTCACCTCTTTTCCACACTCTCCATTGCTCTGGTCTGTTGATCCTAAGTACTTAAAATCTTCCACCTTCTTTATCTCTTCTCCCTGTAACCTCACTTTCCCATTTGGATCCCTCTCATTCAGTAAACTTTAAAACAATGTTGAATCATTTTAAATCGAGACAAAATTTTACGAATATTTCGTCAGACCAGCTAAGAAAAAACTTCTAGATCAAATGTTCACGAGTGATTTTGCAGGAAATGCAAAGAGATTTCTGGTAGAATCTGTTGAGATGAATCTTATCGGCAAAAACAGTCAGCGTGTAAGTTAAAGTACATTTTGTCCCAGATTGCACAATGTTGCCAAGAGGCTACCGTGTTTTTAAATCCAGCAAATATAAAAAAAATACCAGTAATGTCCAGGCAATCCCCAAACTCCTCACCTCCTCTGTCAATCAATACACTCTTTCATCGACAGGGGTTTGGCTATCATTAATAATAGCTGACACACTCCTATAGTGGTAATAAACTGGGGGAATCTGGTATGTAATGGTACAGTAATGGCGCCTGGGTAGGGTGTTACACACTCGACAGCTACTGATGGATACACCCTAGGTAAATGGATTTTGGCTCATTCAGTGGAGAGAGGCTCTGCTCTTTCACTTACTCTGTTTTTATAAACCAATATGGGTGAAAAGGGCCTGAAATAAGCTGCAGAAAGGAAGCAAACATAGGGGTTTGAGATTTTCCAGATAAGACCTTGGGTGCTGTAGCTGGACATGTAGGTATATTTCACTTGAGACTCTTTGCAATAAGAGTGTGTGTTGGGGAGAAAGGAGAATCCAATTGGTTGGTGCTAACTGGGGCATGTTAAAGCAATTGTCATTCTTCTATCCCCATTGTCAGCAGAAAGATTGATTTGCTGGGTGGGATGCCATTTTATCTTCTCAAAACATAGACAAATGTGGACCTGAGGAATTGTTTGAAAGAACCAAACTTCTTCCATCACTCCAAAAAAGACTAACACTGAAATTTGTGATTGATTTTCGGAGATGATGAGTTGTCACTTTAGACACTGGGAATAGGATAAAGAGAAAAAAGTTGAGCAAAAGATGAGAGGTATTTTTACTCCTCTAACTGACAACCTTGAAATATGGTCTATTCTGGTTAACCAAAAGGAACACATACATTTCTACATTAGAAAGAATTCCCATTATTTCTCTCTGAGCCATGAAAATCAATTCTAAAATGATTGCTTTCAGTGACGATGGGGAGAGGGAGAGAAAATAGTTGATGTGCCTTTGGCTGGTCCAATAGATAGAAATAGAGGTTGTTTTTTTTCATATTCTATTTTCTCATGAGACATTGTTGAAATGGGGAACGTCTAACTATTTTAGTTGTTATTCTCTTCCTCCATTCTTGTCTTCTTTCAAAGCTGTTCTGGGTTTGTTTCACAATACAAGAGCTCAAATCTAAGAGTGTTACATTTTTCCTCTGTGCCAAGTGCAGAGGTTTGTTTTTCTGCCTATTTGTCTTCACATTGAAGTTATTTTTTTGAAGCACACCAAAATTCTTCAGTCTTTGAATCTTTTTATTGGGAAAAAATGTCAAACGGGTAACAAAGAACAAGTTAATGTGTCCCTTTACAAAACTGTACATTTTAATGGACAAAGCCAAACAATGATTCTTAGTGAACAAAAAGGGGATTTTAGGACAACGTATTCATAGCAAATTTGTTGAACAAATAGTGGCCTCCATCTTCCGAAACTAAAAATGTCAGCTTTTGAGCCGTGTTTTCAATAGTATCTTTCATCAAGATCCTCATCATGAATGTATCACTATACACAAAAATGGAGTTATCCCTATTATGAGAGGTATCTGTGCAGCCAGGCAAAATACCTTGGTATTCGTGTCTGGGCGCCTTGAGCACCTGGTTAAAGACTCGCTGGGGCCATCTGATGTTTTCCATGGTTTGGAAAGCCCTGCTGTTGAAGCCGTCCCTTCTGGCCGCCAGAGTATTGTTCGGGGGCCATGTCTCCGAGCCATAAAGCAGAATAGAAAATAGAAAGTACGGCAGCATTCGCTGGTTTGGACATGTCCTCTGCTTGCCTACTGATCACCCTGTGAGAGCAATCCTTCAATTCATCTCAAAGGTCACAAGACAAGACCACGAGGATGCTGGATTTGGAACCACCAGGAAAGAGGACTACAGGAAGGCCAAAGAGGAGGTTCATGGACGAAGTGAAGGAAGACATGAAGCTAGTTGGTGTGACTGAAGAGGATACAGCAGCTAGGGTTAGATGGAAGAAACTGACTTGCTGTGGCGACCCCTGAAGGGAAATGCCGAAAGAAGAAGATTACTAAAAGATAAAAATATTTATAATTTTTCTTTAAGGACAATTTTGCAATCATATTTAATGGTTGCAAATATGTAATTTGCAACCATTTGCAGTGGTTGCAAATTACATATTCATCCATCATCTTTCACTACGTAGAGCTTTTAGATTCTTAAATAACCACTTACAAGAGTCCATTAATTCTGTCGTAATTTTTATCGGCTGAAAATTTCAAAAGAATATAGTTGATAAAAGCTGGTAATGAGAATAAAATTCTAATCTGAGAATTGAAGCATATCAGATTTTATGTATTTAAGAATGCATTAGGAATCATTGGAGATTACCGGCCATCATTTTCCAAGGCATATCTGAGCTAAAGCCTTTGGCACATTTGAGATACTGTTTTTTTATATCTTAAAAGAATAGCAGTGAAAAACCATTTCTGCCTGACCAAACACAGGTATCAAAATGAAGAAAGAGTTGCCTGGATATAAAAATAAAAGATGGAAAATTTTTTTATCAAAACACAAAAAAGAACTTGTGGAAAGAAAGAAAGCATGCTCAATTGTGCAGTAAAGACAAACTGACAGAACCCACAAGACTAGCAGAGTTATCAGATTTCAGAAAACTAGAGACCTTCTCATCACTCCTTAACCACATCAAATGGTTGCGTGTATGAGATATAAATGCAAACATTTTCTATTTTTTATCATTTTCTTTTCAGGTTCCAATCCCCGATGACCTTTCTTAACTGACCCTGCATTACCAATTGACTCATCATCCATGTGAGTATTAAACATACATTAGATGGGTTCAATATCACACTCCTAGCCTCTAGTCAACTTACCTCCACAGCATAGCATTTCAAAATTTTCAAAAGCCCAATTCGACACCAATCCAAACCTCCCCGTTTTATTGAAAGAATATTCAAGGTTATTACGTTAAACGGCCACTTAGGATGCATAGTAAAAACATATTGACTTTCCTTGATATTCAAAGTATGTGTGGCAGGTGGGACTTCTATGACGTGTCTGGTGGGCGGTACTAGCGCCATTTTGGACATGTGCTCGCCTCCACACAACAGGTTTGAGTGAGTGGACTCACGGAGTGGATCAGGGGATCCAAACCTCATCCTGATCTGCAGGACCACTTGAGACCTGCTGGGTTCTCCAGTTCCCTGCCCCTCAACCTAGACAGAATGCGCACGTCAGGCGCGCTGCGTTATGAGCGGAGTTCGTACCGGTAGGTTCGGGGTGGGTTCTCTTTGTGTTTAGTGTGGGACAACGGCTGATTAATTATTATTTCAGGCTGTTGAAAGCTCCGGTGGTTGCCTGCAGCCCCTTCCTCATTCCGCTGCAATACTAACACTCACGTTACCGGCAGGTAAGCCGTAAAACAGTGTTAGCTTTTTCTTTTAGCCTCCTCGCATGTTCGTGCTTCATTCCTAGGTGTGTGGCTGCTCGTTGGCGTCACCGTTCAGCAGAAGCCGTTGTTTTGTCCAGCTTATTGAAAATCATCAGTCTGTTTAATCCTGTGCTTTTCAGACAAGGAACTGATCCTACTCTTTTGTTTTATTTGAATTTGATTTAACTGATCAACAGTTTCTCTGTCTGCGTGTAGCTTTTCTTGTATATTCCTTTTTCATTGTATTTTGTAATTAAAGTCATTTTGTTTGTCGTATTTTGTGCACCCGACTCGTGTCCAGACCTAGCGCGGTCCTGGTGTTTTACAGTAACCAGGCCTCCATTGTCCCAGGGCGAAGCTTCCTGGGTGGCGTTGTCATGGCAGTCAGACCCTCACGTCACATATGGTTGAGTGTGTTCTGAATTAACTGGTGCCATGGTTCACTCTATTTGAAGCAGAAGTGTGTCTTTCAATGGACCTAAGGGGGAACACATTCATAAACTGAAGTGAATGGAACTGGTAGGCGACCACTATCTTTAAAAGCATCACAGTGGAGGGAACACCATTTGTGGTACTATATTATACATTAAAAATTGAGATGGGATGACTTTGCTCTGTAACTGACCCTTCTCAATATTTCATGGTGGTGAATAGCAACTAGTAAACAATAGAGAGAAAGGTGAACCAGGGGAAAGGTGAAGGGCAATATGTGCAACTCAAGGAAACGGTGCATGTGATGCGGAAAATAAAAAAAAAAAAACATAAGCTGAAGTTTGGAATTTGGCAACGATGAGAGTTTTTATAGAAACAAAAATGGAATATAAAAACCAGAAGGTTTTATTTGTTGTTGTACCACAAAAGAACAACAAAGTTGCAGTTACAGTACAATTGACTTGAGATGAAGACACACAAACAATTATAACACGGGTTACAGAGCCAGTTAACATGCAGCAGTGTACAGGTGCTTCATTGTCTTAAGGGTATATTTCACACACAGTTGGAGGATGAGGCGTACGTAATGTTTCGAAAACTTTGTGATGCACCCGCGCTTGCAGACGGCAGTGAAGGTGAGTAAGTGAACTTATCAACACCTCGGACAAAGCATATGTGTAATACACAGACATAACAACAGGGAAGTGTAAGTTAGTGGAGGATATGGGGTACGGAAGTGGGATACTGTGCTCCTGGTATGCACCGTCTCTAGAGGAAAACGAGCCGAGAGGGTTTCAAAACAACACAATCAGAATTTAGTTCGTTGCCAATTTTTTTTGATGGTCTTGAGTCTGTGTCAGCGGTCTTTCGTGGCAACCAGAAAATTGAGGGGGGATCAGTCAAATCAATTCCCTTATATACAAATGCCCATCGTATCAATGTTCGTATCCATTTTATGAATTGGTTTGTAAATTGCAGCCAAACTGCCATTTAGAAGCTGAATGGCCTCAAACATGACCTCCAGACTACAGGTCATATCTGAAAGTGTCAGAGTGATGAGCTTTTGTATCATTCCAACAAGCAAGTCTGGCAGCTTGCAAAGTACTGACAGAATCTGCCAACTTTTGCGATTAATCAGGGAATTTCCGAGGCCAGTCAGTAGAAACCCAATAACCCAAAATCTTGCACGTCCTGAAAAGACAGCACTTAGAGGCACAGTTGGAAACTATCTGTCTGGACGCAAGGGCTCTCATGTAGCCTATCTTCAAGTCAAGAAAATTTTGTTAACATTAAGGGAGCTGTTGACCAAATCAATATTAATAGAAAAATACTTTTGAGTTCAGACACAGCAAGACCGATGACCAGCAGTAACTAGGTGAACACCAATGGCTAACAAGGTCTGTTTGGGCAACATTTGAAAGATCTGACCAAAAATTACACCAAGTAGATTCCTACCCTCAATTATACCTAAAGAGTCTGGGTAAGGACAGACCAGAAGACTGAAAACAGAGGAAGTCAAATACCCAGTATGACTTATACTGGTGGAGCTACATCTTTCAGCTTGCTTGGCAATGGCACGTTATCTCACAAATAAGTTGAAACAAGCTATATGGGAAAAGGAAGTCTGGGCATCTAACCCTGAGCTGCTGCCCCAGCAGCCTCTCCAGATAATTAGAAGAAAATAAATGAATGGCTGAAAACTGACGGTCATGTTGATCTTGCAAAGCTCTTTCCAGCAATCATGTGTTAGGAGTGAGGCTTGTGCAAATCAAAGTCCTGAAGGCATCAGTGTTGTGTCATTGCTTTTTGATTAAACAAACTGCATAACTTAGAGCCAAGCGGCATTAATATCCAGAACCCATGCCTGCAAAGGAAAAGATTCAATGGCACCAGACTGGGTCCTCCAGATTTGACATACTGTTTTCAAGTAAAAAAAAGATCACTTTCCAGTTCAAGTATTACATTTTAATGTCAGACGTCCATCTATGTTTTATTATCTTATCAAGACAATCTTCTTCTCCTTTCGGCACTTCCCTTTAGGGGTCGCCATAGCAAGTCAGTTTCTTTCATTTAACCCTATCTGCTGAATCCTCTTCGGTCACGCCAACTATCTTCATGTCTTCCTTCACTGTATCCATGAACCTCCTCTTTGGTCTTCCTCTAATCCTCTTTCCTGGTGATTCCAAACCCAGCATCCTTCTGCCGATGTACTCTCTCTCTCCTCTGCACATGTCCAAACCATTATCAAAGACAATCAAAGCATTATCAAGACAATAAAAGTGGTAATTATTATTGATAATACCTTTGAGTTATTGCAATCTTGTATGTGTGTGTAGATTTCTCAAGGTAATCCAGTTTTCATCCACCCAAAATGTTCATGCCAAGCTGATTGGTCAGTTTAAACTGCCCATTGGTACAAGTTCGGATGTGATGTCTGTCTCTGAGTGGTCCTATGTTGGATTCGCAATTTGTAAAGGCTGTACTCCGCCTCTCGTTTAACTAGCGGAAACGGGTTATGGCACACCATGCAAAGTGTGAAATATTAAATGTTATAATATTATCAGATAAGTACATAAATGTAGCTTGTAAATGTTAAATGGTGTTCCAACATTGTGAACTTAATTATTGATAATGTTACGGAAACAATAACCGTCTAATTTTGCACGCCCATGAGCAAAGTTCTCACAACCATCTGTCATAAGTACAATTAAAACAAAGTACATTATAATATTTAGCAAGTCAAATAGATCGACTTTAACCTATTTGAAGTTAAATAGGTTGACTTTAACCTATTTGAAGTTAAATAGGTTGACTTTAACCTATTTGTGTTCAGATTGTCACACATGACCTGTGACATGTGTAAGATGTGACTAATTTATGGATCATGTTTGGTGGCTTGTGAAAAAAAAAAAAAGATAGGAATGGCAGACAAGTTAATCATCTCAGAGAGGCTTCTTTCATCAACTGGCAGCGACTTTAATCAAATTATGACCTTGTAATTCGTGCACTTGTCATTTGGGACCCTAATCTGTTTGCTAATGACTAATTAGCCCCATCACCTGTTCTCCATTGCTTCCATTACACCTCCAACAATGCTTAAAGTTAATGGTATAAACAAAAGAGGGGGGACAATATTTCCCTTGCCATAGAAAAAAAGAAAAATTTACCAGACATGCATCAATCAAAACCAAAGGGATTGATTAGAGGCTCGCAAAATTGCTTTTTTCCTCCCCACGCTTACTGACAAGAGGCCCCTCTACGGCGCACTAGAGGACAATGAGGATACACAAATTCATTAAAAGTAATTAATTGAATACGGCTACTGAACACAGGTGGACCATAACACAATAATTTAGTGTGAATTCACAACACTAATATGAACACAAACCAAGAAAACAGTAAGCTGGTAAAGATAATGTTTGTGTCCATTCATTATTGATTCCTCATGAAGATTTCTGGTTCATAATTCTACAAAAATCTAACCTACTTGTTTGTTTTTGTGTTGGATCTTGTTGGGGATTAACTCGTTTACCTCTATCTGAGGACGCACACGTGTAACGTTTTGGCACTTGGTGCTGATGTGCAGAAGGGGATGAGGAGAGGCTTTTGTTTGTGCCATCCAGCGCCTGTGCAGCTGCGCTACTTGGCAGTGGGCACACAAACAGGCGGCACCCATTCATTAGGTCTTTTTATATCAGAGACACTCTCCTTCTGGGGACCCGAAGCATCTGCCTTCACAACAGCAGAAATGAAAGAGTGAGGGAAGGATGCAGGGAAACAGAAAAAAGGGAAAGTTGATGAATCTGGGAGGCAGATAAGAGTAACCGAACAGTTGCAGCCAAAGAGGAAACGCAAAGCTACCAACCATGCTAAAGGGCCTGCGTGAGCATCAGTGTAAAATGTCTACTTTGATGTAGTGAATCTTATTAATTCATTATTTATATCGTTTTCACTCCTCTTTCATCCTCCACTCAGACACATCTGGTTGTGAGTACTAATAAAAGACCTCGTCATAGATCTTCACACACAAATGGCAATGCTTATCTCCATAAGTCAGCCAGAAAAACTCTAAGGAACCGGTGCGGTACAAGGATTAAGAAACTGTAATACAAGCATAAAGGCCCATTTCGATTTCACAAATTAACAGTTGAGACAGGTTCAAAGTTCTAATCAAGCAGACAGTGTGAGAGCTTTTATATGTAGCTAGTAATAAAAATGCCACGTCGAAAAGACCTATTGATGATAAAAATAAAAAAAAAGTAAAAAAGTTTACAGTTCCAAAAGCATTATGTGACATTTTAAAAGTAACATATTTTCTTATTTCAAAACTCAATCCTGCAGTTTTTCTGATATGCAACACAACCTTAATTTTCTTTTAAATTGTCAAAACTATGTACAGTACAATATGAGCCACAAACTTTGCAGATTGTTTTTGAGATGAGGCCAGAGGCAGAAAAGCAGAGAAGAAAGTGAGTTTTTTGCTATTTGGTTACCATGGTTACACTAAAACAAAGCAACAGGAGATCTTTCTTGCCAGGCAGTCCTGCCAATCCTTGCTGTCCTGCCAAAATGACAAATATCAATACAGAGGATAAATGAGCTGAAATTGGGAGCATTGGATCCCTGTGCATTTCAGGATCAATTTTAAGGTTCTTTTAATGGTTTTTAAAAGTCGTAATGGTCTTGGGCCTTCTTATCTATCTGACCTCCTTGCGAGGTACAATCCCTCACGGACCCTGAGGTACTCTGGTACCGGCCTTTTAGTAATACCAAGTGTTAGAACAAAAACTCACAGTGAGGCCTCGTTCCAACATTATGGGTTCTCGCCTGTGGAACAGCCTGCCAGAGGAACTCAGGGCCGCAGAATCTGTTCATGTTTTTAAGAAGAGGCTAAGAACCTACCTTTTAAACTGGCTTTTACTTTATTTTTACTTTTGCTTAGATTATTTTATGTATTTAAAAAAATCTGTTTACTTTCCTGTTTTTACAGTTTTATTTTTCTGATTAATTTCTTAAATAGTTTTTAACCTGTTTTAGTTTTTATTTTATTGTTTTATTCCGTGTCTTATTCCAGTGTTTCCTCATGGAGATCCTCCATCCCACGAGCTCTGCCTACTTAGTCTGTGGGGTCTACTCTGTGGGAGTCTGACCTATCTGGGTGGTGCGGGTGCCTCACTTTAGCCAGGTTTGGGTGGGTTTATTTTTCTGACGAGAAACCGAAGAAATGTATGTTTCTTGGGACTTTCAATTTATGCTTTTGACCATTTTCATTTTCTAGACACGACATTGACTTTATTATAAGAATAATCTTTAAACATATGATGAAAATAAAAGAACAGTGGATATATTTCATAGTTTTGTCCTCAGGTTTGCTCTTACTATCAAAATGCATTTTGTCGGACACTTTCCATCCAAAAATGACCACACTGTAAATAAGAAATTATCTCAGCTGTGACCGGACAAGTGTTTGAGATGTGCCGTTTTATTTGGCATTGCTTTTATAGAAATTTTTCACAAAACACTGTTTTCATTTAAAACTTTCTAAAACCAAAGTTGTCCCCATGAAAAGAAGCCATTTTTAAACATTGAAACACATTTTTTCTTCAATTAGAAAAAAATCTACAAACGTATTTGCGTTCCAGCTGGGTAATCTTTACAAAATGCCTCAAATTTTCAACCCATTTTAAATAAATTCCACTTCTTTTTCACATTTAAAAACCTAAAGCAAGAGCAATGAGTATGTGGCAGAAACTTGCCAGTATTTTGGCAGATGCTGTGGCTTTTAGTTCTTTATCTTATTGTGATGAATGAGGCATGTCACACCCCAAACGAACATGTCCCACAGGCCAACGCCACCATTGTAATGAAGCACTTCAAAATGATATGGCCAACCCCAACAGAGGTTGTGCTAAATTTCATCTCACTGAATTTCATTAAAGCTTTCACCAGCAGGTGCAAGGACAGTAGCTGTCTTTTTTTTTGTTCAATGTGTTGAAACCATGACACTCGGAGGGTACATGTAGGTGGTCTCGGGGGGCTAAAATAAATAAAACACCATTTTTTTTTCTATACTCAGACAAATTAAATTTGATGAGTGGTAGCAGGAGAGTGTGTGTCAGAGTAAACCGAACCAATCAAATAAGATTTTAAATTCCCAAAGTGGTAGATCGCTTGATTAAAAACTACATTAAAACAGAATAAAAAGGACAATACTGAGAAAAAATATTTAATTGCTTTCATAATTCTCTAAGCGGTGTTCTTTTTATAATCATTTCTGCGTATTCAGCAAAAAGCAGCACAAGTATTTGCTGTCTGCCTTTTTGACAAAAAGGTGAGAATGTGATTGAACTTTGATGTCAAATCTGCCATTATATTCCCAATCTGTGGAGAATAACCTCTACAATTAACCTTTATCCGCTGCAGACAATGCACCTCTGGTCAGGTCATCATACCCATTTGCATGACATTTAATATAAAACATCCCTGAATGCAGAGCAAGCGCTTGTAGAATGTTATAAACACCACCTCAAATCTAAATGGAAATTACCCCGGTTCACAGGAAAAGGAAAATAACCTTGCTTTGTTGAACTGAGTCCAAAGAATACAGATACATGGAAGAAAAAAGGAGGCTGTGGATACAACAAACAAAATGATTACACATTTTAGAGCAATTTCTAGGTCCTGTGGTCATAATCACTTTGTCGATAGCCTTCCAGTGTGCAGGTGCGCTGATACAGATGGTTTTATGAAGATCCATTAAAAATAATTTCCCTCATCACCAAGCCCAGGAGGGGCCCAGCCCAGCTACTGGGAGATGAGCCCAGATGTCTGCTTAAGCTACAGCTTCAACCCAGCCTGCATCCCTGATGTGGAAGACCCCGTCACCATGTGAACGCAACAAAATAAAACTACCTGTCAAGGTGGGAGGCAGGAACGCTTGAATGCACATGCTCAGGTATATACAGTATGTGTGAGCGAGTTTCAAAAGCAAAAAGAAGACACAAAACTTGAAAATATTGCAGTAAGAAACCTTTTCTGATGAATCTCATCATCTAGCTTATCTCAAGTTGATAATTTGATGCGTTAGATTAAAGCCTGCAAAGGTTGGAGGGGATATTTTTAGAGGCTGAGAGAAATCAATGTTCTTTTAATAAAGACGTTTTGGACCAGGAGATAGTTCTGTTCATGATAGGACTCATCTCCTAGCTTTCAGATCTCCCCCCACAAGCCAATAGATTAATGGTAGACCCCAATTTGTGTGGACCTCTATATAGTTTTTTTTTCCTCCCATTTTCAGAAATTTAAAAACACCCTCAACTTTGGTCACCAGCTGTGGGTGGTGACCGAAAGAATGAGTTCGTGGATACAAGCGGCCGAAATGAGCTTAGTCCGGTAGGTGGCTGGGCACCCAATCTCTGATTGGCACTCAGAGATTGGGTGAGCTCGGTGAACCAAGAGGAGCTCGGTGTCGAGCCGCTCCTCCTCCAGGTTGAAAAAGCCAGATGGGGTGGTTCGATCATCTGTTCAGGATAACCCCCGAGTGCCTCGCTGGTGAGGTGTTTCGGGCACATCCCACCGGGAGGAGACCAAGAGGCATACCCCGAACCCGCTGGAGAGACTTCTTGAGTCTTAGAGCTGGCTGGGGAACGACTCGGGATCCTTCCGAGTAAGCTGGAGGATGCAGCTGGGGTGAGAGAAGCCTGGGCTTCCCGTCTGAGGATGTTGCCCCTGTAACTCGGCCCCGGATAAGCAAAAGACAATGGAACAGAACAAAAAATACATTTGCTTTGCCAAATTTTGCACATATCCCAGCAGAAATCATCTTTTTCTAACCATATTGTTCATTTGGTAAAACTTTAAGCTACTATCCAAGTTGATCGGGCTGGACATCAGCGAGTCCTTCAGAGCTCTCAGAGGTGAAAAGATAAGATAAAGAAGAGGAACAGAGGGTTCCATAATTCTGTTTTACAGAAAATGTACACCAAAAAGCTAATGTGGACACTTGGCATGAATATAATTAAAAAAAAAAAATCACTAGTACGTTTCTGGCTTCACTCTACCAGAGACTGATCTATACTTAGTGGTTTCCTGTTCTATTTTAAACAAACTTTAATTATTTAGTCAATGTTGTCAGTTTGTAAAAATGCCAGGTCCTAAAAGGTTCTAAATGAAGCCACTCACAGACCAATCACTGGTCTATGCTCCGTTAATGCTTTAAGTCTAACTCTATCCATTCGGAACGTTGGTGGAGCAAGTAAAATATCTACAGTCACCCTAATGGAAAAATGTACAAATTGAGTAGAGCCAAATTAGGCAGCGTTAGTAGATTCAAGTCGATAAGTAAAGAAAATTGGTTTGAATCCAATAACTGCGATGTGATAACCTGTTGAATGGCTTATTTGTGGCGGTTTATCTTTGAAGTCTGCCAGCATTGTGATGAGCAGAACGGTTGTGTTTTTGACAAGTTTGGCTCAACAGAAGCACTTGGCTGCATTGCTTTTCAAAGAAACGTTTCCTAAATTTAATTTTGATTTGATGGCAGGATGACTAAGCCAACTGCCATATTGAATAGCCTGTAGGCTATAATCTAGCCAAATGTGCCTATTGGCGCGGCCATACCATTCGGTAGGGTGTATGCTATTCTGTGCTGTCACACATTCTGGTTATTTTACATAAATTACGAGTAATATCATTCAGTTGTCTTCTACTTATCCGGGGCCAGCTTCTCTCACCCAGTTGTAACCGCTAGCTCATGCGCAAGGATCCAAAGGTGTTCTCCAGCGAGTCCGGGGTCTGCCTCTGGGTCTCCTTCCAGCAGGATTTCCCCTAAACACCTCATCAGCAAGATGTCAGGGAGCTAGCCTAACCAGATGGATTCTCTTGACCTACAGGAGCAACGACTCTACACCGAGCTCCTCCCGGATGCCAGAACCATTCACCCTATCTCTGAGTGAAAGCCTAGCAGCACTGCAGAGGAGTATCATTTCGGCCGCTTGTATCCGTGCTCTTGTTCTTTCGGTCACCACCCACAGCTGGTGACCATAGGTGAAGGTTGGAACTTAGATCGAGTGGTAATACGAGAGCTTTGCTTTTCGGCTCAGCTCTTTATTCACGACAACGGACCAATGCAGCTTCCTGATTATTGAGGACCATCCTTCCCCCACTCTTGAACAAGACCCCAAGATAACTACACTCCTCCACTAGGGGCAGGACCCTGTCCTTGACCTACAGGAGGCATTACAACCATATGCAGGCAAGGACCATGGTCTCGGATTTGGAGGCACTGATTCCCATCCCGGCCGCTTTAACAACCACATGCTGGAGTGAAAGATCTCTACTAATTAGTCAAATCTTTTTAAGGTTACATGTCTCAAACATTTACAATTGCTTTTTAAAAATCATCTTAGGGCTGCAACCAAAATATGTCTCCAAGAAGAATTGATGTGACTTATTTAATTCAGTTTATATACTGACTACTTTCAAGAGCTTGACTTGCAACATAAACATAAGTTTTATGTAGCTGCAATAAAACAGCTTCCCATTCTGTGATAAATTTACCACCATATTTTAAATCAAACCAAAAAAACAGGGTTGCTGATTGGCAGTTATCAAACAAAATGTAAATAAAAAAAAAACATTTGTTCTTACGTTTGAGGTACTAAGTGTTCTGAATTGATGTTAAAACAAACATTTACATTTCTTGATACCTCACACCTGGCATATCTAAAGAAAAAGTGGCGTTTCTGCTCAAAGGAGAGCGATAAAAGCATTCCTTCAATTTAAACATTTATTCCCTGCATACTGAGCAGCTGCCTCTTTATCCATCAAGGAGGTTTTTACTCTGTTATCTATAAAGTTTGAAGCAATTTGAAGTCACCTAACAAACAGTCAAGATTCATTTTTATGATTTACCAATTCGGATACATCTGGGAATCTTTGCTTTGGAATGCATATGTTTAGTCAAATCTCTGCAGAACACGTCTAAATTTTAGAAATGAACGGCTTTATTCACTGAGAAAACATTTCAATTAAAATGGGGTTCCCTTTGAGGACTCAGTGAGTTTGAAAAGCCAAAAATTTCCCCAAAGGACATATTGTGAGACTGTTTACCTCAGATTAGGCTCACGGCCATTTCTCACTTTGGTGACGTATAGTTTTGGTTTTATAATAAAAAAATCCAAGAAAATACTTGCATTGAATCATTCTGTTGTTCTATTTATTTTTCTTTATTTACTGATATTGAACACAAAAAGCACCAACTATGAAGCATCTCTTTCCCATACTCTTCAAGGGAAAGCCAAGAGCCCTTAAATGAAGTCAATCATTTAGTCGTAGCAAATTAATTAAAAGAATAATTAAATCATTAACACATTAAATATGGCAATTAGAAATCTTGTCCTACATGAACGAATTTAAGGGGATTTAATGGGGAAGCAAACAGAGCAATGGGCTGTGCCAAAACAAAATCTTTATTTTATGCTTTATTCACTACTACATGCACTTTGGGATAGCCCCCCCTCTAAATAAATGGTTGACTAATGTTACATCCTAACGATGCATTAGGAAAATATTAGAGCGGGAATTTACACAATTTCTGAGCGTCAGTCGAGGAATAATGCACTCCGGAGTTTATGCTCCAAGTATCTGCATATCATTATATCCTCTGTAATAACTTGGCAAAGCACCACTGGCCTTGATTATGGCTGCCCCTCCCTTTCTGTTGCCTAGCAACTGCAGCATTCAGTTTAAGAGATAGAGAGAGAGGAAGAAGGGGGTCATGGGGGCAACAAAAATAAAAAGGTTTTTTTTTGCCCCAACTGGCAGCTGGATTAAGAGCGAATCTTCATAATATTGAGCTTAGTCATAAGCAATGTTGGGGAATTGGCTAATTCTTTACTCTAGTATTGTCCACACACACTAAGTCAACAGACATAATCTCTTAAATTCTCAGTCTGCGGATGATAGCTCTTTGAAAATATTACACTTCCTAAAGCTGAATGAATCCCTTTTTAGGGATATATGTTAAAGAAATCATTTAAGGCGAGGGTGATCCAGGTCTGTTATGTCTTGGCAGAGTTCACAATCTTTCACGTGTTCTGAGTTAATTCTATGAAACCAAGCTTGGAGAAAAATGCTCAAAACTATTCAAACACGCCCTGTTACGTAGCCACAATCAGTTTCTGATTTGCATAATATTAGAGTGTTGTAAACATTTCTTGCCATTGCTTCAACTTAATGGGCAACATGTATTCAACCAGATTAACAAAGCTAACTCTCCATACCATTCAGTTGTCTTCCACTTGTCCGGATTGTGACGAGCCCTAACCCTTCTCTCACCCCGGCTATATCCTCCAGCTCACTGGGAGGATCCCTAGGCGTTCACTAGCTACTGTAGCTGTGAGACAGAGTCTCTTCAGTGGGTCCAGGGTCTGCCTCGGAGTCTCTTTCTGGTGGGACGTGCCTGCCAGCCAGGCGTTCCAGAGACACCCTAACCAGATGCCTAAACCACCCCATCTGGCTTCTCTCAACCCGGAGGAGCAACAGCTCTACCCTGAGCTCATCCTGGATGGCAGAGCGCCTCATCCTATCTCTATGTGGGAGCCCAACCACCTGATAACAGCTTAAAGATGTTACTTTGTTTTCTAGTTGACAACAACCATGGAATAACCAATAACTATCCCTTAAGAGGGTGCTTCTCTATTATTTTTGGTCATGCCCACCCAGGAAGAAGAAAACATCTGAGCCCTACCCACACACGCAACTATGAATAGTATCATTAGTCTATAAAATTGTTCTAAGTACACCACTGCATGACCCTGTTTCCTATTAATGTATAAGAGGATACAAAAAAAGAAAGAAATATGGATCAATTTACAACAAAGAATAGCTTTATTAACTGTAACACTGAGTGAATTGTTCCTTAGCACATTATGCCAATGAGAGCGCCACTGCCCCTTAATGTAGTGGAGTGGTATTGCACTTTATTCGAGAACAGTAAAAAAAATAAAAATAGAAAAATAAAAAAAAACGTGCTCCCCGAGGTCAAATGTGGCATAGTATTTGAGAGCTGCAGTCTTAAGATGACAAAACTTTGTTTTGCAAAAAGTCTAACACATTGGCAGATTTGGAAGTGCAGAGTTATAGCAAGTCAAGTGGAAAGGATGGAGAGAGAAATCAAGACATAAATAGTTAAGAAAATCCTGAAGTAAGAAGATCCATCCACTGGTTGTACTTGTTAGAAAATGTTATCATGCAATCACAAGTGGGAGCACCATGGACTTGTATTGCTCTGTGACTGGTACTGACATTACTGAGAGGAACATGGTGGCCAGAGTAAAACACAAACCTGCATCATAGAAATTGTAAAGCTGGGCGCTGACCCAAAAGTCACCCCAGAGGCAGCATAAGAAACTAGGATTTGAAGTAGACTACCACGGGCAGGGGAGGAAGTAGAGTCAGTGAGTTTTTGATTGACATGTTTTCCTTTTTGGCTGATCAAACTCAAGACATGATGCATTAATACAAACTATCATCAAGGGTTTCATTGCTTATGTTGAAGACCTTTGTGAAGAAAACTGCAGTAGTTAAGTCAGCAGTCGAGGGCAGTTCCCAATCTGGTCAACCATCCGTGATATGTTCCAAAGTCAAACCAGGATCTCAGAGGAGTTACCCAGTGTGATCACAGGAATATGTTGTCCTGAAGCCAGACACCAGTAAGCGTATTTATGATTCAGACAACCATGGCTATGTGGAACTTATAACCCAGTCAGCTGCTGTAATTAGTAATCAACAGTGGTTTAATTAACATTTTACATACTACGTGTTTGTTTTTATCATGAACATGCAATGAAAATAAAAATGTACTTTACTCTTTTCTCAACACAGGAGCGTTTTGAGGCAACTATATGGGTTTCATTTAATTTGATTACAGAAGTGTTGTCGATGGCCGATGGATCGTGGTAATGTTCAGCCATTTTATTTCTTGTTTTAAATACACACACTACCCTAAGCTTTTGGCATATGCAAGACTTTAATGAATAATGTTGGTGCAACTTAACTTTTATAAAAGAAACCCATGTCATACATAAATTGCATGACTTTGGGTTTCATTATTATGACATGATGCCAAAATTGATTGTGTCATGATTTGTGATTGTGACATCTCTTGGGCAACGTTTATTAGAAGTCTATTGATGACATCCAACTCATAGTAGACCTTTTGGCAAACTCAAAGTCTGTCAGAAAGATCATTTGTTTCAGTACATTCTTCGCTACAGCCAGATTTGACGTTGGATCAGTTGCAGTAAATAAATGAAGAAATGGTAACATCTAATTTGAATGAAACCGTAATCAGTTTTCCGAAGTAATTATGGCTTGTGCGCTTGGATTTTGGTATTGGTCCAACGTTATCCATAAATCAACTCATCTACGAAAACATGGCACTGCCTGGAAGATATCCCACAGTTTAATTGATTGGTCACAAAACATAGCAAGGCCCATATTGTTAAAGGATCCAATTCTGTGACAAGTTGATGGTAAACGCATTCCCACACATACTGTGTAAATTATATGACTCCCTTTGCAGTCCTATCATGAAGCAGTGCTCAACCTGCACTAAGCTGGAATGAAATTGCTCAATATTCTTTATCTTTTCTTAAGAATAAACAGCCATTTCAGCACATTTCAAAAACACAGCTTTTCATGGCCTTTTAATAAACTATTGGTGGAATAATGAGTCCTGGTGGAATGCTTGTCTGATTCACACGGAGTGACTTTGCACTAATGTGAATATGCAAAATAGAGGAAAACTGTGGCTGAGAGACCAGAGCTTGCCAATATGTTATTAAGTCCATTAAGAAGCAGCAGCTCATGTGCCGCACCACAGCTGAGACTTGCAGGCTGCTTTAACTTTTCATGCATATGCAGAAACAATCAGATAATCAGTTGGATTCAGGAGAGAATCCCAGTGCTAATATTGCGATATCAGCTGGGTTAGAACATCGACATATGTAAGACAATAGTAGCATAATTATATTGCATGTAGGACCAAGTGGTTCAACTGTATATTTTGGGATAGGAATATGTAGTTTGATGGTAGCATCAACAGAGCATCAACAGAGCCTCACAGGCACTCCAAAACCATCAATGATCTATTTGTGTAAACATATCAGAGTTAAAGGGGAATGATCCCTCACATTGATCCATCTCTAAATATTTTTAGAAAGTCATCGATTTAACCACTGGTAACTTCTGGGAAGCAATAAAAGGAAGATGTCATCAAGCCGGCTTTTGCATTTGTGAAAGCAAGCAATAAAAAAAAGTCTGGATGTGAAGTTAAATACACGTGGCGGCATGATTTCCTGAGCCTGCACTTATTTTCTTTATCTTCAAGAATAAGTCTGCAGAGTTGGGGTTATCTTCGCTAGTTTATCTAGATGGTGGCAACGTAAAGTTTATCCTTTTCACGCTCAATGACAGAGGACCAGTTGTTTTGCTATGTTTGGATTTGCCCGTGTAAGCCAAATCAGAAAGCCAGGTGTATCCTTGTTTCTTCATAATGTACAGCAAGTCTTACCCAAATCTGAAACAGCATACACAAAAACCAGGTGCTGGATATTCGTTGTCGGACTTTATAAAAAACAATGTTAGACACAGATGTTAATGCACAAAGAGCACTGCAAAAAGCGCTGATGACTCTGTGGCAATAACAGTTAAAGTTTAAATTTTATCTTTGATTTTTTTTTCTTTCTTGAATCAGACTTTTAGAGCTCAGACATGAAGATCTTTAAATATTGAAGTGCAGAAAAACCAAATTCACACACAAAAAATTACAAAGAAATTTAATGCTCAGGATTTGTTTGCCCAATTTTATGTGAAAGCACAGCAGGTTATAGGACGCCATTTTTGTGGAAATTGCTGGGTGCAGATTTAGCAGATTTCCTGGTAGATAAATGTTGCTATAGTTAATTGTACTGGAGGCGAGTTCTGTACCTCAAATCAAAGTGGTTCAGATTCAGAGGGTTTTAAAACATCAAAGCGCACCGTACTACCACAACGGAAAGAAAACGATATAGCCCTTGTTATCACATTGGTAACTTGATAGCCTACTTAAACACAGCTTCTGGCTTGTTTTACCAAAGAAAAAAGGGATTATTTTACAGCCTGCATTTGAGCATTTTAGAACAGATAAATTATATATTATTTGCTTATTTTTTTTATTTTTTAAAGGAAACAAACTAAGAGCATCCTAGTTGTGCCGCCTGGCTCCAAAATCTACGGTTGATAATGTTTTGTTGTGACTTCTCTTTGATGGCCTTTATACTCTAATGTCCAGAAGCCATCTGTGTTATGAAATACTATTAATATGCTCACGAAGGGATAAAAGGATAAACATAAATAATATGCCCGAAACTAATTTATTCAGCATCATTTCCTTATTGTGCTGCCAGCAAAACGCTAGTTAGATAAATCATGGGTCAAGTTTGAAAAATTTGTTAAGTGAGATTCTCCTACAAGTTTTTTTTTTTTTTTTTTTTCACATCTTTTTACAAATACTTAAAGTGGCATGTTATCAGTTTCTTCTTCTTCGGCATTTCCCTTCAGGGTCGCCACAGCAAGTCAGTTTCTTCCATCTAACCCCATCAGTGTGAAAGAATAAAACATTTTTCCTAAAAGTTAACAACCTTTCCGTTCCGTCTCGTCGCCTTTTGCTTGTCTAAGGCTGTGTGGCGAGGCCAACAACCTCAGATGGGAAACCCAGGCTTCCCTCTCCTCGGTTGCATTCTCCAGCTCACTCAGGAGGATCCTGAGATGTTACCCATCGAGCAGCGGGTCTGGGGTCTGCCTTTGGGTCTCCTCTTAGTGGGACATGGCCAAAATACATCAGCAAGACTTTTGGTAGGCATCCTGACTGGATGCCCGAACCATCCCACTTGGCTTCTCTCGACCTGGAGGAGCAATGGCTTTACTCTAAGCTCCTCCCGAATGTCAGTGCTCTCTATTGCTGAGCACGAGCCCATTCACAATGCATAGGAAGCTCATTTCAGTCGCTTGTATCTGTGATCTTGTTCTTTCAGTCATCTGTTGTGGGTAGTGACCGAAAGAACAAGATATGTGAGGGTAAGAACGTAGATCAACTGGTAATTTCTATTCTTTCCCAAGTTAAAAAACAACTTCACTCGGCCAGAGATCACACTCTTTCCTACTCTGGATGTTGTACCACAATCTTGTAATCAGAGACATTAATTTCTATTTAACTTTTACTGTTGTCTTTTGAGGACGAAAGAGAGGCAAACTTAAGAAATCAATAATTAATATATATACTGTAAAAGTTTAACTGAAATCTCCAAAAAATGAAAATATCATGAAGCAGTTTGTTTGCTGACCAAAACATATCTTTTTACCTCTTAAGTCAGAGTGGTATCAAAAAAACCTTAATTAGTCCCACAATGGAGGCTATCAAGTCAGGGTATATCACGTTTGACCATATTTAAACAGATTCATTTTAACCATTTTGAACCTTAGCAAAATCAAAGGGCACCATACCCAAAAATTCTAAGTATCACAAAAAAGTCAATGAGAAAAATAAAAGTTTAGAGATGAACTCAACAGCATGTACAGTAGGCAGAGCATCTGCAAATAACCTTTAATTAGCCCCTGCAGCGCCCCCTGGTCACAGCTGCAAACCTCATTTCAGATCTCTGTTCAAAAAAGCTTTTCCTTCTCCTGATGCTCTTCCATCAGTTCTCCCTGGTTGGCTGGTTGATAGAATACCCGTCCACCATGCAAGGCGCGCACATTTGTGCACAGTCATTTACACAGTCCACAAACAAAACCCCAAAACTGATGCATTATGACATTTTGAGTTAACTTCATGTTCTCTTGCAATACCTCTAAACACACCAATGGCAAGATGTCCTCTTTATGCGAGCAAAATTTTCGCGGATGGTAATGAGTTCATTGCACCATCGTTGCTGCTCATTGGAATGCCTGTCGGATTTCAGCCCATTTACGATGATTAACCCCAAAAATATGCAGTGATGCTCATGCAGGCATGAGCGCATACACACTATTCTGTGTTTATTAAGCATATCGTTTGTGAGGGGTATCATGGGAAACGAAGTCTGGCTGGCTGATTCATGGCCCGATACATTCACAAGGATCGTTTTAGTAGACAGCAATGGGTTTGTCGCCCCCCTTCAACTCCCAGCCAAGCCACTCACATGCACACACACCCAAGAGATGCCATGTACATCTCTGAGCAAGACCATCAGCGGTTATAAAACAGTAGAGTCGTAATGTTCCCCAGCCCTGGGGGCTTATTAGAAGGCATAAAAGCTGTGGGCTACCTTCATTCATATTCTACATAAACACTCTGCAACATTGCATGGTTTTTTACCCTCTCTTTTTTTTTTAACAGCTTACCAACTCCAGGCAGTTAGAAAACATAAGTTGCAGTGCCACTATTTTAGGCTGCATGATTGATTTGCAAAGTAGGTCTGTACTGGAAATGTATCTAAATAAGGCTAGGAGTTGCTTGTGTGTGTAAGAGCCAATTGCAGTGTCAGATCTACGCGTGGCCGTTGTTTGTCAGGCGTAAACTCAGCACGGCGGCAATTTTTATTCCTCTATTTACACCAATGTGTGTATAATCTGCAAAAATAGGAGAGGCCGTTGATTATAGTCGAGAGTGGAGAAAGAACTGAGAAAATTGACATTTCCAACTCAGAAACTCCAGTGAATAAAAAAGCAGAGTGTGCCTGAAATACTCCAGTTATGAGAATAGAATTATTCATTCCCCTACGCTGATGCTAAAGTTCAATATGGAAGAAATCCAGTGCAGAAAATAACAGGGGCCGGTGTGAAAATCTGATTGGGAGCGAGAATAATCTAGGTTTAAAACCGGGCCAGGCCACAAAGATCACACCTGTTGTCACACGCATGCAACGCACTGCTTTTAAAGACAGTCTGAATCACAGCCACTGCTTCTTTCCAAACTGTTGGCTTGAACAAGAACTAGGTCGCTCTCATTGCATGACAGGTAGAGGAAAAGTCAGTAACGTTAGTTTGTGTCTATGTGGATCTCTTTGTGTTTTTTCTTCAAATGTTGCTTGGAGAAAAAATAAGATAAAAACTTGGAATATGGAAGCAAAAATATGGATTTCAAACCATAAACATAAAGGAATCCAGCTACATTTCATGCGGTGGCCCTTCCCTCTTTACCGTCATCCTCCCCTGCTGTCTATCTGTTCATCTACACAGCAGTAGCAACATCTGGCTTTAAAGCAACCTAATAAAAGAGCCACTGGGAGGTGAGGAATGAGAATGAGAAAAGGTGTGAGAGGATGTGTTAAAGATAGATGGAGATAGAGAGGCAATGGTTACTGCAGTAGAGCGCTTCAGGGCCGTCATAATGTGCAGAACTGGGATCCTTCAAATGACAACCCTTTACTAAATCATATTTCACATGTGGCTACAAAGGCCACCCTATAACTGACACACAATCTCCTGCAGGGATGGTAACAACACTCCGGAATATGATTCTCATTCCTAAAAACCTGTTGATTTCCAACAATTGAAAGTTAGGTAAAATTATAAGTTAAAACTGTACGTGTCACATAAAGGAGTGACACTACTCGCTAATCTGGTAGCAAGAGAAAACTGTATATCTCATTTAGTCCTCTTTATTCCCAAGTAACAAGTAGGTTGTCGTTTCCGCCGTCAGCAAATCCCTGAGATACTCATTGGGGTTTTGATCTGGACTTCTGGGAATATGGCTTGTTGCTGGATATCCCCCCTGGATTCTAATTAGGTACAGAGTGAAGCAACATATTCAGGCTACTGTAGTATGCGAAATCCGTCCTACTACCGTATGACACCTCGCAATACAGAAAACCCCTTTAGTTAAGTCAACAATGGACAGTATGTCGGTCAAACCCAATGGAAGCTTGGTATTCCCCATGTTCTCCAGGGACGTTGATAACTATGTACTAGTGTTGTAAAAAAAATATTGGTATATTGTTATGTATCAATACTAAAATATCAGAATGATACCAATACCATTTTCCCGAAATACCAATACTAACCACGCTTACACTTTCTTTTCTGAACATCCTTTGACATAAGCTGTGCAATATGTGAATGCAGCGTCCCTGCGTTGATAAAGAACACAGCTGTAGTGATGTTCAAGTTTAGCCAAGCAATTGAAGGTTCAGAGGCTGATCTGCACAAAGAATCTTGTACGGTTGTTAACTGCTTTCATTTTAACGATAACCAACAGTGCGCAGTAGTTGTTCCTGTTCTTTCGGCATTTCCCTTCAAGGGGGCAGCAAGTCAGTTTCTTCTGCTGCATCCTGTTGGGTCACACCAACTATCTTCATGTCTTCCTTTACTGTATCCATGAACCTCCTCTTCGGTCTTCCTCTAGGCCTCTTTCCGGGTGGTTCCAAATCCAGCATCCTTCTTCCGATGTACTCTCGCTCTCTCCTCTGCACATGTCCAAACCATCTCAGCCTGGCCTCTGACTTTATCTCCAAAATCACTAACGTGCTGTTCCTCTGACATACTCATTTCTAATCCCGTTCATCCTGGTCACTCCTGGAGAGATTCTCAGCATCTTCATCTCTGCAACAAACATCTCTGTTTCCTGTCTTTTCTTCAGTGCCACTGTCTCTAGACCAAACAGCATTGCGGTCTCAATACTGTTTTGTACACTTTTCCTTTCATTTTAGCTGAAACTCTTATGTCACACATCACACCTGATACTTTTCTCCACCCGTTTCAGCCTGCCTGCACCCGCTTCTTCACCTCTTTTCCACGCTCTCCATTGCGCTGGACTGTTGATCCTAAGTACTTAAAATCTTCCACCTTCTTTATCTCTTCTCCCTGTAACCTCGCTTTTCCATTTGGATCGTGTCAATGCTACTACATTAAGAGCAATGTCTAATTCTGCTGGCTACAGGCGCGACATGTTAACGCCAAGAATTTTTTGTGGACCTTAAAGAGATGTTGCAGCCTTATTTGAAACACAAGTTGTCATGATCCTCCTTTCCTGAACACTTCCTTCCTCCTAATCCTGCTTTGTGTCCCAATTCCCCACAGCTGGTCCCAATTGCCTTTCCCTGATGTCTTCACCCGTGTCTCATCTTTTCCTGGTTATTTAACTCATGCCCATCACTTTGGGGTCAGATCACCTGCTGTTCTGCTCTCCTGGCGCAGCCATGAAGGTGTCCCTCCACACCTGGTCCCTCAGCCTCATGTTTCCCTTTTGATGGTTCCTCTGCCTGGTCTACCCACACCTGCCCAGGTTAGGTTCCAGGCTGCACGTGCCGTCCTTTCTTCCCTGTCCCTTGACTAACTGCATTAAACTGGTTAAAACTGGGTATACTTCTGGGCCCTACATCTCCATGACACAAATTTCTACAACATTGCTCCATCTTTAAGTACCCCTTGCGTCTTTTCTTTTTTTCAAAGTACAACCGGATTCCAAAAAAGTTGGGACACTTTAGAAATTGTGAATAAAAACTGAATGCAATGATGTGGAGGTGCCAACTTCTAATATTTTATTCAGAATACAACATAAATCACAGGTCAATAGTTTAAACTGAGAAATTGTATGATATTAAGGAAAAATATGCTCATTCAAAATTTCATGGTGTCAACAAATCCCAAAAAAGTTGGGACAAGAACCTATTAGAGGCTGGAAAAAGTCATTTGAGCATACAACAAACACCTGGAAGACCAATCAACACTAATCAGGTCAATTGGCAATATGATGGGTATAAAAAGTGCTTCTCAGATTGGCAGTGTCTCTCAGAAGCCAAGATGGGTAGAGGATCACCAACTCCCACAATGTTGCGTAAAAAGATAGTGGAACAGTATCAGAGAGGTGTTACCCAGCGAAAAATTGCAAAGAGTTTGCAGTTGTCATCATCAACTGTGAATAATATCATCAGAAGATTCAGAGAATCTGGAAAAATCTCTGTGCGTAAAGGTCAAGGCCGGAGAACCATACTGAATGCCCGTGATCTCCGGGCCCTTAAACGACACTGCATCAAAAACAGGAGTGCTACTGTGAAGGAAATCACAGCATGGGCTCAGGAGTACTTCCAGAAACCATTGTCAGTGAACACAATCCACCGTGCCATCCGCCGTTGCCAGCTGAAACTCTATTCTGCAAAGAAGAAGCCATTTCTAACAAAGATCCACAAGCGAAGACGTTTTCACTGGGCCAGGAGTCATTTAAAATGGAGTGTGGCAAAATGGAAGACTGTTCTGTGGTCAGACGAATCACGTTTTGAGGTTCTTTTTGGAAATCTGGGGCGCCATGTCATCAGGACCAAAGAGGACAGTGACAACCCAAGTTGCTATCAACGCTCTGTTCAGAAGCCTGCATCTCTGATGGTATGGGGTTGCATGAATGCGTGTGGCATGGGCAGCTTGCACATCTGGAAAGGCACCATCAATGCAGAAAAATATATTCAGGTTCTAGAGCAACATATGCTCCCATCCAAACGTCGTCTCTTTCATGGAAGACCCTGCATTTTTCAACAAGATAATGCCAGACCACATTCTGCATCAATCACAACATCATGGCTGCGTGGGAGAAGGATTCGGGTACTGACCTGGCCAGCCAACAGTCCAGATCTTTCACCTATAGAAAACATTTGGCGCATCATTAAGAGGAAGGTCAGACAAAGAAGACCCAAGACGATTGAACACTTAGAGGCCTGTATTAGACAAGAATGGGAGAACATTCCTATGTCTACACTTGAGAAGCTGGTCTCCTCAATGCCCAGACGTCTGTTGAGTGTTCTAAGAAGAAGGGGGGGTGTCACACAGTGGTGAAAATGGCCTTGTCCCAACTTTTTTGGGATTTGTTGACACCATGAAATTTTGAATGAGCATATTTTTCCTTAATATCATACAATTTCTCAGTTTAAACTATTGACCTGTGATTTATGTTGTATTCTGAATAAAATATTAGAAGTTGGCACCTCCACATCATTGCATTCAGTTTTTATTCACAATTTCTAAAGTGTCCCAACTTTTTCGGAATCCGGTTTGTAGAAGCATAAAAATATATACTTATTTCAGTAAGAGATTTATTCAAATTTAACATTGAGTTGTAAGAGTTGAACCCATCTGTAGGTAGAAGGTACTTGTTTGAGTTTCACCTGTCAAAGGCCTGAAGTTACATCCATCTTGCACAAACTGCTTGTGCTTTGAGGAAGGCCAAATGAATTCAATTCATCCAGACAAAATGAAACATGAGCACTCAGATTTGTCAGGCACCCAAGGCTACTTTAATAGCCACTGAACATGACTTGCAAGTGTACTCAGAGAAAATGTTTTAACTTACTTGTAGTACTTTTTGGAAACTTTAATTCTGTGGCAGAATAACATCAAATCAAAAGCAAACTTCTTTTTTTTTTTCTCAATTCGCAGCACAAAAATTGTAAAAGGAATATGCAGTGGTGGATGAAGTACTCACTTTTTGTGCTTAAGTAAAAGTACAGATAATTAGGCAAAAAAATTTACTTAAGTAAAAGAAAAAGTACCAATAAAAAAAATCTACTTAAGTAAAAGACAAAAGTAGTTGGTGTAAATTGTACTTTTGAAGTAAAAAGTAAAAGTATTCGATCATGATTCAAATGTTATTTTTCGTGCTATAGGGTGTCACCATGGTAACCAGGATAAATACTCTGCAGGGGTGCGACCCCCCCTCTCCCGCCTCTTTTGGTCCACAAAAAAAAAAAAAAAAAAAAAAAAAAAAATAAAAGGAAAGGGGACAAGTCAAGCTATCCTCTAAAAGGGCCAGTTAATGGGCCGCCAAAATGGAGGAAAATGACTCTTATTTTTTAAAATGTTTTGGGGGGAGGCCCCCAGTCACTATGTATTGGCTTTGTCAAAGCCCCACCCCCCTTTGGAAAATTCTAGATCCGCCCCTGCACTGTGTAATGATGGCTCAACTTTTTATTTAGAAGTAAACACAACGAACAACGATCTTCTGACTCTTTTTAATTTGTTCTATATTTGATGTTAGGTTTTTGGCGCTGAATGAATGCGGAAAATGTTTCTCGATTCATTACTTCTTCTCCAGATCAACTGCTTTTTTTGATTTTGGCGATGTAGCTTCAAGATGCGCTAAAAAACCTGTGTATTTTTCAAATTCCTGAACGAAAATGTAACGAAAAATGTAAAACACACTTTTAAAAAGTAGCAAAGTAAAAGTACAGATATTTGCTCCAAAAATGTAGTGAAGTAAAAGTGAAAGTACCAGTCTTAAATTTTACTTAAGTAAAGTACAGATACACAATTGTTTTACTTAAGTACAGTAACGAAGTACATTTACTTCGTTACGTTCCACCACTGGGAATATGTAATGTGATTTTTGATTTTTTCTCTTAGATTTCATATGTTTCGATGTAGTTCTCCTCCATTCTCTGTGGCTGTTTTTAAAAAAAAAAAAAAAAAAACCCAAAGTACTTTGTAAATACGGAAACATTAGTTGAGGCTAGACGGTGAAACTGACAGACTGACAGGCATTTCTGACACCTACCTGTCAAGCAGGTAGAGTGTTGTGTTTCAACACCCGCGATCACTGTCATTTGCAATGCTGAGCAGGTTTATTTAAGGTTTACAGGCAAACAAAGTAAGCAGCTGTCATGTATTCAAATTGATTTAAACCCGCCGGTTTTATTTATCTCTACATGGAAACAACCATCACGGAAAATATATAAAAGTCATAACCCCATATAAGCTTTAAAAACCGAGATAAAATGATGGCAGTATCCATGAAACATGCAGTAAGTGTATGACATGCCATTTCTTTCCCTGGTTGCATCATGGGCCTGAAAATCCTTGAAATCCAACAGGAAGAGAGAAAAAAGCAACAGATCTCATTTGCATCGCTGCTCCGCGCCTCAACAATCCTGCTCCCAAAGTAGGTCAACAGGAATAGACGTCTCTGAAACTAATAACAAAAGGTAAACCCGTCAAGTCCTCAAGGACTGCTGCTCCACCTTTGAGCGTTTCAGATGCTCCCGCCACAAAAACATGCCGTATCAGCATTTTTATCCCCCAATCTGTTTGTATGATGCTGGCTCGTATTTACACACAACTTTGCATTCAAAACACCGGGTCGCTCAGCACTTATTGTAAAGTTTTAACAAGACAACAGCAAATGCACAAGCGCTGTAAATATGCAAAGTTGTCAAAAGGCAGCAGGGCTGAAATTGTAATGATGTTAGTGTGTGACGGGAGCTGCCGCAAACACCAATTGTGCCACTTTGGCCTCATTTTTGTCACCAGTGTGCTTTCCCATGCCAAAAAAGTGAGCTTGGAAATGTTTGTTCCTCAGTGGCTGCGTGGCTTTGAGCAAAGTGCACTTTACCCAGAAGAGAAAGCGGTTCCACTGTGCATCACCTCCGCTCCAACCATCACTAGATAAAAACTTCTATTCTAACATGTCATCCTTTACTCCCAGAATTCTATCACGTCTTTCATCTCTTTTCCTCCAAATCTCTCACGTGTGCTCCGTCTGCATTCGAGCAATCCATGCAATGTCCAGAGACCGAACCTCATGCACAATTAATGTCTGTGCTGTCCAGATGATTAACGTAACACAATTCACATTTCCAACCGCTGCCTAAATTCCACTCTCCTACTGTTTCACCTTCTGTGTGGAGCTCACTCCTGGGCTTCATATAAAAATAGCCCATCCACCCAGTTCCTCTAGCTGTCACACAATGTGCAGGGCATCCACTGGGATGTAAAAACTGGGAAAAATGTCTTTATAGAAAAAAAAAGCCATTCATAAACCTCAAAGAACATTCCACAAAGAGAAGATATTAGGTAAGTCTGTTCATATAATTTGACATTTATGCGGGATTATAACGTCAACCTCGGTGACAATTCATCTGGCAAGTAATACGTTTTACTTTAGATAATTAGCATGAATGGAAAGATTATTCATTCAAAGAATTAGCACATTCCCTCTGGATTCATTATGAGAAACTGATCATACATTATCCAAACCGCCAAAACTGTCATGACTTTTGAAACTTGACCAAAATTTTCTTTCAATCATCCCTCGCACTATGAAACTACGCCTAAACATTTTAAAACATCCAGGTCCAACAAACCCAGTATAATTAAAAATGACTCTAGGGGCAAATGTAAAACATAAAGTTGTCAAACTTTATGTCAGTCATCTTCTTGTCCGTCTATCCCTTTCGGGGTTGCCAGAGCCCATCCCGGCCAGTTTAAGGTGAAGGGCAGAGTACACCCCGAACAGGTCGCCAGTCTGTCGCGTGGCCACACACATACAACCATCCACACACTCATTCCTAGGGGCAATTTGGCACTGGCCAATCAACCTAGCATGCATGTCTTTGAGGGTGGGAGGAAACCAGAGTACCGGGAGGAAACCCACGCAAACACGGGGAGAACATGCAAACTCCACACAGAAAGGACAGTGTTCCAAGCCTTGTCCCCACCCGGGACTCGAACCCACGACCCTCTTGCTGTGAGGCCACTGTGCTACCCACTGCGCCACTGTGCTGCCGTCAAACTTTATGTTCAACTCGAAAATACATGAAACCATTAAAAGTATTAGCACATTCCCTCTGGATTCATTATGAGAAACTGATCATACATTATCCAAACCGCCAAAACTGTCATGACTTTTGAAACTTGACCAAAATTTTCTTCCAATCACCCTTCGTACTTTGAAACTACGCCTATACATTTAAAAAAATCTAGGTCCAACAATCCCAATAAAATTAAAAACGACTCTAGGGGCAAATGTGCACCGCAAATGTGCTCCTTACACCGCAGCAGGCTGCGGTGTAAGGAGTGCAGCAAACAAATTTCCCCGGTGAGGGATGAATAGAGTAATTCATTTATTTAATTTAATTTAAATGTAAAACATAAAGTTGTCAAACTTTATGGCAGTCATCTTCTTATCCGTCTATCCCTTTATCCCTTTTGGGGTCGCGGCGGGCGCCGGAGCCCATCCCAGCCAGTTTAAGGTGAAGGGCAGAGTACACCCCGAACAGGTCACCAGTCTGTCATGGGGCCACACACATACAATCATCCACACACACACACTCATTCCTAGGGGCAATTTGGCACCGGCCAATCAACCTAGCATGCAGGTCTTTGAGAGTGGGAGGAAACCAGAGTACCTGGAGGAGACCCACGCAAACACGGGGAGAACATGCAAACTCCACACAGAAAGGACAGTGTTCCAAGCCTTGTCCCCACCCGGGACTCGGACACACGACCCTCTTGCTGTGAGGCCACTGTGCTACCCACTGCGCCACTGTGCTGCCGTCAAACTTTATGTTCAACTCAAAAATACATGAAACCATTAAAAGTAAGTAAGCAAGATATTCTGAATATTAAAACTTTATCTGACCATTTAAAGGATTAAACAGTTCCATAAATATTTTTTAAAATATCATTTCAGTTGTGCATCCAAAAATAAGACCAATAATTTCACAATGACAAGCCTAATGTCTCAAACCAATAGCCTTTGAAGAGTTAAAGTTTTTGCATGTTTTGTTTCTACTTAGGTTAAATTTTTTTTTATTATTTGACATCAAAATGAAAAGTATTCACTAAATCATTCACAGGAGCAAAACGACCAAAAGCTCCGTGGCAAATTACGTGAGAAAACGAGATTATTCTAGAAGTATGGTTGTTCACTTCCTGCGTCTTATTAGTTCGAAAGCGTGTCCGCCCGTTTAGAGTAAGAAAAGTTAAAAAACTTTTGTCCATTGAAGGATTAGGAATAAACTGAACCGAAATTGGCCGAAAGCGTCTGTGGCAACTCACGTTAGAAAACGAGATTATTCGAGAAGTGAACGTGTTCACTTCCGGCCCTGTTAATTGGGAAGCGTGTGCGTCAACGGTTAAAAATAAATTTAACAGCCCAATATTAAAAAAAAAACCCCAGGATGTTTCATACAAAATACTTTTCATTTTTTCTTTCTAGTATTTTTATCTCATTAAATTCAGATCAATTCATCCGATTTAGAGTAAATCCATCAAATCTTACCTTTTGATGAGTGATGCGATAAACATCTTCCGGAAGTCTAGCAGATACTGTATCTCATCTGTCAGATCAGTGATATGATGGCATCTGAAAGAATGGCCTGTGGCCAGAATGCTCACATTAGGAGTGAGAATATTCTGCAACTCTTCCTGTGAAGAGAAGGCATTTGCCACAAGGTGTTAAGGATATCCAATTAGGAAACCAAAGAGGGACATTGTTAAAATAAGAGAAGGTGGACAAAAAAAAGAGTAGAAAAATATACTATAGACCATTTTTGGAAGAAGTGCTCTTTACTTTAAACTTGTAAGAATAAAGAAATGTCTCATGTAAACATCATTCAAATATTTAATTGAACAACCCAAATAGTTTTAGTGACCCAGTAGAAATTTATTGTAAAGCTAAAAAGAAAGAAATTTGTAGTTTTGAGGGTAAAAGCTCAGAAACTTGTTCATTTAAAGCACAGATTCTGACCGCTGGAAAACATATTTGACATTTCTTTGATAAAGTGTTAAAAATGAGAAAAAAGATACAGTACCATTCCACTGTGAGTAAATATAAGTGTACACTTGAAGACCATGATTGTGTCGGGGTTTGATAAAAACCTACTTTGCATTAAGCCACAACATATTTGCAAGTAAAATCTGGAATTAAGTAGCCCTGCTTGGAGCGATGGAGTTTCATTTAATTATCCCCTCCTCACCTTCTTCTCCAGGACTGGATAACGTTTCCAATAGTGTGTGTGTGGGCATGCTGCCACGCTCCAATCAGCGTTGATTGAGTCCAGGTGGAAGTTTGTCCTTCCAAGTGAATCAATAGCAATTCACCAACCGTGTTGCTCCCATTTGCAACAGAACTCTTGAATCACATGCTGGTGTGTTTGCTTATGAAGCTCTACCACCACATCAGAGAGTGTGCCAAACTCACATGCACTGGATTGTTCTGCAGCAGGACATCTTTTAAAACCTCATATTTTGTCCTTTTCTACTGAAAATAAAGAAACTAGCAACACACAACTTTGAATGTTATAAATACTACAGACTATTTTCTTAATGAAGTTAAGTTTTTTTTTTCTGTACATAATGTGCTTTATAAAGCACCAGAGAATCCCAGATTTTCTTCTCCTTTCAGTATTTCCCTTCAGAGGTCTCCACAGCAACTTGGTTTATTCCATTTAACCCTATCTCCTGCATCCTCTTCGGTCAGGCCAATTATCTCTTTATGTCTTCCTTCACTGTATCCATGAACCTCCTCTTTGGTCTTCCTCTTGGCCTCCTGCCTGGCGGTTCCAAACCTAGCAGCGTTCTGCCGATGTACTCGCTCTCCTCTGCACATGTCCAAACCATCTCAGTCTGGCCTCGATAACTTTGTCTCCAAAACCTCTAACATATGCTGCTCTCCTGATCCCTGTCCATCCTGATCACTCCCAGAGATTTCCTCAGCATCTTCATCTATAAATATACAGTATCCCAAGTCTATGTAATAGTTTTCTTAAATTCAACATGCACATTTTCTCATAAAAAAATATTCCCCAACAATGAGACGTCCCACAAACTTCTTGTTGTTCTACAACTTGTTTCTTTAACAAGAAACAGGCGTGCTAGGATTGACGAACGGTTCTGATCTTCACTCTGTCTGATTTGCTTAGTAAAGGCGCTCGCATCTAATACTAATCTGAATGACAGCGGTGGAAATCTTGGCTCGGTTTCGAGGTCTAGATTGGGCCTGGCCCAGTGACCTTCTCTGTGAGAACATGGAAAGTTTGCCGACTCAATATGTCACAGGCAGGAGGAGCTCAGAGGAGAACAAGATAAAAGTGATTAAAATGGGTGAGATTTATAGCCAGCTGATGCAGCTGTTAGGAGTCAGGCTTTATTTGTAAAATAACGTTTGTAACATATTTCAAGAGGGAAAAAAGAATTTCAAACACGTGCTAATCTTGATTTCAAAGATTAGCAAGTATATCTTTTATAAGACACAGCGTTATAAAGTTGACTGTTTTATAAATTAGCGACAACAAAAAATCAGATCGACCTAATGACGTTTGTCAAACCTATCATTTGATCAGAAACTTAGTGTTTAAATTCTGCTTCAAGGCTCTTGCTGAATGAAACAGTTCTATAGCATCTGAAAATCATTTACATAAATAACAAAAATTCAGAAACTGAACATTTCTGACGTTGTAATTATTGCAACTAAAATAAGTTTAAGTCAAATTAGCCTCACGGGAAGTTGAAACAAAGTGTTAAATGGGGTTAATTGAATTGTAAGCCTTGTCATAGAAGATTACCAAGTCCGAGAAACACCACTTTAATTGCGTTATTACCAAGTGGATTAAGACATGGCGTATTTTTGTCCTGCAATTATAGCTTGAAAGTCTGTGCATTTCCATGCACTTCCGTTAGGATAAATTCATATGAAATCTTTAACAGTACAAACACACAAAAAAAGTTTGACTGTCCAAAATATTTAAGAAAAATTTTGATATCTTTTTAGAAATAGTGACCCTATTTAATAATTCTTTGGACTTCTGAAGATGAAAAGTAATTAATTTCACAGGACAAGGCCATGATTGATTTTAATTATGTATCAGAAGAAAAAATCAGAGGAGTAGAAATTAATGAGTCTGTTTTCATAGAGATTTTTCAGGTTACAAACTAAGCCAAAAGCTTTATTCATATCTCGGCTGCCACACATCACACAGCTTAGCACATGAAAGTCTGTCAGTCTATTTATTGCTTTGGTCTAGATTAAACTATCTCCACAAACCTTGGCTAGACTGACATTCATTTTCAAACAGGTACACATGATCCTGGGCTAGTGAAGGCTAATGCAAGTGTCTTACCGGTGTCATAGGAAACCGTAATTTTAGAAATTTGTTCAAATTACAGATGAAAAGTACAATAAAAAAGTATGTAATTGCAGATTGTGACATTTTTTTTTTTTTAACAATGATTGAATTGAATTGAAGATACTTAATTTGTCCCAAAAGGGAAATTTGAGCGCTGCAGTGTTACAATTCAATTCAATTCAATTTTATTTGTATAGCCCAAAATCACAGAATTTCCGTCTCAATGGGCTTCACAAGAAAAAGAGGAACGTATTAACACAAAGACACAGCACGAAAACTAACTAACAAATGCTAACTAAACAAGAGTAGCACATTTATGCCCTTAGACTCTCCTTCACGGTGAGGAAAAACTCCTCAAAAAAAACATCAGTGGGGAAAAAATAAGAAACCTTGGGGGGATCCACATAAAAGAGAAATCCCTCTCCCGGGACGAGCAACCAATCATATAATCATACAAGATGTTTTTTTTAACTGTTCTGAATGGCAAGTAATTACAAGCTTGAAGTGAAAGGTTAAAAAGGTTGACGAAGGACGGCGGAAATGATTTTCTGTACCGTTCCTCTGAGCAGCGGGGTTGCAGGAGTCTGTTGCTGACGCTGCTCTTCAGATGGACCACAGATTCATGAAGAGGGTAGGATGAATTTAGCATGAGTGATGACAGTTTTGGTCTCGTTCTGTTCCTCGCCACCTCCTCCACGCAGGCAAGGGGTGAGCCAACCACACGTCCAGGTTTTTTTTACCAGCTTGTTCAGTATGTTGGCATTCTTTGTTTTTATACCAGCTTCCCAGGTGGCCACAGCAAAGAATAGGTCACTCTCCATGAGGGTGTGGTAAAACACGAAGAGCATCTTGTTGCAGACGTTGAACCGGAAGGGCTTTACATAGAGAATAAGACCACTAAAATTCTAAATAGTTTGTGCAGCTATTTAATTTTCTAATTAAGTTTTAATCCCATTATTTTGTCCTAAGGGCTAATAATGTTACATTTATGCTAATCTCTCTGCACAAAGACGCAAACCAACTGTCAACAAGAATGCGTTTGTGTTCTATTTTTACTGGTGTTTTTACAGTGGTAAAACATCAGTGGTTTTCAGTATCAACTGTCTTCAGAAAAGCTGAGGTCTTTAAGTGGAGTGTTAATGTCACTGGAGGTGTATCCGCACTTTGAAATGATGGAGCATCAAACCTCTTCCTTTAGTGCTTTATCGATCTCCTGTTGCTCTCCAACTCCTACACCTCATATTATCATGAGATCACAAGAAGAGTTCTGTAGCGAAGTCTTTAAAGCTCTTCATTGCTCCGGGGCACCACTGGGCAGATGTTTTTCTTCGTGCAGGAATTCCATCACGACCCTGTAATTAAGCTGTGGTGTTCCCACTTTTCACATTAACAATTTCAGCAACAAGGGAAGCCCGCATGGTTCCAGGGTGTCATTAGCCTAATGGACGTGAGCTTAGGATGGCGGGAATGAATGATTGCATTATGATGTTGTTTCCTGCCGACTCCTCACTGATATAAATAGTCCAAACAAACAGTAACTGTCCATGCCCCCAATCTAATGTATTGTGATGCCTCGTTGAATGAAACATGGGTTCAAGCAGGGGTCTTAGAGAAAGGGAGAAAAAGGCATATGTAGACAAAGATGCTCTCATACACACTTGGATTGGGGCAAGTGGGTTAGGTAAAGGCTAAATACCTGAGAACTGGATTTAGACACAACTACCTGATCATCCAAGACCACTCTACAAAATAACATACAAGCAGCAGATAAACGAAAGATGGAAAGGTACATTTTGAAGAACACACAGGGAAACGAGAAAGCACTCAGCTTTTCTCCCATCCTTTTCCATCTTCAATGAAGGAATGCTTGAATGGAGCCATTATACGACTGAGATCTACCTAGTTTGAGAGTTCAAGTAAGAGTTAAAAAGTGAACTGCAAGCTATATGTATTTTATTTTGATGGTTTTCAAAGAGTAGATTGGACAATGACAAATATAGGAAAAATTATATATATATATATATATACATATATATTTTAAATGTAGCATTGTTTGTTTTTTTTCTTTCAATGCTTCTGCTAAACAATTTTGCAAAGACGCTAAAAAAAATACAGATTGCAATCTCTCCTCAAACTTTAAATTTCGGCTCAAAAAAATCAAACCAATGAAGTTTAGTTTATGTCTGCATAGAGCAGAGTTTTTGTCCTTCACAGTTTCAGTCGACAATTGAATGTGGAATAGTTTGGAGAGAAGAAACTCAATCATTGGTTGGATTTAATCGCAGTTCAGATCCCATCTTTTGAAAAAACAAAAAACAAACAAAAAACACAGTCTGCATGTTACGTTTTATGCACCTAAAAGTGACTAGAAGATTTGGAAAGGGGATTTAATGTATTTAGCAATACGATGTATTTTCTAACTTCATTCCAACCAGGCTGTGTTCTGCAGATTATTGGGGAAAAAATTGAACTATTAAACAGTTTAAATAAATGGAAAATCAAAACAAATTTGCTTTATGTAAGAATGAAGCTGAAAACCTGACATGACTGAAAATATTTTTTAGCTAATTCAAACAACATTGGCAATTTATTCTCTGTTGATAAATGAAATTACTGTGATATTTTTTTGCAATGAAAGCAAATAAAAAAAGTTCAATTTTAAAATGTCTATTGAATTTTAAGCATAAACAAAAACAATGCATAATTTATTTGTGATGTTTTTTTTTTTTTTTTAGTTTGACAAACTCTAAAAAGGTTTTGCCTTGGAAAAAGTCAGACTTCCAATAATGTGACAGCCTAAACCGGGGGTGCCTAAACAGTCGACCGCGGTCTACCGGTAGATCGCGGACTGGTCCAGAGTCAACCGCGAGACACTGACAGAAAGTCAGTGTTGCCAATTTAGCAACTTTGACGCTAAATTTAGTGACCATTCAGCTGCTCAAAAAAGTGACTGGCAACAATTTAGTGCCTTTCTTGGGATGCAGAGCGCATTAACCCACGTGACTAAAACCCGGAAGATCAGGATGAAACTATCAAAGCAATATTTTTTTTGATTGGTGGAGAAGATCCTTATACAATTCTAAATCCATTTTCGAACAATCCCTATTTGATGCCTGTAATTCTCCCCAAATTTATTCTCAGCTGCAGATCTGAAGGCTAATAAAGGAGTGGATGCATACTTCCGGGTTGATGACGTCATGTAAGACGTCACCAACCCGAATGTTGATTGGATAATCAACTGTAGTTTTTCTAAATAAATTTTCTAATTGGCTGTGGCTCTGAAGGAACTACTCAAGACCAATAGTAGTTTTAAAACAGGCTGGGAAAAATGTGTGGTGGCTTGCAATGTTGCAGCGGGACCGATAAATCTCAAGAGGTTTGCTTCTTGAAAAGAAGATCTTGGAACAAGAAAGGTTGGGCATCCCTGCCCTAAACAAATTTTTAGGTACTGTGCTTACACTTGGCGTACTAAATCCTTATAACTGGGTTGGATAAATTTTGTTCACACAGCTTGAGGTCATTATTTCAGTGTGTAAATGACTGTAAATGACCTACTTGCCGTCAAAAAACTAGCATGTTTGATTTGTTGGTATTTTGAATGAAGTCATTAAGTACTGCAGCCATGGAAATGATGCTAATTGTTATTGATGCTATTCTGTGATTGCTAAATAATTACCAATGATATGCCTCTCATATCATCACCACATTTACATGCTGAACTCTACATGAGCTTGTTAGGAACGGTGCCGTGTTATCGAGCTTTTCAGTATCCACTCTCTTACCACCTGCATACATTGGCGAGGGGGAGCGTCAGGATGGAGTGTCTGTAGGGTGCCATCACAGCTTTGGCCCAAAGAGCACTAAAGCAGCCTTGTCATGTCGAGTCAGCGCCGCTTCGTCTCTTTTCTCTCTCTACCTTCCTTTTTTGGTTAGGTGATGCACCTGCTGAAAAAGCCTGGCCGTCTGCATCCGGAGCCCTAACGCTCTCTGTCAGCTGGCTGTTCCTGCGGTCACAGTGGAGATTCATCTTTCTGCTGATGTCCCGTCTGTGTGGCCGAGAGTTGCCAGCCCCAGCATTCTTAAAGGCCTGCTTTGGCCTGGAGACATGAGAGGCAGGTATATATGCAAGTGCGTCAAAGCAACGCTGATCTGTTGGTAAATGACAAAAAGGCAGAATTAACAAATGATTGCCTTCTGGGTATGATTCTGGTACCAATTCATCAACAAAATCTATGAATACCCACACATCATTACAGACACTAAAACAATAGGATCTTTTAGGTTTCCATTTTTTTTTGTTTTTCTAATTAATACGCTACGTCTTGGGCACACTCGAGGTAATTAACATTGTTTTTTTGCCAGCAACACACAGCAGATGGTGATTGAAAATAGAGGGATGAGTCGCTCAATCAACCACCATTTGTCTGTAGCCATTAATTATCCAGCAAAGAATATATTCAGTCCCCAAAGTTGATAGTTTAGGGGGAAAGAAGAATACTGTCCTTCTGTTCCTCATTACTCTTTAACAGCAAAAACTGCTGAAACTAGAATGCTGGATTGGGAGATTGTGATTTTAATAGCACCGTCATTATCTCCTCCCATAAGGTGGCATATGATGGAAGGCTTGTAGAAAAAAAATGGTGCTAACAGAAAGGGGCTGCAATAATTGAAAGCCAAGCAACATCTAATGGTTCATTCTAGTCAGATTCATCAAAGACCACTTTCAGAGATGATAGGAACAAAATGTGAAACTCTATTCAAGTCGATGGTTCCAGAAACCACTGCAGGATGTTTATTTTCCCGATTACAAAATTGGAATGAGTAGTTCACATGACTGAAGCGAAAGAGCACTGCAGATCATATGACTTAGCCAGTCATTCCTAATAGGAACATGAAATGTGATTGAACCAAGAGCATTCTGCCCGCAGCTATTGCTGTTACATTATCAAAAAGTGTCTCGAGGTAACGTCTTTCTCCAATTCCAGCAAAAGCATGTTGCTTTTGCTTCAGACAGGCTTTCTAAAGGGACTAACTTCTTACTGGCAACAGATAAATTCCGTCTACTTCTAATTCCATCTACGTCTCTTTTCTCCACTGTTCTCTGCCTGACTGAGGGTGCCTTGAGAGTTGACATATCCACATCCCACCTGGTAGATTCCTGGATCACTTGCCCTTTGGCTCTCATCTCATTCAGCATTCACTAATTTCCATACGACTAATTGACTCAAAGCAAGTTACATGTCATCCCTCTTTTTCACTCTCCCCATGGGAAGGAGGTATGTTTCAAATTCCTAATAGATCGTCCATGTTCTTGTCGTGTGCATTGCCAGACTGACGCTGGCTCAGGGTTCTCCCTTAGCTGATGCTTGGCTTTCCTGTCTTGAGGCATTCCTGCCCCATGCCCCTCCGCTACCATGCATTTCCCTCTGGATGATTCCCATCTGCTGCTTAATACATGGCTAAATATAATGTGTATATACAGTACGTAGCTTGGACTATATTAGCTAACTTTATTTTACAGTAGTACGTAGATTGACTGTCCATGCTAGGAAAGAGCCCGCCTTCAGGTGGATCTTCATGAGGTTTCTTTTTTTTCTCCACTGCTGTTTGTGCTTAGGAGAATATTTTTCTAAGGACAGAAATTGCATTTTTAGTTGGTTTAAGAATTAGCTATTGTTAACAGTTAATTATTATAGTTCTTAAAATGGATTTTGTGTATTTGTGTGTATTTTTATTTGATCATTTTTTTGTGTGACGCTTGTTGTTGGGCAATAAAAATAAAATTGAATTTTAATTGACAAACAAATCAGAATAGGCTCACGCAAAATCCTCAATGGTGTGAACCTAACAAGTAAAAAAGACAAACCAATTAATTTTTTTTATTTAAAAAAAGAGAATTTGGAGGATTTGGTACAGAAAGTCTTTTAGAGACCCTATAGGCAAAAAACGGAGCAGCACAACACATTCTGGCATCTACTCTTTGATATTGTTCTGACATTGCCAGCAGCTCCCTAACCTCTTTGGCACTGTAATCTTGTCATTATTCTCTCTGCCAACCTTTTAGTCAGACATAATCAGTATCAGCAAACTTTAATTATTATGAGAGAAGCTGGGATAAATGGTGCTTCTGTGTCAGGTGTTGTCTTTTTCATACTGGGAAGTAATTTCCAATCTCACAACACCTTGTGGCAGGCTGAAAAATAGGAATGAACTGTTTTTGTTTTAATAAATTTCCAACAAGCTTGCTTGTGTTCCACCCAAAGGTTTTAATTAACTAGTATCAGGTAGTTTGGCACAACTGATTTTCTCATACTTCAACCAAACCAGGCAGAATTAAAAGACAGGAGATTCGTCTAAAAAAGCTGTCACAACTGAACTGAAATTTTATTTTGAAATTCTTCAGGCCATCAAAAGGAATAGATTTTTGAGAATAAATGTGTCATTTTCAGTATTACCCAACAAACCAGCTGCAGATTCCAAATAAAATCCAGTGCTGCACAAATCAGCAGCAACATCCCAGTGTTTGTCCCACAGGGAGCTCAGCCCCATCAAACCCTATTATCTCCAAGGCTACCACTTACTTCCTACTGGAGGAGATATAGCTGCTTATCTGCTGGTTAATAATAAAAAAGACACATAACAGATTAAAAAATGGAAGAAGTCCTATCATGATGGAAGGAGTGAAGGGGAATAAAAGGACCGACAGGGAAGCAGAAAGATTTCCAGGGACAGTTTCATTCTGTGGAAAGGGCAAGAAGAGGGAGACCTCCTGCTGCAATACGGTAGCCGAGCTAAAATGAAAGCTGGCCACTCTCTTCTCCGGGGCTAAACAACGGCCTTAATAAAAAACACAATCAGGCCCCCAACCTTAAAGTTTAATGCACATTTTTCTCATATTTTTCTTTGCACCTGTAGATAAAAGATGTGGTGGAAGGTCTCGGTGTGATCCCAGCTTCCTGACTTGAATACGTGGTTAGTGTGGGGGAAAAAAAAGGGTTGTTATAGCCATAATGAAGCCCCATTGAATATCAAGTACACCATCAAGTCGCTATTGCTCTCCATTGCGTTAATGAAATTGTTCCCCCCAACTTTTTTAATTAACTTGCACACTCACGGTGTGAAGTCAAGTTGTGGACACAGACAAAGACTACAGTGTTCTCGCGCAGGTGATGTGAATTTTAAAAAGGAAAGCTGTGACGAATGGGAGTAAGTTTTTTTCTTTTTTTTTTTTTATTAGGAGACGAACCTCTACAAGACAGATGTGCAGATCTGTTTTCATTCAACACTTTGATATAGCTGAGCTTGAGATGAAAGGATGGTAAAATTTAATGTTAATTCGCTTGTGAAATGAGAATTGTTTTTATAACTTTTACATCTCTGATTTAAAAGAAAAAAAAAACTTCAAGGAAATATCTGCTGGATGGTAATCAGAGAATCCTAATCAGTCCTCGATGCTGAGTGAATGTGTTACAACGGCGCCTGATGAAGGGACATTCATCACATCAAGGAAAATACAGATAACAGAGAATCCACTAAAGGAAAGACGGTAGTTTTCTTTAAACACATTTCCCTTTATTGGCATGGTGAGGCTGATGAGAATTGCACATAAAAAATAAAATTCACAAGAAAGTTGTACAATAGGTAGAACCACAAAGGCATTGGTAAGGACTTGGCAGAAGGCAACGTTGATAGGACACATACAGGTAACGACCCAAATGACACCTCCTCCCCCGCCCCGAGAACACACATCCACACGCACACACTCGTCAAAAATCACACACACACATTTGCCAATAAACATTTTGTCCTTCCAAAAGAAACATGATTACCCAACAAACGTTTAAGCAGTGGCAAAGTACTCCATGGGTCATATTGTCAAAAGTTTGCCACAGTTTGAAATTTGAACCAGAATGTGGTATATATTGCTACTCTAAGCAATTTACAAAGCATTTTTTCTTTTTATTACAATGATTAAAGCCACATCTATCAAATGGGACACGACACCATTACCCAAACGCTTTACAGACAGCAAAAAAGTAAAACAATGTTTCAATACACAAGTAAAACTTTTCCCTTTTTTTTTAAAACCCCCAACAAATTTGTCCACCAGCTAATTTTTGCCTCTTTGCATCAGAGAAATGAGCTGTTTCTTGTCTCCACAGTCAAACTCCATAAAAGAAAGCCTATGATCAGCAAAGCTTTTAGAAAAAAAGATTTTTCCTTCCTGTGATGGAGGCTGGTTCTCTCATTACTTGGCTCGCGCTAGAAACGGGATATTAATTGAACCAGAAACCGCAAGGTTACCTTTTATGTCACGTTGACGGTGCTGTGATATCTGGACTGTGAACAGCGAGGGGTGGGCAGCAGGGAGGAGAAACAGAGAAGGAGGGAGGTGAGTTTAGGGAACAGGGCGCGGCATGCAATACAATGTTGACTAATTTTCTTTTAGGCTTGAAGAACGTCATTGAAAATTTGCCCCTGAAGACGGCTGACAGGACGAGATCCAAAGAGGCTTCACCTCGACCAATTTGGCATCCTGTCATAGCCATGCACTACACAACAAACAGTTTTAACTTGACATTTTTTTACACAAAGGGGGTGGAGTTGAAAGGCAGTCACGTTTGCACAGATGTCACAAGGTACTGCGTGCGATACAATCACATAGACTCGGCTACATCTTAAAGGGAAGAGCTAGACGGGTTTAGAGGGGTTCAAGTGTTCACCATGTACGGTTAGGGTTAGATGAAATGCCCTAACCCTAGGGCACCGATTAGGGTTAGAAGAAATGCCCTAACCCTAGGGCACCGCAAAGTGTTAGGGTTAGATCAAATGCCCTAACCCTAGGGCACCGCGTAGGGTTAGGGTTAGATGAAATGCCCTGACCCTAGGGCACCGATTAGGGTTAGAAGAAATGCCCTAACCCTAGAGCACCACAAAGTGTTAGGGTTAGATCAAATGCCCTAACCCTAGGGCACTGCGTAGGGTTAGGGTTAGAAGAAATGCCCTAACCCTAGGGCACCACGTAGGGTTAGGGTTAGATGAAATGCCTTAACCCTAGGGCACTGCGTAGGGTTAGGGTTAGAAGAAATGCCCTAACCCTAGGGCACCGCGTAGGGCTAGGGTTAGAAGAAATGCCCTAACCCTAGGGCACCGCGTAGGGTTAGAGTTAGAAGAAATGCCCTAACCCTAGGGCACCGCGTAGGGTTAGGGTTAGATGAAATGCCCTAACCCTAGGGCACCGCGTAGGGTTAGGGTTAGATGAAATGCCAAGTGACTGGAGTACAGGAATCTCAACTACCAGCGACTGGGTAATGGGTCAAGTCCAAAAATCACACAATAGGAGCTAAAATACAACTCTGAAAAATAATTTATTGCTTTTTATATAATTTTGTTTTATTTATATCATCATCATCATCATTAAGGATCTTGTAATTACTGTGAATAGTAGTAGTGGTATGTTCATATATATATAGAGAGATTTATCTATATATATTTATATATATTTATAATTTGTACATCAAATACAAGTTTGTAAAAAATTCAGGGGAAAAAAGGAAATTGTAAACTTTTGTTTGGCATTCACATAATCAAGCATGGATGGAGTGATAACATGTGGCGCGGACACGGCGGTGCAACAGAAGTCCTAGAAAAATTATTGTATTGCTTCATGTTCGGTGTTTGAATGGAAACGATCCAGTCAGGCCCTTCGATGATATAAATAACAGAGACAAATAAAAGAACAGATTACCGGACAGATTAGCTAAATGTTTTGATTGTTTCGGAAGGCATAGAAGGTAATATCATCCCCACCAAAGTATTTATTGTACACCCTGTATTGTGACTTAACGTTAAATAACAAAAATCTACACGAATAGCAAATAAATCGAATGAGGTACACCATGTGAAATGGGGTCCATAAATATTTCTGATTCAAAAACTTAAATAAATAAATATGGTCAAAATGATTGAAAAATTAATTTAAACACGGTTTTTTGCTCTTTTTTTTTATACTGATAAGAATCAAAACAGAAATCAAAATCTATGTTTTCATACGTGCTTATGATTGCTTTGGAAATAATTATTTGATTAAAAAAAAATTGATTTCTTTTTTTTTTTTTTTTTTTTACAATCATGAAAAACATTAAAAATGCCTTTTGCACATTTTTTTTACGCAAAAAAAAACACTGATTGAGAAACTTTTTAAAAACAGAGAAAACTACACATGGTTGACTGTTCGTTTTTTTTCTGACAAAAAAAAATAAAAAAAAGACATTTGTTCACATGCTCCCAGAAAAAAAATGAGCAATGGGACATGTCTCTTTCTTTTTCTTCTTCATTTTTTTTGTACAATCATATTATGTCTTCTAAACATCATGTAGGTGTACAATATGTTTTACATTATTGTAATTACTACAGATTGACATTCTGAATTAAGAAATGTTCTCTTCATCTTAAAAAAGGCTGCATTTTACAGTGCATAGCTGTAACAAATAAAGAACTTCAATATGTACATAAAATAAAAAATATTCCTTTTTTTAATAGCATTTGTAAATACACTGCTACATTTTTTTTCTTAAAATGTAGACGACCACGTTATTTTGAAAATTTTTAACCTCCAAGACACAATTACCGAAACTCTTGTTTGCAACGTAACACCAGATCCAAACACCAGATTTCAAAGTGAAAAAAAAAAAAGAAAATCAACAGCAAAATGAAACCAAATCTGGTTGAACGGACTGCATGTCTTCACCCAACAAAGAATTGTGGGTATTGTGGTGCTTGGAGAGAAAAAAAATAAACCATGAGTTTTTTTTGTTGTTTTTAACTTCTCTTCTTCTTTTACTTTCACCAATGGGTGTACAGCAGTAGCGTGCATCAAACCTGTGCACCAAATTCTGAGGGTTCACTGGTTTTCCCAGACAGTTTTCTCTCAGCTCTTCAGCAGCTATGTTCATGTAAACTTCATTTTTAATATATTCATTTATATTGATATAGGTCTATAGACTTGTTCTTACATACTCTTTGACAGAGTGTAAAACTTCTGGTAGCCTTGTCATCAAAGAAGCCAGAAACAACGGTGAGGTATAAGAAGTCCCTCTTCGTGACAGACAGCGGGTGCCACTGAACTGGTTACCTTCTCAAACTGCATTGGGCCTCCCTTAGCAAGCTGTCAAAATCCATAGAGTCATACTTGCTTTTTGTGGAGGCTGGATCAAAGTCGTCCGAGTGGGAGTCTGGAAAGTAAAAAAAAAAAAAAAAAAAAGAGTTCTGGTTAACGTTGATAAGAACAGTGCTTCTGGGAAAACAAGAAGTTTCACCTTGGTTTTCTTATGAGAAGGACTTCATGGTGCAAGAGTTCACATGAATTTCTGCATGTGCACTTATTGCTTAATCGTAAATAATTTCAATGATAATTGTTTCATTAAGGTCGTTACGAAGAACACAAGTTGTTTTTTACTAGAAGGGCGATGACTTTGGGTATATCATTAACAATGAAAAATAATAATAAAAAAAGACACAGCAAAACCAAGTCAAGACCAAGGTGTTAAGCAATATGCTCCGTATGTCAAACTTTGTCAGTTCATCTATAGCTAGTATTACGTAACTGTGGGCCTACAATGATTTGGGTGCAAAACAGAATTCAACATCAATGCACAACCAGATGGAATCTGTGAGATAATACCAAATAATAATAATAAAAAACCCATTAATCAGAGCACCAAATTCTGACATTAGTTTGATCCATTTTTAAATGCATGTCATTATTATTTGTAGTAACAGCAGCAACTGGTTTCAGAGATTTTTAAAGCCATCTCTCAGTGAAATATCCAGCCAACCGTATGAACGTGCCAGCAAATACTTTAGAGTATTTTTATTTGCTGTGTGCATGACCTGTGGGTCTGTATGCTGGAGAGAGTTTATTCTTTCTGTTGATCTGTATGCTGCTTTCTGGCCGCTCCCTGTTGTCGTCCAGGCGTACAAACTCATAGAGACCCCATATCAACACAAGAAGGAACCTCAGCTGCTGTTCTCAAGAGTGTCTGTTTATTTCCACAGAGTAATTTCTGTTTCACATTCTTTATTGTTCTTGAGAATTTGTTTTTTCACACTTCCAACTGCTACAACACTTACAGAGAAACTCCTTCTGAAAAGTGCTTTATAGTAAACGGAAATAAAAGCTTCAAAGTTGTCTTCTGGACAGTGTATGTAGAGACGTTTTGACTTCCATCCAGAAAATGAAACCCAAACGGAAGTCGAAACGTCTGTCAAGAAGACAATTTTACACAACATTGTTTCATGTTGTGCAATTTTTCCGTTTGAATCCCGTTTTAAGATTTAAGCTGTTAAAATTTTGGTCAAATTTGTTCAACCCCACAAAAATCGACTCTTTAAGCACTTTTCAGATAGAAGGTTCAAACAAAAGCCATTCATTATGAAACCAAACTTACTATTTTAATTATGAAACTGCGAGCTGGCACTTATTACCTTATTGTTGAAAAAAAAAACAAAAAACACATAAAGCCACAAGACTCAAGCCACAAGACTCAATTTCTTTTGCTCGACGTGGTAATTTTTTTTATAATTCATTAACTGCTTTTCCTGTACTGCTGACAGGTCAAATCTGTGATGTACTTGAACAGAGCACAGGCCTGCCAGGACACAACGTGTGATATACATTATCCCGGGCTATCTGGAGAAACGCATGCGGCTGTTTGTTCATTTGAAGATATGCTGATTGATCGTACACATATCGATTATGCATTCAAGGTATGGTATTTCCGAGGCAGAGAGAGACAAGAATAGTGGCAACTGATATTATACCGCATCTTTCCATCAGTCTATTTCTGATATGTCCTGTTTCTTTCTATCTTTTTTTTTTTTTTTGATCGACCTGATAATATATAAAGAGTATCTTATCAGAGGCAGCAGACAGCTTCACAAATGGGGCACCTACAGGGCCCAGCAGCACACTCCACGAGCTTTGAGAAATGGGAATGACCATGGCAGCTCGGAGACGCAAGTTGTGATCTAAATGCAATGGCCGAGGGCTGGAATGTGTCTCACCACACACCTTGAGGGATGAAAAATACCCAGGTGCTCTACTTAAAACTAATGGACGGTGTCCTAGAGAAGAAAAGGATGAGAAGAAGTTTGGATACCACACTATTAGAAAATGCTCTACTCAATCTCTTTATCTCGTGCTATCAATAAGAGGCTGACTAAAATAGCCTGTTTCTGACAGAGCCAGTTGAATGAAGGTCTTTCCATTTTAGTAGACTGATTAGTCAATCTCGGTATAATGTCTTTGCACCGGGCATTAAAATTAGCAACTGTTTCCATGTGCCATGTACATTAGGCTAAAGGCTCAAAGCACTTGCTTTGAAAATGTAGTAACCGCTTCATTTACTCCATAAAGTGCTTCTTTGCTGGCTCTCAAGTGACCCATTGACCCTCTTCAAGCCGTACGCGTTTAAATTCCTTGACTCTTTGTATTGATGGTAAAAAGTCAGAGTCGATACAGACTGTGTTTTCCATGTCATTATCAGTTGGAGAAGATCTCTTTTAACGACACAGATATCTTAAATAATGCCATGGAGGACTTATACAGTACATATCCCATAGCCTCCAGTCATTGTGCAACAAACAGAGAAATATGGTGTTCTTGAGTTTCTGGATGTTTCAAAAGTGGAGCATCGCACCAGGAAAAAGCCTCAATTCCACTGATTGCTTGCATTATTTATCAAATGAATCATTCAAGCTTCTGCTGCATCCATTTCAATTAGATTTCTGTTTGAGGTTTATGTGTCTGACCAATATCGAAGCAATGCATGTTCACTCAGGGGAATCCTTTGGATTCATTCAGGTATACTGCAGTCTTAATCCACCCCCGCGCTTCCAGGAAAGGCAGCCCCTTTAAAGGCCATGGAAATGGCTGCCGTCCCATATGTGAAAGAGTCGACCGTATGGATTCCAAACACACATAGGGAAAGTCGATTCCCACCTTTCCTACCACATCTACCTCATACTTCCCACACAAAGAAGTTTCCACATAGATGTCCTTACACACAAGCCCTAAGTGCTACTTTGCCTCGCTATTCATTTTAAAAAAGTAAAAACTTGAGTAATGGAGTGTTCTTTAAGCTCCTACAGCTACCAGCATTAAGAAAATGGAGCTCTATTCTTGGCATGTTCGCAGACTGACCCCTGACCTTGCTTTGAAATCTTGAGTCACAAATGCCTTGTGGAGACAACTGAGGCAGCGGGAACTGTAATCAGCAAAGAGATGGCTCTGTTTTGATCTGGAAGCATCACTCAAGGCTTTCTGCTGTCTTATTCAACCCACCCTTCCCTTTTCCTTATTGACAGTCTCCATGACACGCAAACACACAGCGTGGCTGCCTGCGGGGGGCTGATGGAGAGAACAACAAAACCACTCTTACCCAAGTCTGTGTACTGTGATTTGCAGAACTGCTTTTGTCCGCCAAAGCACAACTCGAACTGGGGCTCGTTGGCTCTGCGTAAGGTGTGTCCGTTCTCAAGGGCGGCAAATGCATCACAAGTGTAGCGGTAAGTGATGAAGCCAAAATTGTCCCTGATCAAGAATAGAAAATGACACGTCAGTGTGCTGCTACGCGGTAGCAATGACTCAACAAAAAGGCTTTGTCTTTGGTGATGATAATGCTATTTATATTCAAAGAGAATCGATATAGGTGTATCCTTGATGGTCTGCAGGTGTAGACGCTGTGAGACTACAAAAGCTTTGTCTTTGTCACTTTTCCCAAAGGAATTTTGTGTGACGCAATTCAGAAATTAGGAATGAGTAAGTAACCAGGCAATGTTAAGGCCAGGGTGGTGTAAGGATGCAAACCCACATGTGAAGAAAATCCCCAGGCCTTACCCATCATCCCTCAAGTTCACTGCGCATTCTTCAATTTCTCCAAAGGCTTCAAAGCGGCGCTTCAACTCTGTCCGGGTGCAGTCAGACCTTAGTCGCCCCACGTACACCACCCGTCTCTCCTCCTGCTCGTTAAAGGGAATAGACAGAGCCGGTGCAAAGAGATTAAAAGGGGAGGCTGAATTTCCTCTTCCCCTTTCTTCCTTCACCAGACTCTAATGAATTGTTCTTGATCACTCCTGTGGATACTGCTGCTGACTCTGGGTCCCTGTTTTAGTCCCTCCTCTCAGTCTGTCTGTCTGTTTGTGTTCCTCGTTGATTTCCACCTCTTATCTGATGCCGTTGTAGTTAGGAAGTACTTTCAATCTACCTTGACACCACAATTTCTCTTTCTCACTGCAACTCATCAGCCAGAGGAAGAGCGATTTTTATCTATGTCTGAAGTTTGGTGTTGCTTCCTGTTTTTTTCTTTTGGTAAAGTTAAAAAAAAAAAAACTACATTTCTAACATAGCTCCGTCTTGCGCTCTTCCACTCTCTGTTCCAGAACCACTATTCATAGAAAATGCGGTCGTTAAATGAGAGCTCTGTTAATAATAAAGGAATATTCGTGCCCACCGGAGAGGAAGCATTAAAAGCAGCAGCATTAAGCCACGAGGCAGAAAAACATTGATTTCTATGAACCTCAAAGGACACGGGGGTCATGGAGGAATAATTTAGGAACAAACCACGCCAGGCTCCAATTATAGCTTTTGAGTAGTTAAATTGCATCTGCTAATCATATAATACAGTGGAGCCCTGGGGCTATACTGTATCACTAGTATTATTTATTTATTCATTCATTTACTTGCTATTACGAGGCCAGTTCCACTGAGGCTTATAGTCATTCTGAATGCTGTCTTGAGAATAGCCGCAACAAATATGTAAATCAGTTGCCGGGTGCTCAACTCAGAGTTCACCTTTGGCCATTTGGCTTGTAGCGGAAAATGGTACAAATTAACTACAGATAACTTTGAAGCTTTTTCGACCCTGTATCATACATACATGTTGTTTATGACCAAAAATATTAGCTAAATTAACGGGTGGAGGAGTTGTCTGATAATCAATAAATAGTCTTTTTCGATAGTGCCTATAGGGCTGCTTTGTTATGTGTGAATGAGCAAAAGAAAAAGTTAAAAACGAAGCAGGCACATCTTTGGCCTCTCGATCTTAGTTTGACAGCTTTAGGTTGCCTTTACTATCTTTATGTGTCTGAAAATGTCTTTATGTGAAGATACGTTTGCATTGCTGCATCTTTAAATGTGCACTTTATTTACAAGTGGGAGTGGTTGCCTTTTGAAACTTGAGCAATTTCCCACCAAAACAAGGAGAATGAACTTCAGGAAGAAATGGAATCTTTTCTGAATCAAGGCAAAATTTGAAACACAAAAAGGGGAAGAATCCCAAGAAAATTATCTAAACATTTTTTGTACCTTTTCTCTTTTTGCTATTAGTTTCTATTTCTGACTTTTTGAACGTTTTGGCCCTGTGGTGTGATTAATGAAAGTCGACAACATTTCCACATGAAAGAGATGTTAAAAATACACAACTCAGAGATAAAGAAGAAGGGCCTGTCGCCTGAATCATTCAGGAACTCACTTTGAATGTATTATTTCAGCAGAGAGAGGCTTTGGCACCGCACCAGGCTAGAGGCTGTCTCATCTTAAACAATCCATGGCCATTTTCAATTGGGTTCAAGTTAAATTTTCTAAGCATTAATGCAGGAAGATGAAATGACTGTGGTTGTATCGTTTAACTTACTATTGCTTTTTGTCTTTGTTTTTCTCTTTGCTCGGCCCTTTCAAACTCCCGCTTCTCATAATCCAGGCGGTACTCCTCCCTTTTCAGCCTCTCGTGCTGGTACTCCTCATAGCTGTCATACCTGCACAGGAGAAGATACGTATACGATCAATCACTGTCCTCTCCACCAGTCTTCATCACAAAGCCCATGAATGCATATGCTTATGAGGAACAATCGTGGCAATACACCAAGGAACGAGTCACTGATGGCTGAGAAGTTGGTTACAAAGCAAAAGACATGAATGCTTTTAATAAGATGTCTTTTTGCTGTGGTTATGATTGCAGGGCCTGGAGGATAGGCCCGCGGGAGAGCCGGCGAGCAGCGCGGTCGGGGAGCCAGGCAGCTGCAACTGTCAGCACAACTTCACATGTCATTACTTTCTGCTTAGTTAGGGCTTCATCAAAAAGGAAAGTGCTACTTTCTCCTCCCCACCCCAGACTGGTACAAGACGTGTCCGTTAAGTTTTCAACTGATGAGCGACTTGTCGGGTGTCATTAGGCACGTGGGTGCCAAATCAGCTCGGAGCACAGAGATGGTGTCGGAGTGGGCTTGTACATCTCTGCATATGAAATAACCCCATCTGCAGAAACTCAAGAAGAATCCACAGATGCACCAAGTGGATTCAAAGCTTGTTTTTTTTTTTTTTAAACATCATGATCTGATAAGAAAAATCAATTAAAGGACCAACTTGTAGATTTTTTTGCACAAATCATTATGTACTGTATATTTTAAAAGTAATAGTTCTGTCTTAACATGGATTTGTCCTTACCTGACGCATAGTTAACAACGCATAATAAATGGAGGGTAAATAATTCATTTTAAAACAATCACCTTGGCCTGCGGGTGAGAGGAGATCGTGACTGAGGGTGGGGGCTCTTGTGGGTTCTCGAGCGAAAAGCATTCAGATCTGAGCTGGGTCGAGACCTGAGGGGAAAATAAGAAAAAAAAAGTTTAATATTTTAGTGAAACATCGAAACGTTGGAAATTTGCAGAAAAATGGAACATTAAACTATACACTGCTGACTTCTTCAACATTTTGACAACATGATCGATTTTTATAAGGCCGCAGAGAACTGCTTGGATTTTATTGAAACACACAAGATAAGAAAAAGAGGTAAAAGTTAATCCCACATACACTTTTATTTCATCTCCATCACAACAGTCGTAAACACACAGTTTATCACTTTTATTTTTCAGCTTTTACACACCTGAGCCTGCTCATGCATGTAGTTAATATCTATGTTCCAAGAAGAAGTAGTCAATGTTTTAAACCCTGGTGGCCTGACTGCACAGCTTCCCCTGCACTCCTTTAGCTCCTCGTGCTCAATTATTGAAAGGTGGCAAAAGAAAGAAGAGCTGAATAATGGAAATAGAGAAGTTTGGAAGCTTGGTGAAGCAAAGAAATGTCAGTTTAAAAAGTATCCAAGATCAAATTCTGTAAAACTTAAAGCACTAAACCAGTGGTTTTTTATGTTGTTGTTTTCATTTTCAGCATTATTGAGTTAAAATTCTGTTTTTCACTTTAAAAATATACATCTAACCCTTGTTTTACTGTCGTAGCTGTCAGATTTTGATCAAAGACATTGAGACAACGACAAGCTATAATTTGTAAGCAAGTTGGTGTAGAGAACAAAGCGATTCTACGGGCTCTGTGGAGTAAACTGACCTTTCAGTAATCATGCAAACAAAGTGAATCACTGGAGTGGAGTCGTACACCGCGAGGCGTTCAATGAACCTCTGCTGACACATTCAATTCATTCACATCATTCTCAGTAACTAGTGTCTGCATCTGTTCTTCGGATGAGAAAAAAAAGGAAAAAGAAAGAAACCCAAAAGGAAAAACAACAGAAACTCCCTTGGCTTTGATCAAAGAGAAACATGGGAAATGTAGTTCTCACAGAGGGCTATGATGATAGGAATTTTTTGAAAGAGATTTGCAGACCGGATTTCCACAAACTAAATGTGTTTTTTATCTCTCGGGATAATAAAAGAGGAGGGCTTGCTACTCAGTAAAAACAACAGCTGCCGCTTAAAACAATATCCCCTGAATCAAATGAGATTAAATATAATTTTTAAAAAACAGAAGAGGAGCATACAAAGGGAGAGAGAAAGGCAGGAGTCGTAGAGACACTGAAACAAAACTCCCTGCCTAGAGAGAGAAAACTCATTCTGCTGACAACGCCAATGCCTCTGGCACATTTCATGTTCTATTTCTCTTTTCGTTGTTTATTTTTGTGGTTTTAGGGGGAGGAGATCTCAAAATTCATTCTTTTCCATGCTCTCCGATCATGTCTGAGTGTCTGTAGCTGGAATTTATAAACACTGTTAGTGCAACAATGTTGTTTGAAATCCATATTCTCAAGAACGTAGCAAAACATTACCAATTAGTTTTAGGATTCTCACAACTAGTTGTCATGATGAGCTGGCTGACCACGTTCTAAATCACTAGTGGGATGTGAATGTGCCGAAACTGAGTCAATTTTCATGCAAGGCGTTGCAAAATGTTTCAAAAGGTGTGAAGGTAAAAGGTTTCTGATGCAATTCAAGCAGCCAACGTTGACTTTGGACGGACTGTAAATCCTGTTTAAGAGTCTACAAGGTCTACCATTACTCACACCGGCTCTGATGACTGATCATGTCAGTGTTGCACTCACAAACTGGACCCCCTGCCAATCTCTGTTTGCTTGCATGTTTGGGAAGATGCCAAGGTGCATAAATATACATACATACTATTGCATACACTCGTGTGGTTTTGTTTTCTTTTGGAGCCACAGTATAAATCAAAAGTCTACTTAAGTCACAACGAAAAAAAAGTGTGTGCATGGGTTAGATGAAAAGAGCTAACTTACCACGGAGAGGGGCGTCTGTCTGGTGAGCTGGACAGAGAACGCCTGCGGTATCGTGATGAAGAACTGCGGGAGCCAGAGTGGGAACGAGAACGGGAGCGGGACCCACTGCTGGTCCAGCAGAAAGGCCTGTTGGGTGAGAGGAGAAGGGAGGAAGGTGGGGAGACAGATCCTCGTGACGGGGAGCAACTGGATGGTGGAGAACTGCAGGGAGAGCAAGGTGAGCAGTCAAAGAGTAGATTCAGCGGAGTACCCTCCCATGGGTAGAGGAAGCGACTCTCACGACCTTCTCCCATCTCCAGCTCTTCGTGGAAGGGTAAAAACCCTGGGTGCAGGTAACTGGAGCCAGGCAGTCTTTGGGAGTAATTGTCATTCTCTTCCTCCTTTATGGACTGAGGGGCTGTGATCTTGTTTGGTTTGCCACTTTGCTTTTCTCTCTCCTGGTCACCCTGGGTGTAAAGGACTTGCGGTGGGTGACCAAAGTGTTTGTTGAGTTCTGCTCTGATCACCTGGTCACACAAGGGCTTCCGACTCGAGGCAGAAATTTGTTCTTGGTCCCTAACTGTATTAACCCCTTGCGGTGGGATCTGAGTGGTTTGTGTAAGGGTTTGCGCTCCCAAGCCACCGACATGGTCAGGTTTTCCATCATTAAACACAAAATTCTCCTGCTCAGCCAAGGGGCCGGGTGAAGGTGATAACGGAGAAAAAGATGATGAAGAAGATGTTGGCATGGCAGAGTCCTTACATTCAACATGCCCGTTCTCCACTTTGCCAGCACTTAGTAAGGGAGCAGCAGTCGCACCTGGGGTAAATGTCATTTCCACAGCTGCAGTCATGGTAACAGTGGCTGTGACCCCATCCTTCTTTTTACAAGCTGATGCCTGGCAGTAGTCGTGGTCACTGTGGCCGCGGGAAGTGGCCTTCTTGTTGCCAGCACTACAATGCTCCTTAAGGCAGCCCCCCGCTGCATGTTGAATGGCGGCAAAAGGGAGGTCGCTGGATGCTTTGCTCAGCTGTGCATAAAGCTCAGTCTGTTCAGGACCCTTCCTGGTGAGGCCCCCAGCTGAGGCACCTGGGGCCGGTGCCAGAGCACCGGCGCCCAACTCACTCAGCCTGGCTCTTTTGCATGTCACAGCCGAGGAGGAACATGTGGACAACTTGGTTTTGAGAGATGCTTTGAAAGGATTCTCTTGACTGGCTTTGTGTGGGGGCGTGGTAGGTGGTGTCAGACCTACACAGGAAGAAAGACACAAAGGGCGGGTGTGAGCCATAAAATGAAAATAGATCCATAATGCAGCCCTCCCTTGAACATCCCCTTTTTTGTTCCCTTCAGTCATCTATAAACTCCCAGGTCAGTTTATGGAGAGTGGACACAGATACATGCCTGATTAAAATATTCACTTTCACCTGGCCTAATCCTGCTTTATTGCAATCTTGACAGATTAATGTAATGCTTGGTGAAACCTAATACAGCGGTGCTGTAATATGGATGACTTGCCATTCTCCTGTTTGACCTTGGAAAGATCCTTTTTAAGGGGACAAAACAATCCTCCCTTCCCGGGGGCGGGTGGGAGTTAATTCATTAAATGAGAAGAAGCTAAGTTAGAGATTGTAAATGCATAATTTCGTTGTGTTTGCCACACAGATGCATGTACAAGTTTTTGTTCATTTTGGCGTATTACCGTGGCAAGATGGCTGCTATGTCAAGGGAGCAAAGGAAGAACTGGTGATTGGGTTGACATTCTTCTCAGATGGCATGTCCCTACTTCTTGTGCCCCCCATCCCTCCATCTCTTTCCTTGCCTCCTACAGATTTACAACCAGACAGATGGCAGTTATATGGGAAGTCCTGAGATGAGCCCACTTTATAGCATTGTTAATGCACTCACACAAACAGCCGTCATGACACTTACTCTTCCTTCACTCCTCTTCTTTCGTTCAACCTTGTGTTCTACTCCTGTCTTTTGTTTTCCTCTGCCATCTTCCCAGGATCACTTCCCATTTTCCCTTTCTGTCACTCTTCATCTTTTCCATTTTTTTCCCCTCACAGAAAACAAATGTGCCCACACAGAGGAACGCTCGTCTCTAACAGTCTCTCACCGGAGTCAAGCTCAGACACTTTGAAACACCTACGCTCTCCCTATCTCCTTTTCCATTCTTATGATGCACATCATTCTTCCCTTGCCAACAAATTGCACCAAATAACAGCTATTAGCATCAAATCCTGTTAGAATATCCACCAGTGAGACAGCTGGGTAAATAGAGAGGGGGAAGCCTGCACCTTTCTGAAATAACCTGCTAATGTTAGGCAACCATGGGCCAAGGGGTTATCAATATACTTATTAACTAGATGTGGTTGGAAATAAAACTGCAGAAAACAAACCATTCATTCCCATTTTTCTTCATTTTCAGGAATGAAATAAATATAAGTGAATATATCTTTGCATTATGCCAATTAAATCGGAGACAGGGTAAGGGGAAAGTGAATGTTAAACAATGCCTGAAAAGCTTCTGTTTCGCCAATGAAACGCCATCTGTCCAAAACAATTTGCGCGTGGGATCATAAACTTGAAGCCATTAGCGGTGGGGGTGAAATAAATCAGAGTTAGATAAATATGTGCCTCTCAGTCAAACTTACTACTGATGGATGATCAGCAGATACGAACACTAATCATGCAGTCACTGGCGAGGAAACGATAGAACGAGCAAGCATGGCAGAAAGAAACGAGAGGGTTTTATAATCTTTTTTTCCATCTCTCTCTCCCTTCATCCTTGCTGTAAATCGCAAAGAGACCACAGAGCGAATAACAACTCCGGGCTTAAAGAGTTGATCCGGCAGTAAGCTATGCAAATAGCAACACACCGACCACCTCTGTGTCACGAGATACAGTAATTAAAGACAACACAGCAGCACAGGGTAAATCTATTAGCTTGGCAGAGATTAGGCCCGAACACTCATTTCCCAGGGGGCCTCCCTCCTTTTGTAGCCTTTACCACACCTTTTTGAGATGGGTCAAGCAAACGTGTACAAATTACTTCTATTTGGAAATAGTCATAATTTCGCAATGCAAAAAAGTACAATGAATTCATGTTTAAAACTACCAAGCCTAACTATTCACTCTCTCAACAAACCTTGATATGAGTCTTAAAACACTAATATAGGTAACATGATGAGTTTTTACACCATACGGCAAAAAAAAGACATTTTGAGACTGTATATTCTTCATTGAGCTTCAAAAGCTAATCTCTAACTACAAATGGGGCTCAATAACCCAGAGCTTTCTGTCCTAATTACTTTCTTGCTAATATTCAATCTCATATTTGTCCCAGATGGAGAAGTTAGCCGGAACGATCTATTTGACAATGCTTGTAAAATGGACTTGCTGGAACAGAACGAACACACACGTTTGGCCACAGGTCAAAAGACTCACCCACGTGCAGTAAAACAGGAAATATTAACCGTGCCCGACTGCCCCGAAGCCTAAGGAGAAACACTGGGTCAATTCTTTTTGAGCCGTCAGGCATCACCTATTTGACCCTGAAGCTTATCTACACATGAGGGTTAAACAACACTTCAGCCAAAGTCAGAAGGAAACAGGGATACCTCTGAAGGTTTGAATTCCTATCCCCCACAAATGAAGGGTGCAAGAGAGTGCAGAGACATGAGCTGGAGCAAAGATCATTGCCTCTTCTTAGTAAATGAATACCCAAAGACTCAAAGCGAGAGGCCGGAGGTCAGTCCTTTCTTTTTTTCTTGAACTCATTTACGATTAATAATCCTTGCGTGTAGGCAGGGCTATGCTATTGGTAAGAATACCCTACGATCGGATTCAAGGGGAAGTGATGGAAGAGTTTTATAAAAACTTCTAAAACTTAAACTTGTGATTGAGACGTTAGAAAAGTACATCATTAACCAGTGATGAGCCACGACACCCCAATATTTAGTGATTTTAGTGTTTGTGTAAAGACAAGAGAATTTAGATGATTACCAAAGAGCACTGACCTGGGGTTCCAGCAATCTCCACACTTAATGTGCGTTCAATGGTTTTGTTCTCAAAGGGTGATCCTTTGTGGTCACTGTAAGACAGAAAAAAACCCCAAAAACTTACTTTTATGCAAAAAAATGTAAAAGTTTTTGTGATATAAGAATGGAAATGAGTCACAAAAATGCCTCCATTTGGACTTTAGTTAATATAATTTTCTCTGTCTTTGTCTACTGTTGTAGTCTATTGCTGCGCTTTGCCTATAACAATGTGGAAAAACTTCTCACACTTACTTTGGAGATTCTGGGGTCAAAGGAAGTGGCAAGGTGGTTGGTTTGGCTGCAGAACACAAAGGAGCATGGGTAATTATTGATCTAAGTATAACACTCACGGCAGAAGAGAAAAGGTCCACATTCTGCAACAATTACTATCTTAATCTTAAATTTTCTTAACAAATACAAATTATTTCTACTGAAAACAATCAAACACTCATCCCTAATTAGAAAGTTTATCAAATATTTTTCAAATTGACCCCAATTTAACAATTTGACACTATTTTCTATGTGAGGCAGGATGAAATGATGGTTTAAATGGTGTCTAGACACAGATAGACTGTGCTCGAGACAACACACACATTGTAATGGATAAAAAAAATATAGTAAGACAATGCCACAAACAAGACATATGAGAGTGGGTGAGCCCCTCACTAGACAATAAAGTCATAATGCATGCATCATCAGCAAAGGAGAGGGGAAAAAAAGAAGGAAGAAAGGAGAGTCAAGGAAGCTTGTGCAGTTGCCCGAGGCTCCGGACAATTTTGTGCTCCAGCTATGAGAATGTGGCTTTGGTAGCACGATGCTAAAGAGCAGCACACTCAGCTCAATCAGATGGTTGAAAAAAATCAGTTTTGTGGATGCAGGTTGTGTAGCAGCAAGACATTGCTCACCCCTTTTCCCATTCCCTTCTTTTTTTAATTTAATAATTCTATTTGGGTAAAAGAGCAAAAACAAAACAAAGGAAAGCTCTCGTAGACTAGCGAAAAGCATTGGCGAGGAAGCTTTCTGCAATCACTGTTGTTCATTTCCTCAGAATGATAGTTAGAGTCAAATTAGAATACGGGTTAGTCGTGAGATCAAACTTGAAAGTTGTTAGAGCAGGAGAGGGAAAAATAGAGCAGAAATAAGGCCAGTGGGGGGGATGCAGTCATGATTACCTAACAACAGGTGGCCCTGGTCATCGGGGTGCTCGCTGAGTGCCTGTCTGTGTGGGTGCCCTTGCCCTTGTATGATGCAGGGAAGGGTGGGCTCAGCAATGCTAGTATCAGGGATGAGAGGGCTTGGTGGGCCCTGTGAGAGCACTGCTGCAGGGCTGCCCATGAGATCATCATCATCATCAACAACAACACCATTACCATCATTATCATGGTCAACATCCACCCCATAGCCTCCTTGGTCTGGCCACACAAGGTCAAGTCCAAAGCCCATGTCTTGCCCTGGTTCTAACTGGCTGGCCCAGCTCTCTAGATCTAAGGTGAAAGGTGAAAACAGGAGTCCCGAATCAGTCTCTTCAACTATATTATCTCCTTGATTACTCTGACTGGTGGTTTGTCTGGCCTTCTCCTCTTCCACCTTGTAAAAAACTTGGCCAGGGCCTTTGGACTTCTTGGTGCCTGCTGATATGCTCTTAGTGCTTTGTAAAGAGGGGATTGTGGGTGGGGGGAGGTGGGCCCGGAGCTGAGAGGGCCTCTGTTTGGAAGTGAGCAGCTGGCTAAGTAAAGGGTGCCCCGGCTTCTCGTCTCTTTTCTTTATTGTCACTGTGATGTGTCTGTGCGAAGTGCGGCTGGCAGCGCTGCTGTTACTACGGCCCTGCCTGCCAAAGCCCTCGCTAGCCAGAGTGGCGCCTGCAGCCTCTCGGCAATGCTCACAGCTGTGACTCACCTCTCGGGGAGGGAGGGAATAAGAATGCATATACCTAATAAACCTAGCGGCGGCCAGGCGGCCCACAATGCCTGGCGGCCTTCCTTCTTCACTTGGCGGCCTGTGTTCCTCTTTGGGGCGGGCATGGCCACAGGTGTAGTTTCTGTGGCCAACAGGGATAGAGGCACTCTCCGACTCCTCAACCCCGTCATGGTGAGTGCAACGCTGCCACTTCCCAGCCCCAACACCAGCCACACTACACTCGCCTGCAGCCCGGCTCTCACCTCGCTGGTGATGCTGCTGCGGCTGCTGCTGCTGCTGTTGTTGTTGAGATGGCACAGCCGACTTCTTCTTAGAGGTGGACGAAGAGGAAGAGGTAGAAGACAGGGAGGAGAACGACGAGGTGGATGACGAGGATGGCGAAGAGGAGGAGGATGAGGCACCGAGACCCAGGCCGCTCTTGTCTCTGCTACTGGTGCCTCCCCAGGCACCCTTGGCTTCACTGGCTTTGGTGTGGAGCAGGATGTCATCGGTGGCTGTTAGGTATTTCAGCAGCTCAGTGCAAGGCCGCCTCACCGCTCGGTTTTGTTGGCTGGATCCCCCTCTTGCTTTACCATTCCAGGGGTACTCCATCTGTGTGAGAAATGTAAAGACACAGCTGATCCAGATGCGAGGAACTATAAGTACACAAAGTCAAAGACAAAAAAGTTGTAGAACCAGAGTCACAGAGAGGCTGAAAGAGTGACTCAAGCAAACTAAGGCACGGTAGTGACTGCGAGGTGATGGTGGGAGTGTCGAATGCCCATCATCTTAATTGTGTGGCCCCCCAGGCACCACCGCACCACTCTGTACACGCACCGTGTCCTCCGGGAGCCCTCATTCGCTCTGCTCCAGAAACGGATGACTCAAAGGCACGGTATGAAAATAGACTCGGTGAGAAGGTTGACGCACTGAGTGTGCATCGTGTTTAACACACCATTTGAAAAAATTCAGATGCTTCCAACAAATTTCAGATTACGAGTACTCAGAAAAGCCTTTCAGACATTTTAGTCAAACAATAATAAATACGCAGTGCTAAGTGTAAAAAAAAATTCATTATTCATATAAAGACAAATTTTCTTATTGGTAATTAAGTAAAACTCAAAAACCTCTAAACTATGATTACGTCTTAATCAAATAAATTAAACCCTATAAGAAAATACTGTTTTACAGCATCTGATGAAAACATGATGATAAATATTGTAATCTTGGCATTTAAACACATCAAATTTACCCGAAAGCAAGTTTTTTTCTTCTTCCCGTCCTCAAACAGGCACTATACCAACGCATATAAGTGTTAGAGCTAATGAGACAACAGTGCCGATGCCTCGCCTGCAAAGCCCAACAGCAATCAGCCTGTTTTCATTACAAGACGGCCCCCTGGGATTGTAGCCTGCTAAAGCAGAAGTCTAACATCCTCTGAAGGCGGCCACCAAAAAAAAAGTGACAAGAAGTGTGTGAGGGAGAAAAAGAGTGAAGGAGAGAGGAGCGAAACAAAACAGAGCATGAGAAGGATAAGAAATATAAATAAGTGGGATTAAATAAGCAGTGAGGCGGTGCATGTATTTTGCATGTGTGTCCCTACCTTAACGACGGCAGGTGGTGGTCTGATCCGGTGGTTGCTGCTGGCTGCATGGTTCTGTGCCTTGCCACCTGTGTATTGATTATAGCTGAGCTGGGAGTTTGCGGGTGCCAGAAGGAGCTTCTTTAGCTGCAAATGGACCCAAAAAGAAACAGAAGGAGGACAGAGGAACTTGGTTAAGTAAATAGATGTTTTCCTTCAATTTCACATCATGCCAAAAAAATTACTATATAAATTCTTACAACGGCTAAACAATATTGACAAAATATTTGATTGCAATTTTTTTGTTTGACACTAGACTGTTAATTTCTTTTTCTTCTTCTTTCGGCATTTCCCTTTAGGAGTCGCCACAGCAAGTCAGTTTCTTCCATCTAACCCTATCTGCTGCATCCTTTTCGGTAAAACCATGTCTTCCTTCATTGTGTCTAAGAACCTCCTTTTTGGTCTTCCTCTAGGCCTCTTTCCTGGTGGTTCCAAACCCAGCATCCTTCTGCCGGTGTACTCTTTCTCTCTGCTCTGCACTTGTCCAAATCACCTCAGTCTGGCCTCTCTGACTTTATCTCAAAAACCTCTAACATGTGCTGTTCCTCTGATCCTGTCCATCCTGGTCACTCCCAGAGAGATGCTCCCACTGTCAATTTGATTTTTGATATTTAATATCTTTTTTTTAATAAACAGTTGTTAAAATAATAACTACACAAACTATGCATTAATTTCTAATTAATATGCAAATATGTATGCACATATATAGCGATGCATAGCTCGGCATCAAAAGATAGACATATATTAAGATACGAAATTAAAATGTATTTTTAGCACTTGAAAAAAAAAGATTTTTTTCTTTTTTCCTGCAGGTGTTTTTGTCTACACACATGCAGGTTTCTCCCATGTGACTGAATAAACACATCCAGACGTTTTTCTAAAGGTCATTTTTATAAAACGCCAGGATGAAATATAATGAACTATAAAGTCTAAAGACATTTTAGGTCAAAGCCCCAAAGATTGGAAAATGCCTAGAACATAAAAATCTAATATTTGCAGAAATTTTCGGCAGAAATATTGAAATGGTTTCCAAAGATGTTCAAGGAGCTTTGAGAGGAGAGCAGATGACATAGGATGCGTTTAAATTAGGGACGAAACATAATCTAACAAGCCGTGTGAACCCAACCCAACAATGAGTACATATTTGGACACCATATCAGAGGAAAAACTTGTGTTAAAACATTGAAGTGGATGGTGAAGAAGTTTTTGGTGTTACCAAAGAAGGTTCCTCGGCCTCTGGGGTACGTGGTGAGCCGTCAGGAGAGGAAGGACAGCTCCGGTCACTGGCATTGGTCACGTCCCCATCTGCCAGCGCCTCAAACGAAGGCAATCCGTCCTCATCCACCGGGATGCTGTCAAGGGTCTCTGTGAGCACCGCCAGCAAGTTGGCCTCATTTTCTTCATCTATCTTCTTAGAAGGCGAAAGGAAGACGAAGACGAGAAAAAATAGGGCATTTTAGTTCAGAGAGAAGTACTTATTTTTCATCAGGAGGAGTAAAGGTGGGTTTTTGGGCACGTAACATCTTTCGTTTTTAACATAGTAGTTTTAGCTCAATTTGTTTTGCAGTACTGAAACCCAGAGTGTTCTGGCAGCCTTCAGAAAAACAAAATTCTCCTTGTGTGCTTCCGAGTCAAGCTTGTCACTCATATTTTAAGCATGCAGCTTACTGGACCAAAATAACATCACCAACAAGAAACCCATTACTAGGACTGACAAGTAGCAAGAAAGACCAACTGGGATGGAGCGGGTCGGAGTGCGGGGAAGGTTGCAGGAGCTGAGGGGGGTTCACAGAGTTGAAGGCAACAATAGAGAAAATTTGTTTTTTATCTTTACTTGCTGACAAGATGCTTGCGAGCAATTCTCAGCTAAGAAGACTTATAACTCTAAATAAACACAAGATGTTTAAAACGTTGTTTTGACAACCGATGTTTCGCGTGCAAAGTTGAAGTCAACATTTCATTACAAATAAAGCCTATTTGTACCACAATGGCGTATGAGAAGAGCTGTGAGATGGCTGGCTGTTAAATGGTTAAGATTATAACTGACTGTGTGATATAAATTGCAATAAATACACACAGACAGATCTGTGGGAAGAGATAAGAGCAACGGGGTGTAGGCGATAATAGCTGTGCGTGTGTCAAGAAGAAAAAACAAAGAAAATTTATAATATGGGTAGATTTTTTTAATGCAAAACTAATTTCCTATAGGTTTGTACTATATGGATTTTTATTTCAAAAACATATCTTAAGTGGTTTTGTATTTTTTTATGCGTTGTTGTGTAATCTGTGAGCTGTCTTATCTAGTATTTGGTTATTATTCAAAAGCCTGGTTGTTCCTCGCCATGTCTTCTGATAGTGCCACACCCACATTTTGATGTGAAAAGGAAGTACTCTTTCGGCATGCACTTGCTCTGCTCAGGCTCAATCCCAGGAGGAGAGAAACTTTTATACAAATGTAAAAATAAGAAAAAATAAATGATGCTTGACAACTTGAGCTGTACACAGAATTTTCGGTTCCAAACCAGATTTATGCGTCTAGAGGTTGGAATTAAGCAAGAAGCAAGAGGAAGGGGGAATTCACAGAGGCAAAAACAGAAGTGAAACTGTTTTATGTGTTTATACATCGGTTTGGTGATTATTGTATTTCTGAGCTAACAAAAAAAATTAAACAATTTTTTTACCTCACAAAAGCACAATACCCCCTCTTTAAGAGTGAGATCAGTTGATCTTTTGAGACATGTGATTATGTGTTTAAATGGGTGTGTACAGTTTGGTTTTTTTCACATCCTCTCCTGACAACAAGAAGTGTGACTTCCAGGGGCATAAAAGCCCGGGGGAGCTTGAGACAGCGGAAAGATAAACAATATTTTTGCCCAGGGAGACTCTGTGGCCAACCCAACAAGAACAAATCCCTTTATACACACTGCGGGATTATCATCACTCTGTGACGGCGTGTGGCCATCATTATGCCGTAGGATGGGAGACCATCATCTCAGATTCCAAAGCATACTCAGAAACTCACATCCCCACCTTTTTACTCGGTCTACCCCACTGGTTTTATACAATCACAGACCCACCACGGATTGCATATTTTTTTCCCTGAGAAGCTTTGGATTTACAAATTAGATACAAGTCTATTTAATGCCTTCCCTTCCAATTTTCATTTATAGATGACACATATTTTTGCCATTTAGTTAGCTAACAGTGAGTAAAATCTTAATCTGACTCTTACTAAGTAGATTTTTTATTCCTAACAACATAAACACTCATTCATTATTAAAAAATGATAAAGAGGACATATTTCACAGAGATAACGAAGTGATGTAGACCAGGGCCATGCTGCATTGGCAAGCAAATCTCTTGCAGGAAATTGCTCTGTATGAGGTGGCATGCTGTTTAATTACTTTGAGAAGCTTCAAAATCCACTGTGCTGGAACCTAGTACTATTCCAAGGCTCACCATTTCCCAGCTTCCCAAATCATTGCCTAAGCGTTAAGTGGGTTGGTATTAACTGCAGATAAGGCTGCAGCCTTGACTTAACGCAACAAACATCCTGGTATGAAAAAAGGAATTTAAAATGATTTTTGATGATCACAAATGAGTCTTTAATGGGTGTGCCATCTGTTTGGGTTCATAGTCATCAACTATCCAATCAAGGTTGTATTTAGAAGCAGTTTCATTTCACTTCCTGCATTTGCTTTAAATCTACAATTCAAAATACGGTAGAAATGTAGTTTATGTCACTGCGTGGCGTTGGCTGTGGTCAAAACAGGTAAGGAAGTGTCATTACGTCGCGTATTAAAAAAAAAATCAGGGTTTCGCTTGAGGCTGTTGCTGTATCAAATGTAGCTATTTCAACCCTGTTTGGAGAAACAAACTGGCAAGCTCCCACAGTCCCTCTGTATCCCTAAAGATAACTCAAGGGAATCTCATTTTCTGTGAGAGACACTTGTAAAACCCTAAGTCGTGACGGTCAGGCAGCAACCGCTACTGTGACTCTGGAACAGGCACTCAAGGGCCAAGTGGGGATTTGGGAAACTGGGGTAAAGAGCAAACCTCAGTGATCGTTTATACCCAGGAGAGAAAATGATCTAATAGCTCTGTCCAGGAGGGCGAGCTTTCCCACACCAGCTTAGAGACCACACTGTACGGAATTTGTGCACCAAAGTCAATCTACTCTCGATAACTCACTCGCTTCTTGTATATTCGCAAACAAAATCACTTTGTAGGAGAATGTCAGGAGCTATGGCACCCAAAGGGGCTGAATAACCTGGCAGCCCGCTGACGGCCATGTCCACTCATATTGATTACCAGAGCAGCTGCTGCGAGGAAAAGAGGACAGCAAGAACAAAGAAAGGAGAGAAAAATCGTCTCGGTGGAAGCACTTTCCCGGCCATCCCGCTTAATGGACCTCACAGAATTAAAGAGATCTTAACAATCCTGGGCTAATTGTGGGATCACAATATATTAACCCTGCTCCAATTCTAAAGGGTGCCATTTTGCAGCAGTTTTATTCCAAATGCCTCAATTAGCCATAAAACATGCTGGTGAGAGCTGGCAGTGCTCCCTCCGCCCCTTCTCTCCCGACCCCCCATCGGAGAAAGTAAAGCCAACTCCAGTTGTTCATGATTAGGTGAAGCCCTTTTGTTATCAGCCGAGCAGTCTTTGAGATTGTCCTTGCCGTTCACTCTTTTATTGGGTTGTACAGCACAGCATTGTGTTCTAGGAGATACTATTCACAGAGCTGATAACACAAGGTGAAGGTGGTGTTTAAAACACACGCTAACTCCTGCACAAAGAGAAAAAGTAACCATATTCTTTCTACTAATTGTTTCCTCTGAATTTCAAGTTTGTGGGCAAGTTTTAATTTTTTCAGAAAAGATGAAATGGGTAAAAATAACGAGCTATTAACATGTCAGAATGAAAAGTTATGCCTTTAGAAAGTTTTTAAATCTCTAAGAAACAGGTCGAATACAATGGGCGTTATGGGACAAGATTAACATGCATTTTCTCAATACAGACAACAACATTTTGCAACAACGTGCAAACTTGAGTGATTTATCCATATTTTAAAGCAGTTTTGTAAATTATGTTTAGCAACTCTATAGTCAGTCAGTCTAATGATGGGACAATTGGGAATTGTGTGTGTGGTAGTTGGGGGAGCAAATGCATGCATGACAACCGGGATTTCAAGTCATCACATCTTGACTCTGCCAAGAAAAGCAGCCTCAGAATTGATAAACAAATAATGTCATTCTGTGTTATTACCCTTCAGCCCCAAGATTTCAAAGGATATAAATCAAAGTCAGGCTTGCCGTTAAGGCGTTAGTCAGGCCTGACACGTCGGCCGGTCACACAGGCACAACATATGGTGGCAGCGAAGGAGGGAGGAGACGGAGGCAGGGTGGGTGAGGTACGGCACAAAGCACGACAGAGAGACAAATCATGGCAGCCGCCAGAGACGTCTGGTCATTTAGCATGAGCTTACTGAGATGGAGAGAGGGTGATTATGGCCTATACAGAGCAATGAAACCATACATAACACTGTTAAATTCCTCCGTGTGCGTGCTTGTGTCTGTGTGTGTGTGTGTGAGGTGACGGTAACACAGTGTGATGGTGTTCCAAATCATAAAACTAAATGTTGAAGCTCCATTGTTGTCGAGGCTTTGAATGGTTCATGTGATGTAGCAGTGAACGGAAGGCTCTCGTTATTTTCCATACGACTGACGAGTCAATAGAGCATCTCGTTTTCGGAAATAATTTCTCAGAGCAAATGATCCAGTGGACTCGATTTACATGTTCTGGACATAACACCCATCGGTGTGTGCTCATATTTATTAAAGTGGACACCAAGAATTATTTACATGTGATACATATGATACATGTTTTTATATAGATGTATGAATAGATGTATGAATACTATAGAGATACTAAATTGTCCAGTTTAAAAAACAGGCATCGCATTGTGTGCCTCATTGTCCGTTTTCTACAACGAATACACAGTCTGTCTTGTGCTTCACACAAAAAAATACCAGTTTACTGGTTCTACCTTTTCTTTTTACTCAACAGCAGACAGAAAGGGGTTCAGCTAATCCAGGAAGACTTGGTCACATGGGTGCAAACAGCTCCTGGGAACATTTGGAATCTGTTACAGCACTATGAGATAATTTGACAGGGGGCAAAGAGAGAGTGAAATAATGTGTGAGCGAGCCAAAAAAAGGAAAGCGAATTGTTGTTACACCCACTGACACAGGCCACATCCAATTGAGCCACCTACTCTGGGGAATGTTAGTAGGGCTGTTTTATCTGAAAAATAAAATAACTTTAAACCAGTATATCTGCTGCACAGACAAACCACCTGAACTCTGTTGCACATCTGCTGAGATCAACTGAAGCTGTCACATATCGTCACAAGCTGTCCTGTCCAACTTTGAGTGGAAAATCATGCAGCTAGCTGTGGTGCTTCAGAGATCGAGAAACCCCTGCACAATCCATGCAATCATCAATATATATGTAACACTTCCATATTATTATAAGGACGTTTAATAGTTTTCTTGCAGGATTTTTTATTGACAGTCTTGCTCTGAGCTGCTGTTGTTTTCCTCCTGCAGCCATTTAACAGATGGTTCAAGCATCCGTTTTCTAGCACCACCAAATCTCATGCCATCGTAATGACTGGACACTGGCGCTTTTTGTTTTGGCAGCTACTTCCCAATTGGCTTGGCACGAAGAAAACACTGATTGCTGTGATTGCTCTTACTGTGCCTTGACAGTCACAGCAGGAGAGGAAGAAAACAGAGATTGGGATGCTCAAAGAAAAAAATATTCTACTAGATGCTGAATCTGGAAGAAGGATGGTGCTTCCCTCGGCTTTTATTCTCCTAATGGCATGCAAATAGCTATTTGCTTAAGTCGGCAGCTCTAAATGTGCAATTCTAAGCAAGGGGCCTTTGAACCTACTGTTACTCTGCTGATAATGTGTTGGAGGAACGAGGGGTGGGGGCAGACTAAGTGTGGCGAGGGACAGAAAAAAAGGAGAGCCCAGGCTGTTTTAGCTGTCCATCTAGCTGCCATGTAAGTTTGTCTTCAACCGGCAAAGTGCAGCTATCCAAAAAACAATCACACGCAGAAAGTCTTCACTTTGGTTCTGACATTTACATATGCATAATGAGAGCAGAATTGACCAGAATTACTCGGTATTATCTGCTACTCCTCCACTTCTACTCACAAAGACACCTGTTTGATGTAGCTCCTGACCTTTCAGGCCCCGCCAAGCCCATCGAGGGTTTGTGGTGTTTCATTTGTCAAAGTAATGTCCTCCTGGGAATTCGGCCAACACAAAAAGAGTCAAGATAGAGCGGACAAGACGTAATAGTCTCCAGTGTTTGAAATAATAGACACATGAAGGTGGGTTTTTGTAGAAACTCTCTTTGTACGGTATAGCTCTGTAAACTAATAAAAACTAAATGGCAGAATCTTTCGGGCGCAAATGCAGTCGATTTGATTCTGCATTGAAAAAGGTCACCCTACTCAATTTGCACTCATTGCTGTACGTGGTACGACAATAAAACAACTTGTAGGAAATGAGCTTATGAAGGTTTCACTAGCTTCACCACTCATCCAGTGCATGTATTTTTCCAACAAGTCTTTTTCATCTCATGACTGAAAGAACATCTTTTGCTAACTTTTCTTTGTTTTTGTCAGCTATGGAGCATTTGGCTCCATCAAAATTTAACCAATGGCTTAACCAGTCACCATTTTCTGCCATATTGTCATGTGGAATTTTTGGAGCCAAAAAATCTGCTTTTGCATGGCAACCATCTTGCCAACAAGTTGTGAACTTTTAAATATACATTCTTCTACCATTGGAGAGCAGCAAACTGATAACCCATCTAACTCATAGTCTGTCTTTCTATTGTCATTAGCTAAGTAAAATCTAACAATCAAACATGTTAAACGTCCTCCTGTAGGGTGAACAGCCACTACTCAATTGGTGCATCTTATTGGTATGCTATTAACTTGAACATGTGCTATGAAAAAATTGTGAACTATGGAGGACGTGCCACAACAAAGCTACCAGAGTCAGAACGGTTATTGTGATAATACCGACTAAGTAATGGCTGCCAATTTATTAAATAGAATTCTATGAGTGCTGAAGTTTTTCAGAGCCAGGAGCTACTTCCTATTTAATTTTCAGGCTGTAACAGCTTCCCATGTCCACTCTCTATACAGTCATTGCTTCCTGAACACCCTCACCTGCAACATGTAAATGAGACGCTCACAGGGAGCTTCAGCTTCGTAGGCATTTCGTGTGCTGTAAGGATGGGAGGGTAGTATGTACCTTTATAAGCAACAGTATAAGAAACACATCAAAGAAACTGTACATGTAAGTCGATCCAATCCCTGCTCATCGACATGAGGCAGGGATAGCATGAGAAAGGATGAGGGGGGCCATGAAAGCACTTTGAGACTTTCTTTGTAGCAGCAACATTAAATGTTGAGCTGAACGCCTTCGTAATCTCAAACCCATTTTCAGTGGAATACTGATATGTTACCTTTAGTGAGGCTAGGCTTTCACTGCTTACATTTAGCTCAGTGTACCCACCACACATTCTCACATGACCAGCCACTGCAAAGTCCTGCAAATGCACAGCAGACCACTCAAATTACAAGTATCAAGCACTCAAAATCCTTTTTGAGCATGAATTTATTACACAACAAAGGCTGTTGCAGTGTGAAAGAGGTCTGATTAACCTGTGAATAGGTGGAAAATGGTTCTCTGGAAAGAGCCGATCAACAGGCTGACAATTATAGTTGTTGACTCTATGAGGTCAATGTTTTGGACATACAGTAGATTTCATAGACAAACAATTTTTGAAAGCTAATCTCTTTAAATTCAGTTAACTCATCATTATTTTAAATGATCGACTTAAAAGTTCTCATCTATGTTTGTGACTAGAATTTTTGCAAGTTTTCAAAAAACCAAATTCTTATGTATTAACTTGCCCACTGCCGTCATGGAGTTAAAGTTGTTACTTTAACTCTGATGGTCTGTTTCTATCTGCACAGACCAAATGTCTGTGAGAGTTTTTACTTAAGACTGGGGAATCACTGATTGGGCACCAAGTGAGTCATCCAAACATTAAGTCGCTCATGCATCAGCAGAGCCAGAAAGTGCCTCTTGAACTGTTTGAGGTCTGTGAACACTCAGAAGCTTCAGGAAAGAGAAGTTGCTGTGTAAATTTTAAAATCTGAACTTTGTCATGAGCTGGAGCAGCAGTATCAAACACGAGTTCTTTGGACCATATTTGGAACAGTTAAATGGTTTCATTTGGCCCCAACCTTAAAGAGAAACAAAAAAAAAGCCTCAGAGTTTTTAAAGAAATTATAAATCCTTTGGTCTTTTCTTCTGAATTTTTAGATTAAAAATATTGAAATTTTCACAAAAAACTAGAAACTAGACTTGTTCATACATTGATTTTATTACTTTGGCTGCCACGACAACGCCAATTGTGGGAAAACGGGGGGTTAGGCGTCTTCCCCAAGGACATCGAGACGTGAACTCAGTGGGAACTGAACCTGAAAACTTCCGGTTAACTTCCGATTAACGTACGGCTAATTTCCGGTTCGCGGGCGAACGCTACCACTGAACAAGTAACACATTCTAGTATCAGTGAAGACTTAATTTTTAAAATTTTGCATCTATTTGATTGAAATTGATTTAAGAAACTTATTTGCACAGTTAAGGCAAAACGGGTGTCCAAGAGTTTCATCTTTTTTGGAATATTGGAATGGGACTCTAGACACCTGGGATTGCTCATCTTCTCCTGGAGAGGAAAAGCTACCTTTCCTCCAACACTGACAATAGTTCATCATGAATCATCACACGCACCAACCAAAAGCTACACTCCACTGTTTAAGTTTTCTGCCTTCTCATCCTGAATGTTTCTAGCAATGGACCATTTCTCTCCCTACCCTTTGTACATCTCCCCGAGTCACCGTTTTATCATTTCATTGAATCTCTTTTCTCCCAACCACCCCACACCTCCTGTTTGCTTTCTTTGCAGTAAAGGTAGGGTTGCTAAAATATTCTGGGAACACGTATTGTGCTGACTTTTCAAAGAGTAATCTCCTAAAATCCAAGGAAGCATGGTCTTATCGCAGCACATCATAAGTCTAAGAAGCAGGATGAACTATTAATTTAGAGTTTTGACTAGGTTAGAGAAAAACAGAGTCGTAGTGAAGATTACCACAAGGTATAAAATGAGTCATTTGACCCTAAAGTGACACAAAACAGGAAGTGATAATGTTGTGTCTGGTCAGTGAAGATTTTAATCTGATCTTTGAATTGGAAGTGTGAGCCATGTGAACACATACACACATGCACACATCAGTGGCTTCAGTGTGATGACAGAGATGGGTATCCACTGGGGGTATGGGATCAGCTGGGGCAGCAGCACCAAACCATGCCTCAATCAGCAGCAGTAGCCCACTGGGAGCATGCTCTGTGTGTATGTGTGTGTGACAGAGCTAGACAGACAGCCAAACAGCCACCACCAGACCAGAAGATGTTCCATTGCTCTTTTCCTTACATCCACCCTTAGGGGACTTTTTTCCCCCCTTCACTTTTTGGCCTCGTCCACCCTTCTGCTTACCACATTTCTTTTCCCCTTCTTCCTTCCATCCTTTCTTTCCAGAAGCGACTGTTGTAGGCCAGAATGTATTTGTTTAGCTACTGATGCTCCAGCTTTCCATCAGCCAAGAACAAATGCTTTGCCTTGGGAGTGAGAAGACGAAGGGAAGTGGAGCAGGCTGGGGGTGGGGGGCACTCTTGTTGTGGAGAGGATCTGACAGACGCTCCGAGATGACACAAGCTTGGACAGCCCATGTCTGCATCTCTCCTCTATACATCTGCGGCCTATTTGTCTACACTCTCTTTCATTTTAGTATCTGGAAGCAACATCGCTGCAGGTCCTGAAAGCGCGCCTCGACAGCGATGGAGACTTTCCTTCCATCAGACAGTGCAAACAACGTAGCGGCACAGTAGAACTGAGGGGAACTTCAGATGAGGAAAGCGTGGTGTATTCTAATAAGATTCACTTGTGAAAAATCATATTATACAGTAGAATATGATAATTCATCCACCCTGTGCTGGTGCAGTGAACTGGTGCGGGTGGTGTACTCTCAAATGTCAGCATAAATTTGCAAAATAAACGCAACCGGCATTCAGTAGGGAGTAGCAGAGGGGACAATAAGGGTTTCTGCTGTTTGCGTGTGTGTCTGTGTGTGTGTGAGACAATGCCTCTCAGAGGATGTGTAACTTTCCACACGCTTAGCTTTAGCTGGCGGTAGCGCTGCGGTATCGCCAACAAACGTGTGAGCAAATCTATGCTCACGTTTGTTTGCAGGAACAGACAAGCTGCTTGTGGAAAATTATGTTTCATTATGTTTTATCAAAGCCTCCCCAAACAAAACCCAATCGGTCCAATCTGGTTTTGCTAAAATCTAAACATCTGTTCAATAAGACCCAATGCAACCAAAAACCTTTTGGAGCCTAATGCCATTGTGTACTCCATTCTGTAGAGAGATATAATAAAAAGTTTTCATAAATACTCACATATGTGAGCTCATGAATGCACACTTGCATGACCAATGTAAGAATAATGCCTTAAGCCGCTGCATGTTATTTTATTACCTACTAAGCCTACAACCTTTTACTTCCAATCCATGGCTTTGGTTTAGGTTGGCTAAAGTCCAAGCTTCTCTTCATCTATGTGACTATTTCTTTCACTATCCATCTGTCACTATGCCTCACTGCCATGTCCACCTCTCCTTCTTTCTCTCTACTGTTGTCCCATGGTTCCACCTGTCCATCTATTATCAGAGAACCTCACAAAAGGACACATCTAGCTGTGACAGTGTGCCAAAATGTAAACTGAGCACCAATTTTCTCTCAGAATCATGTACACTCATGGCCTCCAACAGCTGTAAATTCCTTCATCCGTGTCTGCACGATGTAGTCGTGACACAACCCAACGACGTCTAGTTTGGAATCCAAAAAAGCCAAAACCAAGGATACCCTTTTCCATCAATCAAACGGTTAAAGCTTGACATGAAATTTGAGAAAGAACCAGTGGTTAAAAAGACATTGGGTCACACCTTTATGCTGTTATCTTTGGCAGAACACTGGGAACTTATTGGACTAACTACCCCTTAACAACTGCAGCCCAAAATAGACAGCGGACTGTCACGGTCGGCCCGTTTTGAAGAGGTGTCAAACACGCCGGGCCTGGAGAGATAGCAGCTGTGTGTGTATGTGTGTGTGTATGCTAAAAGACGGGGGTGTGGTGTATCATTTTCCACATTTTGTGTGAGGGACAGTTGGGAGAGTGGCAGGGAAATGAGCTGAAGGCCGGTCAGGGGACAGCCTGTGATCACAACTTATATGCTGTTCTACACAAAGCATACAGTATGCTCCTATTGACACTTTATTTTATTATTTCAGATGTTTTCCGACTGTATCATTTAATAATAAACCCAAGCCAAACCGAGCTTGGATGTTTGCGTGAGCTACGTTTGAAACTGTAACCTAGATTTATGTACGAGTACAAGAAAACCAGCAGGTGTTTGTCTTTCTGTCAAAGCTGCAAATCATTTCAAACGTGGACTAAACCGGTGACGGCGAGTTCAAACTTAGAGGACGTTTTGAAGAGGGGCCCATGGTGTGACAGCTGCACCCAGCTGTTCCACATGTTACTCACAGCAGCGTTGATAATCTGCTACCTACTGAAGTTTAAAGTGCAGGAATATACAAGACAGGATGTGAGAGGACAAGAAAATAAAGAGTACTCTTGCTGGCCTTAAAGCTGGCCAGTTAATGACGCTTTTCTGTAATCTTCAACTTCTTAAGGGATGTCTTTCTGTTGCGAGCAGAGGCCAATCACTGGGGTACAAAACTGCAGCTACAGCTTCAGCCTTCTGATCCTTCCCAAGCAGCAAACTTTCCTCTGTCAGATTAAGCAGGATTAGCCACATCCTGCAAGTATGATGAACTGTGAACTTCATATGATGACTAGTGACTTTCCAAAGATGGAGAATGGAAAATATTCTGGTCAGGAAGCTCTTATTGAAACCCCGGGTTGGTTTTCACAACTTAATTAGAAGCCTTTCTATGCCCTGAGCAGTATTACAAAGCTGCCGGCGTGTTGAGTGTGTGAAAACACCCCCGCTTACTGTAATATACAGTATTTGTGTGGTGCTGAACTCGTGCTTTAGCATGCACGTGTACATGCAGCTGCAATCCCTGTTTGGGAAGTCACACAAAGCTTCAGTCTCAGAGCTACTTCCTCATCAGGGTCCTCAGTGGGTGCTAAGTTCCATTGTGTTCTAAAATGGCTCACATACACACACTTCATTGGTATTTTTATCCATCCCCGGAGCCACTCAGTGGCTGTGAGCCATATCACTCTCAGACGACAGAGGAGCCACGGTCACACTGACTACTACTTAAGACCCCCGCCCCCGTTTTTTAGAGCGTGTGAATCTATGTGTGTGTGCGCGTGAACAAGTGTGTATGCAGGGTGGCCCTCAAGAGTAGAATGTGTAGAATGTGATCTAAAGAGTCTGAAAAGGAGGTGGTGTTGGCAGAGAGTAGACAAAATGTGGAAAGAATTCCGTTTGTTACAAGACCACTATGCACACAAAACACACGACAGAGACCCTGGAATTGTTTATACGTGACAGTCACCGTGAGCATGCACATCATCTGCCACTTCAAACTGAGTTTTTTCCTCCACATGCAGCCTAACTTGGCACAGTTAAAGCGATGGCTTTACAGCCACGGGCAAATGATCCCCCTCTGTGGACTTTGTTGGCCACCAGGTAAGAACAGAAAAGGAAAAACAGAGAACTGGGGCAAAGACTAAAGTTTTACACTTCAACCTTTGAGAAGCATATTGCAACACAGCTGTCGTGTCTACGATTTACTACGGATGCATTCCCTCAGATCTGTGCCGAATTACTACCTTAAGACTGAAATAAACGCACAAAGTTTTGATAAGACATCTAACCATCGTGGCAAAGAGCCAAACAATGGGGCAAAGGTCCCCCTGGGCTTATCTTTTGTCACCTTATCTCCCCTTTTGTACTTCGGCACAATGTAAAAGCATGTTTGTAAACTACAGTCATACAATTTGTTTAGTTCGCATTCAAGAACGTGATAACAAGTTTGCCTTTTATTTCTGACCCGTTGAAATAATGATATCTTTAAATTGGTGCAATAACCCAGAGGTATAGGAAGTTATAAATCACAGCATAGATCTGGACTTACCTCAAAAAGATTAGATGTCTCATTCCCGTATTGAGTGGAAATGATCTCTGATTGGTCACTGTACCATTTGAGGCCACCGAGGAAGCTGTCTGCGTCCAAGTCACTGACATCCAGCTCCGAGAGGTCAAGTTCAGGAAGGTCTGGGCACAGGGGCTGGTCTTCACCAACCAAGGCAGCACACTGTGGACAAACAAAACAAGAATAGTCAAACAGAAATCCTGCATGCTTCATGTGGAGATAAAAAAGGAAACAGAAAAGACAGTATGGAAGGGAAACTGAAAAAAAACAGCATTTCAAATTAAGTTGAAACATCTGTTCAATTTTCTTTGGCAAGTTTTACCGACTCAAATTAATTTATAACTATTCTTACTATCACACGATTGAATATTAACAGAGAATCATTGAGACAGGCTCCAGGTCAGCTGGTGTGAGGCACAATGTAGAAAACGTGCACCGGTTTCCACTCAGTTTCTCTTCTACCACCAGCGGTACACTGTGTACACTCCGTCTGGTGCCGGTCTCCTCCTTACTAAATGCTGCCTGTTGACATTTTATTCATCAACCCTCTTTTATGTAATCTAGCCTGTGTGTGCTGTTTGTAGCAGCTGTTCCTGCTTCCTCCACACAAATCATCGGCTCCGGCCTGGCACCAGAACAGAAACGTGGACGGAGCTGGAAAGGTGCCTTGATGAGGTGAAAAGAAGAGGCAACAAGTTCACGTGGCTTGTTTTAGTAGATGTACAGAAAGAGATAAGAAGATAAGACAAATTTGATGAGCAAGAGTTGACTTCCAAGAACTTTATGTGGTATGAAGAGAGGAAATTAAAAAATGATCCAAGGCAGAGAAAACTCCTGATGATGTTTCAAATGATACAATTTACTGAAGCTTTGGTGAGGTTTTAGAGAAGATAGAGGATAGATTTCTTCTGGCAGTGCTCAAGGGGATGTTTATCCCACACCTTTGGGGCAAAGCTGAGAAAAAGAGGCAATGCCAAAGAGGAAAAACATCCCAGTGATCAGAGTCCCACTCCATCAGTGAAAGGATTTGGCCAACACAAAGATGACTTAAGATCTTTTTCTATGTATTTAAACGCACCATGAAAGTGGAAGGTTCTCTGCACCCCAGACTATTTTCCGATCCAAGTGAACACAGAATGGTTTTGATATTCAAAAACTCAATTATCTCACGTATTTCTTTAGTAAACTAATGAAATAGCGCCGCCAGCCAGACCATCACGACGCACCACAGCGCGCAAGTGATTTACGCACAGCAGGCACCTGCTTATATGGTTATCAGAGGAAACACACACTCTAAAGGCAAAGCTCTTGTTTAAAGAGTAAGCTTTTCATGATGCAAACATGCAAACGTTTCCAGGAATCGATCGAATGTAACACTGTGAGCACGAGTCCGCTGGTGAACGGAGAGTGGAGAACTGTCCTGACGCAGATCTGGATTAAAGTGGAATCAGACAAATTGATTGTAAAGTTGATCTTTTTTTTTTTTTTTTTTTTTTGATAATAAGAAATCACTGAAGCCTCAAGACAAAGTAGACAAGCTCCAAAAAGAATACGAAGTATCAATTTGATCTGCGCGCACTTCAAGATGAGAGAAAACTGGAACGAACGGGATGCAAAAATGGAAATAAAGATTTATGATTAAATGATTAAATATTCGTTTTGGTTTGAAGCAGCTTTGTTGTCCAGACTGTTCTCCTTTAGTCTGGATGTTGGGACCCGGTTTGATGCCGGTGATCGGTTGAAAACCTTTACGCTTGCTTTTGCGCACAACATGCGCTAGCCGGACACTGTACACCAGAGGAATGATTATCATCAGTAAATTTTCATGCGTCAGCGCAATACCTGACTTTGAGACATATCTGTCATTTCGCCATGAAAAAAAAGCTTTTCTTGCGCACAGGAGAGATTTTTTTTCCTTCAGGTTGGAAGCTCCGAATGAACAGATCCTAGGAGGAAAAAGATGCTCCTATGAGTAATCGAGGTAAAAAGGCAGATTGCGCACATCTCCTCCACTTGTCAGAAATCCCCGAGTTGTACATCCCTTGCATCCTTAACCGCGTCCAGACGCGCACTACAGCAGCTTGCCAGAGAGAGCGCAGACTTGTCCATGAAGAAGGAGGGAGGGGGGGATGAAAGAAGTCTCACCTCTAATTCTCTCCACACAGAGTCCTGATTACACCTGTCCCACGCCATCCAGACACTGAATGACGATCCAAGGGAGATTTTTTTTTTATAAAGAACAAACCAAGTTAAAAAAAAAAAAGTAAAAAAAAAAAAAAAAAAAAAAAAGAATCCAAACACTCTTCCCACAAGATCACACACAAGCAACTGCTGCCCTCGCCGAGAATGAACCGAGGGCACCTGTCTTACAACTGCTTTCCATCACATGACAAAGCTATTAAAAGTAGGCAGGGGAGTGACTCCTCGTCCACTCCACTAGCTGCTGACGTACAGGCAATGGGAGGAGTGTGACTGCATAGTAAAAATCCACACTGGAAAAAAAAATCCACAAAAAAAACAGTTATCATCAATCCGAGCACATGATATATGTTCAAGCGTATGATCCACACCCTGCCAACTTCTAACTACATGTGGAAAATACCGGCCAATTAATGTGAATGTTTTTACACCATAGAAACGCATGATTAAGGCTGGTTTATTGACATGATCACAAAAGGCAAGAAAATATTCTATATTTCTCATGTGTGAAAAGTGCTCTTTAAAAAAAAAATCCCATTTGATTACGGGGCTGCGTGGTGGCGCAGTGTTCAGCACGGTGGCCTCACAGCAAGAAGGTCAAAGGTTTGAGTCCCGGAGTGGGGCGAGGTTTGAAACACTGGCCTTTCTGTGTAGAGTTTGCATGTTCTGCCCGTGAATATGTGGTTTTTGTGTCCACTTTTCCTTCCACTCTCCAAAAATATACATGTTAGGTTGATTGGCTGCTATGAAATTGCCCCCAGGAATGAGTATGTGTGCAGCCTCGCAACAAACTGGCGACCTGTTTGGGGTGTATCCTGCCTATCATTTGAAATCAGCTGGGATTTACCCCGTCAACCTCAAAAAGGTTGAGCGGTTCAGAAGACAAAAACTTTTGATTGGTCTCAGCGGTGTCAAACTCCGGTCCTGGAGGGAAGGTGTCCCAAAGGTTTTCCATGTCCTTTTACATTTACACATCTGATCCAGCTTATTGAGTCAGTCAGTCAGTTCTTAGCCGTCTATTCCTTACTGGGTTGCGGGGGGTGCCGAAGCCCATCCTGGCTAATTCAAGGCGAGCGGCAGGATACACTCCGAACAGGTCGCCAGTCGGTCGTCGGTCCCTTATTGACTCAATGTGACAAATTTTACTGACTGTTAATTTCACTTTTATGTGCATCAACTATATCTGCCAACCGGGAGGAACTTTGTGTCGAGCCGCTCCTCCTCCAGGTCGAGAGGAGCCAGATGGGGTGTTTCGGGTATCTGGTCAAGATGCCCCCCGAGCGCCTCGTGGGTGAGGTGTTTCGGGCACGTCCCACCGGGAGGAAACCAAGAGACAGACACCGGACCCACTGGAGAGACAATGTCTCACAACTGGCTGGGGAACGACTTGGGATCGTTGTGGATCTGGTGAGCTGGAGGAGGCAGCTGGGGCGAGAGAAGCCTGGGCTTCCCATCTGAGGCTGTTGCCCCCGCGAACCGGCCCTGGATGAGCAGAAGATGACGGAACGGACGAACTACATTGAAAAGGAAACAAAATGCAAACCATAAGAACACCGGCTCTCCAGGACTAGATCTTGACAGACCTGATCTCCAAAAATCATCAGAAATGAAGTTGATTTTTTTGCATTTGGAATTTTTTTCTACTTTTATATACGTGCCTTGTTGAATTCAAGCATTTTAATAAGCTCATACTCTTCATATCACTCTTACTAAAAGACTTTTTGATGTTTTAAATTTAAGCCCAATATTCTGTCAGTTGTCAGGTAGAGTTTCTTTGTTAACCAGAGACAATAAAAAGGGCAGGTGGCAGTATCAACCGTGTATACAGTATCAACAGGATGTGTATAGGCAACAGTACCTCAGTAAAGTGAAAACAAATGCTTTGTGGACATTTCAAACACAGTGGGCGGGGTACACAGCAGCAATGATCGCCTTAGTAACTGTATTGTCATGTAGAAACGTTCTGTGGTATTAGGTTGTGAAATGAAGTGATGACACTTATTTTTTTTTCCTTTGCATTCAGAAAATAACCAAGTTCAACTCTGGCAATACATCTGTGTAATGAGAGACTCACTCGGTGGAATATTCTAACCCCAATCCAATTTTTACTCTTGTAAGCCTATTAACTCCACCTGAGCATGCAAAGAGCAATTGTCTCCCCTAAATTAGTGAACCACAGACAGTAAGTCTCATTAAACACAAAATTGCATGGAAACCCATTAAAAAAAAAAAAAGGTTCTGGGACTAGAAATATAAACTGTACAGATTGTGAGCAAGAGAGCGACCAAGTGTGTGTGCTGTGTTTATGAATATCTCGGGGCATTTTGTACAACTAAATCTATACATCTGCTTCTCCACGTGTGCCCTGAGACGTCACCAACAAGCCAAGGCACAACCTGATCTGAGCAGGTGGCATGTGCACTGACCTCACACAGCCCAGATGGACCCGCAACGCAAACGTTGGAATATAGGGGCAACATGAATGTCACATGGTCGCTCAACAGTAGGAGGGTTTATGACAACAATAGCCTTAAAAAAGTCTTTAATAACCAGTTTAAGATTTTTTTTTATTAAAAAAATTCAATCTTAAGCTGTTTGACTGAGCAGATGGCCTGCTATGTGTCCATAACGGCATGGGTAGGATAGGACCTACAAACTAGATAGAGCCATCAAAGCATTTTAATAGAGACAACCCCCTATCCACCCACCCACCTCCTCCTTCTGCCAGGGGATGTATGCAAGTAAAAGATATTTCTTCCTCTCACAGTCGAATGGCTTATCTGATTGTACTCTTCACACCAATTAAGACAAAAGACGCCAAAAATAAACATAAGTTATGATATCATACCTTCTTTTGAAGGGCCTTAAGGATTTTTTTTTTTTTTTTTTTGGGAGACATTTTCCGGCAGGAGTTTTGATGTTTATTTCTGGAGATGTGAAGATACAAAAATCATTTTCAAACAAAAAAGGGGTTTAAAAAAAACCCCCCACTAACGTACAGGTAATCTTTGAAATGCCACGGTTTTTGTTTTTCGGAAAACGAATGGCTATAAATAAAAAGAGTGGACAGGATGAGGAATGTTTCATGTTTAGCAGGGTGAATATCAGAGGATGGCGGTGGAGAGAAAACAAAACGCTGCAATCTACAGGAGCTCCTCTAATCCCACAGATGCCCTCAGGTTTTGCTTTCACACTGGCATTACATGTAACCGCGTGTATGGAAATCACCTCCGAAGGGGACTGAATATACGGGATAGAGTGTGAAAATGAGTTCACACCCATTTGATGCTCGCATGTTGTCCTTATGTAGGACGAACCGTAGCCTGCAAGACCCTCTAGGGCAGATAGTACAGAACATAATTCATATATAACTTTCTCAACGCAGTTCATATAGAATTACATAAATTAAAATGAACAGAAATTTAAATTACATGCCAATTGGCTGGAAAAACTGAAAATTTTTAGTATTCTACCAACCAAAATGGAGCTAATTTACAGATTTTTATCTGTTTGAATATTAGGAATGACCCGAATCATCACCCAGATTTTCCTATTTACATTTCAGCTCTTATTAAATTTGATATTAGCATTTAATTAAGCAGCAGAATTAGCATCAACCATGTAGCAGAAATCGGAGTTCTAGTGAACTTATAATAAATACATTTTTCTTCGTTAAACAGAATCTATTTTGACACTCCATTCATTCTTAAGTGGTTGTGTCTTGTTTTGCTTTTTCCATAAATTGTGTCACCGGCCCTCTGAGAGTGTGTTGCCGCGCAGCGTGTGGGAGATGATTCATATCACTTTGTTGCATGTCATTGCTCCCAACAGAATCCATCCTAGCATCTGGCCATTTTAATACACGGTGGTTGGATTCATGAGAATTAATTGAGGGCAGAGGTAAAACGGAGAGCTACATATATTCATGTATCCTTCAGGACTGTAATAAGACAGCTTATGCTACGTTGTCCTGGTTGTCATTTGATGTGCTTTCAAATCTTTGGCTCGTGGGTCATTTTTCCACTTGATATGTCATGTTGTTCTTCCATTGTTTTCAGACAGGAAGTGGTTTTACTTTTGGAGCGTTTATGCTCTTTTATAACAAGAAATGTAACAAAACACAGAGCTGTTAACATATACAATGTATTTTAATTACTTTCAATGAAGTGACGTTATTATATATGGTTTTCATTTTCAAGACGTTAACCAATAGCGATATTTTTATGTTATTCACATTGAGAGGGACCCAAATGGAAAAGTGAGGTTATGGGGAGAAGAGATAAAGAAGGTGGAAGATTTTAAGTACTTACAATCAACAGCAAACTTACTTGTATTAGATTGAGTGTCTTATATTGACTGTTATTTTATTTTATCATTTTGATGGTCTATATGTGTATTTGTATATATGTTTGTTTTTATATATACTCTAATTTATTTTGTTTCTCTTTATGACCTATTGGTAGCTGGTGTGAAGTTGAAAGTTTCGAGCGAGTTTGTTTGTGTTTGTGGGTTTTTTGTTTGTTTGTTTCACTTATTTGTTAAACTGTTTTGTAATGTTGTTTTTTGTTGTTTTGTGGATCCTCTTGAAAATTAGATGTTACATCTCAAGGGGCATTCCACTAATAAACTAAACTAAACAGTTTAGCGCAATGGAGAGTGTGGAAAAGAGGTGAAGAAGTGTGTGCAGGCAGGCTGGAACGGGTGGAGAAAAGTATCAGGCGGGATGTGTGATAGAAGAGTTTCAGCTAAAATGAAAAACAAAGTGTACAAAATCGTGGTGACACCGGCCGTGCCGTTTGGTCTAGAAACAGTAGCACTGAGAAAAAGACAGGAAACAGAGATGGAGGTAGCAGAGATGAAGATGCTGAGGATCTCTCTGGGAGTGACCAGGATGGACAAGATTAGAGGAACAGCACATGTTAGAAGTTTTGAAGATGAAGTCAGAGAGGGCAGACTGAGATGGTTAGGACATGTGCAGAGGAGAGAGAGAGAGTACATCAGAAGAAGGATGCTGGGTTTGGAACCACCAGGAAAGAGGACTAGAGGAAGACCAAAGAGGAGGTTCATGGATACAGTGAAGGAAGACATGAAGATAGTAGGTGTGACCAAAGAGGATACAGCAGATGGGGTTAGATGGAAGAAACTGACTTGCTGTGGCGACCCCTAAAAGGAAATTGCCGAAAGAACAAATATTTTTTGCTCATCGTTTGGAAATAATTGGCTAAGATTTTTAACATCCCACACAGTCTTCATTTTATTAATATTTGTTTTTTATATTTTCAGGGCACCTCTACAGTAAGTTAGCATGTCCAACCTGTGAAGGCAGTAATATTGCAAAAAATGAATTCACAAATATCTTCCATACTACCTTTAACTTATGCCGTCACTTAGACATCCACATACAGTATCCACTGATGCTTCCCTTGTAAAGATTTTACATTGCTTCTCTTTGTAGTGCCCTTCAGAAAACCCGTTGCTTTGCCGCCCTGCGTGCAAGCGTGTAATCCGTTCCATCAATGAACTCCACTGTGTCATTTAGCCGCTCTCAGGATGGCGGCTACTTTCCCCGCAGAGAGTCCAGCCCACGATATTAAGGCAAATGGCGTGAAGAGGTGAGGACCAGTTAGCCATGGCTGAGGCTCGGAATTGAAAATAGCATCAACCCCATGCAGGGGCTGGTAAACACAAAAAGGAGCCTGGGGCGCAAAATAGGAACACACCACCTCGCCCTCCCTTGTCACCCTTTTTTTCTTCTCTCTCTCTGTTTTGGAAGAGTTGTGGAAAAGTGGTACTCTACTTTTTTCGGTTGTGTATTGTCACATGAGGAAATGAGCTTAGGTCTCTCGTTGGGGGCCAGGTAGAAAAAGAATGTCATGGGGCTTGTTTGAGATTATGGAAAATGCATGTGGTGGAACAAAGAGATGCAAACATGATGCAACAGGGTAAACTTGCATTTTGGGAAGAAAATCTGAACCACAAACTTTCTCTTTAGGAATGAATGTGTGTGCAAGTGGTTGTCTGTCTTTTATGTGGCCCCACACCATACTACCGACTAGTTCGGAGTGAACTCTGCTTCTCGTCTGTAACTATCTGGGAGAAATACCCACAACCACAATTAGGATAAATGGTTCAGAAGATGAATGTGAACCACATTTATTTTTGTATACTATACTGATCCCCCACCGGGGAAATTTATGCACTGCATCACACAGCAGCAGGCTTTCATGACGGTGCCAATGGTGGGAGAACGAGGGGTTAGGTGTCTTCTCCAAGGACCCCAAACATGAACTCAGTGAGAATCGAACCCACAAACTTCCGGTTAACTTCCGATCTATGGGCGAACACTCCACCACTGAGCCATCGCCTCAAAAAAAATATACACAATATTATGAATATTTGGGATGCATATGAACAAACACAATAAGATTTTCACATTCCTGCTGCCCCAAAATGCTACAAATGTGCACTTTGAACCGGCTCTAAAATTCAAACAGATGCCCCATGCCTGACTACATAGCTGGAAAAAAAAAAATGAGTTACTTGTGGAGAAGAAATGGTGAAAAACGATAGAGCATAAAGTTTAGACTGCGTGATTCAAAAGCAGGTGAAAAAAAAATTTGGCAAAATACGCACACAACTAAACAAGGCTTTTTTTTTTTTTTAATCCTTGATCTATTTTAATTAGGCCGGTATTTCTGATAAAACATTTGATTCCTGGTAAAAAACCCAACATGTTTTAAATAATAAAGAGAGAGAAGAATGAATCTAAATGAACTCTCAAATGTGAAAACTACATTATTGAGATGTAATGGTTGGCCAGGGGCAAAATTAACAGCATTTCTCTGCAAACTGCAAAGAAAAAAAACTCTGGTGAGTCACGAGGAGGGCCCAGAGCACAACAGATGTTGCTTGACTTCTAAAATAATAGAGAAGAAGGGCCGGATACCTTGACAGCACAGTCCTTCTGTACTCTTAGCACTGGACGAGTGCCAGGGAAGAATTAGGTCAGCTAAAGTGCATGATTGTGCCTAGTGGAACTCCACGTTTAAAACAGCATCAGTGAGAAAGATGAAGGGTGAAACTTAGGGGGGCTCAGGGTACGTTTAGTAGTACACAGGTAGGAATTTCTGGAGCGGCACAACCTGTTTTTTTTTTTTTTCCTCTGTCCTCCTCTCTTTTTATTCTCGTATCATGGAAACGTGAGCAGAAACATTACACCCCTGAGTCCAGACTGCAGCCTAATTATTTTCAGCAATGAAAAGAGAAGGAAAAGCGAAATGAGAGAAAGAGAGCGGGAGGGAGGAAAAAATGCATGCGAATTGCAATTCTTTCATACAGCCTGCATACGGGGTGTATAACCACAAGCCTGAAAAAAATCCTTACAGCACAATAAAACTGATTGTATCATCACCTTTTTTCCCCTTACAGGCTGCATTTCCACTACTCTTCACATCACCTCCTAAAAAGGAGCATGTACTGCTGAAGTACACTGTGATGGGAAGAAAAAAAAAAGCCAGGGCAGGGATGAGAGGAAAGAGAAAGCACAGTCAATACCCATTTTTGCCAAGACATCTTAGTGAAAAAAGAGCAAAGAGACAAAAGAAGCAGATGGATGGAGATGGAGCTAATGCTGAAAGAGCGGGTGACAGCGAGCAACAAAAGCGAGAGCGAGCTGCTCTGAGTGATAGAAAGAGTTGGACAAAGATGGGGCATGAATTAGAAGCCGACGTGTAAGGATGGGAATGAAGATGGCAGCTGAGTACAGGAGCGAATGATTAGGGACAGGAAGCATCAACTTTAACAAAAGCTTTGGAAAGATGGGAGGCAGAAAACCACCTCGCCATGCTCTGAGGCTGCTCCGTCTCACATCTCCAGATAACCCATCGTACTGTCTCCCACAGGGATGACACCAGTTCCCTTGCTGACTCCCAGTCCCAGTGCCAGTTGGACTGCTTTCGCTATCGAAGTGTTAATCTAATTGTTACCACCTTCCCATCCCCCCGCGCATCCCAGTCACGCTCTGTCATCTCACTGTTTACGATGGATGTCCAGCTGACATGTTATAGGTGTTCCTTTACAGGAAGGGCTGTATCCCTCCCACTACCAACGTGGCCCCAATCACCCTTCGGATTATCACAGCATGGACCCAAAATGAAGCTAGTAATGCTAATTCTTGTTGGTGATAACAACTGTGAGTGATAATGAGATGTGGTATCAAAGATGTAGAAAATAATTGGTTTTGATAAGTGTAGAATTATGATTTTAACTGGATGTGATATTCAAATGACTTGGCAGCCATCCATCAGACACGAGTGTGCTGGCATCTTTTAGATTGCGCTGAGCAATAAGGTTGGATTTTTCTTCTAGGGAAGCAACCTCATATTTTTTTTTCGCCTGGAGCCATTTCCACTATCAGGGAATCAAATGATTTTTAAAATTCATTTTTATCTTATCTAATTATCAGTTGCCGAAATCAAAATAAAAAAATGGACAGGAAGGATTCGATCGTTCAATCAAGATCCCCTGTTCCAGTCTTTTCCAAGTTTTTATCAGCAACCCCTGTTGTGCATTTTGCAATGCCAAATCCACTGGGACCGCCATCACTGCCTCAATAAACAGGATTAATCAGCACTGGCATTGGCCACTTTGGTCCAGATGACGCATGCAATTAAGGAGTAATTGGCATGTCATCTGTACATGAGGAAATATGACATGGAGAGACAGATGCACACACTGCGCGCCCCACAACGAGCACAACTCCAACAACTGTGTCCTCGAAGGCTTTTGGAAAACGGATAACTTTCTTTGCAGTGCTGACACTTTCACTTCCTTAACATCTTTACTCACTCTGCAAACTCCTTTGCATTATAATTCGCTTGCTTATTCATTTATTTACATGCTAACACATTTAAACACTAATTTGCTAACTTATTCATTTATTTACATGCTAACCCACTTACCGCCGCCCGTATTCTGCAACTTATTCATTTATCCCCATCCAGGATGACACAGTTGCTTTCTTGGGTATTCATTTATGCACATGGGAAGTCACTTAAATTCTTACTTGTTTAATTAAGAAGCTCTGTCTTTTCTCATCACACAAAACTGGTTAGAGCAGTGAAGGTGGGAGGGGTCGGGGGTCTTTGCACAGAGAGAAGCTGCATACAATAGTAGATGGCCATGATGGCCTTTCATGTTCCAGGTCAGGCTGGTTACAACAATAGGTGTGAACTGTTCTTATCTGTCTTCTTGTAAACGGGAAGCTTTGGGATACATTTTAGACTTTTATTGTTGTGGTTTATGTTGCCTCTAAAGCACTTAGAATCACTCTGAGTGGGACTTGTGCTTTAAATAAACTTGCCATCCTGTTCATCGCTAAGACAAAGCAATTCAAAATGCAAAATTCTCACTGGCCATTGGGACAAAGAAAGTTTGAATGTTGTTCATACATCAAAAACATCACAGAAGTGGCTTTCTATTTACTGTAACTCGATTGAGTATTCCCACTGATTCTCATTGAGTTCATGTCTAGGGTCCTTGGAGAAGACAATGGTGGTTTCTCCCACCATTTGTGCCGTCGTGGCAGCCTGCTGCGGTGCAGGAGTGCAGCACACATATTTCCCCAGTGAGGGATCAATAGAGTTTGCAAAAATGAAATATATATATATTTTCCGAGCTTCCCTGTTGTTGGAATACTATTTAAATGCCAGATTGTTCTTCACCATACCTTTTGTTTTCAACCATTCCCACATCCTTTCGCAGGAAAAGTTTTAGCAGCAGAATACACATACTAATTTTATGTAAAATAAAAATATGAGAGGGTAGTTTTTCTAACTTTACAGCCTCTAACACAATTTCCACTGTGTCAAGCACACACCTGGGGGCAGGACTTAGCGTGGAGAGAAATGAGGAGGAATTCAGTGTCAAAAATGAAAGTGAAACTTACAAGCATTTCTTGTCAAATTGCGCATTTCCAAGCTAACAAAAGGTAGTATGTTTATTTATATATGCTCTGAGACTAGATTTATCACCCCCCAAATGTACAATACCCCCTCTTTAAGCTTGGCAACCACTGAGGTCAGCTGTGTTCTTGGCGGCTAACCTCAGATAGCTGCTAGCCAATTTGCAGTATGCTCTCAGTCGCACCAGAAAGCCCAGAGCCACGCTGAGGGGAGAGATGGTGGCCAGAACGGCAAAGCAAATGGCTCATAGAGATATCACAGTTGTTTTTCATCACATCAATTTCACGCCTGTGCTGCCACTTCTTCAGAAATGTGACAAGATGGGGACTGGAGAGAGGAAGTAAAAAAAAAAAGAAAGGGATGGAGAAGATAGCGTGGGGAAAGAAAAACAATGAGCTTGGAGAAACATGAAGCTAGCAATGTTAATCTCAAAGCCTGTTCCGGGTGCGAGGCATTGCTGTCGGTGATGTCTAGAGAGCAAACAAATGAAAAATCTCTAAAACTAATATCTCTTCTGACAGTTTGCACACTTCTCAATTTACTGAAGCAACGCTGGGTTTCTTCCTCTAGTTTAAGCCACAATTTCTGCGATAATTGAGGGAGGTTTTGCTTTCTATACTTTTGATTCTACCTTTATATACCATTTAACAATCAGTGGTGGAACGTAACAAAGTAAATGTACTTCGTTACTGTACTTAAGTAAAAAAATATGTGTATCTGTACTTTACTTAAGTGAAATTTGAGACCTGAACTTTTACTTTTACTTCACTACATTTTTTGAGCAAATATCTGTACTTTTACTCCGCTATTATATAAAAGTGTGTTTTACATTTTTCGTTACATTTTCATTCCGGAATTTGAAAAATACACCTTTATTTTAGCGCATCTTGAAGCCGCATCGCCAAAATCGAAAGAAGTAGTTGATCTGGAGAAGAAGTAATGAATCGAGGACCAATCAGAATTGAGAGTAAACATTTTCCGCATTCATTCACCGCCAAAAAACTAACATCAAATATAGCACAAATTAAAAAGAGTCAGAAGATCGTTGTTCGTTGTGTTTACTTCTAAATAAAATGTTGAGCTGTTGTTACACTGAGCAGGGGTGGATCTAGAATTTTCTAAAGGAGGGGTTGGGGGCGTGAGGTCATTGACAAAGCCAATATAGGTTGACTGGGGGCCTCCCCCAAAACATTTTAAAAAACAAGTGTAATTTTCCTGCATTTTGGTGGCCCATCTGCTGGCCCTGCAAGGGGATAGCTTGACTTGTCCCCTTTCCTTTCTTCTTCTTTTTTTTTTGTGGACCAAAAGAGGCGGAAGAGGGGGGTCACGCCCCTGCAGAGTATTTTTTTGTGACCCTACAGCACAAAAAATAACATTTGAATTATGATCGAATACTTTTACATTTTACTTAAAAAGTAAAATTTACACCAATTACTTTTTTACTTTTACTTAAGTAGATTTTTATTGGTACTTTTATTTTTACTTAAGTATTTTTTTGCCTAATTATCTGTACTTTTACTTAAGTACAAAAAGTGAGTACTTCATCCACCACTGTTAACAATCACCCCCCATTAAACACATTTTTCTTTGTTAAAATCAACCCGTTGATAACATTATTTTGTTGTCGGTAAAATATTTACTAATCAACACATCTTTCCATTTTAAATACTAAACATCCTGTTAGTCATTGTCGTCATTGCCAAATCATCTTCATTTCCAATGGGATTCTCCACTACTAGACTTTTTAAGGAAAAGTACCAAGTCTGGTGAAAAATTTCCACTTAATTCCAAAAAGACGCAACAACGTTTTATCTTCAGTACAAACGTGTGTGTTTATATTAGCTGAGATAGCAGATATTTAACCTGAGAATTGCTTTATGGCTTCTTGACCAAACAGATTTTATAGCGGTTTGCATATCTGCTCTCTTTCATCTGTGGCCAGCCTAGTGCTATGCAAGATTGTGCCTCAATCGTGGTGCACCAAGTGACATAGCGCCACCTTTCGAAGAAAAAACTGTGCAATTAGAAAGTTTATTGTGCTGATACATGGGCACTGTGATGGCGGTATGTGCAGGCACAGACAAAGTAGAGGTCTGATAGCTTTATTTTAAACTAGTGGCAGTAAAATGATGATCTTAGTATTTTTCACATCTCTAAATTTGGGACCAACTTCAAGGTCTACAGCTGTTGAAAGGGCACAAATGTGACGACTCGTTCAAGATTTAACAATTGTGAAAAATGAGTGATTGTCTTAACAATCTTGTGCGTATATGTGTAGGTTTTTTAAGGGTAAATGGTAACAGTTTGCATTTGGAACTAAAACTGTGAGCTTTTTGTAACAAAAAAGGTTTACAAATAATCCCTGGTTTATGTCATAGTTGAATTTTTGCATGTGCAGGGAATAGAACATTCATTTTTGAACAGAAATATTTATTCGTTTCGTCTTCTGAACAGTTTATCCCTGTCAGGGTGGCAGGGTGTGCTGGAGCCTATCCCGACTTATTCAAGGCAAGAGTCAAAGTACACCCTGAACAGGTCACCAGTCTGTCATGGGGCCATACACGCACAACCAACCACACACGCACTCATTCCGAGGGGAAATTTCACAGTGGCCAATCAACCTAATACACATGTTTTTGGAGAGTGGAAGGAAGACGAGGTAACCAGAGGAAACCCACACATACATGGGGAGAACATGCAAACTCTCCACAGAAACACCAGTATTCCAAGCCTCGTCCCACCCGCAAGTCGAACTCCCGACCTTCTTGCTGTACAGTAAGTCTACCGTGCTAACCCCTGTGCCATCAATATTATCAAAACCCGAAAGTCAGAATGACCAACAATTTGTGACTGTAAGTTTTTCACTGTTCAGAATTGATTGGCTGATGTTTTTATTATCAGCCAATCTGATATTTAATGTATTTATAGCTCATTTATAAATAGATTATTTTTCTTGCTTTCTTTCAACAAACATCAACTTGTCCACTCTCCCTATTACCTGCCAATATGCTTTGAAAAAGTTTATCAAATGGTTTGCTGGACTAGTATGCCGAAGATTAAAGTTTTGTAAACTTTTTTCTTTCTAATGAGTGACTGATGGCAATCTTCCTTATGATCAGTCAACATTGCTCCAACTCATTGGACAATCCTCCATCCACTATAATTAATGACTGCACATTTTTAATTACTCCGATGCGGGAGTGGGCACTACAAACTTTGTTTATTGAGCCTCACTGATATCCATATTAACAAAGTTAGGTTAATGATATAGGTATTTTACTTAATAGCATTTTTATTACTCCCGCTAAGAAGAGAGCAATTAATTTACAAAGGACGAATTAAGAGCCACTTCTGTAATGGCCTACCGACGCAGGACATCATTACCAATTGTCAAAATAATTTATAAAGTGATGACTCAGATGGCAGGACGGTTATAGGGAAAAATGAAAATTCCCCAGCATATGTCTGATTTTTCATTTTAGAATGGAATAAATTATAGATTCAGTCAGTCAGTGGACATGCTGGTGGTGCTGCATGCTGAACGAGTGGCGGGATCAAAGATGCAAAGCGGCAAGTCGCAGATGTGACAAGGATTTTTTAGTGTGGAAAAAATTGTGCGCACAATATAGACAGGTGAATATTACTCAAAAAGATAAAGAACTGAATTAAAGTTGCACAAAAAAACTACAAAAGTGTTAAGAGATGTGAAGGAAAGTCGGGAATGTTCAAGAAATTACATCGAATAATGGACCTCAAAGATGTACAAAAAAAGCACATAATCTTTTAAGCTTACATTTGAAGGTAATCTCCCATTAAAGAACACTAGCTCTTTTTTTTTGTTAAGGTGAAAAGCAAAGACAGCATAACTGATGGTGACTATTGGTGTGACTTTGAATATCGGACAGAGTGAAATGACAAAAGGTGCAGTTTCTTAACATGTGAGGTCATTTCTTCAATCTGATTGAAAAAAAAACTACTGAAACACTGGCTGCCGAAAAATATAATCCCCAACCACCAACATCCCACCGCATATACAAACACACACTGAGCCCAAGTACACATGCAACAAAGAGGCAGAGATTAAAGCATTAATTCAGTGAGAGGGAATAGAATCCTGGCATAAATTTAGAGTGAATGTTTTGGGGTTATCTCCTCTGCTGACTGTCGTTTTTACTCCCTGTACTCCATTGCATTTCACATACAAATGCAAATCAGGGTCACAGCCTGTTTCCCAGAACATACAACGTTCTAAATTCTTGTTTTTCTTTGATAAGCCGCATGTGTGTGTGTGTATTTATTAGAACAACAGGTGCACCCGTGTTTAAGAAAATAAAAAAATATTCATAAATGTGTGTACTTTTATGCAAACGATGCGCCTGTAAATGTGACCATTATGTCAGACAGTGCATTTCGGGCTACATTATTTGTTTTATAAAAGCCTTATGTGTGCACCAGCTGGTGAGCATTGGGGCGCCATAACATATCATGCCAGAGTCAACAAAAACATATAGAAAACTCTGGCAGCCCCCGGTCCTCATTAAAAATGCACCAGCGCTGAACGCTTCCATTAATTTAAGCATGCTGTATTTAGTGTGTGTAGTCTCGTGTACAGTCTATAAAATACAGCAATTAAAACAAGTACTTTTGGCTTCATCAAGGATTACCTGGGTGTAATGGGCCAGAAATGTGAAAAATACCTCAGCGGCCAAAGCCCAAAGAAAGACTGGCCTTGAAGTTGCACAAAGTTAGATATAAAAGCGAATAATGTTATCTTATCTTGCTATGGAGGGGATATCTGGTCAAATACGATGTTCAGATAGTCATCATAGAGGTATCAATTTTTATTTAAAAAAAAAAGAAAATAGAAAAGAATTGGTGTCTGGTGTAAAGACACACAAGTCTCTAGGGTCTCAAATTTGTATCTTCACTGTAGCAGGTGTGATGTACTGTATGTCCATATGAACAAAAATAACCCTATGGACACAAGAACCGAACTATTTTCTGTTAGAAATGATTTTATGTTACAAGGTTGAGGTCATTGGTGAACAGCATCTGTCATTACATAATTATGGCTGTTGTGTGAACTTTTCACAGTAGAGGGGTTCAAGGAGAAGTGTTAAGACGCAGGCCATTGAAGAATGCTTTCATGAAACTTGAGTAGGTTATACTGTTGAGCAGTGACATGTGCAGCAGACACTTTAAGGCTTTGACGACTGCTCAAAGAGACAGAAAGAATAACGTAGAGTACCCTGCCTAACGACGAAAACTTCTGTCTCTCCTTTCATACTGTTGCTCAAACACTAATTTTTCAACATTAATGGTGACATTATTGGTGGAATGGTTCATTGTGGGATTCACAGTGAAGCTTTTAAATGCTCTTTTTTTAACAATTCTTCGGTAGTTGGATCTTTTTCCAATGAAGACATAGTGTGCCCTTACACCGAGCAGTTCAAACCGTGCTTTTTCAGTTTATCCTGAAACCGACGCACTTTACTGATGTGAACAGGAGAAACTGTGAAACCCTACATCGGGTGTTCTGCACCTATGTGAGTGCAGAACATTAGACCAATGGTGAATGGAGACAATTTTCCCAGCCCAGTTCATGGCAACCATGTCTAGTGTGGAAACACCCACTACAAAAAAACCTCAAACAAATCAAGTCCTTTGGAATCCCATTTCCATGGATAAAAAGTGAGGATTTGACATTTTTAAAAACAGAAATTTTATGCAATATAAGCAAGCTATGGGGTTGGAAGCTCTTATTGGTAGAACATTAGAATACCATGCAACAGCAGTCACGTAACAACTCCTGACAAGCAATTATATTTTCATGCATAATCCAAGCAACAAGGGACATTAGACACACACATGGACAACAAGGCGAAGACTGTTTGTAATGAATGAACACATTGCCAACACGGTTGTATTACAGTTGAAACAAGAAGAAGAGAACAGATGAGAAAAGATTTTGTTAACAGGGAAGTCAATGAAAGCCCTACAATGATTCCATAACAGGCTGGAGTAAGTCCAGTATGAACAAGTGTAGGTTACTGTGTCACTATGTGTTCTTGTTAGTGTCCTGCTAGTAAGGATGGCTCAGCTTTGTGAAGACGTTCACATTTCCATATCCTAATAATAATTACCCTTTATTCACCCTCTGCCCCGCAGGCATCTGGAGTAAGCAGGCCATGAATGTAACCACATCCATTCCTAAATGTGATTTCACATCAGGAGGTGACCACATGGTATGGAAGATAAATCATTCTCTAAATATATATATATTTATATAGAAATCTATTTGTGTAAATATGTGTGTTGCAAAGTGAGATAAGAAGACAACTTGTTTCTTCTTGCGGCCCACTGTTGTTTACAAGCTTCCTTTTTTATGAATTTTATTTATGATGGATCATGACCTCGAATGAGATTACCGAGTCAATAACATGAATTCACCAAATTGCTGCCGCTGATAAGCACGCACAGCAGAACTGTTTCATAATAAATACTTCCGATGGATAATGAAACTAGGCGTGATCATGTTTAACAGTAAAACTGTAACGTCTAACTGCTGCATAATGACTAATGGCAGTATGATTTTAATGACTGCTCCTGCTGCTGCCATGCACTAATTCAAAAATGATTAGTTACTTTCTTTTCTTTCCTGGAGAGAAATGTCTGCAATCAAATGTGGGCACGTGGTGTAGAGTTGGGCTACCAAGGTGGCTAATTTTTAAATGACCACCCTGAGATAATAAGAAAAATAACAATATTGTCATTATTGGTTCAATAATTTTGACTTTCTTTGGTTTAATTTTAATTTTTTTTAAATATACTTTATTAAGAAGCAGGCAGCGAATGCTCTAACCACGGTGCCAAAAATGAGTTGAAGGTAGCATATTTTATTTAACACATTTTTTATTTGATTTTTTTTATCAGTTGTTTTCACATCATCCCAGTTTGGAATCATAAAAAGGAAACATTAAAGTAAGATTTGACAGTGTCGACTTACACTAGGCTAGTTGGAAAATGTTTTGCAAATGATGGTTCAACATTAGCTGAGGTTTAAAAATCAACTAATTTGTCAAAGACTCTCATCCATTAAATTCTTCTGCCTTTAGATTAACTTCCTTCAAAGACAGTGTTTAGGAATAAGTGAACCTGAGCGAGAAAAAGTAGATTTTGAAATCTTTCTCACCTCGGACACCTGGAACATGAAGTCAGTTTTTGCATCAATAAGTACTTACATTGTGTAACAAGTCTTGTTTTGGAGGAAAGAGATCTAGAAGAATTTGTCATGGAACAAGAAAAAAAAAGACAATAAATGTGTTTTCCAATAGCAAATATGCTTTGGGATTGCCGAGCTTATACAGCAACTGTTCCTTAAGCAGTTTTTCATTCACTTTGCCCAGGCTGGGGCAAGGCAATTTGGCTTTTGGGCCATCTATGCAGTTCCTTGTCTGGGAATGGATTTAGTGATTATGATCTCTTTTTTTTGTGCTCATGCTCTTTGTCTCCATTGTGAAGACTCAGGAAAAGAAAAAGAGCGAGAAGGAGGCATAAGAAAAAAAGAAAAAAAAAAAACAAGTTTGACCGAAGCCCAGTCAATTATCTCCCAGGTGTTTGACTGAAGTGATTGTAAGCGATCGCGGCAGTTCCCACGAGCTCTGGACTGAGACGGGCTGGAATTAGCAATGAACAAAACCTAATTCAGCAGAAGTGAAGAAACAGCAGTTTTGAATAAAACCAGTGAGAGAATGCAGAAGAAAAGGTTCCCTGCAGAAGATAAAGTCGAATCTTCTTTTTTCTCTCGCTTCCTCCATTCCCCCTGTTACACAGCCTATCATATAGCCATGTCTTTCAAACAAACTGTGGGTCTGGAATTGTGTCTATGGTTCTTCCAATACCTTATTGTGTGGAGGTTAATTACTGGCAAGGCATGAGAAAATTACATTCTCAAAATAAAGTATTATGATTGGCTCCTCTGCTGGCTATTTTAAGTCACTCATGTCCTTCTGTAAGATAGCTGGGAAACCAGATTTTTAGACATGTTCGATATCAAGTAACCTCGTTTTATGTCTTTTAATAAAGGCCCTATTCTGACTTGCAAATTACCTTTCTTTCCTGGGCCCCCAAACACCATTTCCTCTAGATTAAGTTATAGCATGGACATGAGTGCACAGAGTGTTGTAATAACTCTGGACACTTTTCTATTGATAGATGAGAATTTTCTTGTTTCTTCTCACATGTCTTGCTCGGAGTACTCAGTCATGCTGAAGAACAACATTTCTTAACCCTGTAGAGGTTGACATTTAGAAATGTTGGGGGTTGTGGATTTCTCAGTCAGTGCTGTAAGCTAACATGGATTCTCCAAGAGATCAAAACCAGGCAAAGACTTGGTTTCAGTAGGATACTGCTTAGGTTTGCATGACTTGCGTGATGGGAGGCCCAGTTCCCAGGCAATGATGCACATTTTCTTCTCTGCAGGAATCTTATTTATTCTCGCCTTCCACATGGGATGGCCACGTCAAGCATGGTTTGCGTCCGTTACGCTTTCGCTCAGTTGCTCGTGCTGCCCGCCAGTTCACACACATCAAACCTAATAATTATAAAGCTGAAGAAAGTTGCTTCTTATAGCAAGGCAAGGCTAAAGGTATCTGCTGAATTGGCAAACCAAAGTCAAAGATCCCATCATGAACAATTTGTAGGAAGCCTTCAACCATTAGTGCTGTTTTTCACTGTAAGGTTTTCACACTGTTTTTCTTCAATTTTAACTTTACGTTGAGGTACTTTCATTAATGCTGTAGATTATTTTACAAATGAGTAATCTACATGAAATGTAATGATTCAAATGTATGCTCTAAATGGCTGACAAATTCAATCTTCTTCTGTACCATCTCACGGTTTGTCTTCCGAGAGGTACCTTTGGAAATACCTGTGATAAAAATGGTTCGCATTTTCTCGGCGTTTTGTCAATTTGTTCTTACTCGGATTGTCATGAATCATATTATACTGCAACTTCGAGTTGGACTGAAATATTTCAAAAGGAAAGGATAAAGGTTTCATGTGCTCTACATCCCATAGGACAGCATCTTGAATAAGCTTTCGGTATCTCTCTTGAAAGTTGAATGTCAGGAACAGATGACACTTCAAGTTGTTGATAGAGTGTGACATCGTGGAAGAGATGAAGTCTTTTTTTTTCACCCCAATGACACTCTAGAGTTTCTTTCATCAATATTTTGTTGTTCCATTCCCCACCTTTATTATTTCTCTTTATTTTAAACTGGCACCAGTTCTTTCTTCAACTTCATTATCTTTTCCGGTGATAATTTTTTCAAGGCAATTAAAGACAAGTTTATTTTCTAAAATCTGCTCCATTAACCACATTGTTCTCCAATCTTGAGTAAACAAGAACAAAATAACCAAAATGACCACCCTATTGTTTGATTTCTGTAAAGATCATTTAAAAACTCAGACAGAACTTGTTGTGAATGTAAATACCAGATGGAACAATCAAACAACTGCATATGAAATGCTTCTTGGTTCTGTGAGACATCAAAACATCAAGATCAACTTTGTGATAGATCCGGTTTGGGTGGGTGGAGAAATCAGGAATGCCAGACGCATTCTTCCTGATCAAATGCAAAGGGAGCTCTCAGGACATGATAACTAAATTTATCTGCTTCAGAGAGCCTTTTCAGAAACATCTGAAGGCTGAGTAGACAGAGCATTAGGAAATTAGTTGTAATGATAATTTCAGAAACAAACTCAAACTGAAACAAATCAGAAACACCATTTTAAAATCTACATTTTTATCAAATTTGGTGTTCTGAGATTGTCCGATCTTTCATAGTTAATGCTTTTTTATTTATTTTTATTTCACTGGCACTTAATTTAATGAGCATTCATCGCCGTCATATCAGCAATGACACCTGCCAATTATTCTTACTGAACGGTGTCATCTCTCTTCATTTCTAACGATCAAACAGGGGGTGATTTGCTGAGACTTGTGAATTGAGTAATAGTGACAGAACACGAGCTGTTATTGTATAACTTGTAGTGACCTGATACAAAATATGTAAAAAAAAAAAAAAGACTAATCCACTTTACGCTAATGTCTTTTCACTTAGTATTCTTCACTAAAGTTGGTACAGTGTGAGCCACATGTTGTCTATATCTCACTCCGCTGTGGAAGTGGGCTTTGAGGAGGACTCAGTGCATGATATATCCACACCACCCGCTGGCCTATGCCCCTAGCCACCACCTCTTTCCATTAGAATGAAGTCCATCTGTTGTGTTTGAGTTGTTGCATCAGATTAGGCAATTTTTAACAATCTTATGTACATTGCCCAGCCATCCAGGACGGAATCCCTCCTTCACGTGGATCTCCACGAGGTTTCTACTTTTTTCCCAACCGCATGTTTTTCTTATGAGTTTATAATCACAAAAAAGAGCATGAATGTCCAGACGTTCTTCAAGAATTAGCTATTGTTTATCTTAAATTTGATTTTGGTGAGTATTTTTGGTTAATTCCTGGGGTGAAACCCATTGAGACAACTGTGTTAACATCTGGGCTTAAAGAAAATTAAGTTAGATTGAACATGCTTATAACTGGTTCGTTACTTTTTGATTGTAATTGACCATTTGTAAAAACAAATTTTTTATGTCCTCTAAATCATTTCTTCTAACACAGGGTGGTTGCAGTGCCGGAGTGTGTTTAGCCAGGTGAACAGGCAACAGGCAGGGTAAACCCTGTTACAAGTCATCATATATTCAATGTTTTCTTGTGTCAGAGTTACTTATACAATCATAAATGAAACCCATGTGGTTTTAAACAGATCAGGAAAAAAGAAGACGGTTGGATGTCATAAAGCAAGAAAGACTGACTTGGTCATCACTGACTAAAACTGCAGTTTTACAGTCATACCCCCCGAACAGTTTATGACATCTTATTTCCAGCATGTACCCGGAGGCTACTTCTGTGTGCCTTAGAAAGCTGTGCTTTGCAGCTACGCTAGCATGAACCCCCTGATGGCCAGCAAAGCCCTCTGATCTGGCTGCTCACACTCCAGTCCACACTCTGGGGATCAGGGATCAAGGACCCTTTCCTCCCCTCACCGTTGCTTTTTTATTCTCCGTCTCTGCCTCTACATTCTTCCAACAACTTTTTTATCTAAACTACCTGCCCCCCAATTTACTCTCTTTAACTCCTTTTTTTCCCTGTCTCTTCTCTGCAACGCTCCATTTCAGTAGACCTCGTGGCTCCATCAAAGGATGAGGATCACTGACATTTTTTAGAGATTTAAAGAGAAAATTTAAACTATGCCGCACTTCAGAAAACCGACAGGGTCTAGTACGGATCTTCACAATCTCTACAACATTAAAAGTGTGGAAAAGTTCCCCATGTACTTTCAATATGTAAACGTTCCTAAAAGTGCACACTCAACATTTGGAACCAATTAAACAAATATTACTAATAAGGTCTATTTATTGATGGTCTGACTACCAGAGTCCCCGTCGTTGGCTGCCACCCATCTCCTCCTTCACCCATCCCTATTGCCCCTCCTGCAAGTGGCGAGTTCACTGCAAAGGCGGCCCATGTCCTCTGCCCCAAACCACCGGTCTGTGATGGTAAAGAAAGAGCTGGGCATAAAAGCGAAGCTCTCAATTTACAAGTCGATCTACATTCTCACCCTCACCTATGGGCACCAGCTCTGGGTGGTGACCGAAAGAATCGGATCGCAGATACAAGTGGCTGAAATGAGCTTTCTACGCAGGGTGGCAAGGCTCTCACTCAGAGATTGGGTGAGGAGCTCTGCCATCCAGGAGGAGCTTGGTGTCGAGCCGCTCCTCCTCCAGGTCAAGAGAAGCCCGATGGGGTCGTTTTGGCATCTGATCAGGATGTCCCCCGAGTGCCTCACTGATAAGGTGTTTTGGGCATGTCGCAAGAGGCAGACCCCGGACCCGCTGGAGAGATTATGTCTCACAGCTGGCTAGGGACTCAGGATCCTTCCGGGTGAGCTGGTCAATGCAGCTGGGGTGAGAGAAGCCTGGGCTTCCCGTCTGAGGCTGTTGCCCCCTCGACCCGGCCCCGGATAAGCGGAAGACGACGAAACAGAACGGAACTTTTGATGGTGCAAAAAATGACCAACTGTTCAACAAATGAAACATGCTTTCATAAAATAAATTATTTAAATTTAATTAAAAAAAATGTAAGCGTTTCATTATGGTAATTCTATTAATAACACATTTGGTACCTGCAGTGTTTAATTTCCATTGGCAGGTTATTTTGATTAGATTATTTATCTGTAACCCACATGCTGAAAAAGTGTGGGTACCCCTGATTTAGTAGATAATGTGGCAGGTGGACAATCGACAAAGAATGAATTGAGAGTCAGTGTCACCTAAGATTACAAACATCTCTAAATGCCGCTTGGCTTGTCAGATCAAGGTATTGTATGGCTAATGAGATGGTGACACATTGTATACAAAGGTGTTTTAAATCTTTTCAATGTGATGGCTCGTTCCCTGCCACATTTCTGAAAAAAAAATAATAAAAAAGGTCGTTTTGAGGTGACACACAATGACAAGGTCTTTGGAGTTAACCGGTTTCTGAAGACACTAAGCCAGGATTGCCTTTTAAAGAAAAATCTGTTGATAGATTTTTTAATGTTGGGCCAAATGGAAAATGTTATCTTCAACTTTAATGATATAATGTGTCTCAAATGTAATCTGGGGGTAAACATGTCACTTTCTTCACAGACAGAAGTAATGTGATCTTTTATATTTTTCTCTAAGCTGGGGGCTCATTTTCTGTGAGAAGCTTCAGTGCAATGAACTCCAAATATTTGTCCCTGGCATCAAAAGGGGCTAACATTGCAGACGGCACGTCCTCAAACAAATATTGGCGAAAATGTTGGGGAAGGATTTTGTTAATTGATGCTGTCCTCTTCCCCTTTTAATCACATAAGCCCCGGATGAATCTTAGTTTAATTCGCAGATAGGACGGCTCTTTTTCCAGCCTGACTTCAGCTGTGGGCAGAAAGCAAAAGGGATCAGATCTAATCCAACCACCCAACCAATTGGTCCCTCCCTAACATTTGGTATTGGGGAACAAGAAGGAAATGGGAAAACTGGAAGTCAGGAGGTGGGGGACTGTTTGTCAGACCCAATTATTCCGCTCAGTGGATCCCATCAGGAGGGCGGTGACATGTCTCATCTAAAGCCACGTCCCACCTGAGCACCATGAAGGAGGTTGGACTCACCAACATAGAAGTGTTTTATGGCTGTCTTATCTGGTTACATTCAGTTTGCATCCTTGGGAAAGATTGTTTAGAAAAATTTCAGTGTTTTTTTTTTTTCTAAGTTGTCCGCCCACACCAGGCAGCTTTTACTTTAGCCGGGAGATTCAAATAATTTAAACTAAGATAAACTTTTTGCCCCAAAAAAAATTAAACTAAATTTCAATTTTCAGATTTTTTTCCTACATTTTTCAGATAACATGCAAACCTCTTGCCATCTCGCTGCTCTCCAGAACATTTTATAGTTACAAAAACTAAACTATTCATTAGTTAGGTTACAGGGAGAAGATATAAAGAAGGTGGAAGATTTTAAGTACTTAGGATCAACAGTCCAGTTCAATGGAGAGTGTGGAAAAGAGGTGAAGAAGCGTGTGCAGGCAGGCTGGAACAGGTGGAGAAAAGTATCAGGTGTGTTGTGTGACAGAAGAGTTTCAGCTAAAATGAAAGGAAAAGTGTACAAAACCGTGGTGAGAGCGGCCATACTGTTTGGTCCAGAGACAGTGGCACTGAGGAAAAGACAGGAAACAGAGATGGAGGTAGCAGAGATGAAGATGCTGAGGATCTCTTTGGGGAGTGACCAGGATGGACGGGATTGGAAATGAGTATTTCAGAGGAACAGCACATGTTAGAGGTTTTGGAATTAAAATAAGAGAGGCCAGACTGAGATGGTTTGGACATGAGCAGAGGAGAGAGAGAGTACATCGGAAGAAGGATGCTGGGTTTGGAACCACCAGGAAAGAGGCCTAGAGGAAGACCAAAGAGGAGGTTCATGGATACAGGGAAGGAAGACATGTGATCGAAGAGGATGCAGCAGATAGGGTTAGATGGAAGAAACTGACTTGCGGTTGCAACCCCTGAAGGGAAATGCCGAAAGAAGAGGAATTCATTACGGTTAGTGTTAATTTTTTTTTACGATTTTCTGAGTGGTAACTGTGATGAAGTCCAGATGAATACCTGTATCACTAATGCACTGAAAGCTAACATGAAATGCTTTTTGACCGGGCTGTGAGATACTGTATGATTATTTCTCAATGTGTGTAAATTAACAAAATTCCTCATTAGATCAATTCTCAGATTTCTACAATAAGTGTGTGAAACGTGAAAGGCCGCCCTGACCTCACGGATCCTGCTGATAACATCAGAAAACTCATCAAAAACCTTCATCTGTTCAATCTGAGAATTTATTGAGGGGCAACTCAGTGACTTTTATTTGTTTGTGTGGGTATAAACCAACAGGGGGAAGAAAGAATGGGTCATGCTGCTTGTAATTAAAAAGACAAAGGAAGAAAAGATAAGTCTGTTGTGTGATAATCCATGCATGTGTATGCGGCCGCAATTAAGTTGATTTATATCGTGTTTCGACAAGTTGGAAAAAAAAAAAACTATTGGCACATGTTTACAAGTAGGAATACCCAACATTACACATGTTTGTATGTTTGTTGGACATTTACATGCCCGTGTGCTGGGCTCTCATGTCATTCTCTATATTTATGTGTTTGTTTTGATCTCTATTTGCAAGTGTCCGTGTGAATTCTGGGCCATAACCCGAGCACAGCTGAATACAACTCGTGTTAAAACTTTATCACAGTCTCTAAGGCCTTCAGTTTGACCCGCGTACAGCTGTCATCCTCAGAAACTACACCTCAGAAATTATCACTAGAAATTTGGAAATTGGTTTGTTGAACGACTTCTCTGAGTTGAGAGAAGCCAGATGGGGTGGTTTGGGCATCTGGTTGGGATGCCTACCAAACGCCTCACTGGTGAGGTGTTTCAGGCACGTCCCACTGGGAGGAGACTAAGAGGCAGACCCCGGACCCGCTGGAGAGACTATGTCTCATAGCTGGACAAGGAACACCTCGGGATCCTCCCGGATGAGGTGGAGGATGCAGGCGGGGTGAGAGAAGCCCAGGTTTCCAGTCTGAGACGGCCCAGCTCTGGATAAGCAGAAGACAACACAACAGAACTGCTTATGGAATGAGTGTATTCCATTTATTTAATATTTAATATGGTATTTTGGCGATAAGTCAATAGCATTAATTACTTTTCTGCATTTACATATCCAGTGTATGTTCCAGTTGGCTACAATCAAAGATGTTTTCACAAGTTTAATATGTGACTTTCTTCCCCGTAGCAGGAGCTGTGAGCTCACATCGCACGTCCGACTGTGTCACGAGACAGTTTAGTTAACATTTTGTGACTTTGATACTGCTAATGCAAAGTCTATAATCATTCGCCCGCCTGAATCCACAGACAAATTGAAGCAGGCAGGTGACAGTGTGTGTGCTGTATTTAAAGAATATCTCTGTGAGTGTGTGTGTGTAAATGTGTTAAAATTGAAAGGGTTCAAGTTGACAAACTGCAGACGCCAACACTACAAGAGTGAGAAAGTAGGAATGGAAGGGCACGAGGCGGTGAGAGCATAAAGGCTGGAAGAGAGAGGAAGAAGTGGGGGTGAAGTAGAGGGGAGGTGTCTAAATCTGTGAGAAAATGTCTAATCCCTGGATTGCTGAAGCTTCGGAAATCCTGGAAATAGATTAGGAGCCTCGCTGGCCCGGCCGTCTTTAATAAGAAGCCCTGTTTGGCTCTAAAGTCATAGCACAGCACTTGCATAATGTGCAGAGCCGCCACTTCTTGTAATTATCGTTTTCCCTATTTGGAAAATGATTTAATAAACACTGATCCACTGTGTTCCGTGCATACTGACAAGCCGCGGATGAAACACGCAGAGGCCTCGGTACAAGCGCGACGACCGCTGCAGACTGGCCACTAATCCAAATACAGAAAGGGGGGGATGGGTGCACTAATCGAATGAGAACTGACCATATCGATGGCAGAATCTTCGTGTAGTTTCTCTCACATAGGACAGCCACTGAGCCAGAATGCTCTTGATACATTTAGAAAGGTCCCTCATCAGATAAGGAGAAAGTTGCAGTGCTACTTCAGACTTTATCTGCTTTCACACATCAGCAAACTTTGCTCTTTTTTTTGTTTCTTTTTGGCATTCTCAGTCACCAATGTTGACTTTAATATTTGTTTTGGAGAAAATAGATGAAGAGCGGATGAATTCTACCTTCACATTTTTGGCCCAATGGGATTAAATTGTCCCATCAACCATTCACACCAGTTGATACCAAACAGTTTCTTCTTCTGAAGGAAAGACACAATATTTGGTATTTGAGGCTAGCAATGAACTTGATAGTTTCCATGTAGTCTTCATTCATTTTTTCTAACCCAAGCACTTGATGAACTCTGTGAACTTGCCCAGATGCCATTCTCAACCAGTCTTCAAAGGCTTGTACATAACTTCACCTATTTATCATCTTTGACATGAGCTGGGTTCTTGTTTTAAACTCCTCCCTGAGGCTAAAAAAAAGTACAAGCCAAGGCAAAAATTTTGCACAGATATAAATATGCACAAGAAAGAATACAACCTCAGATTAATAATAGTTAACAGTAACATTGTCCTTTTTCGCTTCTCCAAAATCAGGTCATTGGATCTGATGACCGGATTATCAGATCCAAGTTCCATAGTCCAGGCTATGGAAGCCTGGCTATGGAAGCCTGGACTATGGACTATGGCTTCCATAGTCCAGGCTATGGAAGCCTGGACTATGGAAGTCCGGGCTTCCATAGCGAGGAAGCCTGGACTTCCCCCACCAACAGCCAAACCACTTCCTAAATTTAACTACCGGTATTTTGTTTTTGTTGGGTTGATCCCAATTTCAATTAATTCAGTCAAAACGCAAAGCATTACCTGCAATTTCTTGTAATCCATTGACACATTTGAAGCTTAAATGGAAGAGAAACCAAAGCCATAACGGACGTTTCAAAACAACTACAAAGTAATATCTCTTTTCCTTCAACCAATTAAAAGTAATCAATGAGAGACTTATCAGTGACAAGATACACAATCTTTAAAAAAATAAACATAAGCCATTTTACTCTGGTTGTTATTACCTTCCTTCTGTTTTCCCTCTGCTGGCTGTATGCTGTCTTTTTCTTTTTGCCAAAATGAGGGTAATGTGCTATGAAAGGTATCCCAGATTTCACACCTTCTGGGGCCCTTGGAGATGGAGCGACCAGCTGTCCATATCACAGCACCCGTGTTCCTGGCTACCCCCGGCCAGAGAGAGCCACAGGCAGCCAGAAAAGCAGTTATAAACTGAGAAAAAGAAAGAAACACGAAGAGCGCCAAGAGAATTTTAAAAATACCCTGGAATTTTTAGCGTGTGAAATAAACTCTCCGTACCATTTTAATACATGATCCAATTTTACACGTTTTCTCACTGTTACATTCCATCACCAGAGAAAGGAGGGTTGCAAAACACCAGCACAAAAATCTGTGGCTGAGGGGTGTCCAACTCTGGTTCGGGAGGGCCGGTGTCTTGAAGGTTTTCTATGTTCTTGCATCTACAAACCTGATCCAGGTTATTGAGTTATTGTCCCAAATTTGATTGTATGTTGATTTATCTTCATGTGTATCAGCTGTGTTAAACCAGGAAGACAATGAAAACTTTCAGGACACCGGCCCTTCAGGGCCAGAGTTAGACACCCCTCTATCATCCATCTCAGAAACTTTTCATACACCTGACAATATTGTCGTTAAGAACAATCCAGGCTTTGCTTGCATCTATTTCGATGTACAACCTTTTCAGAAGCTGTTTAAAGTAACCTGTTCTTTTATTCTTTGTGAAACTGCCCATAACACACTCTCATATCCACCATTCGTGAATGCAAGCGCCATAACACTACTGCAGTTTGCTGCTCTTGGGCACAATTTTCCATAGATTTACTCTACATTACCACCTCAGAGAGCGGAATAGAAATGGTATGGCTTCAGCACGAAAAACCTTGAATTTTATTGGGAAAATGATTATAGCGGGAGTCCAGTTACTGAGCTATTTTATTCAACTGATAATGTGCTACATTTGCAGAAGTTTTCCATGAGGATATTTTCCCAATGATAATTTGAAAAGGGGAAAGATAATTTCCAGTGAGAGGAGATTGCTCAATGGTAGAATGTTCGCCTTTGGACCGGAAGTTCGCTTGATCGAATTCCACTGAGTTCACGTCTAGGGTCTTTGGAGAAGACACCTACCCCGTATTACACATTACACTCGGACACAGGTTGCTGGCTACGGCTGGTCAATCTCTCTGATCATACTCTAGAGCAATGACCAGAGCAATGGTCGACTTTTATTTTTGAAATCACAGGGGGATTTCGGCTCCCTGTTAGGCGTAGTATACCAACACTGGTATCTCGTGATATTCAATAAAGTAAAGACACCTACCCCCTGTTTCTCCCAACATTGGCGCCGCCGTGGCAGCCTGCTGCGGTGTAATGCAGCACACAAATTTTTCTGTTGAGGGATGAATTAAGTATGTAAAGATAAAGATAAAGAAAGAAAAACCAGTTCATCAACAATTAATTAGCAAACCTTCAACAACTTACTGAAAATATGGAGGAAAACAGCAAATATAAATTTGCTGCTACTGTGGCCTTAAAACTATTGAGAGGTAGCGATAGAAATTTTTGATCTGGTCTTTTAAAATTTCAAATACACACTTAATTTTTTTCAAAGTCTGGTATTGACAATTATGAGAGACACTATTAGCCATTGTGATGTAATGCAATTGGTTTCTTTTGTTTTTGAGATGGTCGATGAAAAAGTTTACAATATGTCCTTAATCACGTCGAGCTCAATTACTTAATGCACTATAGCAAAAAAGCACGTAAGCCATTTGTAATATAAATATTTGAATTGTGTTCCCAAATGAATCGATCCAGACTTTATTCATACCAACAGACTTCAGCACTCTGATCTGATTCGATGATGATCATTCACGATAGATGGCTGTAGGCAGATGGTTCATCCCGATACCTGCCAACTAGTTCTAGAAACCGGTGGCATTCTTCCAAATAATCCCCCCCAACAAACAAGGTCTTTCCAGACGGGTATGTGCAATAAACCATCTGGTACTTCGGGTTAGATTAGTTACACAATTTGGATTCAAATTTTAGAAAATGCAAATTTTATTTTTAAGAATATTTTAGAACAAATATGAATCAAGGGCCAAAAAAATGAAAGATCAAGAAAGGAAAAGAAACGGTTGATTTCAGCAAGACCCAGAAAGTTATGCAAAAGTCTGAGGTATGAACGTCCAGTTGCAGATACTCTTCAAATCCAAGTTGTCTTTCTACGCAACCCTAAACTATATCTTGATTTGTTTTCTGGATACTATTTTTTAACCACTTCAGAAACCAAGAACAACAAATTTTATGCAACAAATGCATCTGATTTGCAGTGTTTTTTGTTTTTTTTTTTGATGAGGATGCCTTCATGTTCTATTTTAAGATTCACCATTCATTGAATTTATCGTTCATTACTTGATCTCTAATCAAAACTTTTCTGGTGGCCATGTTTAAAACTTGCAATTTCTCAGTCGCATTATGCTGCGTTTCAGAGTGACATTGCTATAGAGTTTATTATTTAACTGGGTGATGAGGTCAATGGAGATGGTAGCCCTAAAAGTTTCCACCTGAAACCAGTGAGGCCATTTATTGATTGAGGAGTGCTCATTGAAGTAAATCAGTGAATGATTGACTGCATGCTAATCCCGCCCATGAGTTCGGTTCAGTAGCTTCATTTTACTCCTCACTGCTTTCCACCGGTGATTACTTATGCTTCATTTCTAACACTTTTTGATGTGAAAAAAATAAGAAAAAATTATTTGCAGCATTTTAAATCATAAGGATTAAGTCCATAAGTAAGCGAGCAAATCAGGAAGAAACAAAGCGAATGAGTACGAGACCGTTTCAGACACAAATGCTGAAAATACCAAGTGAATAAACCACAACAATTTCCCCCAAAACAATGCAAATCTTGTTCTTTTTGTTCATTTGAATATTTCTTAGGCCATAAAGAAAATATGAAACAAACACAGAAGACAAACAAGCAAAGCCAACATTACTAATTATATGCTATTCATGTTCGTTTTCATCGCTTTGCAGCAAAGCGAGGGTTGAGGAAAGTGGTTTACTAACGGCTAATTGTGTGAGCAACATTGTGGACTGGCAACGCATGGGGAACTCTCAGAGGCTACTGCTTAGCACACAAAAATAAACTAAAATTCAGCAGAAAGATTAAGAAGCCCGGGAAAACATTTTGCATTAGTGTAGCTTGTTAGCGCTATCTGTGCAGCACATCACTTGATGGAAGCACGTAGTAGCTGTTTGTTTCAATCACCTGCTTCCTTTTAAAGGCCAGCGGTCGCAGCAGCTTGCCTTTTACATTTGCACTGATTGCGGTGGCTATTTTGATTCTCTAGTTGCACAGGCCAGACTACCTCTGTTCATTCTAGTCACGTGCTCACTCTGAGCCAGACAGTAGAGGAAGTCATATTAAAGGAGTGGTCAGTTTCGGTATTTGAATAAAGAAGTTGATCACTTAAACCTACTTTTTCTCTTTTGCTTGACCACCTGTGCCCCTTCTCATGAATCCCATAAAACTTCCACACAAGGATTTTTGTTGGTTGTTTTCAAAGAAATACATCT